>CM053610.1:96638348-96705117 GCA_028646535.1 Procyon lotor | reverse complement strand
TTTTTTTTTTTTTTTAAAGATTTTATTTATTTGACAGAGAGAAACATAGCGAGAGAGGGAACACAAGCAGAGGGAATGGTAGAGGGAGAAGCAGGCTTCCCGCCAAGCAGAGAGCCCGATATGGGGCTCGATCCCAGGACTCTGGGATCATGACCTGGGTCGAAGGCAGACGCGTAACGACTGAGCCACCCAGGCGCCCCCTGAGAAAATTTTCTAAGCACTTAGCACCTCACAGAATACATAGTCTGAACTCAAATTGACATTTCACTTTTGTCTATGTATTTGTCTATGTATTGAATACTATGTATTCAATATTGAATACATAGTCTGAACTCAAATCAGTTTGATTCCTGCTTTTTTTCTTTAAAATCAGTGTTCTCTAGAGGATTATGATAGAACACAGATTCTACTTAACACTCACTTTGCCCAGGATAGAATCACAAACTACTCAAAATTAAAGGACTGTGACACTATGAACTATTCTCAAGAGAAAACACAATTGACAGATGCCAGCTTCGCAATGATCTAGATGTAGAAATTATCTGAAAGAAAATTTTTTTAAGCAGCTATTATAAAATAAAGGAAACACACTTGAAATGAATGAGAGGATAGTCTCGATGGAGAGATGGGAGTTATAACAAAGAAACGAACGGGAACTTTAGAGTTGCAAAATACAAAACTTTAAACAAACAATTCGCTAGATGGGCTTAAGAGCAGAGTGAAGATGACAGAGGAAAGAATAAGTGAAATAAGAGGAAAGAATAAGAAAGTATCCAATTGAAAAGAAAAGAGCCACAGGTGAATATGTGATACAATACCAAGAGGTGTGACTTACGTGTAGTTGCAGACTCAGGAAGAGAAGATTAAGATATTAGAGCAGAAAAAGTATTTGTAGGAATGGCCAAACACTTCCTAAATTTGGTGACAAATTTACGAATTCAAGAAGCTTGAAAAGTCAGGAAAACCATGACCAGTTTTCATCACCTGTTGATGAAAACAGATGTTTTCATCATCTGCTGAAAAAACAAAGATAAAGAAAAAAAATCCTGAAGAAGCCAGAGAAAAATGTCATGTGAAATCAAAGGGAACAATGATGCGAAGGACTACAGATTTGTCACCAGAAGCCATAGAGGACAGAAAACAGTGGGAAAACTTTAAAATTGTTGAAAGCGAGGCTTCTGGGTGGTTCAGTTGGTTGAGTATCCAACTTGACTTCAGCTCAGGTCATGATTTCAGGACATGAGATCGAGCCCTGCGTCGGGCTCTGTGTTCAGCAGGGAGTCCGCTTGAGGATTCCCTCTCTCTCTCGCTCTCTAAATAAATAAACCTTAAAAAAATAATAAAATTGCTGAAAGAAAGACATCCCAAACCAGAATTCTGTATCCAGTGAAAGTATGTTTCAGGAATAGTAGTTAAATAAAAACATTTCAGATGAACAAAAACTAAGGGAATTCATCATCCAACGACATGCTTCAGAAAAAATGATAAAGGAAGTTCTTCAATCTGAAGGGCAATAACAACAGGGAAAACTGAATTTGCAGGAATGGTATACAGTAAATATATGAGTAAATATGTAAGATTGGGTTTTTCCTCTTAAATGCTTTAAAATACATATGTGTGTTTAAAGCAAAAATTGTAACATTGGAGAGATTTCAAAGTATGCAGATAAAACTCATACAACAACCATAACATAAGGAAGAGTAGCAGGGAATTAAAGGGAGCTATATGGCTGCAACTGTTCTGTATTTTACATCTAGTGGTACAATAGAATTAGGAAGATTGAGTGTGTGTATTATAATCCCTAGACAACTACTAACAAAATAATAAAAAGTGATATAGCACCAAAGACAAGAGAGAAGTTAAAATGGGATACTAAAACATATTCAAGAGAAGTCAATAAAAGGGGAATGGTGGATAAATATACAAGAAACAGACATAACTCCAACTATATTAATAATTACATGTTAAATTCAATTAAAAGGCAGAGATTTACAAAGGAGATAAAATAGTGAAACTCAACTATATGCTGCCTATAAGAGATACTTTAAATAAAGGCACAGGTAACTTGACAATAATGACAATAAGGGGATGAAAAGAAATATGGCATAGAAATAGTAAGCATAAGAAGGCTCGGGTGGATATTAAGATTGATCAAATAGACTTCATAACTAACAGTACTGCCAGGAATAGAGTGGGGCATTTAATATTGATAAAGTTTTATCAGGAAACAAAATCATTAATGTGTAGGCACCTAAAAATAGAAAAGAGAAAACATGTGAACCAAAACTTAACAGAATTAAAGTGAGAAAAAAACAATTCCATAATTATAATAGGAGATTTTAGCACTCATGTTTCAGCAATTTCAGGCCAATGGGACAAAATTTTTAAAAATCAGTGAAAACATAAAGCATCTGAATGACACTATCAATTACTTTGATGTAATTGGTACACATACTGCACTATATTTAAAAACTGCAGAGTATACATTCTTTTCAAATGTATGAAATATAGTCACCAAAGCAGACAATACACAGGGCCATAAAACCGCATATTTCCAAGTGCAGAATCATACAGAATATTCTCTAAGCACAACAAAATTAAAATTAGAAGTTAATACCAAAAGGATAGTTAGGAAAACCCCAAATTCCTGGAATTAAACATATTTTTAAATAATTCATGAGTCCAATATGATATAATAAGGAAAATAAGAAAACCCAACACAAGTAGAAGGAAGTAAATAATACAGACAAAAGAAGAAAATCGTAACAGAGAAAAACAGTAGAGAAAAATAGCAAAGCAAAAACTGTTCCTTTGAGAAAATCAACAAAATGGACAAATCCAGAATAGAGGAAGTTGAGGACATTAACAGTGTGAACACAAATCACCAATATCATCCTTGATGAGGGTTTATCACCACAAATCTTATAAATATTAAAGTGTTCATAAGAGGCTATTATGAAGAAACCAATGTCAAAAAAATTTGCTGTGACATGAAATGAATGAATTTCTTGAAAAATACAATGTATCAAAGTTGACACAAGAAGAAACAGAAAATCTGAATAACCCTATATCTAATTGAGGAATTGAATTTGTTAGTAAAAGCTCTCCCCAAAGGAAACCCCCAGACCCTTGGGGGTTCACTGGTGAGTTCTCTCTTTCTAGTTCAAAAGAGCACCAATCTTGCACAAACTTCTTCAGAAATTGGAGGAGAAGGGAAACACTGCTGAACTTATTTTATCAATTCAACAGAACATTAACAAAGTCTCATGAAAGAATCCACACCACAGGAAAAAAAATTATGGATCACTTCACAAAATTTCAGCAAATCAAATCCAACAATGTAATAAAGAAGAGAAAGAATAGTACACATCAAGGTTAAGTGGGATTTATTTTTGGAATGTAAGGTTGGTTTAATACTAACAAAAAAATCATCAGTGTAATTAACCATATTAAAAAGATTTTTTAAAAAGCCAATAATTAAACTTATTTTGACAAAATTCAACATTTATGGTAAAAATTTTCAAAGAAGAGTTACCTAGAAAAATTAAATAACATTCTCAAACTACTGAAGGAGATCTATAAAAAAAAAATCTACAGCTAAAATAATTCTTAGTGATGGAAAAGTATTTTCCCTCTTATAATAATATTTATGGCAAGAATGTCCATTGTCACTTTTTTTTTACTGTTATCACTTTTATTTAACATTGTACTGGAGGTCCTAGACAGCTCAATAAAAAAAAAAATCTAGAATTATTTTACATATTTATATTTAGCAAGATATAAGGTTAATATAAAAAATCACTTACATTATTATACCCTAGGAGCAAACAATAGGAAAATAATAGCATCCTATTAAAAATACTTGGGGAATATATCTAACTAAAAACATCCAAGCTCTCTACATCAAAAACTACAAATCATTGCTGAGAAAAACTAAAGAAGACCTAAATTAATTGGAAGGTTCAGTATTGCCAAGATGGCAATTCTCTCCAAATGTATCTACAGATTCAATACAATTTCAACCGAAATTGTAGAATGCCTTTTTGTTTTTAAAGAAATTTACAAGCTTATTCTAAAATTTATACTTAAATACAAGGGACCTAGAATAACCAAAGAAGTTTTTTTTTTTTAAAGAAAATGTTGGGGCACCTGGGTGCCTCAGTCAGTTCAACATCTGACTCCTGATCTTGGCTTAGGCCTTGATCTCATAGTCATGGGTACAGGCCCCGCATTGGGCTCCATGCTGGGTATGGAGCCTACTTAAAAAAAAAAAAAAGAAGAAGAAAATTTTCGAGAACTTAGTCAACCCAACTTCAATTGGTAAAAAGATATACCATTAGATCAATAATGCAGAGTGGAGAATCCAGAAACATACCACAACATAACTGGTCAATAAATTTTGACAAAGTTTCCAAGGTGATTCAATGGAGATAGAAACACCTTTCAAAAAAATAATGCTGGATCAACTCCATATAGAAAAAGGTACAAAACAAAACAAAACAAAAAATGGACCCTTACTTCATACCATATGTAGAAATCAAGTCAAAATGATCACAAATCTAAAAATAAAAATTTAAATTATAACTCTTTTAGAAGAAAATGAAAGAAAATACTTGCATAGAGGAAAACAGGAAAAATGCAAACTTAGGAGTAAGAAAATGTGTCTTTTACAGAATGCAAAAATATGAGCCTTACAAGAAACAAAAAAGGATCAATTAGTCTTCATCCAAAACATGAAAGACACCATTAAGAAAACAAAAATGCAAATCACAGACCAGGAGAAAATACATGTAACACAAAAATCAGGGAAATGACTTGAATCCAAAATACATAAAGAACCCTTTTAAATCATTAAGAGAAAAAGAATGCATTAAAAAAGGTCAAAAGAGAGGCACCTGGGTGGCTCAGTGGGTTAAAGCCTCTGCTTTCGGCTCAGGTCCTGATCTCAGGGTCCTGGGATGAGCCCCACATTGGGCTCTCTGCTCAGCAGGGAGCCTGCCTCCCCACCTCTCTCTGCCTGCCCCTCTGCCTACTTGTGATCTCTCTCTCTCTCTCTCTCTCTCTCTCTCTCTCTCTCTGTCAAATAAATAAATAAAATCTTTAAAAACAAATAAATAAAAAAATAAAAATGGTCAAAAGATATGAATACTTTACCAGAAAACAAAAACAGGCAATTACCAACATGAAAAAAATGCTTTACATGTTAAGTCACCAGTAAAATGCCAATTATTACTGCAATGAGATAATCACCACACACCCATTAGAAAGGCTAAAATTTTAAATGCTGAACATACTAAGTGTTGGTAGGGAGATGGAACAATTGAAACTTTCGTATGTATTGGTGTATATGTGAAGTGGTAGGACCGCCGAGCAGCATTTCTGGGTTTAGTCTATGCATATATTTAACTTCACTAAATATGTCAAATTATTTTCCAACATTGTACCAATTTATAATCTCACCAGCAATATAAAAGAGTTCCTATCACTCGATCTCCTTACTAGGACTTGGTATCGGTGAGCATCTTATTTGTACCCATCCGGTGGGAGTAAAATGCCAACTCCTTACAGCCTTAATTTATGTTTCCCTGATTACTGGTAAGATTAAACATCTTTTGATATGTTTATTCATCATCCATAGTCCCTCATGTGAAATGAATATCCATATCTTATGCCCATTTATCTACTGTGTTGTCTTTTTCTAATTGATTTGCAGGAACTCTTTCTTTACTCTGGATAGTCATCTTTTGTTGGTTGTTGCAAATATCTTCTCCTAGTTGCAAATATGTTGCAAATATCTTCTCCTAGTTGGTGGCTTATCTTTTTACTTCCTTGACAGTGTCTTTACTTTATACAAATAGAAATGTGTTACGACTAATTGCTTGGAAGTTTAAGTTTCATAAATTGAGCCAAATGCTAATTCTTTTGGGAACTTAATATAAGAAACTTCAGGAGAGATGCTCTTTTTAAAACAGGAAGTTTATTTGTAATTAACAAGGTCATTCCCCTGAAGCATTGCTTTAAAAATTATTTATAACTCTGTAACAATATTTTTAAGAAGTAGGATATGGCAACATTCTGAAATGAACTTGCAAAGAAACACTTTGAACACTTAGGAAATAATGCTCGGGTTTCTAGAAGCAAATATAGCTTTATCAAAACCAAATACTTAACTTTCCTCCTCTTTTTCTTTTTCCATTTCCAAAAAAAAGTTCTGATTTAGAGGAACAGAAGAATGTCACCTCTATGTGGTTGTGTGTATTGAGATATATATAGAACATACCTTGATTTTTAAAAAAGTATTTGATAAAACTTCCCTTTATTCCCTAAATATAAGATGGCAAGATCTGACCAGACTGCAAGACTGGGTAGATTGTATCCTGTATTAAGAAATCCAGTGTAGTATATAGTACAGGGAGAATGCACAGAATTCAGAGATTGAGCCAGACATTATGGATGAATTATTTTGGATTATCTCAAAATCAATCTACTATAATAGCCACAGGACTCCATCCCTGGTCCTGTCCTGTTTAGCATTTTTATCTTGATCCTGGATGAAGATGTTGAAATGAAAATTAAGCTACTTCTCAACTTTTTCATCATTTTTAATGATATGAAGGAAGAACAATTATCCAAGCAGATGGCAGAATTAAAATTCTAAAGGACCTCCAAACCGAGAGGATGGAAGTTACCCAAGGAAACTGCGAATCTGTCTTCTCATTTAAAAGTTAACTGTACAAGTAAATAGTGAGTGGGATTTGTATTGGCTCAGTTTCATTTTGAAAAGATTTTGTACGGCTTACTTGGCTTCCTGTTGTAAAGGGGGCAATGTGGTGAGAGATGTCCCCGCTCAGAGCTGCTGTCCCCGCAGGAAGGCGCTGCTGTAGGCACCACGGTAGCTCCCTGCACCCCCCCTTCCTGCCCTCATCCCCCTCCACACCCCCAACCATATGAAGCTGCTCTTGACCCCTGCTGGACATCCAGTCCACTAGTGTTCAGTTCTGGGGCCACATTGCAAGCAGGACATCAGTGGTAGCCAAAGCAGGGTGTTAGGGTAGCACAGGGCACCTGGACAGGACAAAGCCCTTTGCGTGCAAGCAAGGTTTCCTGGTGAGTGGTTATATCTGCAGGGAAAAAGTGGGGATTTTTTTTCTAATGGCACAAAAATGCCATCAACTAAACACACAAGGAAGCTAGAGATCACTTTCTGGGAAGTTGGAAATCTAGAAATGTTTACTGGGAGACAGACCAAGGTTTACAGTGACTGTCAGACGCAGCCCAGAAGTCCTGTGCCCAGTCCTCTAGAGAAAGCAGGGATTTAGTCATCCTGGTTCCACGATCAGGATCCCCCTGCTGCTTCTCGGACTTTCTAAGGTTATGTTCCTGTTCAGAAAACTGGGCTCTGTCTTGTCACTTTAAAAATTAAAAAAAAAAAAAAAAAAAGACATCATAGGATGGCAGTCAAGAACATGGAGAATCAACTTGAAACTTTAACCTTAAGCTTGACATCAGATGCTGCTTAGGGACTGAGTGAGCTTTAGCAATGTTCTTACTGTCCGAGCTTCCTTCCTCCACAAATAAAATGGGCTGGAGGTGGTGGTAAACCAGCCTCAGAGCACCAAGTGGGTATCAAACAACGTGATTCATATAAAGGGCTTGGCATGCGACAGAAGAAAAGCTGTGTGGTAGGTCTCCCGATGATCAGCCTGTCAGGATCTCCCCAGGTGCCCACCACCCTAGTCCTGAACCTAGTCCCTACAGAGCCCGGGGGCCAGGGCCCTGCAGCCAGTGATGGGCAAGCCAGCCACTGGCCAGTTGCCTCCTGGACTTCCCCCCGTGGGCCTCTCCAGATCCGCAGGTGGTGCCCAAGAGCCTAGCACATGTGGCTATTGAGCACTGGAAATATGGCAAGTGCAACTAAGGAACTGAATTTTAAATTTTATCTTATTTTAATTGATTTACATTTAAATATAAGTATCTACACACGCCAGTGGTTGCCTCACTGGATAGCGCCAGGGAAAAGATCCACCGATGGCATGAATGACCACCGGCACTTTCAGCGGCAACGGTCAAACTGAGGGTCGAATACTCTTGAAGGGTGGTGGGGCTCAGAAGAATCCTTGCATTGGGAGGATCCTTTCAATTTTGACCTGCTGGGCTTCTCTCCACTGCTCTGCCTCCACATCCAAGTTTTGCCACCAAACCATGCCGTCACTTTGTGCCAAGGGGCTCATAGGCTTCACAAGGACAGGTGCAGGGCCCTGCGCCTCCAGGAGGAGCTTAGCACATCACATCACAGCAACAAAGGCCGATGCTGTTTGCATTTTGTTTTCAATCGGCTACGAAACAGGAAGCCCGAGTTCAATTGTTCCCTGCCCGGGAGTGATGCACGCAGCTCTCCTGGCTGGTGTTTTTCAGAACAATGGAAATAAATCTGATGTAATGTAGCAGAACATGACAAGGGATGGTTTTCCCCTTAACAAATACTCATTTGAAATGGTGCCCAAACCCTGCACGAGGAGCGATCTATTTCCCACAACAGTGTTCCAGCAAAACCCATTACTAATTCCACAACTCAAATTAAAACTAACAGAGCTTGAAGGCGGGGGCTGACACTCTCTCCGCTGACAAGGAGCGAGGAAGGCGGGTGGGGGAAGGGGCCCGGCGCACTCGCGTGTGTATGTGTTTAATTACACTGTTTAACACATTGAGAATAATTTAGCCACCCGAGTGGAGAAAATAAGGCACTTAACTGCTCTCTGGCGGAAAAAAGCCCCGTGCACACCACTTTCAGCTCTCCGACACCTAGGCACACCTCAGGGCTTTGGAGACGGAGGGAGGGGGATCAGAGGGAGAGGTAGACAGAGTCTGGAGAGGCAGAGGGGAGGAAGGAGGAGAGAGGAGAGGGAGAGAGGAAGGCAGTGGGAAACAGAGGGGAAGAGGAGGAGGGAGGGCGGAGAAGTAAATGGAAAAAGAGAGGAAAAGGGAATTTTGTACAGATACAAATTGACTGTGAGTCAGGAAGGCATGTAATTATTTCTCACGGAGACCCAGTATGAGGTGGTGTAAGGGTGAACATGAACTTTAGGGTTTAGAAAAGAACCTGACACCTAGACCTGCGCCTCCCTCACCTCAGAAACAGCTCAGTGAGTCTCCGGTCTATGTGGCCTGAAAGCCACGAGTGGGGTGTGCGGCCCCTAGTAAGGGAGGTCTCAGAGGAAGACTGGGTGGGCTCGCTATGCGGAAGGAGAAACTGAGGCTTACGGTCAGAGAAGTCTGGCCAGCACTTGGCGGAGACTCCCGTCCAGCCCCCAGCTTCATGGCGGGCAGTCTGGCCTACAAGCCTGGCAGGCCACTGTCCCTGCCAAGGGGCATCTTCTTTTCTGTGTCATTAGGGCTGAGAGAGGCCTGAGGTCACCTCTCACCCACCAAGGGCCATGGGAGCCAGAGAAATGGAAGAAGGTTCTAGCATGGCTTCAGATTTGGAAAGCCCCCAGACCTAGAACCAGCAGCTGAAGAATAAGTATGCAAAACAGAACCACGCCTTGCCTTCCAGGGACTCTGGGTTCAGCCCCAGGGCTGGCAGCTGGGGAGATGCACGGCCCAGCGCAGGAGAGGCAAGAAGCCAAAAATCACCATCCGTGGCCGCCAGAACCTCCCTGCTCCCAGGTGCCCTCACCGAGTGGACCCGGCTCCTTCCGGGACCTAGGGAGCTCGGAGACCTCAGCCGATGGGCCCCTCGCAGGAGCCCCTGTGGGGTAAGAAAACATCCTTGCCAGGCAGAGGGGAGTAAGTGCCGCTCCACTGAGGCCATGAGCTGCAGGCACGCTGCCCCCCGCCCCCCACGCCTCGTTCCCCTTTGGAACTCTCAGAAGGCTGGGCTTTCTAGTAGCTGCAACGTAATGTTCTGTGTTTCTGGAACGGAGAATGTGGTTTAGGTACCCTAACCAATACTGCTGGGCAGACAATGAAATAGGAGCCCACTGAATATATTATTCCTTTCAGTTAAATTGGGTTCATCATATGCAAACATAAAAAAATAATGAAATTTGCCTTTGCATGAAAAACATCTCCTTCCCATCCCCAAAGTTCTCCAGTACGCGTCATTTAATCACAGAGGAAGCCTAGAAAGTTCCTGAGTAGACTGGTGATGTATTCTGAGGACAAGGTGGAAACTTCTTTCTGAGTTCTAGATGGGTCCCAGAAACACTCTAATATTTGGTATGATCTTGGGATTTCAGGACACAGATTTTTCTTTTTCCCCACCCAGAAAGAGAAAATATACTTTCTACTTAGCTAATTCCAGCTTCTTCTTAAGCAAATCAGGGGCTTTAGGACAATGGAGCCTCTTATATATAATCTGGATCTTACAAGCTGCTATTTCTGACCCGTCCCCACCGGGAGCCCAGGCTGCAGGCTGCTCACCTCCCAGAGGCAGGAACCAGAGCGGCTGTAGACAGGCCCTGCAGGCTTAGGGCCTTTTCTCTTTTTTAAGGTTCTTTGGAAGTTGATACCACATTGAGATAATCAATTTCTTCTTAAATGATTTCCTCTTGGCCTGTCTTCTTAGGCTTTCAGCAGAGGCAGAAAGAAGGAAAGAAAACAGAGGAGACAAAGACACAGGGCGAGGGACAGAGCGCCCCGACGGAGGGGGGCAGGGAGAGGGAAAGACAGACACACCGGTGGGTCCATGGGGATGGAGATGGAGGGCCCATAGCGGCCAGGGAAAGAACTTCTCATGAAAGCCCAGCATCCTGTGGTGTTCGGACAGAGCCCGAGCATCGAGCATCCGTGGCTCGCTCACTCCTCAGATGGGAGCCCTCAGGCGTCCAATGGCAGAGATATCCCCCTCACCCCCACAGTCCTCACAGGAGACTGCTCTGAAGTCCCCTCCTGTGACAACTGGTCCATAGGGTGAGATTCAGGGCACGGCTCCGGCCACGGCCCAGGGACGTCAGCAGTTGGAGCTCGGGCATCCCTGTGTGCAGTTGGCATTTCTGGGCATCTCAGGCCCAGGGAGGCCACAGGGGCGACAGGGCAGAGCGCGGCACTGGGAGCCTGGTGCCGGCTCTGCCGATGGCACCCCCCACTGTGGCGTGTGGACGGCAGGGGCGGAGAGAGCAGGTCAGCAGCACCAGCAGCCAAGCACCGTCAGGGAGAGACGCCCGCGGCCAAGCCAGCTCCAGGACTTAGGACAATGGCGCCTCCCAAGAAGGCCCAGGCCGAGCTGCTTGCTCGGAGCCTATCTGAAATAAAGGTTCCACCTAGGTGGATGGGGTCATGCCTGTGGGGACAGGGACAGGGCATGGGGTCAGTGGGAAAGGAAAAGTATTTGAAAAGATCTTCTGAGTTAAGTATGTCAAAAAGCACCATGGAAGAAAATGAACTTGGAATGTGTGTGTGTGTGAGAAGGCGAGTGAGGCAGAGAGAAGCAGGCGGAGGGGGGTGTAGGCCTCTGACAGTTCTCATTTCCCTTCCTTCGTTCTCGCTCATTCCACCCTTAAAAAAATCCAAGAAAGCCAGAGCACTGGAGGTGGGCTGCGGTAGGCAGAGGAGACAGGAGAAAGGGGAGCAGAGGGTCTAGGAGGCTGCCTGCGAGGGGTGTGAAGAGGCCCTGGCGGGAAGGGGAAGGGCAGGCCAGGAGGGAGAGGGACCTCGCCTGCAGAGCCTCAGCTTGAGTCCGGACGAGCTGCCGCCCCAGGAAGCCTCCCCTTCCCCCCTGCTGCCTGGGCTGTGCCAGAACAGGCGAGGCCCCGAGGGAGCTGGTTGGGGGGGGAGGCTTGTGCCCATCTGGAGAAAGTGACGCAGTCCCAGGAGAAGGCAGGGTTTGCAGACAGTGTCGGAGGGGGAGAGCGGGGCTCAGAATGGCCTTGGAGCCGAAGGGATGTGCCCACGGTGGTGGGCAGTCCAGAGTCCTGGGAGCCAGCCCATCCTGAAGCCCTCTGCCCCGAGTTTCTCCCCAAGGTAAGGAGATCTAAAGGCTTAACTTTAGTACTTGAAAGGATGCTGGGGATTTGGGAGATGGAACATAATGAGGTAGCTTACTGGTCACAGCCACTTCTGGGTAAGGATTAGACTGGGGACAAGACGTGACGTTTGGTGAGGAGAATGGAGAAAATGGCCCTAGGATTTCTCCTGTGCCCAGCACTGATCCAGATGGGGGTCACTGGCCACGTTTCCTGAAGCAGGTGTGTGGTCCCTCCTGATGGAGACACAGCCCTCGGGGGGTCCATGGTCCACAGGCTGGGATGGGGTCCGGCTCCGATCTCGGTCCTCAGCTATGGGAGGTGGGCCAGCAGGGCTGACCTAGCCAGAGATCAGAAGGCAGAATACCCCCGAGGGACCATCATTTCAGAGAGAAATGAACCAAAGGTCCTGTCCACTCTCAGTTTTAAAGGTCCCTTGTGGCTGTTTTGGCAGAGTGAGAATGTGAATCCCAGAGCCCCGGGGCTCAGAGGCAGCCCCTCCCGGGTCACCCGGCACTCAGTACAGGACATGGTGCATCCTCCCTACGGCTCCTGCAGAGGCTGCCGCCGCGGGACCAGCCTTGTTGCCGCACCCCTACACCAGCTCTTAAAAACCGGCATTTTATTAGCTAACTAGATGGTCTCTGAGCAGGACGAGACGACCCTCAGCTGCCTTTCAGCAGGAGCGGCTTGGTTCCCAGGGGGCCAGAAGGCCCCTTCAGGATCACCTTGTTCAACTAGCTTAATTATTAAAATGAGGATATCAGGTCGGGCCATGCTCTCCTGGTTGCTTATTGGGGAAACCAGATTTGCGGACCTGTGAGCGTGCACAGCCTTTCCATTAGATCACAGAATTCTTTCTTCAAAACGGTGTGTGCAAAGCAAAAGCAGTGCATGGTAGAGAAGAGTCCCCTGAGAATTTGGAGATCGAGACAGAAGCCACACGGAACCCAGTGCTCCCAGGCCGGCTTCAGGAATGGGAAGTGCTGGCCTGCTCATTTGGGCCAGTTTCTCTGTTTTGGCCCCTCTCAGAGGTTTCTAGGAGAACCTGCCTCAGGACTGTCCCGGGAGGGAGGGAACAGCAGGAGGCACAAACACCTGTGGGGGGTTGGACGCTCATCACCCAGTGTGCCAAGTATGGAGTCCTCCTGAAGCTACCACCCAGGAAAAAAAAAAAAAAAGGAAAGGTTTAGGTCCAGGTGAGACAGGTGGAAGCATTCCAGAAGATGGGCTGAATCACTCTATTTATGCCCCCTGGGGGTCAGCGAAGTTTGGTTTCTATCCCAGGACAGGTCATAACCCCACTGTCACTGCAGAGGGAGAATGTCTGCATTTACTCTAGTCTGGTTAGCTGGGGTCAAGCCGACCAGCGAGAGCTCTGTGTCCCTGAGCACAGAATCACCTCTCCTGGACGACCCGACCTGAGCAGCCTGAGAGGCACAGGCATTGACTGCAAACATCTCTAAGGTCCCGGGAGCCGTCTCAGTCTCTGAAGTGGTGACCAGTGTTGTGGTGAACCCAGATTTTTCAACTTTGTTCCTGTAATTACGAAGCTAGATCATTCCGAAACAAAAGGCAAGGCCTGAGCTTCGTTCCTTCCTTTCGCAAATATGAAACATGTACTGCGTGTTAGGCGGGCGGGTCCAGGGATGCTGAGAGCGGACAGGATGGCCACTGAGTTTCACAACATGGTGGCTCCGGACTTGCCGCCATGGGGCTTCCTGTCTCAGAGACTTTCCAGATCACCCCGCAACGACGACGAACAATCTGACTGGTTGACCTCGAATTCCTTTTTCTGTATAATGAGCTGACAATTGATTGGTGTATTTTGTATCCCTCGTATACATAAACCGCAGCCCATCAGATACCCAGACAATGCTCCACACCCTAAGGCCCCTATTAAAAACCCCTCAGCCCTACTCCTTGACGCGACTTCCTTGTCCCTGTCCTAATGCGGACCAAGGAACCTCCCCAGAGAGCGCTTCCTTTAAAGCTTCCCTCGATTCTACTCGCCTGGCTCCTCTCTTCCACCGCCGATTCAAACCTGACACTACATGTCAGGAATTGAACTTGGGTGAACAAGGAAACAGGATTCCTCCCATCGGGGTACCCCGTCCCTTATGGTCGGTGTAGCCCTCGAGGTTGGGACTTGAAGCACAAAAGCAAAGGTGCCTCCATGTTAGGGGACATAGGCCAAGTTTGGATGATCCCTTAGCGAACCAACTCATCCTTTGTCCTAGCTTTCCTTCAAGCCTAACATTGGACCCTTTGCCCCTGAAGTCCCGGGTTTTTGGAGTTCCCCCATACATCTCTCCGGTGGGGAAACTTTGAATCTATGTAATTAAGACGCCCTCTGGGGGAATTCGTTTGCTCACTCAAGTTTGGACCACTACCTTGGTCCAAAGCCCAGGGAGGTCACGGCGCACATCCTACCTGCTTCCTAGATGGGTGTATCTGATGTCAGCGGTGTTCCTGTGGGAGCCAGGTGAGGGCTGGCCAGGTCCCCCACACTCAGTAGCAGCAGCTTGGTGGGAGGGAGAGGGGTCGTGGGTGACAGAGGAGGGCTGCGGTCTCCGGAGAACACGGAGACCAGCAGTGTTGGCGGAGTCCATGCTTCCCCCCCAGCAGGCTCCTCCTTATATGGGCTCACCCCGGAGTGCCCCACCTTAGTTAAACAATGACTCCTGGACCAGACGCCGGGGCCTCTGGGAGAGAAGGTATTATGTTCCAGGGCAATGCCTTCCAGTACCCTCCTAATCCCAGCTCACTTCCTGGAGTCCCTAGCTGAGCAGCTGCTGTCTTGGCTGCCTGGGGTGTGTTTTTTTTTCATTGTTTCCAAGTGTTTACACTGGGAATTAGGAACCGGGAAATGCGTGCTTCTACGGAAGCCCTCTCAGAGCCTTCTGGGACAGCGAAGGGCGGTGGCCACGTGTTGCCTATCAAGAGGAGCCCCTCAGAGTAAGTCACATCACATGGGCCTTCTGCTGGAGAGAGCATCTACTTTCTGCAAACAGGTCGCGGGACACATTAACCCCTGGGCTTGCTGAGCCCCCCGGGGGCAAGGTCTGCATCCTCGCCGCTTAATGGATCCGGAAGAAAGAGATGAGAGAACCCCGACAGCAGGGCTCACACTGTGTTCCAGGTGAGAATGATCAAATAGGGAAAGCAAGAAGAAACACGTGGAAATCACGAGGAACTTACGCGACTGGATCCATTCTCACGGGGATAGCAGGGGAAAGATAGATTTGGAACGTGGAAGGAAGAATCGGAGAACTTGCCAAATATGGCTGAGACTGCGCCCCAGGGAGGCAGCCAGGTGGAGAGGAGGGGTCCCTCCACCGTTGGAAGTGGGCTCTTCTTTCACATCTCCCGTTCCTCGCTGTCTGACCTTGGGCCAGTCCCTTCGCCTCTCGGTTGTGGTTGATGGGGGATAGGAGGGTCCTGAGGCTTGCCTGGTCTTCCCTCCTATTTATTTACTGGAACTCTTGCAGCCCAGGGGACCCGTGCTGCTGGAACGTTCACTGTAAATACAGTCAGCAATAAAAACACTGTTGTGGGAATATAATTAATGAACAAATAGACCTCTATTGGTGGTATGTGCTCAGAATGATTTTACTAATAGGGCAGGCAATCAAAAACATTTGAAAGCCAGAGTTTCAGAAAAATACGGTGTGATACACAATGCTTTAGAAGGTCCTACTCTCGTCAGTGAGTCTTGGGAGTCCCCTAAAGAAAACCCACTGGGAGTTTTTCTGCTTACTGATGATGATTTTTGTCTCTCCCATGTCATCAAATTGTTTTTTCCCCTTAGAGCAGGAAATGTTGCCCCAGCGCAAGATTTGGGGGGTACTGAGTTAAAAGGGGGAACTGTCTTGGGGTACCTGGGTGGCTCAGTCAGTTAAGCGTCTGCCTTCGGCTCAGGTTGTGATCCCAGGGTCCTGGGATCGAGCCCCACATCGGGCTCCCTGCTCTGTGGGGAGCCTGCTTCTCCCCCTCCCACTGCTTGTCCTGTCTCTCTGACAAATAAATTAATAAGAATCTTTAAATAAAAAAAAAAAAGATGCCTTCGGCTCAGGTCATGATCCCGGAGTCCTGGGATCGAGCCCCGCATCGGGCTCCCTGCTCTGTGGGAAGCCTGCTTCTCCCACTACCATTCCCTCTGCTTGTGTTCCCTCTCTTGCTGTGTTTCTCTCTGTCAAATAAATAAAAAATCTTTAAAAAAAAAAAAAAAAAAAGAAAGGGGAAACTGTCTCCCAAAGGCATGTTCTTGGTGCCAGGAGTCACACAAGTCGCTGAGGATGAAGTAGGGGACTCTGGAAAGAAGACTTGTTTCAAATCCAAGGAGCTGTTTTCTTTTGGGGCTTCACTGGGTCTTTGGTGTTCTCTCTCCTTGTTCATACGTGCTCTTTAGGAGCCGAGTCTCAGGGATGTGTGTTTTCCAGAGAAATCCAGCCTGGGGCTGTAAACTGGGTGATCTCTCTCCTAATTTTCTGGCTGGTCTTCCTCCAGGTCATGCCCCTCACATTCTTCCCACCCCTGGGCAGTTCACATCTACCCCGAGAGGCAGGCCTCTGGTCCCCACGTAGGACTCGCCTCTCCCCCTGAGTCAGGCCTGCCTTCGGGGCGTGCGATGGTCCACCCAGGCCTCTGCCGTCACGTCCGATGCGCAGACCCCACTGTGGCCGCTCACGCCCGGGCTGTGGTCGCCCGCCCCTGCTCGGCCAGCGCGGCCACCCCTGAGGCTGCTGTCTGCACCCCCGCAGCTGACACCCCCAGCTCTCAGCGTCCTGCAGATGTGGCAGAGTACTGTAGTGCGCCGCCTCCTCTGAGCCTGGAGAACCCCCGAGCCAGCCTGGACTCGGGGTCTCCACCCTCCCTTGTGAGCCCGGGCTGCAGTCCTGGAGCCAGTCTCGCCCCGCTGAGTCCGCCTTCTTCCGCAGGAGAATCTTCATCCATTCACAGAAACCCTCCCGAGGGCTCCCTCTTGCCAATGTCTAGCTGTGCCCCAAGATGCCAGATCCCGGGAGACCCAGCTCTTCCCTCTCTGCTGCTGCTTCTCCTCATCTCACTTTCTTCCCTCCACCCCCTCTTCTCTCTCTCTGCCTGCTTCCCCCCCCTTCCCCCGCCATCATTCCTTTACGAATTCCTTCATGATAGCCACCTGTGCCAGGCCTGGGAGACACAGCAAGGCCTGGCTGCCCAGAATCTAGCGAGAGGGACACACGGGAAGCCAGCTGCCACAGAAATAGCTGGAGGGTTTACCTGTGATCAGAGCCATGGAGGGGTTTGCCCGTCTATGGGCACCAAAAGCAGCGACACCTCATCTTGACTGAGGAGTCAGGGGAGGCCCCCTAAGGAGGGATGGATGGAGGAGGACCCCACCAAGAGAAGAGAGTGGTGGAGGTGGTCCGGGCAGGGGTCAGAGTGGTGAGAAAGTGCAAGCCCCAGGGGACAGTTTGATGACTGTTTCACGCCAAGAAATCCAGCTTACCAGGACCCGGATGAAGAGACGGGTCATTACCAGTACCCCAAAGACCCCTTTGCACCCCTATCCCACTACCATCCTCCAGGATGTCCCCAAGGTAAACTCTCCCCAGTGTTGATTCAGGGGATTAAATCAAATGTCCCCACAAAATAGGACAGGGGACTGTTGTGACAGGGCAGACAGGTACGCGGAATGCTTGCCACAGAGTTAAAAGATCATCTAACCGATCTCATTATTTTTACATTCCTCTGTGGGTGGAAAAAACCGAGTCAATAAAGTGAGCTGGGTTTTTTTTTTTTTTTAAGTTTTTTTTTTTCCTATGAGAAAGAGTGAGAGAGAGAGAGAGCATGAGAGGGGGTAGTGTCAGAGGGAGAAGCATATTCCCCACTGAACAGGGAGCCTGACTTGGGACTTGATCATGGGACTCCAGGATCATGACTGGAGACGAAGGCAGTCGCTTAACCCACTGAGCCACCCAGGCGCCCCGTGAGTTGGTTTTTGTCAGTGCCAAAAATTATGCAGTGGCCGGAGGCTCACCCAGCTTGAGATTGTGGGCTATGAGCTGTTTTCTGGGTGGATTAGGACCCGCTACAGTCACGTTGTTAGGCTCCGAGCAACAGGAGACAGACCCAGCTTTATCTTCAAGAGAAGCATCATGGAGGCCTGGGTGGCTCAGATGGTTAAGCATCTGCCTTCGGCTCAGCTCATGATCCCAGGGTCCTGGGATTGAGCCCCACGCTGGGCTCCCTGCTGGGTGGGAGTCTGCTTCCCCTCCGCCTCTCTCTCTCAAATGAATAAATAAAATCTTAAAAAAAAAAGAGAGAGAAACATCCTACACACTTGAGCTTCCAAATCATAGTGTCTGGGCCCCACCAATTACTTACAGTGGAATTTTGGACAAGCTACTTAATCCCAAGCCTGTTTCCTCAACCCCCAAATGGTGATGACAATAGACTCTAACTCAGCAGCCATCACAAGCGTGAAAAAAAGCAAAGCCCATTCAATTACTTCATGTTAAGCCTGGTACCCAGGAACGATTCAGTAAGTGGTGGCTATGAATTGGTGAAACCAGACATAGTACGTGGCTGGTGGGGGTTCAGGAGAGACAGGTGAAAAGATCTGGGGCTTCTGGGCTAGAAACTGCATACATGCGTGAGCAGACCAGACAGGGAAAGCCAGCTCGGACAAAGAGAAGGTCCAGAGAGGGAAGAGGAAGTCATTTTCATATGTTTGGTCAAGTTCTGTTTTAACAGCAAGTTACCCTGCCCACTGTAAGTATTGCCTAAAGAAAAAGACAGAGACCACCGGCAGGATATGTTTGTTTCCAGTGTGGCCACATGTTGCCGAAAGAGACAGACACTTTTGGCCAAGGAGAGCAGAGCTCTGCTGCTAATGGAGAATTCTTCGTCATGGGCACGGTGGAAAAATCCACCCCCTTCCCTGCCTTCTGACATGCTGGAGAGGGCCTGGAGAGATCCTGCCTTTGCTGAACAAGCAGGAAGGTGACACCCTGGGAGATGGGTGTCTGTGTCACTGCTGGGTGCTTGCTCTGCCCCTTTCAATGTTCTAGCAGCCCTCGTGGTGAGCTCCTCGGGTGGACACCCGAGGCTGGGAAAGCCTAGTCCGAGGGTGGTCACTATCCCTGTAGTCCCAGAGGGATGCACAGAGCAGGACTGTCCAGGGACGACAGGTGGCGAGGGGACAGGAGATAGGTCACTGCTGCTTCCTACTTTGATTGCATCTCCAGTAAACAAGTTCTCAGGAATCTGAGGCAAGAAGGCTTAGGCAAGCCAATGCATGTGAGTGAGCGCAGGAGGATTGGAATAAGCCCTATTGCTTACTTTCATTCTTTAGTTAAGGGGGGCCCTGCGGAAAACCCATCCTTCTTCCTGAAAGGAACTTAAAATGAGGCAGAGTGGGGACAAGTGCAAATAATGAGTGCAAAGTGTGCAGAGTGGCTTGAAGACAGGGAAAGGGCATTTGGTAAATGGGTGGGGAAATATTCCCCTGGCCCAGGAAAGTCTGTGATCAGTCTCTGGGGTGATGGACCTTGGGGAAGAAGAGGGGGCATGCCCAGAACAAAGGATCGGCCAGTAGGTTCTTGCAGGGACTGAGACTCAACTGGATCTAAATCACCAACTCCACATCGGGTTCTTTGTTTTGAGTCGGTTGCCTTGAAAAGAGGTCCCCTGTCCCAACCCATGGGAGATACCCCAGGACCCTCTAAGAAAATGTTCTTGGAAAGTCTGGTTAAACTAGCAGAACTTCTTCTTGTGGATTTCTGGGCTTCTCCATATGTCTCCCAATATAATGAACAAGAATACTAATTAAGCTCAGTTGGGAAGACCAAAAGAAAGGGATGTCCCAGAGAGACTGTCTCCATCTAAGCCAGTCTTGGGTGTGACGAAAATATCACAACAGGGCAGACGAATGAATCTCCAGGAGGAAAGAGGAAATTAGGCAGGGCCTTAGAGAAGGGAGGAAGGGGGAGAGCCAGGGGCCTGAAGCCGCAGAGGATCCTCGTGGAGTCCTTGACGGAGTTGCTAACTGCCCACGGACACACTATGAAATATAATCAAAATAATTTCATCAACATGGATGCTGGCGCCATCACAAAGTGATGAAATGAGGAAGTTAAAACTGCCAAGTACTCCCATGGATGAGGAATCGAGATAGGCCAGTTATGATCACGGAAAGCCAAGACGGGAGGTCAGAGAAATAGTTGTGCCTCCTTGATAAGGCAATGCTGCTGGGAGGCTGTGCCCAAGCCTATTAATATCTATTTTTATCCATGCTGGAGCCATACTTCCATCTAGAGAGGACAGTCATTGGACAATGGACAGAGAGCATGAAGATAAGTACAGTGGGCTTTGTTGCAAATTCTGCATCTGAACAATCAAGCTTTATTCATTTCTTGTTTGCTCATCATGTTAACCTTTTATTATGCAAAACTGTCAATTCAATTGCACAATGCAAAAAAAAAAAATATTTGGGACGACTCACAAGCAATGTAGGGATGTTTACCATTGCTGCTAAAAGGAAAAAAAAAAAAACTAACCAGAAAGAATCTGCTGGGGAGGATTCTCCCACTCCGCTCTGATATTCGGATACTCATTAGCAAGCTGATTGGCTCACAGGGGACTTAAACTAATTCCTACTCCGGTGTGCTCTAGGAGGGAGTTGGGAGGCCTCCTTTCTTGCTTGGAAAACACAATCTGACACCAGTGAACTGGGGTATGAGATTTGAGAGGAGGCTCTCCGCGGGGGTTCTCAAACTTGGATACATAAGATTCACTGGGGGAGAGGGTTGTTACAAAACGGAGAGATTTCCATTAGGAGGTTTGGGGTGGGGTTCGAGAATCCCTGGGTTAACAGGCATCCCAGGAAACTGCTTTGAGGATGGATCTCTGCGGTAGCCCTGGTTGCCCCTGGCCCACTGCTTAGAAAAGGCAGCCCCCGAACCGTGTGCCGGCCTGGGCCCTGCTGTCAGAGAGTCTTGGGGCCTTCACAGGGTCAGGAGGTAAGGCTGCCTTCTGCAAGCATGCCAGGGGCTTGCAGGGATCCCAGTGGGAATTCAGGGCGCTTCTACCAGTGGTCAGAGTCAACCTGTAGGTTTCAGTGGCCGCCCACCTCTGTTCACCAGAGGATTCTCAATCCTGATGGTGCATTAGAATCACTTGGGGAGATTTTTTAAAAATACCCTCCCCCACATCAGTCAAGTCAGACACTTGGGGCTGAGTGAGGGCGCGCCTGCCAGGAATATATTTAAAAAGATCCTTGAGTAATTGTAATGTGTAGCCTGGATGGTGAACCATGGGTTTAATCTCTTTCTTACCTCCTGGGTCCCTCTCTCTTGCCTCCTTCATGTGGGGGCATTTCCAATTGTTCAGTGCACGCACCACCCTCTCTGGCTGTCCAAAGGTCCCACCTCGGCCACCCTACCTGGCCTGCTGTTTCTCAGAGTGCTACATCCCCCTACCCCAGCCCTCTCTTGCAGAGAAGACCCTCTTCCCTGAGTGTAGTATCAGGGGAATATGTTAATTTTCAGGAGTCCTGGAAGGAAAATGTGTATTTCTGTATCCTCTTTATTCATAGCATGCAAATGATTAACGGTCTAAGGTCCTAGGGCACGTTCCCTGCAAAACAGACTCTGAGGAGATTTATGTGCAGAAGCTTTACTGGGGAGTGTCGTTGGAATCAGTGCCTGTAGGGCGACGAAGGAAGAGGGAGGTGCTGGGCAGAAGGACCCAGATAGACACTGTTGCAACCAAGGTCTCAGCGGACCCCCATGGCTGGTCTAGACTCTGGATGGAGTCTAGACTCAGAATTGTTCCACTTTAAGGCATGAAGGCAAGCCTTTTATATCCTCCATATCGACTAGTAACTGAATGCAGGCTGTCTTGGGAGGCGGCATGCCCTTGGATGGAGTGACAAGGACAGTTCAGGGCAATGCCTGGAGTCTCCCTCCTCAGCAGAGCCACTGGCTCTCAACGTGCCAGCAGGTGGCTGTCAGTCGAGTAGGGGGACTGCCTGTCCCAGTCCCGAGCCAGTATCTACCTGTCACACCACTGCATCCACTATACCAACCATACTTGGGGTCTTTATTTTCTGAGAGATTTTCAGTAGAAATGAATATCTTATTATTATTATATATTATTAATATTATATAATTATATAATAATATATTTATATTCACGTACATTTATATTTATATAAATATAAATTTATAAATTATATATTTTAGAAAAGTATTTTTATAAATATATATTATATATTATATAATACATTATAATTATATATATAATTATAATATATATTATATATTGTAATGATATAATAACAGTATCTTATTATTATTACATATTATTCATTAGAAATGAATATCTTAGTTTGTGTGAGGAATGGACTCTTCTCAGTGACCTTAAGAGGCAACAATGGTTGTGGTGTAAAAAAAACCTCCAGATTGGGATTAGAATCCCAGCTTAATTTAGGCAAGTCATTAACATATCTAGGCCTCCATTAAATGGTCTTTGCAATGGGGCTGATCAAGAAGTACCTTGCGGAGTCACTAAGCCCTAAATGCAATGGGTGGGCAGTATCTCGGGCCATGAAGTTTGTGTGAGTTGGGCCTTGGTGACCTGAGCTGCTTCTCGCTGTCTCTGACTCCACAGGACACTTAGGACAAGACTTGTTCCCAATTCATGCTGCTTGTCTTGGTAGCTAAGACACTGAGAAAACTCTGGTGCTCTTCCTGGGGGGACGATTGCCCCATATTTGGACCCAGACTTGCTCAATTCTCTGATCCCCACTTTTCTCATTGAAGTACCAATAAGTGCCTTGCCCAGTTTTTCTTTAATTGGTGGCCTGGCAGGAGGGCTTGCCATCTGCAGGGAGGGTTGGCATGGCAAACATACCGCCCTCCCCTGCCCCGGAAGAAATCTTAAAGTCAGCGTGAAAGGCAACCACCAATGGGGCCAAAGAACTAACTCACACCGAATTTCTGCTTCATCGGTGGGGTTGCCAGTCTCCCAAATGATAGTCATTATGAAGCTGACTAATAACCAATGTTAGCAAAATGCTGTGAGACTATCAAACGAATAAAAAACGGGACTTAATATGCTCTATATGATTTCAACTATGTTTTACAATGGTTCAAAAACGAAAGCAAAAATGTCAAGATGTCACAATAAATGCCTCTGTATGGTAAGACTGTGGCTGATTATATTCATGCCTTCTTTACATGTTTCTAAAGTTTAAATTTTTTCCATGAGGAGCAGTGGGTGGAGAAGGAAAAGGAAAAAGAAAATGGATCATGCGCTCCCACCAGGGGGAAGGCACATGCTAGTGTTTCCCACCAGCTTTTCCCACAGGCCACCACGGGCCTGTCCATCTCACTTCCCCAGGGCTCAAGATGTCTGTGTGAGGAGATGCTAGCAAAGCAGACACTGGTGCTAATAAGCACTTGCGAGCTTGGCTACTGGGTATTTTGGGGGAGACTTGTCAGCTGCAGGCTGCTTGCTGTGTGGGTGTGTTTCCCTGCTGTCACTGGATAATTCTGTCACCAAGGACAATATTTGTAGTTCCGCATGAGCAGCTCTCTTGGTGAGACGGAAGGGGCTGCTGTGGCTCAAGTACCAGGGCTGAGGTGAAAAGGCTGGTATTCCATTTGTGTGAGGAGACGGGAACCTTGAGGAGCACTGGAGGGCATGTGGAGTCCCAAGATAATGGAAACTGGGCTTGGATGGGTCCTGGTAAGTCCCATCTGTTCTCAGAATATATCCACGCCCTCTGATGGCCCACTTCCAGGATACCTGGAGGCCAGCAAAGAGGAAGACACGGCTGGCTATTGGGAAGTTAGAAGCCTGTCCTGACAGCCCACAAAAACAAAGCCACAGGAAGCCAGAACAAACCAGTCAGGCCCAAGATGGTGGATACCATGAAAGGAAACCCTGGATCAAATAAGGAAGAAAAGGTATGAAACCCTGCCTCCAAGAAATCCCTACTGCAAGCAATGACTATTCTACCCTCTAGTTAACAAGTGTCAATACTTTTATAAAGACCATACAGAACCCTGAACCCTGGTGCACACAGACCCCCCACCCCTGCCCTTTCTCTCTCTCTCTCTCTCCCCGCCCCCCTCACCCACTCTCACATCTCAAGAGTGTACTTTCACTGAAATAAACTTTCTGGCTTCTACTACTCACTCACTATGCTATGTCTGCTTTTGAATTCTTTCTTACAATGAGACCAAGAGCCTTTGATGACATCCTTGAGACAGGCTGGATTGAGGCCTCAAGGCCCAAAGTCTCCCCAGTTCTCTTGGCAACACTGTGAGCCTTGGGACCTTTGGGGAGGTGTCATTTCACTGGTTTCAAGTGTTTTTCAAATGTTTAACCCATTATTGAGAGAATCCTTAGCAGAGAGCAAGGCATATGGGAAATGGACACCAAATAGGTAGGTACTGATGATGGGGAAGAGAGATTTTAGAGCTGGTAGATGGTCTTAAGACACCTTGTCTTACCCATTACAGGGGAGAAGTTGAGCTCCAGAGAGGTTAATAATGAGCCTGGAGTGACCTCCATCTGAATGGAGACCAACATTCTGAATGGCTTTTGGAATTTGTTGTGCACTGAATTATCTTCTCCAGAATAACATATATTGGAGTCCTAAACCCCTAGTACCTCAGAATGTGACCTTATTTGGAGAGATGGTCCTCACAGAAGAGTGTAAGGCAAAGCATAACTCTGACAGTTGACATCTGAACCCCCCTGAAGACAGCCCTGGCCTGTGCAAGGGAAGAAGAAATAGATCAGTCATTCTGAATATATTTTTTCATTAAAAAAAAATCAATGGAACTGTTTCTTCAAATTTTAATTGGAAGCCCAAATAAATGTCAATAATTTTTTTAAAATGAATTGCTCTGTTTAAAAAGTGGGCAAAAGACTTGAATAACTATTTCTCCAAAGAAGATCTATTAATGGCTAATAAGCATAAGAAAAGATACTCAACATCATTAGTCTTCAGGGAAATGCAAATCAAAACCACAATGAGATACCACCTCATATACATTCCAGTGGCTATTACATATAAAAAAGGAACATCTCATGCATTGGCAAGGATTTGGAAAAATCAGAAGCTTCATACACTGCTGGTGGGAATAGAAACTGGTGCAGCCACCACAGGAAACAGTAGAGAAAACACTGTAGAAAGCCATTCCTCAAAAAATTAAATATAGGATTATCACATGATCTAGGGATTCTACTTCTGTGTGGAGATCCAAAAGAAGTGAAACTAGGGACTCAGATGGATATTTATTCACAGCAGCTTATCCACCGGAGCCAAAGAAGGAAGTAACCCAAATGTCCAATGATGAATGAATGGATCTTAAAAATGTGGTATATATGTACAACATAATGTTCTTTAGTCTTCAAAAGGAAGGAAATTCTGACATAGGCTACAACATAGATGAACCCTTTATAAATTATGCTAAGTGAAATAAGCCAGTCACAAAACAACAAATACAGGAGCACATGGATGGCTCAGTTGTAAGTGTTTGCCTTTGGCTTAGGTCATGATCCCGCGGTCCTGGGGTCCTGGGATCGAGCCCCGCATCGGGCTCCCTGCTCTGCGGGAAACCTGCTTCTCCCTCTCCCACTGCCCCTGCTTGTGTTCCCTCTCCCACTGTGTCTCTCTCTGTCAAATAAATAAATAAATAAATAAATAAATAAATAAATAAATAAATAAATAAATAAAATCTTTAAAAACAAACAAACATAACAATATTTCACTTATATGAGGTACACAGAGTAGTCAATTTTACCACACACACACACACACACACACACACACACACGTGAACGCACACACACACAGAAGTTGTTCTCATGGAACTGTTGAATTTACGTATTTGGGCTTCCAAATAAGTTTCACCCCTCACACCCCAGCCTAGATGCAAGGCCCCTGAAGCACCTCAGAAGGACCAGAAGGGAATATATCTGAGAAACCCTGGACTCCAGGACCCAGAAGCTCATTCCGGTTCTGACCTCACAGGATTTCATGACCTCTGCTAACCTTTCCCCTACAGGAGAATTTTGCCTCTGGGTTATGTCATCAAATACTATAACCTGGACCTTCCCTTCTCTACCCTGTTCACCATTTCCTCAACTCCTGTTAATAAATATGGTGTTTCTGTTTTCCAAGCTACAAGTCCATACAAAGAATTATAAAGAAATAAAACACCCTTTGTCAAGAAATTCACTATCAAAAACAAAAATCTGTCAAAAGATTAATCTTACTATGCAAACAAGATCATGAAAACAGATGCACCTTATTTCTGGGAAATACTTGTGTAAACAGTAAAGATGTATTTCTTTTTGAGGCTGATTTACCATTTAGGTAAAAAAAAAAATCCCACCTCAGCTAACCAGATTGATCACAGCAGGACCTTCAAACACTTTGATCTTGACCCCTCAGAGACCTGTGTAATTTAAAGGTGTGCTTTTTCTTGGTTGATACTGGGATAAAATTGGCTATGGACTATAAGATGAAAGGTATTTCTCTTGGTTTCAAAATCTTATGTGAGAATGAAGCTTCTTAAAGGTTTCATATCAAGGATTTTTTCTGCTAAAAAAAAAAAAAGTGAGGAACTGAATGAAAGCATGACAGCTCAAAGAGCTGTGATCTATTGATTTAAACTTTTTGGAGAGAAACTATACTTTTTAATTTTTTATGATTTCTTTTTTATTTTATAATATTTGGTTTTATCTCATTTTATTTATTTTATATGGTAAAATTTTGCTAGACTGGATTCAAGGGCAGGTTGGAAGCTTGCAGATTTCCCTATGTTCAATGTTTAATTTCTGTGCATTATCTAAAAAAATGTGTTTTTTAATCTAGTTGGGACCTTGGGAGACAAATATGTAGATACTTAAGATATAGCACTGGTTAACATGCAAGCAATCCCTTTCCAACTATTAGATTATCTTCTTTGTGATGATCCCAGGTGTTTGGGTTGTTCATATATGTATAATCCCTTAAGTGGAGAGTCCGTGAAGAGAAGATTGTTTTGCATCATGGTGGAGTAAGATGTCCCTCATTTTTGTCCCCCCTCCAAACAAAAGTAATTCAGCATCTATCCAGGGACAAAGATGGCCTTGTGGGAGCTATGAGATCCAGCACCAAACACCAAGAAAAGGAGTCTTGCCTACCTGTGTATTAGGTAATATGCATACCGATATTGGTCCTGGCTGTGGTACATTCAGTGGCCCATGAACTGGCTCCAGTCCCTTTCAGCTGCTGTCTGGGAAACCTGTAAACACTCTCTTACACAATCATCCACTGACAAGACAGTCTTTGTGGAGGTCCAAGTTTCCAGAAGAGAAGCTCCAGGACACTACTGGAGAAAGGAAAGGAGAGGAGAGGAGAGGAAGAAAGAAAGAGAAAGGGGCGCCTGGGTGGCTCAGTCCTTAAGCGTCTGCCTTCAGCTCAGGTCATGATCCCAGGGTCCTGGGATCAAGCCCCGCATCGGGCTCCCTGTTCGGCAGGAAGCCAGCTTCTCCCACTACCATTCCCTCTGCTTGTGTTCCCTCTCTTGCTGTGTTTCTCTCTGTCAAATAAATAAAACCTTAAAAAAAAAAAGTAAAAAATAAAGAAAGAGAAAGAAGTGAGAAGGAAAGGAAAGAAAGAAGGAAGGAATGATGATGGAGGTAGGGAAGGAGGAAGAGAAGGAGGAAGGGAAGGGAAGGGAAGGGAAGGGAAGGGAAGGGAAGGGAAGGGAAGGGAAGGGAAGGGAAGGGAAGGGAAAGGAAGGGAAGGGAAGGGAAGGGAAGGGAAGGGAAGGAAGGAAGGAGGAAGGAAGGAAGGAAAGAAAGAAAGAAAAGAAAAGAAAGAAAGAAGGAAAGAGTGTTTGGATGTATTGGAGAGTGGAGGAAGTGAAAACTACTTCAAATGTGAAGGCAGCAATGCAAAATTTCAAGGAACATGAAAACTCAAGTATATGTGATATGTGATACTACAAATATCGCAGATCAAAATAATATTCCAGTAACCTAGATCAACACATAGAGATTTGTGATTTAACTGATGAAGAATTCAAAAGAGCTATTTTAAGGAAACTCAATGATCTACAAGAAAACACAGAAAAATAACTCAACAATATCAGGAAAACAATAAACAAACAAAAGCAGAAGTTTAACAAAGCGATGGAAATCACAGAAGGGGACCAAACACAAATTCTGGAGCAAAAGAATACAATGGATGACGTGAAAGTACAATAGAGAGCACCAAGAGAAGAGTGGATCAAGTCTACAAAATAATCTGTGAGATAGAAGACAGGGATTTTGAAATTATCCAGTCCAAGGAGGACAAAGGAAAAAGAATGAAAAGGAGTAAAGTAAGCCTACATGATCTGTAGGACACCTTCAAATGAACCAATCTGCAAATTGTTGGAGTTCCAAAAAAAGAAGAGAGGGAGGAAGAGTCAGAAAGCTTACTTAAATGATAGCTGAAAACTTCCGTATCTGGGGAGAGATTTGGATATCCAAATTTAAGAAGCTCATAGGTCACCAAACAAAATCAACTTAAAGAGATACTTTCCAAGCCACTTTATAATAAAACTATCAAAAATCAAGGACAAAGAGAATCTTAGAGCAAGAAGAGAGAGGGGAAAAAAAAAGCTTGCAACTTCCAAAGGAAGCCCTATTAGGCTATCAGTGGATTTCTCACTAGGAACCATACCATCTAGGAAAGAGTGGGATAATATAGTCAAAGTTCTGAGAGAAAAACAACAACAACAAAAACACCTGCCAACCAAAAAACTCTATCTGGCAAAGTTATCCTTAGGAATGAAGGAGAAGTAAAGACTTGTCAAGACAGCAATGACGACAACAACAGCAGCAGGATGGAATTCATCACTAAACCTGCTACGAGAAATGCTGAAAAGAGTTCTTCAAGCCAAAATGAAAAGAACACTAATCAGTAACATGAAAATTTATGTAATTTATGAAAATGTAAAACACACTGATAAAGGTGAGTAGATAGTCAAATTCAGAATACCCTAATACTATAATAACCGTGCTGTATTTACCACTTAACTCTAGCACAAAGGTTAAAGGAGTACTAAAAATATGTATAGCTACAATAATTTGTTAATGTATACACAGCATAAAAAGAGGTAAATTGTGATGCCAAAAATGGAGTGTTTTTAATGGGGTTGAGGTTAAGTCATTATCAATGTAACTAGACTATTGTGTCTATAAGATATTTTATGTAAGCTCATGGTAAGTGCAAAACGAAAACATAAAATTCACCACAGGTAAAGAGAAGGGAATCAAAGCATACCACGATGGAAAACCACCAACTCATAAAGGAAGGTAGCAACAGAGGAAGAAAGGAACAAGGGAACTATAAAAAAACTAGAAAACAGTGAATAAGATACCATTATTAAATCCTTATCAGTCAATAATTAATCTAAATGTACATGGGTTAAATTCTCCAATGAAAAGGCAGAGCAGCTGAATGGATTAAAAAACAAAAAGATTAAGTATATGCTGTCTACAAGGGACTCATTTTAGCTTTAAGGATACACATAGGCTCAAAGTAGGAGGATGAAAAAAGATATTCCATTCAAATGGAAATCAAAAGACAGCAGGGGTAGCTAGCTATATTTTTATTAAACAAAATAGACCTTAAGCCAAAAATGGTAACAGGAGACAAAGAAAGTCATTATGTAATGATACAGGGGTCAATTCATCAAGACAATGTAACATAAAATAAACAACCTAACTTTACACCTCAAAGAGTTACAACAAGAACAAATTAAGCCCAAAGTTAGCAGAAGGAAGAAAATAACAAAGATTATAGCATAAAACCTACCAAGAGTGAACCATGTAGAAATAGAAAATCTGTACAGACCAATAATGACTAAGGAGATTTAAGCAGTAATTAAAAACCTCTCAACAACAACAAAAAAGTACAGGGCTAGATTATTTCACTGGTGTATTCTACCAAACATTTAAAGAATTAATGGCAGTCCTTCTCTAATTTCCAAAAACCTGAAGAGGAAGGAAAACTTCAAACTAATTTCACAAGGCCAGCATCGCCCTGACATGCCAAAGCCAGATAGATAAGGACATACCAAAAAGAAAAAAAAAAAAAAAGGGAAAAAGAAAAAAGAAAAAAAAAAACAAAACACCACAGTCAAATTTCCAACAAAATATTAGCAAACTGAATTTAACAGCACATTAAGAGGATCAGATATCACGATAAAGTAGAATTTATCCCTGGGATACAAGGATGTTCCAACATAGGTAAATCAATAAATGTGATAAACCACATTAAAATAATAAGTGATTAAAAATTACATGATAATCTCCATAGATGCAGAAAAAGCATTTGATAACTACAATATCATTTCACGTTAAAAACTCCTCCCTCACAAATTGAAGGAACATATCTCAAAATAATAACGACTATATATGATAACCCCACAGCTAACATCATACTCAATGGTAAAATGTTGAAAGCTTTCATCTAAGGTGAGGAACAAGACAAGGGTGCCCACTCTCACCACTCCTATTCAACATAGCGCTGAAATCCTAGGTAGAGCAATCAGGCAAGAAAAAGAAATAAAATACATCCAACCAGAAAGGATACAAAATTATCTTTGCAGAGGATAGGACCTTATGTAGAAAATTCTAAAGACTGCACCCAAAAACTATTAGAATAAATAAATTCAGTAAAGTTGCAGGATACAAAATCAACATATAGAAATCATTTGAATGTTTATACACTAACAACAAAATATCTAAAAAAGAAATAAAAAAATCCAATGTCATTCATACACAATAGCATCAAAAAACAATAAAATACTTAAGAATAAATTTAAACAAAGAGGTGAGATACGTATACTGAAAACTGTTAAGACTTTGATGAAAGAAATTGAGGAAGAAACCAATAAATGGAAAGATACCCTATATTTACGGCTTAAAAGAACTAATATTGTTAAAATGTTCACACTACCCAAAACCATCTATATATTCGATGCAGTTCCTGCCAAGATTCCACTGGCATTTTTCGTAGAAATAGAAAAAATAATCCTAAAATTTGTAGGGATCCACTAAGACACCTAATTACCAAAGAAATCCTAAGAAAGAATAACATACCTGGAGACATCACACTTCCTGATTTCAAACCATACTACAGAGCTATAGAAATCAAAAGAGTATGGTCCTCGTATAAAATTAGACACATAGACCAATGGAACCCAGAGCCCAGAAATAAACCCATGCAAATATCATCAACTAATATTTGACAAGGGAACCAAGAATGTTTAATGGGGAAAGGATAGTGTCTTCAATAAGTGGTGTTGGGAAAATTGAATAACTACATGCTGAATGAAATTGGTAACACCATTCACAAAAACTAACTTGAAATGGAATTAAAGACTTAATCATGAGAACTGATACCATAAAACTCCTAGCAGAAAACATAGGGGAAAAGATCCTTGACATTGGGCTTAGCAACGATTTTTTGAATGGGACTATGATACCAAAAATGCAAACAACAAAAGCAAAAATTTAACAAATGGCACTATATCAAACTAAAAGTTTCTATGCAGCAAAAGAAATAACAAAATAAAAAGGCAGCCTACCAAATAGGAAAAAATACTTGGAAGTCATATATCTGATAAGGGTTAATATCCAAAATATATAAAGAACTCATACAACTCAACAGCAAAAAACTAAACAATCCAACTTAAAAAGGGGCAGAAGTACTGAATAGACATTTTCCCAAAGAAAACATCTAACAGGTACATAAAAAGATGTACTATATCACTAATCATCAGGGAAAGAAAATCCAAACCACAATGGGATATCCTGTCACACCTGTTAGAATGACCACCGTTAAAAACGCAAGAGATGAGTGTTGGTGAGGATGTGGGAAATGTGCACTGTTGGTGGGAATGTAAATGGTTCAGCCACTATGGAAAACAGTATGGTGGTTCCTTGAAAAGTTATAAAGAGAATTACTATATGATCCAGAGGTCCCACTTCTGGTATAGATCCAAAAGAAATGAAATCAAGATCTTAAAGAGTTATCTGCTTTCCCATGTTCATTGCAGCATTATTCATAGTAGCCAAGATATTGAAACATCCCAAATTCCTATTAATGGGTAAATGGATAAAGAAGATGTCATATATATGTGCATGTCTTTTATACATATACACACATATATAATAGAATATTATTCCACCATGGGAAAGAAGGAAATCCCACCATTTGTGACAAAATGGGTGGAACTTGAGGCCATTGAGGAAAATGAAATAAGTCAATTAAAGACAAATGCTTATATGTGGAATTCAAAAAAATCTGAACTCATAGAAACAGAGACTATAATGGTTGTTATCAAGGGCTGGGGGCTGGAAGAAACAAGGAAATGTTGGTCAAAGGGTAAAAAGTGTCGGTTATAAAGTTATTAGCCAAATAAGTTTTGGGGATCTAATATACGGCATGGTGATTATAGTTAACAATACTGTATTATACACTTGGAAGTTGCTAGGAGGGTAGATCTTAAATATTCTCACCATAAAAATGAAATGATAATTATGAGAGTTGATTAAAGTGTTAACTTAAGCTACAGTGGTAATTGTTTCACAATATAAAGTGTATCATATTAACACAATATAAACCTTAAACTTTCACAATCTTACATGTCAATTATAACTTCATAAAGCTAAAAATTTTATGTAAGAATAAATTTAATAGATGCTTTTATTGATCTAATTTAGCTATACCCTATGAATAATGGAATGTTTATACAATGGAATATTGTATAGCCATTCACACACACACACACACACACATACACACAAATGCACACATGCACAACATTTAACAATACTGGGAAATGCTCACAATATAATGTGGAGTAAAAGAAAAAGTTATAATTTCATACATAGTGCTAACTAAATAATTCTGTTTGAGAAACACAAATCAAATCAGGCTAAGCCCATGAGGGTAAAATTATAGAGAACAAAGATTAGAATTATTTCAAAATGTACGTATTGCTTATCTCTGAACGGTGATGTTATGAGTAACCTCTCTTTTCTTCTATAGTAATTTCTGTATTTTATAAATTGTTCATAAAAATGTATATTATCCTTAAAGCCAATGAAAACATATTGTAAAGATATTTTTAGCTACTATGGAAAAAACAGTATGGCATTTCCTCAAGAAACCGAATATGAAATTACCATATGATCCAGTAATTTATTCTGGGCATATATCTGAAAGAATTAAAAACAGGGACTCAAACAGGTATTTGTTTTGTTTTGTTTTTTAAAAAATTTTATTTATTTGAGAGAGAGAGCAGAGCAAGGGGGAGAGTACAAGCAGGGGTGGGGGGAGGGTGAGGGAGGGCAGAGGAAAAGGGAGAAGCAGGCTTCCCTCTGAGTAGGAAGTCCTAGACAGGGCTTGATCTCAGGACCCCAGGATCAGGACCTAAGCCGAAGGCAGATGCTTAACCAACTGAGCCACCCAGGCATCCCTCAAACAGATATTTGTATATCTATGTTTATAGCAGCATCGGTCACAATAGTCAAAAATGGAAGCAACCCAACTATGAATGTATAAGTGAAAATACAAAATGTGTTCTATGTGTAAAATGAAACTCTTCAGCCTTTCAAAGGAAGGAAATTCTGACACATATTACATGAATGAGTCTTAGACATTATGCTAAGTGAAATATTCCAGTCACAAAAGGGCAAATACTCTATTCTTCCACTGATAGGAGGCACGTGGAGTAGTGCAATTCATAGAGACGGAGATGGATGTTAACAGGGGCTGGGAGGAGGGGGCAATCAATGTGTGAGGCTAGAGAGTTTCAGTTTTGCAAGATGAACAGAGCCTGGAAAGGAGGATGGTGCAAGTTGCACAACCATATGAAGGTATTTAACGTCACTGATTTATACACTTAAGAAATTATTAAAATGGCACATTTTGTTATATATGTTTGTGCCACAATTTTAAAAATGACTTTTATTGGATTTGAGTTAAAATCCAGATAATAGGGGCGCCTGGGTGGCTCAGTCGTTAAGCATCTGCCTTCGGCCCAGGTCAGATCCCAGGGGCCTGGGATCGAGCCCCGCATCGGGGTCTCTGCTCTGCAGGAAGCTTGCTTCTCCCGCTGCCATTCCCTCTGCTTGTGTTCCCTCTCTCGCTGTGTTTCTCTGTCAAATAAATAAAAAAAATCTGTAAAAAAAAAAAAAATCCAGATAATACTAGGATCCCAGTTGGTGATTAAGTTGGAAGGCAGTGGTCCAGATTAGGGAGGGTCTTGACAGTCCTGGTGAGCTGTATCTTAGCGGGAACCGTGGGGGGGATGGGGAGAAGGGAGGGTGGCAGCCAGGGAGCCAGCCTGGCAGTCAGGCCCGGGATGAACGCAGCCGGAATAGAAGGAGAAGCAAAGGAAGCCAATAGTTATAAAAGCCTCTTACATCCTGGATGCTCTACATAAGCCTCCATTATCTAAACGACGTCTAAAGAGAAAAAGGCCAAGAGAAGCGACCTGCCCAGGGTCCCGGGCTGCAGAAGACAGCCCAGCCCCCTGTCTTGAGTTCAGATGTCTCTGAGCCCACCTCTCTGCTCTTCCCTTCACGCCACACTACCTTCACCTATTATGATTGAAAGGAAGGAGGAGGGAAGGTGGGGGAGGGAAGGGGAAGAAGACAGAGGGAGTGGGGAAAATGGAGAGAAAGAGAGATGAAAGAGAATGTCAGGAGACAGGCAGATGAGATTCGAAGCTGCAAACAAGAACAAACTTTTAAATAAGGCCCGGAGTCTGCATTGAACTTTTGACAATTATGGTTTGTCAGCATGGTAACTGATTCATAATTATTTTATGGGAGTTTAGCAACTCTGTATGTAACTGGCTCAGAACAGTTGCAGAGCTGTTAATCCTGAATGTTTATTACCCACCATTCAATAAATAGCTTAATAAATCTAAAGAAGTCCAATTTATGGGGACGGTTATGGCGTGCTATTCAAATTTCAAGCAATTACAATAAAACCATGTCTATTGAGGGTAATGTAGGGTTTTTTTTTTTTTTTAATTTGATATTGGAGGATGCTGTAATTGACACCCGCTTGAGCTATTCTTTGCTCTCTGTCTAGGTCATAGGTGGATGGGCAGAGGTCAGAGGCTGCCATTTTACTGTCTGGTAGACTGACGGAGTGAGATGGGACACAGGCTTGTCATCTTTCATGCTGTTTGGGGATCTAAGTTCCTGGTGATAGTGACATTACAAAGCTGTTTGGTTTCTTGTTCAGGGCTTAACTCTGACCTTGGTACAGCATGTCACAGCTGATGTTGGGTGAGTTTTGGGCATCTTCTAGAAGGTGAGTGATTTGGGAAGAGTCAGGAGTGATGACTTCTTTCCTCACAGCTCCCGTCAAGATCAGGGATTTCCCTGCTCACTTCTCTGAGCTCAGTGCAACTACACAGAGGGCTGAGGGCGGATTAAAAAGGTGATAAGAAACCAGATACACACACAAACACACTTCATGACATTACTTATCCTTGGCCCATGGATTTCCTCTCATTCCCTGACAGTCTGCCTTGTCTCCCATTAGGGAGGCAACCGGTTGGAAGTGATGCAAAGTGGGAAAGATACTAGCCTGAAAGAGAGCTGATCTGGTCCTGGCCCTGGCTCTTACCTTTACTGTGTGGCCTTGGACAGGTCATTTCAGTGGTGGGGCCTCAATTTCCCCTTCCAGTTCTGAACTGTGTGGTTTGATCCTCCAGTGAAAGAGAACAGTAGCTGAACAAGAGAGACAGTCAGAAGACATGCTCTACAGAGGAGGATCCCTGCGTGGATTAGGGACAAGACTACATCGTCCAAAGGTAGAAGTCTGAATCCATTTTCTTTCAAGCGAAACATTTATTGAATACCTATCTATTCAATGTGCGGCTCAATGTTCCAGACTGCACATGAGTAAGACTCATTCCCCTCTCCCCTAAGAATTCTAATCTAGTGAAACAGGAGACACAGACTTAAATAATTACAGTACAAGGGATAAATGCTAAACTGGCATTTTGGAGAAAGTATCTGAGGAGCGTAGAGAAGGAAAGTCATTCATTTTGAGTTGGAGAAAGATGTGTTTAGAGCGGGCTTGATGGAGACATTTGTATTTGAGCTAGGCCTTGAGGACAGGTGAAGAGACATTCACCACTGAGAAAATGGGGGGAGGAGAGGTCAAGGGAAGAGCAAAGGTGGAGAAGTGTAAAAGTGTGTTCATTCATCTCCAACATGCCAGAAATGGTTTGGGGCACTGAGGATACAATAATAAATAAGACGGTCTCTGATTTCATAGAGCTTACAGACAAGTGGGTAGGGATAGGTATTAAATAGTAAAATATATCAGTGAATAAGGTGGTCTTAAGAAATGGACAATCCCATGTGCCTGAAGTGTGGGGTGCATAGTGAGGAAAAACTAGACATGAACTTGATAAGATACAAACTTAAAAGACCGTGGAGGGTCTAATGTGCAGTGCTTAGGAGCTTGTACTTTGTCCTTTAGGTAGTAGGAAACTAACAAAGATTTTTTTTTTAATGGAGAAACATAATCAGATTTATGTTTTAGAACTAAAACAAGAACTAAAACCAAGCAAAGAATACATTAGTGTGAATGAGGCTGGCTGCTGAGAAAGCAATTAGAATGTTATTACTGTAGTCTAAGGAAAAGATGATGAGAACGGATGGAGGGCCATAGCTGTGGTAATGAAGACAAGGAGACAGATTTGAAAGGCATCCAGAGGCATGAACAAGATCTGGTGACATGAGCAGTGAATGAGAACAAGACAGAGATGGTATCATTTACAGACCAAGTGACTTGGAAACTATTTATATCATTCTCAAAGACAGAGAATACAGAAGGAAAATCATGCAGTTAGATTGGAGGTGACTATGGGACAGCTAGTAAGTTCATACTTAGCAGTGTTGGCTTCAGTCTCATATGACCCAGGCTGGGGCTAGTGACTGGAGAATTTTCAATCCAGGGGTATAAATTGAAGTCATGAGAATGCATGGGTCCACTAGAAAAGAATGAAGAAGACTAAGCTACCCTGATGAAACTCATGCAGAAGATGAGTGAAAAAATTCCAAATGAACACTCAGGAAGAATGATGTCCTAGAATCAAGGAAATCAATAAATAAACGATATATATTATATGTGATATATAATATATACTACACATATGTGTATATACACACAAATATACACACATGCATATATCTATATAGATATCTATCTCTATATGTATGTGAGGTATAGAAAGGAGATGTAGATTGAAGGAAGAAAAATTTACTTCTGGTGGAGAAATCAAGGAAACGTCCTGCAGAGGTGCCATAAAGCTGGGTTTGGAAAGACTGAAGGGATTTTGCCAGGTGGACGAAAACAGGACATTCATTCCAGAGACTGAGAATGGTATGTGCAATAAAATGAAGGCAAGAAAGAGAATGTCATGTATTTTGGGAACTACAAGTGATGTGGTATTGTTGGAGCATGAAGTGTGTTGAGGTGTGCTAATGGATGGGGCTAAAAAGCAAACAGGGAGCAAATCATAAATGGCTTTAGGTGCCATACTTTAGGCTAAGAAGTTGATCTTCACCTTTATAGATGGAGATAAAAGGCATAATCAAGGAAGACTTGGGGTTTTGAAAAATCTCTTTGATTTTTAACTTTTCGTTTATTGATTTTTTTTTCTGATTGGTTTATTTCATGGTTCTTCTAATTTAAGATGAGTGCTTGGTTTTACTTTATTTTTTAGTGTCCTTCTTTAATAATTAAGTGCTGCTTATATCGTGTCTTGTATTGTTTTTGTATGGAGTGTTACATTTTTCATTAGCATGTCGGTAGTAAGTCATTTCTTTTTTAATTTCCTCTCTGAAACTGATGAGATGGAAATTTTAAAAATAGAAAGAATAAATAAATCAAAAATCTGATTTTTAAAGAAAACCAATAAAACAGATATACCTTTTTCAAGCTTATTAAGAAAGAAAAGAAGAGAGTATAAACATAGGCCAGATTAAAAGTGAAAAAGAGACAGGTGCCACGATGACATGCTTAAATTGTATACTAACAAAATTGAAAATTTAGAGTCAATGTATTAATTCCAGGTAAAAAATTTCATATTAAAATTGATTCAAAAGGAAATGGAAGTCTTGACTTCCCTCAATTACTAGAGAAGAAATAAACTGATGAGTGAGTTTCCACTGGAAAATCACCTGGCCTAGAAATGGGGATTTTATATAACTTAAGAATAGGTAATTCCTATTTAACTATTCCAGACACTAGAAAGAAGCTTGAGAAAGACAACAAAGAAGAAAAACTATATTCCAATACCACTTAATTCTTAAGCCTTAATTAGGAGCAAAATTCTTAAAAACTTAATTAGGTACAGAGTCTAAGTGAAATATTAGCAAACAGAATTTGGCAAGGACATAAAGAATGATGTATTATGATTAAGCAGATTTTATAGTAAGCATGGTTCAATATGAAAGAATCTATCAAAACAACCCATTGTATCATTATATATTATTACATCAATACATTTAATATATATGTGTATGCGTGTGTATGTGCACAAATATGTATATTGTTTGTAGGTATCATATATACATATATATTTATACACATACGCATATATAATATATCTGGTATTAATATGCCTGGTATTTAGCTGTATCTATAAATATTAATCTAGGAGACAACATTCTAAGGTTGAAGAGACTCTACTAATGAAAGTGAACACCCAGAATTAACAAAATATGGCATAGACATGTTGATTCATGAAAAACAGCAGCTCACTATCACAGTGGAAACCAGCAGCCTGGAAACCACCAGGGTCACGACTTTGGAAATGACTTCACAATATATAGTAAAAGATGTAACAGAGAAATGAAGGTATAGCAGAAGATATCTTTTTTAATACAAAAGGACATATAAATGAAGGAACAGACTAACAAAAAGGGCATAGATATGTACCAAAAAATAGCACATTGGCAGATGTAAATGCTTTATTAGTAATAAATGCAAATGGATTAAACATTAAATGTAAATTATTAAACTCCAATCAAAAGGCAGAGATTAGCAGAATAGATTTTTAAAAACCCACGATATGTTGCCTACAAGAGACACACTGCTTTTTTAAGTTTTTTAATTTATTTAAGTAATCTCTACACCCCACATGGGGCGTGAACTCACAACACTGAGATCAAGAGTCACATGCTCTTCTGACTGAGCCAGCCAGGCACCCCAAGGGACACACTTTAGATTCAAAGATATAAATAGGTTGAAAGTATAAGGATGGAAAAGCATTTTATGCAAGCAGTAACTAAAAGAGCTATTATGGCTATACTAATATCAGAAAACAGACTTCAGGACAAAAATTGTTATTACAGACAAGGATATCTTACTAGGACAAATATAAACACATATGCACCTAACAAAAGACTCACTCCCCAAATATATGAAGCAAATACAGACAAATAGAAGGGAAAAATAGATAACAAAATAGTTGGTCCCTCAATATCTCACTTTTAATGTTCATAGCAGCAATGTCCATAATAGCCAAAATGTGGAAAGAGCCTAGATGCCCTTCAATGGATGAATGGATAAAGAAGTTGTGGTCCATATACACAATGGAATATTACTCAGTCATCAGAAAGGATGAATACTAAACTTTTGCATCAACATGGATGGGACTGGAGGAGATTATGCTAAGTGAAATAAGTCAAACAGAGAATGCCAATTACCATATGGTTTCACTTATTCGTGGAACATAAGGAATAGCATGGAGGACATTAGGAGAAGGGAAAAATGAAGGGGGAGAAATTGAAGGGGGAGACAAACTATGAGAGACTATGGACTCTAGGAAATGTGCTGAGGGTTTTAGAAGGAAGGGGGTTAGGGGGGATCAGTGAGCCCAGTGATGGGTACAAAGGAGGGCACGGACTGCATGGAGCACTGGGTGTTATAAACGATGAATCTTGGAACACTACATCAAAAACTAATGATGTACGGTATGGTGACCAACATAACAACAATAAAAAGTAAATAAAAATGGATAGAACAACTAGACAGAAGAGCAATAAGGAAACAAAAGACTTCTATATATATAGAACAAAACTATAAGGCAACTAGATCTAAGAGATATCTACAGAACATTACACCTAACAGAGCAGAATAGACATTCTCAAGTGTACTTGAAATATCCTCCAGGACAGGCCATGTGAGGCAATAAAAGACAAGTCTCAATAAGTTTAAAAAAATTAAAACCACACAAAGCATGTTCTCCAACTACAATGGAATGGAAGTAAAAGTCAAAAACAGAAGGAAATTTGAGAAATTCACAAATAGTGGACATTAAACAAGACCCCTAATAGCTAATCAAAGAAGAAATCAAGGAAAATTAGAAATAGTTTGAGGAAAATGAAAATGAAGACCTAATTTTCTAAAACTAATGGGATGCAACAAACACAGTGGTTAGAGGAAAATTTATATCTGTAAAGTACTATATTAAAGAAGAAGAAAGAAAAAGAAAGAAAGAAAGAAAGAAAGAAAGAAAGAAAGAGAAAAGGATTTCAAGACAAAAACCTAATCTACCTTAATTAAGAATCTAGAAAAATCAGAGTAAACAAAATGCAAAATGAGAGGAGGGAAATAATAAAGATTAGAATGGAAATAAATAGAAAACAGAAAAAACAATAAATAAATAAGTAAATAAATAAAAGCAATAGTTAGTTCTTTGGTAAAAAAAAATCAACAAAATTGATTAATCTTTAACCAGATTGATAAAAAAAGAAAGAAAACTCAAATTACTAAAATTAGGAATGCAAAAGGGAACATTACTATTGACCTTATAATAAACAGGATTATAAGGGAGTGCTATGAACAGCTGTAGGCTAACTAACTAAATGATCCAAATAAAATGGACATGGTTCAAGAAAAATTCATGCTGACTCAAGAAAAAACAAAAAAATTTGAATAGACCTAGAACAAGTAAATAGATTTAATTAGTAATAGTAAAAACTTCTACCAAGATAAGCCCAGACTCAGGGCTTCACTGGTGAATTCTACTGAAGTTATAGAGAAGAATTAACACTAATCCCTCTACAAATTTTTCCAAAGATTAGAATAGGGAGGAAATTGGAACCTTCATACATTGCTGGGGGGATGTAAAATGATGCAGCTTCTTTGGAAAACAACTAGCTCGGCAGTTTCTCAGAAGTTAAATATAGAGTTAGCATATGACCCAGCAGTCACACTCCTAAGTATAGACCCAGGAGAAATGAAAACACACATTTGTGCAAAAACTTGTATATGATGTTCATAGCAATATATATTCATATGGCATATAGTCACAATAACCCATAGGGGAAGTAACCTTAATTTCCATCAGTTGATGAGTAAGTAAAATGTAGGAGATCCATACAATGGAACATGGAGCCATAAAAGAAAAAGGAAGTTTTGATATGGACCCTGAAAACATTATGCTAAGTAAATGAAACAGACACAAAAGGCCACATATTGTAGGATTCCATTTATATAAAATATGAAGAATAGGCAAATCCACAGAGACACCCAGCAGATTTGTGACTGTCAGGGTCTGGAGGAAAAAGGGAAAATGGGGAGTGACTGCTAATGGGTGCAGGTTCCTCCAAGGTGATGAATATGTTCTAGAATTAGGTAGTGGTGATGGGTGCACAACCTTGTGAATAGGCTAAAAACTGATGACTTGTGCACTTTAAAAATGTCTATTTTATGCTGTACAAATTGTATCTCAGCAAAAAATTTCAGTTGTGCATTTTGATAAAAATAAAGTAAAACATGCAGTAGATCCATAAAAATGTTTATAATTCAGATGGTAGATACAGGGTTAATTCCTCTACTTGCAGAGAGAAATTATAAGTTGACAAAAAGAATAAATCACAATAAATAGAAAAAATGGTATCAGAATACAATTCAGAGAAGGCCATATGCAAATGGCACCAACTATACTCAATTCACTGATAGTCACAGAAATCTAAATTAAAATAACAATGAGGTATCTTTTTGTACCCATCAGACTGGCAAAAATTAAAAAGCACTTTCATATCTATTGCTGGCAGGGATGTGGAGAACAGAGGGTTCTCATACACTGCTGGTTGGGATAGTGATATAGTTATAGCTATTTTGGAAGCTAGCAAGCAACAATTATTAAGATTCAAAGTACATATATTGACCTAGCAATCTCATTTCTGTGAATCCAGCCTATGAAAATGAAAATAATATTTTCTAAAGGCACAGACACAGAGAGATATATACATATATATACTTGTACATAAGGCCAATTCATAATTCATATGAATGAGATATCTTTTCTTACCATTTGATGATGTTATCTTTTTCAATATCACTCTATTATGAATTCATAATTCATATGAATTGGCTTTATATGCAAGTATATATATATGCATATATACTTGCTGATTTGGCCATTAATGTTTATAGTGGGCCCTAAACTGAATAGATTGTGGTATATTATACTGTGGAATATTACGTATCCACAAAAAAAAAGTATGAATTGGAAAACTGCCAGCTGACTTTGAGGGAATTCAATGGGTTTTATTGGAAAAGAAAAGATACAGAAGGGTATGTATAATATAATCAATCCCCTTTTAATAAAATAATTACAAAGAGCAGTGTAGTATATGTGCATATATTGAATATATAAATCTATATATGATTATACTTTTAATATACTTGTAAAAATAGAGCAGGGAAAAAGATCACTCTGGTGGTAGTGGCTGGGAAGATACTTAACAGGAAGCAAAAATGGGGGGTACATAGACCGGTTGGGAGACTCCTGCTATAGTTCAGGAAAGACATGGTTAAGACCTGACAAAACCAACATCAGAGCCCAGGAGATTGAGCATCTCTCAAAAGTTCTGCTGGGATATCCCCTCTCTGGGGCTATCTTTTGGATGTCAAAGTTCCTGCTTGCCTTTTCTCCTGCAGACTGGGTGACAGGCCTGCTGATTTTTTGCTCCACTGCCAACATCCATTCCTCCATCTTGGATTCGCTTTTCCCACAAGGCCAGGGCCGAATGAAAGTATTTTCAGTTTCTCCCTGCCCCCAGGCTTCCCTAGTCTTTGTCCTGAGCATGCCCTCATATCATCCTGACTTTCTCCATAAATTTGGACCATGGAATCCCAAAAAACAGATGAGGTCAATGAGACATCCAAAATGACATCTTAATGACCTTTTCCTATATTTATTCGTGGTCTATGTGGATAATAAAGACATCCAGCTATGGCCTTCCTTTACCTCTGCATGTTTTCTGTCTTCATCCTTCCTTTGGGAGTCAACCCACTCTGTTTGTCACCACCTGAACTTCTGAGATCTCCCAGAACTCTACGTACTCCTCCATCCAAACCCAACTCTATTTTCTTCAGACCTAGACTAGCAATTCTCACGCTGGGGGTGGGGGTGGATTAGTATATCAGAATCCTCTGGGGAGAGATTTCCAAAATACACATGCTTGCTCTCCTCCCCAGTGTGTCATATGTTCTGGAAAGATGAGCTTTTCTTTTTCTTCCCCCAATGATAACATTAAGATGATAGCCTTTACTATCTCCATTTTACAGACTAGGAAACCAAGGATGAATGAAACTAAGTGATATTCCTAGGACCTTCTGACTCTAGAGCACATGCTATTTCTCGGGCACGTCTGGCTTTTTAGGAGAATTCACCAAAGGCTCTGAGGAGGTGCCTTTATAGAGGAACCCCTACTACCCGACAGCCTGTTTTACTTTTCCCTTTTCTGCAAGGAAGCATTGAGCTTGTAATATGTACCAGGGATCATGGTAGCACTTGGAGCTGGGGGTAAGGATGTTGAAGGACAGATAAGAAAATAAAAACGTAAACAAGACAGGGCATCTACTTCTGATGAGCACACGGCCAACGGGTGAGGACATCAGTGAAAAGAGACACTTGCAATCAATGTGATCAGTACCTTTACAGGCTAAAGGAACTGGGGATTTATCTTACCTCTGGGCGAGTGTGAAGGTTCCCGGTAAACAGGCATTTAAGATCCACAGATTGGAGGCACCTGGGTGGCTTCGTTGGTCGAGCATTCGACTCTGTTTTCAGCTTAGGTCATGATCTTGGAGTTGTGAGAGTGAGCCCCATGTTGGGCTCTGTGCTAGATTAATCCTAAATCCCTATTTAGGATTCTCTCTCTTCTTTGTCCTCCCCACCCCCCTAAAGACCTACATGACATAAATGGGTCTATTTAGAATGACCTGTTTCTAAAAGGGAGTCATCCTGTCTCTCCCTCTGAATATGTAAAGCTTACTGTCTTGGGGCCCATCACATTGCACCTGGGGGAGACTCAAAGTAGAACGAAGTCTATTTCCCTGTGATTTCTCAGGGCTCTGCATGGACTTGGCTGCCATGAGGTTTTGTCAGTAGGACCCGCTGACACTTCACAGCCTCAGGCAGATAAAACAAAAGCACTAACAAACACATAAGTGAGTAAGTATTTAAAGAAGTGAGTGTGATCTCATAAGAAACAATAGAGGTTCAGCAAGTGAAGAAAAAGGAAGAGAAGATAATGCAGAAGAGATCAGGGAGTACAAGCAGAGGCAAAAGTTCAAAATGCTGCGCGAGTCATAGATCATGCATGGCCTGTGGAACTAGCCTGCCCGGGTTCGAAGACCAGCTCTGCCATGATGTGTGGTTTCGGACATTTCTGATTCTGAAACAGAGAAATTGGGGGAGGGAAGTGGGAGGCAGCGATGATGTTCAAATTATAGGTTGGCTCCAGATGGTAAAGGATCTTGCATGAGTTTGGACGTGAGTTGGGGGAATTTGGGAGCAAGAGTAGATTTTTAAGGTGAGTGTGGCAAGGTCAAGAAAATTATATTAAATCATTTCTCCATAACCCAGCGGTTTCCTACCTGGCGGGGATGCCCGTGAAGCATTTGCAGAATGTCTGTGAATGGAACCAGCCACAGAGAGATGGTGAGAGAAATACACAGCTGCCATGGAGGTGTCCTGTATCTCTTCAAAGCAGAGCAGAACCCGGGAGAGGAAGGAGGGAAGGAGGGAGGAGTCCCAGGGTGAGACTGGGAGGGAGCCCACAGAGCCAAATGCATCTGCAGCTTCTGCCTTTTGGGCCCAAGGACTTCTGAAACATCTGCTCTCTCTGTGCTTTCAACCTATAAAAACTGCCTCTTTGATCTAAAAGAAAAAAATGGATTCAGCCTCTAGGTTAATGCTTTTGGTTAAGTGTTTCAGTAGAGGCTGCCTGACTTGTGCCTGAGCTGAGAACCAGGCATCAGAAGCAGCTGTGGAAATAAAGCCAATCCACTTAACCTGTATGAATCACAGTGTTCTCGTTTAGAAAGTGGGTGAGGTGAGCATTCCATCCCAAGACGGGGACACAGGAGGGCAACACAAGGCAAGTCTCTTCATCAGATGGGCGCTGCTCCAAGCGTGACCCTTAACGACACCCTTAAAACCACAGTGGCTTACAATAACTGAATTAGCTCACAGGTCTGCGGGGTCCAGCCGATCTGGGATTCCTCAAGCGCCCGTGGGCAGCTGCGGGTCACCTGATCGGCTCTGCGGATTGGGATTGGGCTCTCTCGTATGACTCAGGGTTGGTTGGCTATTCCTGATCTAGGATGGCCTGGGGACAACTGGGATCCTTGGCTCTGCTCCATGGGCGCATCCTTCTAGTAGAGATGGTGCAGAGAAGGACGAGTAGAAACACACAGGTGCTTTTCGACCCTCCGCCTGCGTCACGTTTTCCACGAGCCCGTTAGTTGAAGCCAATGCCGTGGTTAAGCCCGGCATCAGAATGGGAGGACGCTGCCAAGTTACAGGGGCATAAAGTGAGGCGGATGCGGGGAGCGGGTGCAGAATTAGGGCCATTTCCTTCACCTACCATGGCCTCTATAAACTGTAAGCTATGCAAATAAATGTAAGGTGATATTACCATCCAAAGGCAATTTAATCAGTGTATGCTTGTTGAATTGATTTACATGGGCATTGGCTTGTCTCAGACCTGATTACTTTCACAAGTTTTTCCAATTGCCCCATGGTTTTTTCATAGCTAAAATAAAACTCCATTTAAAAACGATCTATAAATTTTTCTTGGACAGCTGAAGCTCTCTGCTTTCTCTCCCTCTGATACAATACTGTGGGGGGGTTGGTGGGGGTAGGGAACGTTAGTGGTGATTTTGTTTCCATTTAGCTTAAGTCATCAGCGATAACTTTAACTTGGCAGTTTCATCCGGGATCTTTCTAAATGTGCTGACATTTCAATTAAATGTCAGTGGCATCATTCTGTTTACCAGCTGGAAGATTTGTAATGGGGAATAGTGGTAGTGCCCAGAGACTAGAGATTTCCATTTGGTGAAATGCCAGTCAATGCCTTTTGTCTCAACTACACCCTGAAGGTTCTCTGCACTTGTGTTTTGACAGACTGATTGTCCCTTCAATATGTCCCTGGTGCTCTAGGTCAGGAATTTTCAAACCCCTGAATCCTAACGGGGGTGCTTCTGGGTTATTTATTTATTTATTTATTCCGTTAGGACACGGAATAAAATTCTTTCTGCCCTCCCAGTTTAATTAAAGAATAGCCCAATTTTGCAGGGCAGGCAAGGCAAACCATAAGACACTTTTAAGCTCAGGAAAGAAACTGAGGGTTTCTGGAGTGGAGGAGGGTTGGAGGGATGGGGTGGCTTGGTGATGGACACTGGGGAGGGTATGAGTCATGGGGAGCGCTGTGAATTGCGTAAGACTGATGAATCACATACCTGTACCCCTGAAACAAATAATACATTATATGCTAATTTAAAAAGTTATCATTTATAACTACATATTTATACATACCCTTGATCCTTGAACAACACAGGTTTGAACTGCACAAGTCCATTTATAATCAGATTATTTTTTTCAGTATAGTGTGGTACTGTAAAAGTATTTTCTCTTTCTTCAGACTTAGCATTTTCTTTTCTCTAGCTTAGTTTATTGTAAGAATCCAGAAGATAATACATATAACATACAAAACATGTGTTAATTAATGTTTACATCCTCGGTAAGGCTTCTGGTCAATGGTAGGTTACTAGTAGTTAACTTTTTGGGGAATCAAAGGTTTATATGTGGATTTTTGAGTGTGCCCAGAGGTCGGCACTCCTAACCCCCACCACTGCTCAAGGGTCGACTCTATCGGGCTTTTCACTGGGAGCCACAAGAAAATAGTTATGCCAATGACAGACAATGGAACTAGCCTTCCCCGGGTTTGAATCCCAGCTCTGGCCACTCCCTACCATGTGATCTTGGGCCACTTCTCAGGTCTCTGGGCCTCCACTTCCTCATAGGAGCATGAGAATACCATCTATTAGAGTTCTGAGGCATCAGTGAGTTAAGATGTTTGAAGCACTCAGAGCAGTGCTGACTTATTAGTTATTAGGCATAATACGATACAAGCAGAATAAAATACAGATATAAATCGGAAGCTGGAGCTGTATAAAAAAATGCAACCATCATCCCTGGTTCCTGATCTCATCTTATTTTTTAATCAAAACAACCTCATTATTGTCACTGATTGACTAAAAAAAAAAGGTAAATATTAATTAGAAATTACAAAATAAACACGAACGTTTCAGATGAGATTTCATTTGAGGGAAAAAAGTGTTCTGCTGCTTCAGACATTTAAAAGCCACTGTTCTTAGCGATCTCACAGGATTCTGAATTAGGGGCTGAAAAATCAGATCAGGTAGGGATCTAAGTCCCCAGCTCTGTGGCCCAGGAGGGCAGGTTCTAGGCTGAGGGTTTACACATGACAACATAGAGATGAACTCATTCCCCAGAGGTCCCCACGAACACATCCTGGGGAACCCAACAATTCGTGAGAGCATTGGGTGACAGTCACCTTCCATGGAGACAGTAATTGCCTTATGCATTGACCGGGGGCTGGAAGCGGCCCTGTGGGTGGTTGCTACTGCACGAGAAGCCCCAGGTATGTGTGGTGGACGTGCGCCATCCTTGCAGTTCGGGCCCCCTTCTAATATTGTGGTTCAGCAGAATCCACAAATACACCAGGACTCCAGGGGGAGCCGGGGCCGGTTCCTGCCTCTCTACTCCTGCCACCGTGTGGACAGATTGCTGCAAATCAATTTGGTTCAAGTCAAGGAAGAGCCTGGGGGGCCAGCAATTCCAAAGGGAGCAGTGGTTGGCCCCATCTTCTGCTGGGGCTCTATGATGAAGCGGCCCGCACTCTCCAGGGGCTTGGAGGGAGCACGGAGTGGGGTCGCTTACTCACCGAAGGGGTGGCAGGGGGACACACGAATGGGAGTGCTCCCGGCTGCCAGTTGTGCTCAATGTGCTGCCTACAGTGGATAGCATCCTCCCCATTTTACAGATGGGCACACTGAAGTCTCAATGACCCTGCTGGGCCTTGAACTAATGGTTTCAGACTCCAAGTCCATTTTGGGTATTTTGTTTCCAAATATATTGGATATATTGTATCCAAATATTTGGATATTTTGTTTCCCAGCAACCCCAAAGGGACTGCTTCAAGGAGAAGCTGGCAAGTGCTGGGGACTTGAACTTATAAAATAATGCAAAGTTGAATAATCTACATTATGGCTATTTTTATTGATATTATTATTATGGGGCCTGATTCAGCCATTTCTGGTGTTGCTCAATGCCTTCTGTGCCCAGGAGGTCTCAGAGAGATCCGATCTATTCTCCTTCAGCTTTGTGGGCAGCCAAATGCTCCCTCATCATGGGCTCCTACTTCCATTTTAGTAGCTTTATATTAATCTACAGAATAGAATTGCTCTATTCTTAACATTTCTGTTGTGGTTGACCATATAGAGTTTTTACTTTGCACTTTTCACTGTAATGCATATATTGCTGTAATAAACTTCTTTAGGTTTAATGCCAAAACATCTTTGTCAGTATACAGGTATGTAATTTGTTTTTAAATGTATTTTTTCTTTTAATTGTGGCAAGGAAAAAAGCTCAGTTCTGAAAGTGTTGAAGGGTTTGCTTATATAGCTCCCTTGGCTGAGTGGGGAGGGGGGCTGCTGCAGGGGAGGATGGGACCAAATTGTGGAGGGGCTTGAACGGCACCTGAAGGTATTTTGACCCTTTTTCTTAGTAAAAGGGTATTGCCAAAGAGAAATGGAGGATGGAATGCACGAGCTGGGTGTGGGGCTCTGTATGTGAGGTTGAAGGAGGAGCACAGGGACAGGTCAGGCCCCGACTGCTGTGTGATTGTAGCTCTCCGGGTGTCTGCGTCCTTATCCATGGGATGATTGGAAAGCTTAGAATACAGACTCAGGGTCCCAGCCTTGGAGCTAGCCAGAACCCCAGCTAAATTCTAGCTCGGCTCCTTAGCTACCTATAAAATGGGGGAGAATTTTACAAACCCCGGAGGATCACGGTGATGACTACAATGACGGTGTAGAGAACACGGTCCAATGGTTGCACAAGCTTGGATAAGCAGTAACTGTTCCATTCTCATTAATTTTACAGCCTGGAGATTGCCTGAACTGTCTTCCAGCTTGGTTGTGCCATGCTTCTATTATGGAATGCGATAACAATTTAGAAGAACGAGGGCCCAGAAATTAAATCAGTGGTTAATGGATTCATGGTTTAATCTATCTAGAAAAAAAAAATCCCCTCCTGGGATGAACCAAACAGAAAATAGTAAAGATCCAAATGTTTTGCAGAGAAAAAGTGATATTGACCCAAGAGGTTTCCTTTAAAGTGTGTTTAATTCACATGACTTGGCACTGCCCAGGCCTTCCGGGTCAGTTTCTCCCAGCTCCCGGGAGAGGAATGGAATGACATGAGGAATACACCTTGAAATTCTTGGATGATAAAAAGGATTAAAAATCAATAGTCTTTCTGCTTCAACTCTCCCAATTTTGTTTTCATCTCCCTTCTGTAGATAGAAGCACCGCTACTGAAGAATGGTGCATCTGGAGGGGAGGGGCTGGTGTGTTTTGCCAAGGGACATGGGGAAGTTTCTCTAAGTGCCATTGCCAACTGCAAATTTCCAGTGCATCAATGTCTGGCAGAGGCTCGGGTGCTGGGCCTTGGGGAAGAGAAGCTAGCGCTGTGGCCCTACCACATCATAGCCACTGGCCACAGGAAGGAAAAACTCAGCTCCTCCTTCCAAGCCACATTCCAAGGGCCACCAAGCCACTGGTGGCCAGTGGATACTGTACCAGCATGGCTATAGAGCATTTCTCTCACTGCAGAAAGAGTTCTACTGCATAGTAGAGACGAATTTGCTGAGTCCCCAAATATTAGGGAGCACCGGTGGATATTAATGGTCTAGTCTTGCCCCAAACCAAACCAGGAGGCAGAAGACCTAGTTCCTGTCCCAGTGCTGCCAAAACTCCCATGTTGCCTTGGCCTATCAACTAAGGATCACGTGCCTTGGTTTTCTCATCTATAAAATGGGTTTAATCATTCATTCAGTCTGTCAGCTAAGTAGTTTTTAAAGATTTTATTTATTTATTTGTTTGTTTGTTTATTTTAGAGAGCAAGAGTATGCACGAGCTGGGGGGAGGGGGCAGATGGAGAGGGACCAGCAAGCAGACTCTGCACTGCGTGGAGAGCCCAACGTGGGGCTTGATCTCACAACCCTGAGATCGTGATCTGAGCCAAAATCAAGAGTAGGATGTTCAACTGACTGAGCCACCCAGGCACCCCTCAGCTAATTACTTTTTAATGTCTACCAAGGTGAGGCACTGTGCTATAGACTGAACACGAAGACAGGGTTCCACTGAATTTCTAGCAGCACCCCCCAAGTCTGATTGAAAGACAGCAGAGAACTCCTTTCTGGATTTCCTTTCATATTTCTCTGGTCTTTACACATTTTTGTAAGAGGACAATGGCTTAGAGAAGAGATGGAGCAGGGATGTAGAAGCTCTGTGTCTAGGCAATGTCTACCCTCCCACCCTGCTCAGATGAACTTGGAAAATCTGCTCTGGAGGGAGAAGCCGAAGGGACAGCCTCCACATCACATCTTGGCCTGTGAGCTTCTTAGCCATGCTAACGCCTCCTGTTTACGGGGCATAGGTGAGGAGGCAGAGGGAGGAAGTGAAACCCAGACAGAACAGAAGACCCATCACACTCACGGTTGCTGGTGCTCAGCCTCCTGTGGGAGCCAGCATGGACTGTGAGGACCATACTTCAAGTGCTGAGGCCCATCTGGCCCTTTCTGCCTATATCAGAGTGGGTCTGCTTCTGTGATGTGTAGACCAAATGAAGACCCCTCAGCTCCATAGCTGGTGTTTCCAGAGGAGTGTTCTGGGCGAAAGGAGAGGAGACCCAAGGTCCCATTTCAGCCCTGCCATTCACTTAGCTGAGTGATCTTGGACAAGGCAACCAACCTCTTAGGTTTGTGAATTAGTTGCATACAAATTAAGCCCCAGGCAAAGGTATTGGTATTTTGTGACTGGGAAGGGTGCTCTGGAGAAAAACTGCCAATGCCTGGGGTACTATCCTATGCAAGGAATCTGAAGTTTCAGAACCATGGAGAGAGCCAAAGGCGAGGACAAGGCGCTCAAATCTTGCCTCTATTACTAATCTGAAACCTGCTCTAATGCCCCAGCTTCCTTCCCCAGCCATCTGTAGCCATGGAACCTTTGGGACAGTCGGGCTCCAACCTTTACCTGTGATCAAATCCCCATGGCAACATCTCTGCACACAGGTCACATAGCCTGTGCTAAGATAGCACTGGTGACCAAGAGCTCACTCCCTCCTATGCTGGCCCATTCCATCTTCAGGTTGGTCTAGGTAGTAGGAGAGCTTTTGAGAGCTGTCCCTAATTTATGGTTAGTGACGGCCTGGAGGACAAGTTAAAGTGGATACAGAGGCCATCCAGGCTCAGTGGTAGAAGACAGATTAAAGAACTATGTTTGTCATTGGTCTTGAAGGGTTCAGCTGTGGAATGGATGCAGTGTACCTCCATGCCCCCTGCCCCCATGCTAGAAGCTCTTCTTTCTGAGTCAACTACTTCTAACTTTCGGTCCATGTTTTTCCCTGCAGCAGCTCCAGATTGGGACATGATCATCTGACCAATCAAAATAATCCCACATCCCATACTACAACGTTTAATTTAGAAATGAGGGTGTGACCCCATTCCAGCCAGTGAGATGTGATCAGGGTTGTTTGCTGAGAGTTTCTATGAGCTTTCCTCATTTTTCTGAGAATTATGGGAGTTCTTGAATAAATCAGTAAAGCAAGAATAAATCAGTTCTTGCTTTTCTACTGATAGTGAACAAGACAGTGTGTAGCCCTTGTGCTACTGGTGGCCCTCACAAGCCACCATGGACAGCAGAGAGGAGGAATATAAGAGTCTGAGACCTAGATTATATCACTGAGCCCCTGAATCAGCCATCTTCTGCACTATTGAAGCCCATCCTCTTCTGGTCCTCCAAGCTACATCAACTGGTAAATGTTCCAGTTATTTAAACCTATTAAACTAGGGTGTTCTGTCATCTGCACTAATTAATTTGTCCTTCTGGGGCCATACAGATGTAACAAGTCTAATTCATGTTGGAATGTCTAGAGACAGCACCCCTGTGCTCTTGTGTCTTCTTTTCTCCAGGTTCAACTTCTTCGGTTGCTCCATCTATTCCTTATATAGATTGGCTAAGTAATTAGAGTAATTAAGCATTTTGCAGGCTCTCTTCTGAGTATATTCAAATTGTTTTAAGTAACTCTATAATACCTGATAATAGTTTCTATTTTCCATCTCAGCATCTGGTGAGGTCTGTAGAAAAGTGAACGCCAACCAACTGTGTACTTGGCCACCCAGCCTCCTGACATTGCTTCTGGAATCCATATGCTGCTAATGGTAACATGGGGTTTCTCTCTCCCCAGAGCGGCCAAGGCAGCCAAGTTCTTCCTGGCTTCTGGGTAAATAACTCATATTCTCATCACTGCGCGTCACAGATAGAGAGTTTTCAGTGGGATTCAATGTAATTGCCACCATCTATCACTTTAATAGCCTAATGAAGGTGAGATGTAATTAGAAAGGGTGTCAGTGGAATATGGAGTTTGTTTTACAATTATCTATATAGCCGGGGGGACCATCAGCACAGAACATTGCCTTTTAAAAGCCCAAGAAACATGTGGCATAAATGTTCATTTTTGAATGACTTAAAGGGATCTGTGGTCAGATTCCACTGGGTTTTCTTGTAGCTCCTTTGAACACTGATGCAGATTGTTTGTATCGGACAATAGGTGGGCTCTGAAGAAAGTCTCACAAAAACAGAGTTTTCGTAAATCAAATCTTTATTTCCTATTGACTTACGATGACACTGTGGAGCTGTTTCTCTTCTCTTGTCACCTCTCAAGTGTTCTTGGCTGCCCCTTCTTTGATGAACAGTTAATGATTTCCAAACAAACATTATAAACATCCTGGACTTGTGAGAGAACAGAACTCTGGTAGCATAACATTCCTCTTCTTCAACTGAAGAATTTCTCCTTGAGGGCTTTTTTTTTTATTGTAGTGAAATATACATAACATAATATTTACCATTTTAGCCATTTTAAGTGTACAAGTCAATGACAATAAGTCATTGGATCATTCACGATGTTGTGCAATCATCACAACTACCTATTTCCAGAACTTTCTCATCATCCCAAATAGAAACTCTTTCCATGTTAAACAATAACTCCCCAACGTCCCCCTCCCCTCAGTCCAGGGAACCTCCATTCTACTTTCTGTCTCTGTGAATATGATGACTAGGTACTTCAAATAAGTGGAATCATATAGTATTTGTCCTCTGTGTCTGGCTTATTTCACCTAGCGCAATGTCTTCAAGGTTCATCCGTGCTGCAGCATGGGTCTAAATCTCCTTCCTTTCAAGGCTGGATAATATTCCATTATATGGATAGACCACATTTTGTTGATCCATTCATCCATTGATGGACACTTGGGTTGCTTCTGTGTTTTGGCTATTATGAATAGTACTACTGTAAATATAGGTATATAATTATATGTTTCAGTTCCCTTTTAATGCTTTAGGTTATATCCAGAAGCGGAATTGCTGGATCTAGATTATGTTGTAATTCTATGCTTAACTTTTTGGCAACTTACGGCAAACTGCCACACTGCCTTCCACAGTGGTTGCACCCTTCTATGGTCCCACTAGCAATGAATAAGAGTTCTAATTCTTTCACATTCTCCCTTGCTCTTGTTATTTTCTGCTTTAAAAAGCAAAACAGAACAATAACCATGCTAATGGGTGTGAAAGGGTGTCTCATTGTGGTTTTGATTTGCATTTATCCCTGGGGTTTTAAATATCCAAATCCCTCCAGAGGAGATTACTTGTCCTACTATACTATGTAGCAAGGCCTCCAGAGATGGGGCAGAATTCCTGCGTAGGAGCCTCCCAGAGCCTCAACTGCCTGGAATGTGAGCCACAAATTTTCTTTTCTCATTAGAGATGAGTCAAAGCATCAGATTATACTCTCGTTGAGGTGGGGGAGAGAATTCTGGACTTGGGAAAAAAACAGATATGGCCCTTGTCACTACCTTGTCATTGGGTTCCTCTTGAGTGGATCACTTGGCCTCTTCAAATTTCAGTTTTTTCATCTGTAAAATGAGGGTACTCTAAATGGAATGTTAAATAATATGGAATGTTAAATAATATGATGATGTGGAAGTACCTGGCACCGTTTAGCACATGTCAGGCTCTCATTAATATGATCCACCTATAGAGATAGTCATAATTGTAACTTGGCTTCAACTGGGCTCCATTTGTCCAAATGTGAACCTTATAAACCCCATGAAAGCACACAGACTGAATTATATATTTCTTGGAATCCCTGTAGCCTAGGTCAGCCTGGGCTCTCTATTAGTTGACGGACTCATTATTTGGACTGTAGCTTTCATAAGAGATCTGACAACAGAGAGAAGGCTAGCCTCTATGTCAGCAGGACTCGGGGGGCAGACAGGGCCAATCACTCCAACAACATCAGTGAAATCGCCAGACCTGAACCAGACAGCTGTAGCTCACATGTAGAGCATCCTATGGTCAACATAGCATTTCTTGTGTATTATTATCTCCTCTAATCCTCACAACAGCCCTGTGAGGAAGGGTCATTCCCATTCTCATTAGGCAGATGAGAAAATCAAGGCTCAGAGAAATTTAGGTCCAGGATCCAGGAATTGGTGAGGTCTGGACTGAAGTTGTCTTCTTCTTCTTCTTTCTTCTTCTTTCTTTTCCTTCTCCTCCTCCTCCTTCTTCTTCTTCTTCATTTTTTTTAAGATTTTATTTATTTATTTGAGAGAGAGTGTGTGTGAGAGAGAGCACCTGAGCAGGGGGGAGGGCAGAGGCAGAGGGAGAAGCAGATTTCCCGCTGAGCAGAGAGCCCAATGTGGGACTCAATCCCAGGACCCTGGGATCATGACCTGAGCCAAAGGCAGACGCTTAACCGACTGAGCCACCCAGGTGCCCCTAGATTTAGGTCTTCTGATGCCAAGTCCACAGCTCATTTGATGACAGTTCTTGATGAGCTCTGTGACTCAACCCTATGCCACATTCTGCTTTGATGATGGGAAGAAAAGCAACAGAGATCAAAAGCCACAAGAGCCTTTTTTTACACCTTCCTTACACCCAGAACCTCACCAACCACATAACTTACTGGATGCTCTGTCACATTTATGTATGAAGATCTGCTGAAGTGGAAATGAGAAGTCTCCCTGGTATTATCTTCCATCTTCTCCCAAACATTCATTCAACAAATATTTGTCAGAATCAAAAAGCTCAGGCCAGGTTCTTTGGCTCAGCTGTGGAAGGACCACCTTCCCTGACCGCCTTCTTCTCTCTTCCTGCTCCCCAGCCCCAGGGACCCTACTGCCGTGGTTTGAGTGTGGTTTATTCCACAGGAAGAAATCAGCAGCAGACAGACCACTGGATGGCTGACCCTTATTTAGAAGATACTGTCAGTGGGAAGAACATTGCCACCAGATAATGATCACTTGCTGCTAGATAAATGCCAGGGCTTGTCTCCTGATGGATGTTGTGCAAGGAAATAACAATTATTCACCGTAGCTTTGCTGGATTGCTGTGGTGTTCACCCTTGCCAAGGGGCACTGGTACCCTTTGGGGAACTGAGCCATGGGGGACAGAGCACAGCCTATGTTTAGCACCCAGTGTCTAGACTAGAAGGCAGGAGATGCTAAATGGACAAGGGGGAGGGAGAGAGGAGGGTCCATCTCCAACCTGTTGTATGACTTTGGGGTGCTTTCCTGATTTAACAGTGCCTCTGCTTCTCTATCTAAACTATAATGGTTTCATTTGCCACCCAGGGCTGGGAAACTCTTAAAAACTAACATTAGGATGTCAAATGGCATTGCCAGTACTTGTGAAATGCCCGCATCAGCGACATTTTCACAGAGAGCCTGCGTAGGGGCAGGAGAGTTGGAAGGAGAGAGGAGGGGTGGGAGAGGCACAAAATGGGGCAGAGGTTAGGGCTCCCCAAGTATGAGCACACTGGCAGTGAAGGAACTCTCACAATACCCCTGAGCCCAGCGTACCCTTCTGGACAAAAGAGCACTAGATTTGGAATCAGATGGTTCTGGATTCAAATCCCAGTGCAGCTGCTTGGTAGCTGTGTGATTATGAGCCAGACAGGAGCCTGCTGAGTTTCAATTCCCTGATTTTAAAGTGGAAATAGGACAACATGGCTCTGTCCAAGCCTGAATTGTTGCAATAGCCCCCGGCCTCCTGCTTTTCCCTTTACCCCTCTTCAGAATTGGAGTGAGCCTTTTAAAATATGGTCAGATCATGAGACTCCTGTACTTCACCCCTCAAAGGCTTCCATTTCTCCGAGAAAGTCAGCCTTTATGATGACCTAAAATGCCTCCCAGGTTCCTGCTCCTTCTCCGACCTCATCTCCCACTCTCCTTGTTCCACTCAGCCTCAGTGCCTTTGCACTGGCTGTTCCCTCTGCCTGGAAAACCACTTTGCCCAGATACTTGCTGGACTTGCTCCCTCATCTCCCTCAAGTGCTTTTTAAATTAATTTTTACTCAAGTATAATTAATACACTGTTATATTAGTTTCAGCTGTACAATATAATGATTCAACAGTTCTGTGCATTTCTCAGTGCTCAAGATAAGCGTAATCCCCTTTATCTATTTACCCATCCTACCTACCTCCCTTGTGGCAACCCCCCCTTCGTTCTCTGTATTTAAGTTTGTTTTTAGTTTGCCTCTTTTCTCCTTTGTTTTTTTTTTTACTACGTTTCTTAAATTTCACGTATGAGCAAAATCATATGGTATTTGTCTTTCTCTGACTGACAGACTTCATTTAGCATAATACCCTCTAGAGCCACCCATGTTGTTGCAAATGGCAAGATTTCGTTCTTTTTTATGGCTGAGTAATATTCCCTTATATATAAATATCACTTCTTCTTTACCCATTCATCGATCAATGGACACTTGGGTTGCTTCCATATCTTGGCTACTCTGAATAATGCTGCAGTAATCCTTCTTAAGGAAACCTACCCTCACCATCCCCTTGAAAATTGCAAGTTCAAGTCCCTCTGATCTTCCCAATTTGCCTTATCTCACTCTGTTTCTCTCCTTTAGCATAGACTACCTTCAACTATGCTAGATAACTGACATTAACTACTTCTCCTACAGGTGTTCATTATATTTATTGCCTGTCTCTCCTCATGAGAATATTTGATTCCTGATGGGCAGGGATTTTTGTTATTTTCATTTAGTGTTGTATCCCCAGCACCTAGAAAAGTGCTTGGCACATAGTCGATGATCACTAAATAAGTATTAAATAAAATGGATGCGGAATTATTATTAAATAATTATTAATTAATCATTTATCAATCAAGTATTAATTATTAATAACCATTATTTTATAGTAATTATTATTATTCTCTCTTTCAGGGCTTTGTGAGGAGTCGAAATAATACATGTAAAGCATCCCCAACAGGACTCCATTCCTGGCAGGTGTTGAAGTACATGAGCACATGAGGGATGTGGTGTGTGGGAGGTCTCAAGCTCTGCCAGCCTCACTGATGGGCACACGAGACTTTCTGGGACGCATATGGGATTATGGATATCAGCGTGGAAGGACTTATATATGCCCACGATTATGCTTTGCAGAATGTACTATTATCATAATTGTCATCAGAGATGAGGTAAAAGCCTCAGAAAAATTATCTTGTTCAAAATCACACAGGTGGGCTTCTAATGGAATCACCCCCTCCCTCCCAGTAAGGGAATAATTGCACTCATTTTGCACAACTGGTGGCTCGTATCTTAAAAATGCTTCTTGTAAGAATGTAAAGAAAATTGAAATCACCTATAATGCCACCACCCAAAGTAAAGTATGATCAGAATTTTGGTATGTATCTTTTCAGGCTTTTATTTTGAGCATAAATTATAAAGAGCTTTATTTAAGAAAAGTGGGCTTGCACTATAAATATTATATATCAACTTGCTTTTTAAAAAAAAAAACTATATTATGAAAAAAACCCAAAAAACAAAAAACTATATTATGGACTTTTTTTCATGTCATTGTATTCACTCTTTTTAAGGGCTCTAGTAAGTAAGTATACTTACTATACTAAGTAAGTAAGTATAGTAAGAGGGAAAATTCTATTGATGGAACTTAATTTAATTTTTCTCTAGTTTTTCCCCTCATTACAGATAATGCCACAGTGATCATCCTCGTACACATTCCTGTTTCTGAGGGCTAGAAACCTAGAAGTGGATGTTCTAGACATGAGCATTTTAAATTTTAGTTAAGCTGTCTCATTGTTCATAGTAGTTTTTGGAGCAATGCTTCTGCCCAAACTCATCATTTATGTGGGATTTTTTCCATACCATATCCATCTCTTCAGTTTGAAGAAGAGACAAACATTTCAGCTTGAGAACATGAGTTTAGAACATTTCCCCCTGCAGTCTTAAATAATCAACCAGTCACTAACCTATGGCCCACTGGGGTCCTACTGGAAAGCTCTGCAGAGAGTGGACTCTTTGTTTACTAAGTATCCAATGTTTACCATTAAGTATAATGTGAACTACAAAATTTTTGTCCATGTCTTCAACTGAAGAAGTTGCTTTCCCTAATTTTCAAGTATCTTAGTCATGAACGGGTGTTGAATTTTGTTAAATTCTTTTTCTGCATCTATTGAGATGATCAGATTATTTTTCTCCCTTATTCTGTTTAAATGGTGAAATACAGTGATTTTCAAAGGCTGGAACAACCTTGCATTCCTGGGACAAACTCCACTTAGTCACAATGGATTCTCCTCCTTGCTGGATTCTACTTGCTGAAGTCTGATTATGATTTTAATATCTGTGTTCATGAGGAATATTCATCTGTAATTCTTCTTTCTGTAAAGGCTTTGTCAGATTTCTGTAGGAGGCCTATGGTGACTTTATGCGATGTAGTGGGGATGTTCCCTCATCCTCTATTTTCTGAGAGCATTTGTAGAAGATGGACATTTCGTGTTCCTTAATTTTGATAGACAAAATTCAAGAGTGAAAGCATCTGGATTTACAGTTTTCTAGCTGGGAAGGTTTGAGATAACTCCAATGTCTTTAATAGCTAGGGCTATTTTAGATTTTTCTGTTTTGTTATGTCAGTTTTGGTGAATTTTGTTTTTGAAGGAATTTGGCCATCTCATCTAAGTCATCAAATTTATTGGCATAAACTTGTATATAATACGTCCTTGTGACTATTTTAATGTTTGTGAGATCTGTAGTGCTAATAGATCCTCAGTGCAGATGATTTGTTTTTTCAGTTTTCCTAATATAGTAACTTGTTTTCTCCCTCTTTTTTTTTTCTTGACCAGTATTGCCAGGGGTTTTATTGATTTTATTAGTCTTTACTTTTGGTTTTGTTAGTTTTCTTTATGGCTTGTTTTATATTTTATTTATTCCTGCCCAAATCTTTATTATTTTCTCTCTTCTCTGTACTTAGGATTTAATTCACTAATTTTTCTTATGGCAGAAACTTAGATCATTAATTTTAAACCTTTCTTCTTTTCTAATAGAGACATTCCATCAGAGAATTTCCCTCCAGTGCTGTCTTAGATGTGTCACACAAGTTTTGATATGTTATACTTTCATTACTATTTAGTATGAAATATTTTCTCATTTTCCCATGGTTTCTTCATTGGCCTGTTACTTATTTAGAAGTGTTAACTTCTAAATATTTAAGGCTTTTGTATGTATCTTATATTGGATTCCTAATTAATGCTGTCATCATTAGAGAACGTAATCTGAAAGAGTTCAGTCTTAGGAAATGTATTGAGATTTACTTTGTCCATCAGCATATGCTCAGTTCTTCTAACTTTCCAGCTGGGCTTTTTGGAGACCCATGTACAATTCACGGATCGATTAAGAATTTGGGCAGAATCTATAAGAATATGTTGTGTCTCCCCACTTTGTGGCTTCCTCTTTTCCAAGATTCCCTCTTCACTTCTCAAGCGCTCCGGCAGCCCTAAAATCACTCTTTTGGCACCTTAAGCTTGTGAGTCTGTGGCTTCCTGGCTGAGTTGTAGCCTCCTCTGTTGTGTGTCCTGGCCTGGGGGTACAGCGGAGGACCTATCAGGTGAAAAGCCATATACATGTGAATCTCACTAGCACCAATCTTTTCTTGCAAGGGTTGATCCTTCTTCAGTTTCTGCCTCCTTTTAATCATTTTCCAGGGCCTTCCACTGGCTTTTTGGTCATTCATCGGGAGTTTATTAAGTCTACCTGGAGGATAGTTAGTCTAAGACAAGCTACCCTACCGTTACCCAAACCAAACACTGGTGGTATTAGTGTGCATGCAAATTGCCTGTTTCACATCTTCCAGCCTTTTGCTATTGACATATTTATGTTTTCTTCTTAATTTATAAACTGTTGCTCCTGCACTCATTTCCACACCTGTTCTGTTCATGACCTATTTGAGCCGGCTGGTAGAATGGCTCCTATTTCACACTCTCGAAACAGAACGTAAAGGATAGCCAAGAGGACATTTACAACTGGATCAAGAACAAACATAAATATGGAATTAGAAATCACTTCAAGGTGGTATCTACCTTCGCACTGTGACCTCGCTGTTGGCTACACACTATTCCTGTCCCCGGACCAATTCGCCTAGGCTCTTTTCCTGCTATGATGTTCTACACATGGTTTGAACACAAACAGACTTTCCCACCACAGTGTTTAGAGAGCAAACATCGCCGAGCACGGAGTCAAGAGACCTAGAGCATAATCGCGGTCATCGTAGTTACACCGATGTCACATCACCCCATAGTCAACTTATAAGAAACAATTCCCCCACCTGAAAACCATCACAGTGAAAGGGGGTTGTACCGTGGATAGGATGAGGTGAGCAAAAATACCAGCTAGCATGATGTGGGGCGCACAGGCAGAGCTCCACGAAAGAGGAACCTGAATTCTTTCTCGAGCTCTCACCTGTCCAACAGTGGAGAAGAGAGGTGAAGTCTCCTGGCTATAGGTGTGGTGGATTCCCCCCGGGGTCAGACGTGCGTGTGGGTGGACGTAGCCGCCCCACGTGGCTACAGGAGAGAGGAGAGAGGGCGGGCTCTTGGACTGGACTCCTCTAACCACTAGGGTTTGCACTCACTCACTGGAGCAAGATCAGGTAACTACTGTTCTAACCCATTACACATCAGATGGTCCACCGGGCAGAATTACTGTGGGAAAAAGCAAGCAAATACAGGTGCCTTGAACCCAGCTAGTAAGGTGAAGCTTGGATTCCATTTCTGGACTCTCTTACCCATGACACCAAGCATTTGCATACACGTGGATATGCCGGGCAGCGTCCCAGGTTTATGAGAGGCACTCAGTGAATCCTAATATCTGAGTCTGAATCTGACCTGCCTTGCCAGTAACTTCCACCGAGCCACACAGAACTGAAACTGAGGGCTCTGGACAATTCCCATCACAAAGCCGCCACATTCCTCTGCACCTCCTGGGCTGAGTGCTGCCCTGGGTGGGGGTGGTAGCTGGGCACTGGGAAAGAAGTCCAGTGGGGGGGGGGGACCTAGCGCGCCGGCTCTCGTCCCTACCTTCCCCAGCTATCTGACCCGTAAGGCCCTGGGGACGGTGCAGGCTGGTGTCACCCTCTGCTTGAGCTGTCAGAGCACACCCCTACACAGTGGCTTACACAACAGAAATTTAGTTTCTCACAGTTCTGGGGCCTGGAAGTCCACGCTCAAGGTGCCATCAGGGTTGGTTTCTGGTGAGGCTTCTCTTCCTGGCTTAGAGGGGCCACCTTCTCGCTGGATCCTCACGTGGCTTTTCTTCTGTGTGTGCAGACAGAAAGAGTGAGCTCTGGGGTTTTGTCCTCTTCTTAGGAGGCTACTCTCCTATCAGATTAAGGCTCCACCTCTAGGATCTCATTTAACCTTTATTTCCACCTGTAAGCTCTATCTCCAAATACAGTCATATTGGAGGGGTGGGTGTGAACATACAAATTTTGGGAGGGGGCATAATTCAATCCTTAAGAGATGGGAAAGTCAGAGCCAGGAAATGAAAAGGAGAGGGTCTGAGGGGGCCAGAGAGCAAGAGAAAGATCAGAGCAAACCGTGGGCTCCGTGAAAGTGGCTGCTTGATGGGGGCCCAGCTCTCCTAGTGCTGGGCCAGTCAGTTCGGAAACCATAGGTATTTGGTTTGTTCCAAGATGCCCACTCTTTCTGCTGAGTGGAGATCAAACCAGACCTCTCGGTGGACAAGAGGGTGCCCATAAGCCTGTGTTTTCAAAGCAAGGAAAAAACGACGGGGATCTCAGATCATTGTAAGGATCCCCCCAAATACACAAATGGGGGTAATGGCCAAGTTTCGTAGGGTCTGATGATAAACTGAGGACACACCCGAAAGCTTTGGAGAATATGCTCTGGCACAGGATGAACCTCATCTAGCTTCCCAAAATCTAGAATTAAAAATGAAAGGATAATGAAGGGGGTGATTCTCTCTCTCTCTCCAGTCAGACTCTCTGTAGGGTTCCCTCAGGTAGTGCGCTCCCCTACTGCCATTAAAATATTATTCAATTTAACGATTATAATTATATCTAACTTTTTCCAGAACACATCTATCATGAACCTAGCTACCCTGGTTTGACGGAGATTCATTTCGTCACGTTCTTTTGGGCATTTCTTATCAGGCCCTGTGCGAGGCACTGTGTTAGGCTCAAGGATATGGTCGGGAGTAAGACTCAGTCCTTGACCCTCAGAGATCAGCGTTTACTGGGGGAGCTGCTGTGTGCACTGCCAGCCGGGATGCTCTCATAAATATGTCCATGGAGTGCTCTGAGGACACAGAGAATGAAGCGGTGGCTTCCATGGTGGCCATGGAGAGGACACGTATCCCGGAGGCCTCAGCAGAGGAGGCCATGCCTGAACCGGAGTTCCACTCAACCATTCAGGTCACAAATATTTGGTGAGTACCTACTATGTGTCAGGCCCTGTGCTCAGATCAGCAGTACCACAGGGATGACAGGCAAGGTTCCTGCTTTCAGGGAGCTTGCAGTGTAGCCACAGAGATCGTGAACAAGTAAACAAGATAACTGTAGATCGTGACATGGGCAATAGGAGAAGTAAAGAGGGGAGTGTGATTGTCCCCATGTGGGGGAGGCCTATTTTAAATCCTGTGGGTGGGGAAGTGATAATAAGTCTCTTACAAGGTCCAGATGGAAGAATCAGCAAGTGCAAAGGTCCTGGGGCAGGGAAGAGATCAGGTGTGCTGGGCAGAGCAGAAGCAGAGATGCATGATAAAGAGCTGTCTTGCTACATTTGGGAAAAGAGTAGGGGGTTCAAGTAGGAGAGGGAAACTCGACTGGATTTTATGGTTAGAAAGACAGTGTGTGTCCTGTGGATACCCTCAGCACTTTCTGTCTAGTTTGGGGCAATTCTCACTACCTGTTAGATCCTGTCTTTATTTACAATTTTCATCTTTCCCTCATCATGAATGTTTGCATTTATTTTGAGATTTCTCTGATATTGATTAAAACACGATTTATCTTGATTACTGAATTCTTGACACCCCCTTAAATTTTGTGTCTGAAGTCCACACCTCACTGTCCCCACACTAGTCGCAGCCCTGGCCCCTGGGCCCTTTACCCTCCTCCTTCAATTTGAGATGCAGCTCAAAGGGAGTTGGAGTTGGCCCAGCTTTTCTTTTCCTGCTGAGAATGCCAACCTCCCTCCCCCACCCCGGGCACTCTTCTCCGCGTGTCACCACATTAGGGCAGAGACAGAGCTTTTCTCCATCATCTGATCTCTCTTACGTGCAGAGGAGCCGGACGACCACAGTCACTGCCAGAAACCGGCAAGCAAGGACAGCTACAAGATGGAGTGGAAATCCAGCCTCTCAGACACCTGGTAGCAGCGGGCCCCTCTGTGGCCCCACAGATATGGCTGAAACGCCCCTTGCCCCACACAAGGCACAGCCGTCTTGGGGGGCAGTTTTCCCTTCTACTTGGATGAGATAAGGGAACCGACAGAGTCTGGGGAAGGGCAGAGAAGAATCAGAATTTTGAATACAGGGCCTTTGGTAAACTCTACACCCAGTAAGGTAGTATGCTAGGTAAACACAGATTTTGATGTCTATACCTTGCTTTCTCTGCAAGCTTGGCACATTTCCTGATAAGTGAGTAAGAGGCCTGTGTGAAATGCAAGCCTCTATTGGAGAGGCTGGGTGAGGCAGGAGCGTCCCGAGGGGGAGCCTGGCTAGGTCAGGGGGCTGGGGCTCAGCTCTCTCTTACCCTCTCAGGCACACCATCTCCCACCTCCATGACTCTGTGATAAAATCCCCACTCAGGCTTCCTAATTCCCCACTGGACCCTGGCTCCTTAATGGCTAGGATATGCCTTAACCACTTTTCTTTTTAATCTTCAGCATGTGATATGTGCCCGGCACCTAGCACATCTTTAACACATTCTGGTTACATGAAATGTTGAACGATGTGCAGGGAAAAAACAAAAATTGCCAACGGGGCAGTGAAATCCTATACCAGGGATGAAGGGGCTGAAGGCACCCTGGGCCCCCTTTCAATTGTCCTTAACTCATCAGTCCTTGTCTTCTACTCCCTACCTTCTCAGCTGGATGTATTCTTACTAATAAACTTTGTTTATTAGTAATAAACAGTTAAGAGCCTGAACTGGAAAATTCTTCATTGTTCTTGAAGGACTTTGAATAATGTCTCAGGTGTAGCTAATATACTGGAGGGAAGGTTGGATTTAGAAAGAGTATGGATTTCATGCGCAACAGACCTAGGTTTGGAAATTGCCTTTACTTTTTTCCTCATGGTCTTTGAAGTAAATGCCAGGGATATGCACTCACGCAAATTCCTCCCACTCTTTGCCACGGTTGATGGTGACCTCTTTGTGGGAAATTTGGCGCACAAATTTCATGTGAAATCTTGTGCGGACCTCATTTTATGAGCCTTCTCTGTTGGACGTAGCATCAGCATTCTCTCTTTCCAGAATTTTCTCCTCTCCTGGCTGCCACGATTATAGAGTTTGGATTCTCTTTCTTCCACCTGAAATGCTCCTTTGATTTTCTCTCAGCCTGCTGTCTCTGTTCCGTCCTCCCACCCTGTGAACACTGGAATTCTCCGGGGTCCTCTCCCTGGCTGGCCTCACAGTCCTCATGCACGGGGCTGTCACTGATCTGCCTGTGACTTACATGCCTTTTCCTCCTGCTCCCACTTCGTCCTGGGGCTCCGGGTTCATATTCCCAACCCCCTCAGACAATTCCATTTGGGTTCTTACCATGTCCAAAATTAGATTTGACCGAGGGGAAAAAAAATGGCTTTTCCTCTCCACCCCCTAACCTTCTCCCCCGACCTGGATTTTGTGTCTCAGGTGATGAGTTCACCACCAGTTTAGGCAGGCTAGAGAGTCTTTGATGCTTCCTACCTGCTTCTCTCTCCCAGATGGGCTCTGGGTTGTTTTTGAGAGTATTTTGAATCTGTCTTCCTCCTCTCCATAGCCATTAGCTCTGCTCTATTCAAACCCTCACATTTTTTTTCTCTTGCAAAAATTTTTCACGCCCCCCAAAATGGGTCTTCCTCCCCCCAACCTCCTACTTTTCCAATCTGTCCTCCACACCTGGGTCCATTTCATTGCTGTTTTACCACTTGAAACCCGCCGCTAGGATCATCGTTCTTCCCTGGCCAGACGAATGGACCCATGCAGCCACGGGACCGGCAGATGCCTGGGACAGCCCCGCGCCACACCCCTGCCCACCTCACACTGCAGCTTCCTGCCTGCCCTGGAGGAGGATAGAGCCTCTGTCCACACTGGCTGTCTGCACGGCAAGAGCTGAGAGCACAGCTGCCTTTCTCTTCCTCATTCCCACTGTAAGCTCTCACTCAAGTGGAAGCAAAAAGCCAGCTCTTAGAATCAGAGTCAGAACTAGGACTGGAAATTTCAAACACGTATGGAAATAGAAAAAGTATAATAAACCCCAATGAGCCATTACATAGCTCCAGCGATTTTTAACTCGTGGCTCATCTTGTTTTTTCTCTACTCAGGGCAATCTCCATCTCCCCACCCTGGGTGATTTTGAAGCAAACCCCAAATTAAGATGTTGGGTTTTTATCCCCAAAGGCAAGGGAAGCAAGGGCAAAAATGAACTATTGGGACTTCATCAAGATCAAAAGCTTTTGCACAGCAAAGGAAACAGTCAACAAAACCAAAAGACAACTGACAGAATGGGAAAAGATATTCACAAATGACATATCAGA
>CM053610.1:96470867-96637848 GCA_028646535.1 Procyon lotor | reverse complement strand
GTTGTGGACAATGGGGAGGGTATGTGCTATTAAGTGCTGTGAAATGTGTAAGCCTGAAGATTCACAGACATGTACCCTGGGGCAAATAATACATTATATGTTAATAAAAATTAATTAAAAAAAAAAAAAAAAGATGTTGGGTTTTAACAGAGTGAAAGGACCAGGGACGCAAGCCCGTCGGGGATCCACAGCCCTGGTGCCCATGTTCGTCCTTAGCACCTCTCAGTGTGACAGCTCTTGGGGGCAGGGTGCTGCAAGGCACTGTGGGACTTGGCCGTGGCTAATCATGGCTTTACTGTCCTCTGTGGGTGACACCACATTCTCTCCATGAGAGCTGAGGGCTCCTTGGGGCCACATGCCTGGTGTCCCTGCATGGGGTTCCCCACCCAAGCCCTACACTGCCCTCTGCTGGAGGGATCTGGAGCAGCCGGCAAAGTACTGCCCACCATCTGCCCAAGGAATGTCTCACCAACTGGAGGCTCATCAGACTTTCCAGCCGTAGAATCCACCCTTGAGCTTAATGGGAGGCTGAGGGAGAAGGAGCAGCAGCATAATAAAGGGAAGGACCCCAGATTCTGCAGAGTTAAAGTCAGAAGATGGTATCCGGGTTTCTAAGAACCCTTGGAGGGACCCGGGTGACCAAGCCACAGATGGCAGAGCGAGGGGATACTGTGCCCAGGCAGCTGGAATACAGGGGTGTCAGGCCAGAAACTGCAGTGGTTCCTTTCCCTGGGGCCTCAGCACAGCCTTTTTTGTAATCAAACACATTTGCAGGGCGCTGGGCTCAAGATACAAATTTGCATATTGCTTTACATAAGTCAGCATATGGAGTTCGCTCACCCCTAACACCAAGAAAGGGAAATTAAATTCAATTAGATTAATTAGTACAACTGATTGCAAATTGTTTTCAGACCTAATATTAAGGGTGCTGCATGCAGGAAATACAGAATAGATGTTTTAATTGGAAGAGGTGGGGAGGCTGGGGGGAGGCAGCCGGGGGAGCCCAGCCACGTTGGCCAGAGGAGACAGAGAAACACGAGCTGGGAGAAGGCTGCCTGTACTTCCATGGGACATCTTGGTCCCCCCACCCCACTCTGTCTATCCAGTTGTTCCAGACTGGGCAGAGGCTGACTTCCCGAGAGGGAGGATGAAGCTTAGGCCAGAGCCGCTCTCTGGCATGGCCGCTGGCAAGGCTCCGTACCCTGTGCTGCGTCTGCCATTTTTCAAGAGAGCCCACCACACTGCATACGTGTTTTAGGTCCTGACAAGCTACACCTGCTCCTGTTCTTCCTCCGCCCTTCCCCGATCCCCTCCTTTGCGCCTTTGATTCTCCCCCCTCCGGCTTTGGCTTTGTTTCTTGGAATTCAGGATGGGAGAAAAGGGCCCAAGGGAAGAAAGGTCAGGGGGGTGGGGGGGCTCCTGGGGGTAACCCCTGCCTTCGCCAGCCCTCCGGATCCGCAGTGAGCATGAGCCTGGCCCCGCCAGAGCTGAAACAGTCCTAACTCCCAGTCCGGCACCCAGCCGCAAACATTAACACCGCCCCTCGCCCCCAGGACAGGGGTTAAGCCGCCCACGCTTACCAGGTGTCTGCCTGGGCCCGGTGTGTTGGGGCCTGTCCCTCTCTGGCCTGCTGGAGTGGCTCAGTTTATGAGGAGGACGGGCAGCTGCCCCCTGTCCTGTGCTGAGAGGACCCCCATCAAGAGTCCCGGCTCACCTGGCTGGGGGCCGACATCCTGAAAACCATTTCCTTGGTTTGTGGACCGTCAGCTCCACCTTTCTCCCTCCTCTTCCCCATCCCCCACCGCTCTAGCCTCTGGCCTCCTTCCTCCCCACGTACTTTCTCAATAAAACCCTGAGATGGGCTTTCTGCACCATGAGGCATGGTGGGTGCCCCAGGGATTCAGGGATGGGTCAGCAGTGCCTTGGAGACCCCTCCATTTGATCAGGTGGGGATTCGTTCATTTCTGCACTCCTTCATTCAATCCCATATCCTCTCTTGTGTGCTAGGCCCTGGGAGATGATTCAGAGGTGGGCCCATACAGCCTACCGAGGAGCCCAAGACAAGTCCAGAAGTGACCGCGTGAGACAGAGCAGGAGAAGCCTTCAGAGAGACACAGCGGGTTCTAGGTTATTTAGAGGTAGGGAGAGCACGTCCAGGGGGCGGGCAGTCAAGAAAGACTTCACGACAGGGGCGCCTGGGTGGCTCAGTGGGTTAAGCCTCTGCTTTCAGCCCAGGTCATGATCTCAGGGTCCTGGGATCGAGCCCCGCATCAGGCTCTCTGCTCAGCAGGGGAGTCTGCTTCTCCCTGTCTCTCTGCCTGCCTCTCTGCCTACTTGTGATCTCTCTCTGTCAAATAAATAAAATCTTTTAAAAAAAAAAAAAAGACTTCACGACAGACTGTGCAAGCTGGGCCTTCCAGGTGGGGTAGGATGGCAGCAGGTGGGGACAGAGAGAAGGGCCACCGTGGAGGGACCCACGCAGTCCCAGGAAGAGGGGGCAGGAGTCTCACCATCCCCTCTCACTGGGGCAGCGGCATTCAGCTTGGGTTTAGAGCCTGGGTAGAGAAAAGTTGACGGTTTTGGAGAGCTTTGTAGAAAGAAGGCAGCCTGAGGGTCTATGAGAAGGAGAGGCATAGGAAGGAGTAGGGGAAGGGCAGGTGCACAGGGTGGGGGTGCGTGGAGGTATCCAAGGCCTATTGCTCCTTTTTGGAAATTCCTGGCCTTTCCTGCTCCTCCTAGCCGACGGCCAAGCGGGAAGTTAGTGGGCTCCCACTCACTGCCCTCAAAGCCAGGCTCCGCTCAGATGCCGAGGCCTCCCTGCACGTTTCAGGCTGGACCCCTGCAACCCCCCCCCCCCCCGGTCCCTGCTAGCAGCCAGAGTTCCTCAGTGGGGCCTCACACTTTGTGAACACGCCGCCTTGGGCATCCGAGGAGTCTTGGTGGCTCTCCGTGCAGGCGGTGGCCCGTCCTTGGCACGACAGGCACGCTCCTGACCCTGCCCACGGGCCTTCTACTCCCAATAAAGCCCATGCTGGTGGGTGCCTCGCAGGAGAGGGACTAATCGTTCTTCCCGGCTCAAACCGCAGTCAGGATTATAAGGGCGCATGAATCAGAGATGGCAGCCTGGAACAAAAGCTTTACCTCCAGCTGTTTTGTTCATTTTCTAAACAACAACAGAACATTCCCTCCTTCACCACGCCTCCCGCTTGTTTCTTTGTGTTTGGGATCCATTAGGAGCCAAATGCATTCATCAAAACCTCCAGGCTAATGCTGCTTGAGGGAGGGAGGCCAGAAATGCCTAGGTCTGGCTCCCCTGGTTACTCACGTCTGCTCTCCTTGCAGGGGGTCACCTCCCACCTGGAAAGGGATCCCAGGCTCCTCCCTGCCTGGCCGGGCACAGTCCATCTCCCCTGCTGGTTTTGCTCCCCACCTGAAGCTCTTCCAGACTACACCTGCTCAGGAGCCCTGGTCGCATCTCCTGGCCCAAGACTTGACCCTCATCATCTATACCTCTGCTCAAGTACCTGGCAACCTGGTCTTGGTCCCTATCCTAGGGGCCTCCCTTCTTCGTCTTTTCTTTTTTTAATTGAGGTGAAATTCACATCATGTAAAACTCACCATTTTCAAGTGAGCAATTCAGTAGTAGTTAGTACATGCAAAATGTTGTGTAACCACTACTATCTTGTTCCAAAATATTTTCATCACTCCAAAAGGAAACTCCATACCCATTAAGCAGTTACTTTTCATTTTCTTCTCCCCACATTGCCTGGCAACCACCAATCTGCTGTCTCCCCGGATTTACCTATTCTGGAGATTTCATATAAATGGAATCGCGCAATATGAGATCTTTTGTGTCTGGCTTTTTTTCACTTAGCATTATGTTCTCAAGCTTCATCCCCACTGTAGCAGGTATTGGCGTTAGGTTTCTTTTTATGTGGGATAATGTCTCATTGTATGTTTGTAACGCAACTTGTGTGTCCATTCCTCCATTGCTGAACACGCCTATCATTCCCATCCTTGGCTGTGGTGAATAGGGCTGCCATGAATACGTGTGTACGTGTGGATATATTTGAGTAGCTGTTTGCCTCTCTTTGGGGTATATATCCAGGAGCAGAATGCCTGGGTCCTGTGATAAACTCTACGCTCAACTTTTTGAGGAACGACCAAACTGTTTTCCACAGGAGCTGAGCATTTACATTCTCACCAGCAAGGTAGGAGGCTTCCAATTTCTCCACATCCTTGTCCCAACTTGTTTTCTGGTTTGTTTTTGTTTTTGTTTTTGTTTTTTTTTGGATGATAACCATCCCAGGGGGTATGAAGGGTATCTCCTCATGCTTTTGATCTGTAGTTCTCCAGTGACTAGCGATGGGGAGCATCTTTTCATGTGCTTGTTAGCCATCTGCAGACCTTCTTCGGAGAAATGTTGATGTAATTCCTTTCTCTATTTTTAAACTGGATTGTTTGCCCCTTTGTTGTTGATTTCTAACAGCTCTTTATATATTCTGGATACCAGGCTCTTATTGGATATATGACGAGCAAATATTTTCTCCCATTCTGTAGGTTGTCTTTTCACCTTCTTGATGGTGCCCTTTGAGGCACAAGAGCTTTGAATTCTGACATAGTGCAATTAATCTATTTTTGTTCTTGTGTTGCCTATGCTCTTGGTGTCCTATCTGAGAAATCATTACCAAAACCGAGGCCATGAATATTTACCCTATGTTTTCTTCTAGGAGTTTTATGGTTTCAGCCCTTATATTTGTGTCATTGGTTCATGTTGAGTTCATTTTTGTATATGATGTGAGGCAAAGATTCCTAACTTACTCTTCACTCCTTGCGCTCAAGCCCACCTCAGCTTGGGGTCCAGCCTGGGTCCTGTGGCCTGCTGCCACTGGTCCCTGGGCAGCACAGCCCAGTGTTTCTTGCCCTGGATTATCTGTAGCTCTGGGACACCCTTCCACTCTATTCAGCCTCCGTGATGTGGATTGCTTGTCGGCGCTGCTATGTCTTGCCCTCCATTGGATGCCATTAGATAGGACTTCCTCTCGGCCGACCAGCGAGGTCTGTTCCTCTAGCTCCCATCTCATTCCTGTCCTATGTCTTACCCAGGTCCTCTCTTTCCCCTGAGACGGAGCTCTTTCGCTATTGTCATCATGCCACTCTGGCGATATCTTGTGACAAAATCAAGTTTCACCAGAAAAATACAATTGCCAAGGGTATGGACTCCGGAATGGGTGACCAAATCTCAGCTCTGCCACTGACTACAAGGGCGACCACAGAGAGCTCTTGAACCTTTCTATGCCTCAGTTTCCCCATCTGTATCTAGGGATAATAATTATACCTACCTGTCAGGGTTCATATGGCATTTCAGTGAGTTAATATATAAAAAGCATTATGAAGAGTGCCCGACACAAGCTAAAACCCCCACGAGCGTTAGCTCTTCTTAGGAATGTCTAAAAATACCCCTGGTCCCTGGGAAGGGTATTACAACTGACCCAAACAACATTTTAGCATGGATGAGTTCATTGTTGCCCTAGGTCCAAGGTCAGGAAGAGGTTACCTACCAGACCAGGGAGAACAATGAACCTACTCATGTCAGTGGCCTCAGAGAGGTATACGGGGAAGGAAAGGAGGAAGAAGTCCAATTTTGCTGGTTGCAAAATTCTATTGGAGCCTCCAGGTTAGATAAATCCACAGCAAATTCAGAAGAATGATACCTGTGATCTAATAAAAGCAGCAGAAGGCAGGAACTGATTTTGCTGAGTTGTCCTGCATTGTTCTATTTTTTCTCCCTGATTTGCCTGCTATTGAGCTGGGGGGGAAGGAGGGGGGGGCGGAATCTTGTTATCCCTGATGTAATCCAGGGGTCGGTTTGTATCCTGAGGCCAGAATCCTAAATTTGGATGCCCCAGAGTCACCTGTAAAGAAGCCGGGGAGAAGGACCCTTCTCTGTCACCACCCCCTTGGCTGTGTCCTTTACAGAGTTGATGATGATTCATCCCCAGGAGGGAGGTTAGCCACTCGAATTTATTGTCTGTCTAAACAGGCTCTATGCAGTACGACCAAAATAAAAGGGAACGAAATAGAGCTGTCTCGGCAAAATCTGCTGAATCAGAATTAACAAGAAAATCTTGTAACTAATGATCAGAAATTAAAATGTACTCAGGAGCTTTGCTTTTAACTGAATAGCGGGGCAGCAGGCAGATACAGTGCAGGAAAATGGGGCAGCTCAGATTTTGCTGGAGGCTAAGGGCAGACTGTGTGCAGCTTATGTAGAGGGGAGCCTGGCCCCCCAAACACCTCGGGTAGCACTTCTGGACAGGAACTTCCTCCTCCACCCGCCGGCCAGCATCCCCCCACCCCCGCACCCCCATGCCAGCCTCCTGGTACGGGTGAGACACGTTCGGCCTGTATCTCTCCATTTCACGGACACGAACACTGAGGTGCCGAGAGGTTCTGCCAGTAAGTGGTAGGGCCTGATGAAGGATTCGGGTCTTTGCACAGTTGGAATTCCTGTACAGAGGCATTCTTGTCAAGAGTTAAATAATCTCCCGTAGTTTAACTTTTCCGGAAACCTAGATTTTCGTGTACTGCACCCTTGAAAGGCTGTGTACCCCAGCCTGCCGGCAAATCCTAGTCTGAAGTGCAAACGTATGGTTATTTTCTGTACCTTAAATGTTAACAATTGGCTTTCATTAGAACAAAAGTCAAATATCTTCTTGCCTGCCTAACTCTAAAAGCACCTAATTTTTACAGAGTAATTCCGATCTGGGGCTGCACCGAACCATGAATGTTTTCAGTTTCCGAGCAAATGCCTCAGACAGCTGTGGGGGATGAAAAGAAAGGGTGTCTGTCGAGTGAGATGGGCCTGCAGGCTTTCCGTGCCCCCTCGCCTTTCCCACCACTCTCCTCACCATCCCATTATCACTACCACGATTAGCCACACTTCACCTACCAGAATAATGGACACCCGCGAGGGAGGAGCCTGCGGTCTACATGCTGAGGGGGAGACACGGAGTGATTTGATTTGAGTTTTATTTGCAGATGTCTCCCTGGGAAGAGAATGGGGAGGCGGCTCCTCTCAGAGAGAGGAGCTGATGCTTTAATTACAGGGAAGCGGCAGGAGTCCACGGCAGGGGGAGAAGAAGCCAGTCAGGAGACGGGGGCACCAGGCTTCCTTTGAGCACTTACTAGTCTTGAGAGAACAATTCTCTATGCCTCAATTTTCACATCTCTAAGATGGGGATAATCATGTCTTGTAGGGTTGTTGAGAAATCTCAAATAATATATGTAAATATGTTATTATATATGTATGTATACAGAAATATATATAAGTATATATGGGTATATATGTATACACGCACATACACATGCAGGGTTTATCTTAGAGTAGGGATTCAATAACATATATGATTATCGGTAGGAACAGTAATTATCGTTGTACCTGTACTGTAATAGCAGGAGACATTTGGTAAGTATTTTCTAGATTTGACTTTGCTCTCCTCCATGAATATGTGAGAAGCCTGGCTGAAATCCTGTTTCAGCACGACAGGCCCTGCAATGCGAACCGGAAGCCGTGGTCTTCCTCCTCAGTGCTGACTGCATCTCTCATTAGACTGAATAGTGTAACACTCAATAGCATTCTTTCTATTTTTTTTTTACAGATTTTATTTATTTATTTGACACAGAGAGAGATCACAAGCAGGCAGAGAGGCAGGCACAGAGAGAGAAGGGGAAGCAGGCTCTCTGCTGAGCAGAGAGCCCAATGTGGGGCTCGATCCCAGGACCCTGAGATCATGACCTGAGCCGAAGGCAGAGGCTTAACCCACTGAGCCACCCAAGTGCCCCGCATCCTTTCTATTTAAGCGACCTGTGGCACAGGGAGATCCGGATGGTCCAGACAGAGTGGGGCAAGATACCAGGATGTGGGTATGTGGGAGGAGTGGGGTAGTGGGGGATGGGGGAGGGAGGACAAGACTCCTGGCGAGGGCAAGTGAGTCCAGAAAGCTAACCTGAGACCAGGGGCCAGGGTGAGGACAGAAAAGAGTCAGGGTTGAAGGACCACAGTTGGGGGCCAAGGCAAAGTTTAGGGTGTGGCATTTAGGGTCTGTCCAGCAGGGCGGTGCATTGGCAGAGGTTCAAGTGTGCAGATAGTCTGCCCTGGGCCCAGGTGGCCTCAGTCATCAGAACTCCAAATTCAGGCATTAGTCACAACAGGCAAGAGTATACAGATCCCTGTCAAGTAGGAGGACACCAGAATCACTCAACGGACTTTCCCAAAATACAGCTTCCCAGGCCCCAGCCACTGAGATTCAGATAGATTAAGTCAGATGTACTGCTGGAAGAGATCATGGGCTTTCCCACTTCTTGAGGGCATGTGTGCTCAAGTCTCAAGGTCAAGGAAGTGACCTTGAAACTTAGGACTTCGTGAAGTTTTAGCAAGAGGCAAGAGGTCTACAGGGAGCTCAGAAAGGGAGTGTGAGGAGCTCACAAACACCTCGTGAAGAAAAATTTTTAAAAAGAAGGGCCAACACCACCTTGAGGAGCAAGAAATCAAGGTCAAATGACATGAAAAGAAAAAGGAAAGCAGTCATTTTCTTCACAAAGCTCCATGCAGAAATGTTTCCACCAGGACCTCAGGATCTCCCTTGAGAATGTCCTGCACCAGATATTGCCCCGAGACTGACCCATGAAGACTGGCAATGTCTGCACGAGACAGCACAGGTAAGCTGAATCAGTGAGTATCAGAATCATACATCCTGCTGATCTGATCAATTTCTAGTGAATTTCCTCTATACCATAATAAGAGTTTCAGGCTCTAAGCTAAGGTCCACCCCCTGAGACAGTGGGGAAGAGGATAGGATCACTGTGAGGACACGACGGTCATGGGGAGTCGGTTTATCACACGTATTTATTTCTTTTCCTTCACAAAAATATGCTTGCTGAAATGTGGTAGCCTCAGCTCACTTCCCCCGACTTACATCCAGAAATCCAAACCCAACATTAGATGTTCTTTAGAGAAACCAAGAGTAAACACCTATTGATATTGACAATGTGGATCTCCCCACAGTGAAAAGCCCAGATCACTTTTAATCACCCTATGGTTCAACTCAAAGGTGGCACGCCCTGTCCATGCCCATACGATGTCAGGCTGTTTTAGTGTCTCTTTCTTAAGTATACCGTTACATCCACAGTAGGTGAGAAATTTGAGGAAACCCTCCAAACTAAAGGACAGAGAACAAAGCAAACAAACAAATCCAAAGAAAACTAGAAAATTCCATAAGAGGGTTCAAGGGAGAAGAAAACCATCTAATAACCAAAGAAATGTATCAGAAAAATCTCCAGAAGTGTAGGATATAGCAATCTCTGAATTGATATGTGGAGGTATCAACATCTTCCAGGGAGGGGGGGAAAAAGAGGCAGGAAACCAAAGGAAATGCCTACATTGATATCAGTGGAAGCCAGAAGACAGAAGATTGAAGACAGGAAAGCCAGAAGCCAGAAGACAGGAAAAGCCTCAGTAGATGATTTACCTTGTGTCTCTTGCCTTCAGAATGCGGAAGGAAAATGACTTTCATGTGAGAATTTTATACACAATCAAAGTACAGAATACATGTGAAGGAGAATAAAGAGTTCTTACAATTCAAGAATTTTACCTTTACAAAATCAAATACAAAAAGTTTACCTCCCATTCTCAGGAATATACTCTAGGATGGTTTCTAGGAAAAGGAAAGGAAAGGAAAGGAAAAGAGAAAAGAGAAAAGAAAGGAAAGGAAGGAAAGGAAAGGAAAGGGAAGGGAAGGGAAGGGAAGGAAAAGAAAAGAAAAGAAAAGAAAAGAAAAGAAAAGAAAAGAAAAGAAAAGAAAAGAAAAGAAAAGAAAAGAAATCAAGAAATAAGATCTATGATCCAGGGAAGAGGGGAACCAAAATTAGTGATTAAAGAAGAGAATCCCCAGGATGTCACACAACCTGCAGAGAGCACAACCAGGAACACTGGGACATTTGGACAGAGAGCCTCTTGAGAGAAAATTCTTAAGGAAAGAAGAAGGAAATAAAAGGGAATGAGGATTTGCTTGAAATCATAGCAAGTATTATTAAGACACGTTGGAAAACTTGGAGAAAAGTGTGAGAGGTTCACGGAAAACCAGGGAAATGAAAAAGATGAAGCAATTATTAATTCTAGGAAAAACAAAAGATCGTACAAGAAAGGAGGTTGGTCGTAATTTACCATGCGGCTCAGTGTATAAGTGCTGATTATTGATTTTGCCAAAATTTATTTTATAAGTATGTCACTGGGATAAAAGGAGAGAAATGTGGGCAATGGTGTGGAAAAATAAAGTCCTTATCTCCCATGGCACAAAGTCAATAGATAACGTCTACAATTGATATTTCAAGAAACAGCTGTGTAATATTCAATTATGGGGGGGGTTGCCAGGGGAAAACCCTGGAAGGGTGAAGGATGGAAACCTCTGGGGAAAGGGGGTGCATGCGGAATAGGAGCTCTCTGCATGTAAACAACACTCTGAACAAGTACTCCTTTGATGAGAAAAATGAAATGTAAAATTGAGTTCTTTAACAAGACAAAGATAGCTGATGTAGCCCTTAGTGGCCTGACTCTCTTCTTTTCTTTCAATCTGACCAGCCCAGCCATTACCAATTCGAAACCTTAGCTCTTCTCGTCATGAGCAGAAAATATAACTTTTAAAATTCTTCCATTCTACCCTAGAAATACAGAATCCAAGGCCATGCGATTGGGCTGGTGCAATGAGAAAGAAGAGCTAGAGAAGAGGCACGGGTAATCAAACCTGTTTTCTGAGGAATGACTTGGTTTCTGTTTTTGTTTTTTCCCCAAATATGTTTATTTTTTCACGAGATTTATTGTTCATGCACCACACCCAGTGCTCCATGCAATATGTGCCCTCCTCAATACCCACCACCCGGCTCACCCAACCCCCATCCCTTCCCCTTCAAAACCGTCAGTTTGTTGCTCATAGTCCACAGTCTCTCATGGTTCATCTCCTCCTCTGGTTTCCCCCTGTTATGTCCGGGTCGAGACCCTCCCAAAAGAACCCACAAAAGGCAGGCTGGATGCAAGAGCAAGAGGGTTTATTTCCAGCTAGCTGGGCCTTCCACCGGCACACATGACATAGCGCAGTGCTAAGGCGAAAAGCCCTGCCTCTCTCCCTCGAAGCATTTTTATGCATGAGTAAACAAGCGTCACCACACACATAGGTGAGTTCCTTATTCTTTATATGGCAATTACCTAAATCTATGCATTTCATTGGTGCATTTGAACAACTCAAGGGCTAGGCATCACACAGGGAAGATAAATTCCAGGAATAGTTTCATGCCCATACCCTTAGGCCTATCTTTTTCTGGCATGCCCCTACCTTGTACACTTAGGCCTGCCTTGGAGGAACTTAAAACTGAACTCCACAACCCCCATTCACCCTTCCCTTCCTTCTCACAATGTCCTCCATGTTTTTCCTTATGCTCCACACGTAAGTGGACCATAAGATAATTGACTCTCTCTGCTTGACTTATTTCACTCCACATAATCTCTTCAGTCCCATCCATGTTGATACAAAAGTTGGATATTTGTCCTTTCTAATGGAGGCAAAATATCCCTGGGATGCAAGGGTGGTTCAACATTCACAAATCAATCAATTTGATAGAACAGATCAATAAGAGAAGAGAGAAGAACCACGTCCTCTCAATTGATGCAGAAAAAGCGTTTGACAAAATTCAGCATCCGTTCCTGATTAAAACTCTTCAAAGTTTAGGGACAGAGGGAACATTCCTCAACATCATCAAGTCTATCTATGAGAAGCCCACAGCAAATATCATTCTCAATGGGGAAAAGCTGACAGCCTTCCCTTTGAGATCAGGAACACAATAAGGATGCCCACTCTTTCCACTCTTGTTCAACATAGTGCTAGAAGTACTAGCGACAGCAATCAGACAAAAAAAGAAATAAAAGGTATTCAAATTGGCAATGAAGAAGTCAAACTTTCTCTCTTCACATACGACATGTTACTCTATATGGAAAACCCAAAAGACTCCACCCCCAAACTACTAAAACTCACACAGCAATTCAGTAATATGGCAGGATACAAAATCAATGCACAGAAATCAGTTGCTTTCCTATACACTAACAATGAAACTGTGGAAAGAGAAATTAGGGAATCTATTCCATTTATGATAGCACCAAAAACCATAAGATACCTGGGAATAAACCTAACCAAAGAGGTAAAGGATCCGTACTCGAAGAACTACAGAACGCTCATGAAAGAAATTGAAGAAGACACAAAAAGGTGGAAAAGCATTCCATGTTCCTGGATTGGAAGAATAAACATTGTTAAAATGTCTATACTGCCCAGAGCAATCTATACTTTCAATGCCATCCCGATCAAAATTCCACTGGATTTTTTCAAAAGCCTGGAACAAACAATCCTAAAATTTGTATGGAACCAGAAAAGACCCCGAATTGCTAAGCAAATGCTGAAAAAGAAAAACCAAGCTGGGGGCATCACATTGCCTGATTTCAAGCTTTACTACAAAGCGGTGATCACCAAGACGCATGGCACTGGCACCAAAACAGACACATAAACCAGTGGAACAGAATAGAGAGCCCAGATATGGACCCGCAACTCTATGGTCAAATAATCTTTGACAGAACAGAAAAAAATATCCAGTGGAAAAAAGACAGTCTCTTCAATAAATGGTGCTGGGAAAATTGGACAGCTCTATGTAGAAGAATGAAACTTGACCATTCTCTTACCCCATACACGAAGATAAACTTGGTGGTGGGACAGAAGGGCCAATTTTCCATCAGCAGAGGTTAGATTTGAGAGTTTTTCATTTGCTTCATGATCCAACAGAAAGAATTCTTGGTGGTTAGAATGAACTATGGCCTCTTCCTGCCGTCCAAGTTGCCAATTCTGGAAAGAAAGATGTATGTGATCCCAGCCGGCTACCAGACACAGGAAGCAAACGAAGGAGTGGCTTCATTTGGAAAATCAGGTTCAGTCCACTAAGGGTGGTTCAGAAGTTTCGGCAAGCCCGCTCTGCAAGCCAGACCCTGCCAGATGCAGTGTGGGTCCCATCCTTCAGGGAGCTTACAGAGAAATGGCAGTGGGGGGCAGACATGTGGAAAGGAGCGCCCCTCATGCAGGGAAGGGCTACGTCCGCTTTGCAGAGGGTGCCATGGGAACGCAGGAGCCCAGGCAGACCCGAGGAGTTCCATGAGGGCACAAGGGTATTGTGGGCACTCGGGGGACAGCTAGCCTCCCATGCCCCTCGTGCTGGGGAGCCAGGAAAGGATTTCCTAGGGGAAATCCTTGCTCTGTCTTCCTTTAGCTCCACGTTCTTCTCCAACCTCAAAGTGTCAAAAGTTCATAAAGATCATGAGTCCATTTTTTAAAAAGATCTTATTTATTTGAGAGAGAGAAAGAGTATAAGAGAGAGAGAGATCACGAGCAGAAGGGAGGGACAGAGGGAAACTCAGACTCCCCACTGAGCAGGGATCCCCCACACACACACACTTCAGGACTTGAACCCAGCACCCTGGGATCATGACTTGACCCGAAGGCAGACAGACGCTTAAACGACGGAGCCACCCAGACGCCCAATAATGAATCCACAGTATTACAGCCTGGGTTGAGTCAGGTGTGGAGTGTGGAGAAGTGTGGAGACAGTGTGGAGAAGCCAAGGTGGGTTCCTGGGGCGGGGTCTGCACCCTCTCTTCCTCTTGTCCTCTCAGCCATCCCATCTCCTATGAAGGTTTCCCATCCCCTCCTTGGTGCCCCTTGCATGCCAGTGACCTCTGTTATAGCCAGGAGCACATCGTCCCCTGTCCCAGCTCTCCCCAAAATAAAACCTGTCTCTCCATCCATTTGTTGTTCTTGAAGGCAAGGCCTGGTGGCCAGCTCCGGGCATAGCGCTGGCCATACAACAGGTGCCTAATAAATACCTACGGCTTGGTGATCTCCATATACCTTTGGGGGGGCTGACCTGCCATGTACTTTGTGAGGCAGCGCGGTCACCGAGAAGAGGCAGGCCCCTCTGCCAGAAGTCGGGCAATCTTGACCCGTTATTTAACTTGTCTCAGACTCAAGTTCCTCACCTGTGAAATCATGAGGATAATACCTACCTCCGAGGACTGCTGTGAGCATTCAACAAAGCAGGGGCTGCAGAGCACACAGGCATACAGTTGGCACATGATAATAGCTCACGAAATGCTAATTTCCATTCTCCCTTCTTTACCTAACAAATGGTTGGGGGGTGAATGAATCTGAGGTCAGGGTGGCTCAGCACATTGTTCAATGTGCAGAACTGCTGAACGTACAGCTCCGTCCATTGTTTTTCTTTCTGGCAGGAAAACAAATATTTAAGATTTTATCCTCAATGCGAGGAGCAGCAGAGCCTTGTGTTTAGGAACCCAGGGCTCTTAGAGCAGATTTCTTGGACCCGAATCTCACGTCCACTACCAGTTGTATGACTTTGGGTCAATGACTTCACCTCCTTGGCTGCCAAGTGACTCGTTCGTAAGACAGAGATAATGGTAGTATTATTATCATATAGCTATTACTTTCATGAGGACTGACTCCGCTAAAATCTTTAAAGCTCTCCGAACAATGCCGAGCACAGAATTAAGGACGATGTAAGTGGTTGCTATGCTACTGTTCTCCTTTTGTGTGTCTAAAATGTTTTATAATTAACTAATTAAGCCTGGTTATCAGATACTCAAATAGAACAATTAAATGTGGGACCACGAGGGCATTTGTTCAGGAGGCAGAACAGGATGCCCTCGGTACAAGGGCCATTCTCCACCGGCTGCCCTCACCTTCTGCTTTCCTCCCACGGCCGCCACTCGGGTCACTCAGAATCACCGTCTACCTTCCACTCTGACTGACGGTGACGTGGTTTAGGTCCCGTAATCTCTCTTGGACTATTTCTGGAGTCTCTCATTGGCCCTTCTCCAAAATCTCACCTCCAAAGCTCCTTGCTTCCTGCTACTTAATCCATCTTCCTCCTCTTACCCTCTGGTCAGTATTACCCTCTTCCTCCACCACCTTCAGTGGCTCACAGCTACCAGCCTGATTAACTTCAGAATCTTCTACCTGGCATTTGAGTCCCCCTCTCTGACCCACACTCTCTTCCGTGTCTTCTACACCACGGGCTGGTTGACCTGCTCCACACTCCATGGAAAAGGCCTGTCTCATCCTGCTGCTCTGTGCCTTTGCTCAGCTATTTTGGTCACTGAGCACGTGTCCCCCTCTCCATCGTTTTGAAATCTCACTTATGCTTCAAGTTCATCTCACACGGGGTCTTGTCTTCCTTTGAACCTGAGTTCTCTTTTCGAACTTCTTTCCTGACACAACGTTCTGTCTGCACTGCTTCGGGTCCTTAACATCCCACCTCCTTGTTCAAGCCCCAGTGTCCCATAAACCATCGGTGCATCTAGAACACCTGCCCCCACTTAGTGAGTGATCAGTCCCCACTCCCTGGGCAGGGGACCCCACCGGAAGGCAGGTTGAGGCCCAGGGCCTGGGGTGCTGGGGGCAGGGTTTCCGACAGCATCTGGTGGGACCTCCCAAACTGAAAATTGTGCAGGCGGCAGGCTGGCGAGGGAAAAGAAGCAGAAGTCCGGTCATTGGGAGAGCGGAGGGCAGGAAGCAGAGCCGAGCCGTTTCCTGGGAGTTGGGGTGTGGTGTGACCATCTCTGAGAATGAAGGGGAGCTTCTGGGAGTGTGGGCCAGGCTCGCCCCTATTATTCACGTGCTTCTCTTCTGCTGTCCTGGGTCAGGACACTGTGGGCTGCGCGGCTTCCCCACGGGGCTCAGCACGGACTGGGGCCCACACGGGCTAGCCCACGGCCCACGGGGCCAGACCGGAGCCGTGGGTGCAGGCGGGAACGAGCACAGAAGCCCACGAAACACCCAGTGTGAGGAACGGCCAAGAGCCGCAGATGACAGAGGGCCAAGACCTGAGAGAGGGCCTGCGTCTCCCACACTGCTCTCCTCTGCTTCCTTCCCCTCTTGGGCTCTTCACCAGTTCTAAACCCAAGAGCGGTGCTGCCGGGGGTCAGGTCCTCTGTGACCCTAGGCAACCCTGTGGGGGAGTCTCAGGCCCAGCCTGACCTCTACGTGACCTCTGAGGACTGAGCTCAGCCTTCAATGCTCTGCCCTCTGTCTGGACGTGGATGTTCAGTCCTCACAATAAAACCATAAAGACAACAAACATTTTGAAAGCTATGAAATATTCCTGGTTCTGTGCTAAGAACACCCTATTTCACTTAATCTCACACTAAAATGATGAGATAGGTGGGACTACTGCCTCCTTGACAGAAGAGGACATTGAGCGCAGAGAAGCTAGGTGACTTGTCCCTAGTCGCACAGCCCGGAACTGGAGGAGCCGGGATCTGAACCTCCACTCTCCACCCCGGCCCACGGGGCTAACTGCGGTGCTTTAGGGGAGGACGCTGAGCCAAGAAAAGGGGGGAGATCAGCTCAAGGGAAGGCTTTTGTCTCTAAGTCAGGGCGGAAGAAAAGAGGGCACTGTGCCAGTGACTGGGGGAGGGGCGGCTGTGGGGGAAGGGCTGACCGCAGGAGCCAGAGGGTCGGAGGAGGCACAGGTGAGGGGTCAGCCTCAAAGGAGGCAGCCGGCGAGGGAAGCAGCTCATTCCACATGGCCTCAAACTCCTGCATTCATGGACGGGCACAGTTATTTTCAGTAAAGGGCAGGGGAGGACCTGGGTGTGGGGGGCGTGAAGGGCTTCGGTCTCCTCCACGTGGGGACAGGCCCAGGGCATCTCCTCAAGTTGAAGGGCAGGCCTGCCCGAAAGAGTAAGAGGCCCAGCTGAGCCGGCTGCCTCCCTCGGTTTTCCACCTCCGCCCGCACTCTGGAGGAGAACACTTCCGGAGCAGAGCTTGGTCTGTCCCTTGTCTCGTTTTCAGCCTCTGGTTGTCAGCTCACCTCGTCCCACCCAAGCACCCTGCAGAAAAGGATGGGGGCGGGGATTCCTTTTCTCCCCTCCAGTTCTGGGGACGTGCAAGTCCCCACTGGAAAGCCGTCGTCCAAGGGGTGCGGGGAGGTACCCTGCACACAGTGCCACCTGGACCCCCCACAAGCTTGCCCTGCTGTCACCGAAGGCCCTTCACCCCGGCGCTGCGGCCAGTCCGGGGCTGGAGGTGCCCTCGGCAGCTGGTGCTTCTCACAAGGCCACGCAGTGAGCCTTCTGCAGGGGAGCTCGGCGCTCCTGGCCGCACTGGACAGTGAGTCATCGCCGCCCGTTATCTCCAGCAGCAGGTGGAGGCGTCCTGGGCTGCTCCTTCCTGCCGAGCCAAGCCACGTAATATTACTGGCTCAGATGAATCGGGTAACCAGCCCTGTCGCAGCACAGAGGAGGCGTCTCTCGCCCAAGGTTTTGGTGGTGGTTGTGGGTTTCTTTTTTCTCCCCTCCTTTCTTTCTTCATTATGTTTGTAATTTTGTTTTATTATTTCCCATTGGAAAGCTGTGAAATGAAAATGATGCAATCTACTGCTGTGAAATAATGTTGTGCTCCAGTCCTTTTCCAATAAGCCCTGAGGTGTGCGCTGTGACGGCTTCATTAAATTAGTCGGCTCCGTGGCAAATGGGAAAGTGCTCGGAGCTTTGGATGGTGCTAATCCGGGTCGGACTGCCTGAGACCTCAGACCATCAGGGAGCCTGGGAGGTTTGGCTCTGCGTGTTGGAGAGAAGAGGCTCCCGCCCAACCCTGCGAAGCCCCAGAGGCCTCCGTGTCCATGCAGCTGCTAGACTTTTCCTGGAACCCTCAAACGTTCACCGTCTCCTCTGGGTGCCCGCTGCTGCCCAGGCTGTGGCCGCACGCTGAGGGAACAGACAAGTTAGGGCACTGGCTCCCGGGGGGCTGGTGTGTGGTGGGCAGTGGCTCAGCCTGTGGGGTGGGGGGAGGAAGGGGCCTTAAGTCTGCAGAGGTAAACCATGTGGACCAGAGGTCAAGGGCTAGCCTGTCTGTGAAGGCCAGCCAGGACTCACGCTGCCAGCCACCGGGGAACATGCCTGAATTCTCACAGATGAAAGGCAGGCGCTGCCCATTTACTCTTCTGTCACCATCCCCCAGAGTTGATGAGAACAGAATCTCTCTTGCTGGGCTCTATGGCAGTATTAAAGATTTCCATTACTGATAGTTCTTTCCAGTTAGCACTTTCAGTATTAAATTCTGTCATTATGAAGTAAAATATGCATGATCCCTAAATCTATGGGTATTATAACAAGAGTTCATTGTTATAAACTTGTCTTCTTGGTCCTCCGTTTCTGTCTTTGCTGTCGTCTTAAAACCCTAATGTCTGATAGCTATAGCCAGGAGGTAATTAGGAAGTGGTACTAAAGAATCACAGGCTTATTCTCTCACTCATTCACAGAAATTTATTGAGTGTCTGCAGTAAGATACGGTTGTCCCGCAGCCAGTGGGAAGACAGTGGTGACAGCTAATTACAACACTAAGGCGTTTTGGTCTGAGTGGATATAGGCAGCCCTCTTCCACACACATATGTAAATATTATGTATAAAATACAATAAAACAATTTGAAATCACAGCTGCACTTGAAATGAATGGGAAATCCCGAAGATTTCAAAAATGAGTGCAAATTCAAAGCCAGGGTGGTGAGTGTGAGCTGAGGGGGAATTGAATCCAGATGGCTGGAATTCCAACCCCTAAGAAGAGGCAAGATGTGAAGGCCATGGACTACTGGGAGGCTGGGACCAGAAACAAGGCCCTATATACAGTTGGTGGCTTAAAAGGGCTAACAGTCCCGACCCACCAGCTGGGCGAATGGTGATGGCGTGACAGCAGGACAATAATTGGAGTAGAGAAAAGATAATTTGCAAAAGATCGAAAACCATGCTGGTGCCAAGTGTAGATGTGGGGTCCAAATTCCCATCACTTTCACAGAGCGGAAACGACAATCTGAGAAATCAATGTACAAACTGGTTTAAAATCAATGAGAACCAACAGAGGCAGACTAAAACCTTCTCTGAGACATGCCTCCACAACCCAGGCACCTGGGATGCCCAGAGAAAATGACTCCTGGTGAAGATGAGCTCACGCAAAGGAATAACACAGCACATAAGCAAACAAACAGGCAAGAGAGTGAGGCTCAGATCTGATATGGCACCTGGCTTGACCACCTGTGCTGCTCCCAGGATTACCCAAAAGCTCCCATTTCTGCCCATCCACTCGATCTCAGCATCCTTCCAACTCTAGCCCAGACACTTGTGCATCCCCAGAGCCCCTGCCTCTTTTCTTTCCAGTACATATAAAAAAACATATGTATAAAATCCTTCCCACTTAATTTGCACACCACGCTTAACCAACTGAGCTACCCAGGTAACCCCCTTGTAGCCCTTATTGTTTGTACCTGAGTCTATAGCCAGATGTGATCCCAGGTGAGGGGCCTTCTGCCACACCTGGCCACCTCCTCACCTGGCAGTGTGGTGAGTCTGTTCCAGGATAGTGACCCCAAGCTTGGGGTCTCAATTTTGTGAGCCTTTGGAATATGAGTGGAGGTCCCTTCTGTTTCCACAGTTTGATGTCATTGGACAAACTTTTACTTTCACCTGTGACTACTGGTGGCCTACTGAGTGAGCTCTTCCAGATGCCTGAAATTTGGCATCAAACTCAATGACTGAGTTGACTGAGGGCTCTGATTCAGCATCCACCGAAAGACTTGACCGCCGGGCAAAGCTTGGTCACACTCAGCGCTATGCAATTGCAGGTTGAGGTGTTCTAGAGCCGGTCATTGTCCCGTGAGGGCATCGCCTGCACTGTCATGTGCTGGGGGAGGTTTGGAACCGCTGCTATTTCTGCTTTCAAATCGTAAATTACTGTTGCTTTGGCTTCACCACCAACAGCTTAGTGAATAGATGGATAACTCTAATGGCTGTCATGACTCCTATTTGTTTCATTAGTCGTAACCCCTACAACCAGCTAGAGGAGCCTTAAGACACAAGCCCTGGAGTTCACATGTGAACTGTCCATGTCTCCATTAGTGGATTATGGATTACTGTCCACATGCTTCATTATTATCCCAAGGCCTTTCACTAGAAAGTGGGAGGTCGGTAGGATCGCTGAAGTCAATGGCCTTGCTGAGGGCTAGCTCTTTGGCCACATCAAAGCAGCCCAGATAAAAAATGTTTGTCCTCCTGGGCAATGTTTCCCCATTTCCTTGAGTGTTGAAGAAGGGACTTAGAGCCACTCGCCCTCTGTGACTTTATAGGGGTAGTAAAATGTGAGTAAAGTTATCTCACCTTGGGCAAGGAAGAGTTTTTCCAATCATCCATTTAGGAAAACATTCACTGAGAGCTTGATGAGCCCACCCCAGTGGTGGGAATAAGGCCAAGAGTCAGCCTTGCTGCCACCAGGGAGCTCGAGGACAGGCAGAGACACAGAGGGAGACCAAGAACAGGTGACGACGTTGGCTCCTTGAGTTCTTTTAGCACGGAGCCTATTTCCCATACTCAGGGGAGGGGGTGCTGCTCAACCTATGTGGTCTTTCTTTCTTCTCTGCAAGGCCAGTTTAAACCCTGCACAGCTAAGGAGCCATCCAATCCTCTGCTTTCAATAGATGTCTTTGTCTATCCCATGGCCTCCTCTCCTTTTCACAGCGGGGAATGGAATAGCCCCACAAAAGAGCCAAATCATAACTGAAGAAGGTCATAGGCAGGTTGTATAAACACATACAACCTGCAGAGAAGATTCTGGGTGTGCACACTGAGCCAATGACTTCCTACCTCTGCAGTAGTCCTCAGTAATGATGAGCTTGAACAAAAGCCCTCACTGAAGGCTTTTTGGATGAAGGGGAGGCAGACACCTGCCTAGGGCATAGTAGTTCCTGCAACATCCAGAATCCAAAATGGCTCCCAATGCTTCCACCTCCTGGCATCAGCTCTCTTGGGTAATTCCCTCCCCTTAAGTGTGGGCCGAGCCTAGTGATTTGCTTACATCATGTACAAGGTGGTAAAAGGGATGGACGGAATATTCTGAGATTAGGTTCTAGAAGACTGTAGCTTCCATCTTGCTGGCATCCTCACCTCCAGGGCTTGCTTGCTCCAGTGAAGTGAGCCATTGGGTTGGAACCAACGGTGGCTTCTGGTCAACCGGCCACGCAAACCAAATCCTGCCAAAAACCACAGAGTGAGCCTGGGACAGATCCTCCTGGTTGAACCTTGAGATGACCAGGGCCCCTGACAACACCTTGACTGCAGCCCTCTCAGTCGCTCTGAAGTCGGGGACCCCACGAAGTCGTGCTTGGAAACCGTTTAATAACAAACCACAGAAACTGTTCGATAACAAATGTGTGTTGCTTTAAGCTGCTAAGTTTTGGGGGGTCATTTGTCACTCAGCAGTAGATAACGAAGACCATTCCCAAAGAGCTCGCGGCAAATGAACCTCGGCAGAGAATGTATGAGCCTATTTTGGGAATTTTTAAACAATATGGATTGCTTCTTTTTTTAAAGATTTTTATTTATTTATTTGAGAGAGAATGAGCATGAGCTGGGGAGGGGCAGAGGGAGAAGCAGGCTCCCTGTTGAGCAGGGAGCCAGATGTGGGACTTGATCCAAGGACCCCGAGATCGTGACCTGAGCCAAAGGCAGATGTTTAACCGACTGAGCCAGCTAGGCCCCCCTGGGTTGGTTCTTTTCTTAAACCCTAGCTAAAAAGCATGGAGAAACACTGTACCCAATTCCCAGGGCACAATGTGGATTTATTAGAGTAAGAAGCTCCTGGCTAATGGCCACAGACTATAAAGCCAAGAGGGCTCAGGGAGACATTTAGGGCAGTGGTTCCAACCAGGGGGTGACCGGGGGGGGGGGGGCGCATCAGAATTAGTTAAGAAGTCTGGACCCCACAGGGATCTCCTGAAGCAGGAGCCTGGAGCCCTGAACAGACATGACTTCTCCGGGTGAGAGACTGAAATCCTGGGTAAGAACCACGGATCCGCTCCTGCTCCCCACGTGACGTATTGGGAGATGAAGGGCCAGAGAAGTTGTGTGTCCTTTTAAGGTCACACAGCCTGTCAGGCAGCCAGCAACCCCTCTGAATGGAGAACTCGGCTCAGCGCTGTGCTAACATTAATAAAAACAAAGAGATGCACAGAGAATACTTTGAAGGTTCCTTTATTTGTTTTGAAAACAACCTCTATTCTTTCTCTCTTAATTTAGTCCCGGCCTCGTGACAAAAAAAAAAAAAAAAAAAATGCTTTTCTCTCTGGCCTCCTCCGTAAGAAAGGGAACAACATCAACACTCCCCTCGAGAGTTCTCTCCCCAGATTCCAGGGAGAGGCAGGACCAGGCCGGGATGGGAACGGAACAGCATGGAGAGCACGCGGGGTCTGTCTCTGAGCCCCACTCGGCTTCCAGTCCCTTCCTCCACCCTCCCTGAGATATCAGCTCCTGTCCGGGGGGGCTCTGCCTCCATTTCCCAGTTCAGAGCATCTATGGAAGCTGGGGGCTGCTCGTGGCCTGATTTCCAGTCTGCTTGGCATCCGGGGAAATGGCAGCCACAGCTCCGCCGGGTCCGGCTCGGGTCCTCAAGAGCTTGCCAGGTCCCAGTGCTGGCTCATAAGTGACGACTCACACGGGTTAACCACGATTTCCCTGCCACTGTCAGAGCCATCACCAAACATGTCCGTGTCTAGGCAGAGGTGGGATGCTATGTGCTCGATGCGGGAACCAGTCTTGGTCCACTGCTGAGAAGACGGAGAGGAGAGAGCGTGAACCAGGATTCTCTGGCTAAGGGTCCGGGTTCTACCAAGGGTATCAGGAGTTCCAGAATCATTGGGCATGTTTACACCGCATGGCTAGGGTCACCCAGAGACTTGACTTCGCGCTCTCACGGAGGAATAAAACTGCAACTAACTGCTTTGCCAGGCATCACTGTTGGGTTTTGGTTTGTTTTTTTGTTTTTGGATAAAAAAGTAAAAGCAAAATCAATATGTTTGCTAGGAAAACGCATTAGAAGGCAGTAACTTTCCAAGCAATGGGCCAGAGAACGGGAAGCGCGTTAGTCCCGGGAGCAACCACAGAAACGATGCGCGCTCAGCGTCTGCATGTCGGGGAGCTGTGGGAGTGGGCGGGGGACGGGGCGCAGGAGGGCAGAGAGGCTTCTGGGCAGCACCCGAGGCCGGCACCTGGGCTCCCCCACAGCCCGTCGGCGCGCACAGGGCCCAAGCAGAGAGAGGGCTCTCGTGCTGCTGCCCCCCGCCCAAACTTTACCTCACGTGACAAAGGAGTGCATGAGCACACATTGGGGAGCCCCCACGGCGCAGGGACCATGGCCCACTTCCGTTAATCGCTCTCAACAGCTGCTCCGCGAGGTGGGCCTTGTCACCTCCGTTCAGAGAGGAGGGAACCTGAGTCCAGTGACCTGCTGTGGGTCACATGGCCAGGGTGCCAGACAAAGGGGATCTGAATGTCTGTCTCTAAAGCCAACGCCCACAGGACAGGAGACTGCATGGGGTCAAAGCGTGGGCCCGACGGGGCACAAGGCGCACCCAGAGCGGACATCCTGCCAGGGCCCAAGGCCCCCCTGGAGGCCAAGAGTCCAGTACTGCTCATCCTGTGGCCCTGAAGACTTTGGCCCCATGCCCTCTGCTCGGGGATGCCCGGTGGGCGTCGGCACTAGACAAGCAAGTCCACAGTGTGCGTGCCCACGGGGGCCCAGCCAGGTCCACAGGCATCCGGGGCCAAGCTGCCCGCGGCTGCCGGCACCCCTGCCTTGTCTCCTAACCAGAAGGGCCTCTTTCTGACCAGCCCCTCCGCCTCTAGAGTTTCTCCCTGGTCCCGCACATGAGAGCTACACCTACACAGGCAGTCCCGTCACTGAAGGCGACCATGCCCTGCATGCATGCACTGAGCTCTCACCTGCTTGTCATCTCCATTCTTGCAGAGGACAAGAACGACCGGGGCGCCCGGGAACATGGTGATGACGGACAGGCAGAGCTCCTCCTGCAGGATCTGCTGGGTGTATGTGAAGGCCCATATCTGGAGGGGAAGAGGCCAGAAGGTTCACATCAGAATCCTTGGAAGCCTCGTGGGACACCTCCGGGATTATGCGAGAATTAGCGCGGCTTGGCGAAAAGCACTGGAGGTCCCAGCAGAACAGACCGGCCACAAGGTCACCTTGAAAAAGGGGACCCACTAGCCAGAGACTCCCAGGTCATGCCCCCGTGAAGTCTCCATCCACACACCTGGAAAGGGGACTGGCCTGGGCACACAGGCCACCTCTGGGGGCTGCTGAACAATTCTGGGCTCGAGGTGGGAAAGCCTGAACAACACCCCAGCCAGGTCGCATGGTCTCCATTTTCTCTGGTTGGATCTGTGTCTATAGACAAGGATCAATAGACAGTGCAAGTGGCCGCCCAGCAGGCCATCCCCAGCTGTCTTTAGAAAGTCCCTTCTTCGAAAAGGAGTCCCATCGGTGGTTTGAGAACAGGAGTGTTACCGTAAGAGGCAGATGGCAGGACAAAGGGAACAGGGAGAGTGCCGAGGGAGGGGTGGAAGAAGGGCGGATGGAAGAGCAGGTCACAGGACAGAAAATGATCCCTGCAGGTGTGTGCATCCCAGCACTCCAGAACAGAAGATTGGGCCCCAGAGCCCCTGCAGGGACGGAAGATGAGAAAGCCAGCGGACAAGGAGGGCGGGGGGAGGAAAGGGACATTCCATTTGAGGGCCATCATAAGGAATGTTTCTCGGTTATTCCACGCAATGCTGGAGATCAGACAGCGACGAGCTACTGATGGAGCCCAAAGCACTTTGAGCTCTTAGGTCAGAGGGATGAAAATGAGAGCTTTTATAAGGTCTCTCCCAGGCTCTGACGTTGGGGCCTCAGCATGGGGCAAAGAAGGTGACCGGGGAATTGGATGCCCTGGGGGGAGCTGCAGAGAGGACACGTCAAGGGCTGGACCCCTTCTCTGCTCCACACCTGCTGGCCAGCTGACCCCCAGCCGGACCCCCTGCTATAGGACCTCGTGTCCCATAAGCTGAGCCACTGTTCACGTGCTCCTCGTTCTGCACCTTCCCCAGCTCACGGCAGCCCCTATCTGGCCCCTGCATCCCTAACTTCCGCCATCTGGTGACATGTTCAGTGTCTTTCTGTGCCCTGGCTTTCTGTCCCCATCCTTGCCCCCAGGCTTGGGTCCTTCTGCTGCCTCACAGCACCATGTGGATGCAGAACCCTGCCTCTCCTGATCTGGGACCTTCTCTGTCCCTGATACCTGGACGGAGCCACCAGCCCAGGAGGAGCCACTGTCCCCCTGGGCTCCTGCATGTGGGTTCTCATGTCCCTTTTCAAACTGCCAGTGTTGGGAGAAGACCTAGACCAGAAGGCACTCCCTGGGGGGTGGGAGGGAGCGGATGGAAATACAGATGGATAAAAGATTGGCAGTTGAGTTGAGAATTTTTGGAGCCTGGGGATGGCCATGGGCTACTCTTCCATCTAGTTTTAGATCCATACATATTTAAGCTTTTTTAGTACTAAATGTAATGAAATGTACTCTTTGGGACATAACAAGAAGTTCTCCTCTGGACTTGAACATCACCATACTATGCATGCCATTTCTTTTCCTCCAGGATTAGCCAAAAAGGAAAGATGTCTATGCACAGAGGTGACGCAGTAATCGTGACCTTGTTACAGATGGCCAATGTTTCCTGAGCACTGACTATGTCTCGGCGCTGTCCTGGGGACTTAGCACAGCTGACTTTCGTCTTCATAAGAATCCCATCCTTCATAAGAATCCCAAATAGGTATTATTATTACTGCCCCCATTCGACATGATGAAAGGCTCACAGAACTTATGCAACTCTCTCCACCCGACTATCTCTGGCTCCTTTGCCGTTGCTGCCGCCAGAGTCCCAGCTCCTTCTCTGTTTAATCACAGGTAGTGACTGTCCCCGGGCTCCCTCTTCCAGGTTGTAAACAAGAAAACTATAGATCACCTCCCGCTCGACAGCAGAGAGCTGGCCAGTTCCCCCTGGCAGCCCTATGAGATGGGGAACAAAGGTCACGCCCTGTGTTGGGGACTCAGGAGGGGGCAGCCGAGAGCACAGGCCCCTGCCTGACACCTGATGGGCACTGGGGAAGAGTATGGACGGAGGCCCACATTCTACAGACTCCGCATCAGAGGGACACACACAGAGCTGGCTTCCCAGGCCTGCTCCCCTCTTCTCCCCTCCGTGGCTCTGTCCCCCATCACCAGCTCCCCTATCTGCTTACCCTCGCTCACTTGGCCACTCCCCTTTAAAAGCCCCCTTGGGGCCCAGGTGCGTGCTAGGGACACTGTCTACCCTCGGGAGATCCAAGCAGGAACTGACGTCAGGCTAGGGCCACTTGGATGGGGGATTCTGGGGCTCCAGCTCCCCCAGAGTGTGATCTAGAAGGTGGGAGCCAGTCTTGGGTGCACGGTCAGAGAATTCTGCACAGGGAGGGGTGAGAGAGGCCTGAAGCCCAGGCCCAAGCCCAAGGGCAGGTCTGCTGGGAGCTGCTGCCCTGGCCCACTGTACAAATGACCTCTGCTTTAGGTTTTTGCCATCGCCGAGGAATAAGCCTAAACAGACAGTGATGTGGAAAGAAGGTACGGTCCATCTCTCTGAGCCGTTAGCCCTGCCCCTGGCCGCAGCGGCTGTGAGCCATGAATTTGCATTTAAAACATAAATCCTATAATTACTTCAATTACAATACACTGACTTTGTATTTTTTACATTAAAAGCATTAACTAATTAGACATAAAAACTTGAAATAGACCGCAATTTCTGAAAAGCTCATCGTGGCATTTCTTCTTTTATAAAAACCTAGGTACTTTAAAAACCGGACGTGCTGGGGGTGGCGTGAGGGTGGGAGAGGAGTGGTACGTCCTTTGACATCCGAGATGCCCCATCCACTAAGGCCTTTCGGGAAGGAACTCAGATGGGACCCGGCTGGGGCCGGGCTCGGAAGAAATCACCTTAAGATCCCCAAGGGGAGAGCGTGCACGTGCACAGAGAGGGGATCGAAGCCTTCACACTAAGTGGACTTTCCATTAGCTGGTGCTTTACTGGCAGTGAAATAATTCAGCCTCACGATTTCTCAAAGGAATGCAGCTCTCCGGCCACATCTGCGAGAGAGGAGAGAGGGAAGCAGATGCCGGAGCAGGTGGGGCAGGAAGCGAGGAGAGGTTTTCCGATTTCCACTCTGCAGCCTGTCAGGCTTCCAGAACGGCCTGTGATGAATGGGTTTATTAAATGAATCCCAGAGTCAGAAATGGATTCAGGAAGGTAGCAGGGGTTGCTCAGGCTGACCCAGCTGAGATCAGTGTACGCTGGGCCGTGGGCTGACAGCTCCATTAGGGGGGTCTGGCCAAGTCGCAGTCCCCCCGCCGCCATCCGGGGCACACAGACACGGCCATACCCACAAGAGGTAACCAAGAGGTGGTGTGGGCAGCCTCACCCCCTCACAGACAGGCCAGTAAGGGGCCGAGGAGGAGGAGGTCCACTCCTGGCCCTCTAGCCCCTTTGCTCCTGCCCTGGCAGAGGGGAAGCGACGAAGGGGAGGTGATCCAGGCTGGATGGGCTCACGGCCTTCTGTGCTTAGCGGGAGTCTCTGGAGGGCAGCCCCTGCGTGTAGAGAAGGGAGCAGCCTGGCAGGTGGGGGCAGGAGACTTCTCTCTGGGCAATGCCCATCCAGCTGCAGCCTTGAGGGCTGGAATGAGACAGGCTGCAGCACCCAGACAGGGGTCCACTGCCTTGCACTGGATAGAGCAGCAGAGAGAAAAAATGGTCTTAAGAGGACATGTCTAAAGGAGCCAAGTTCTGAAAGAGGCAGGCGTGAGAGGAGTCAGGGCCCAGGCACAGGGCTGACCGAGGAATGGTCCAGGGCTACCACTAGTAGGCAAGAAGCATCCAGCCTGGGGCAGCAGCTCTTGACTGGGCTGATCTTGCTTCCATCCATCCATCCATCCACCCACCGTGTACCAATGTTTGGAGGCATTTTTTTGTTGACTATGATTTGATGACCCCCTACAGTGCACAGGGCAGTTCCCACAACACAGAATTACCCGGTATCAATGCCAACAGTGCTGAAGGTGAAACACCCTCGCCTCATGGGAAGGGCCTGGTCCGTGGAGGCGGCAGGCCCGCCCTCCCTTGTGTAGGACCCGGGTAGCGCGGGTCTGTCTCTCTTGGCCTCACTGACCCCGTCTGTGAGACGGCAGGGCTAACGCGACAGGGCTCCGGGGGCCTTGGGATGACTAACCCAGATGAGGCCCGTGGAACCCGCGGGCTGGTATCTGGCTCCGGCACGGTCTCCGGAGACAGTTCTTTGGCGACACGTGGGAGGAGAGAAGGCAGGGGCTGTGTTTTCACGAACACAGAAGCCCGCGTCAGTTCCTGATGGTAGTGAGCTCCCCGTCTACGCGCTCTTCTGTGTGGAGAACTACACCCAACGGGGAAAAGACCCCAAGTGCCAAGCAGGACTGCCGGGTACGTTGTGGTTAGATGAGCAGATGAGCTCATTTCTGAGGGCCTCTGCTTCTGGAGGCCTCACAGTCCTAGTCTATCCATCCTCACAGTGATCCTGGGAGGTGGGTACGACTTCACCGAAGGGAACAGAGAGCAGGGGTCACTGGGCAATGCCAGGAGCAGACCATAGGGTTGATTATGAACATGGGGTCTCTCTAGTGAGGTTGAGTCTGAGCTGAGAGTGTCCGGGGCCACTACTGGCCATGACGCTCTTATGTCCCACCGAAGGCCACACATGCCTCCAAAGCCCTCTTCGGACACGGTGTCTGGAACGAACAAGTGGGAGCAAGTTACATTAATTCAGCTGGCCTCTCAGTGCACCCGGATCCCAAAGGATCAGGCAAAGACACCGACCAGCTGTGCTGGGGACACCTTGAACCGCACAGACACAGACTGCCGCCTCTCCCTGGTGACCAGCGGCAGCAGGGTGACCCGGTGGGCTCGGAGACGTGCTCACTGCCTTTGACTGGGACCTTTGCTGGACTCGCTGTTGGGGTCTTTTATTTCTGGTCCATCCTGTCCCTTCACCCCGAGCTGTCAGGATACACTTTATATGAATGTGGCTAAAAACCTACACCCAGTATTTTTGTTGTTGGGTTCTGCTGCAGAGCCCGGGAGTGGCTGCTGGGGCTGGAGAAGGAGGCCCACCTTCTCTTGCCCACCTGCCCATGAGCATCTTTTGCAAGCCAGGAACCCAAGCTGCCCAGAATGCAGGTAGATGGACACACTGCAAAGTTTTCCTTTGTTTTTCTCCCTGTCTACAAATTGGGATAGCAGGGAGAGTGGTGCATCTGTCTTCCTTCCATCTTTCACACACATATTTTTCTAGAGAATCCAATAAAGTTAAGAGGAAACTCTTTAACCTGGAGGCTTCTCGGGCTTTGTGCATTTGCAAACTGATGATGTATTTCTCTTGTACTTCACCCAAGGCATCAGCCTGCCGACGTCTTCAGTACACACCAAGATGAAACATCTTGTTCCCAAGGTTGACGAGCCAGACAAGAAAGAGAAGCAAGGCAGGGAAGGATGGATGGGCTGGGGTAGGGCAGGGGTGTGAGCCCACATTCGAGGCAGAGGACAGCCGTGGTCTTATTGTCTCCTTTCAGCAATGAGGACACCCACATGCTGGCGGGGGACACACCCCCGGAGAGCGTGTAGCCAGCTGGAAGCACAACTCTGAGCCCTTGGCTTGAACCCCGTGGTTTTCTTTTACTCCAGCTACCTGGAACCCTGGAATCCTCCACCCAAATGGCCTGAACCAGATTTCAGGATCTGTGTAGATCTTATCCTATGTCAGTCCTGCCAAGGGTACACTGAGTCCCTACTATGCACAGCTGGGCCCAAAGGGGACCATTTGGAGGGGAGTGACTGAGGTGGATATGCAGACAGGAAGTAGAGGGGAGCAGGCCCAGGCTGGAGGCCAGGGCCGAGTGCCCCCCGCAATTCTGGTGCAGAGTCCAGAACGTGGTCCTCGATTCAAACTCTCCCCCAGTTTTCATCAATGTCAGGGAGGGGCCTGCTGTCTGGCCTGCCCCCTCCCCAGGCCTGACGTGGGGTGTGACCCTCATTTCCCTTCTCAAAGGGGCAGACGTGAGCCCGTCTAGACAGGCCAAGAGGCAGCGCAAGAGGAGAAACGAAATGGAGGAGGGGCCAAGAGGCAAAGCAGGGTCAGAGAACTCCCGGAGCCCTACCGCGTTAGCAGAAAGGGTTGGCGAGCACAAAGACGGGACTGGCTCTCTTATGCGGGAAGGAGGGAAAGCTACTGAAAGGATGAGATAGGTAAATAGGTCAGTCCTACAAGTGTGTAGGGCTCACACGCATGCACACACACACGTGCACACACGCACACTCGGGGATTATTCCAGCTGAAATAGTTACACAGGTTCCTGTCTAAAGCGGGCTTACACCTTCAGAAAACTTGGATGTGCATCCCAGCCCTGATGTTGGCCATGGGACGCTGTAGGAGAGGCGGAGTCTAATCCAGCCCCGCCCCGCCCCATCCAGCCCTGCCCCCACATGTGGCCACGGGCCAGGGGCACCACAGGCCCTCACTGTCCTCTATGGAAGTGGGCGGAACATCGATCTTAGGGTCTTCCTCCCTTTTTCCGAATTTACACTGCGGTTACACAAAGCCCAACTGTTCTCTCCAAAGTGAGGAGTGATAGCTTGGCACTATCTTCTAGAAAGGACTCTTGGTTCACTCAAGGACTGTTACGAGGATCCCCCTTAGTCTCCCACAGATGACTGCTTTTCCTCCCCTTTCTCGAGCCATTGGAAGGTCAGCTGCAATGGGTACTATTACTCTCCAGCCAAATAAAGGCCTGGCAGTCTTTTGGAGACTGGAGAACCCCTTTCTGAGACCCAGAGATCCTTTGGCTCCCCTCCTCCCCCTTCCTTGTGCAGCCAAAGGCATTAAGTACCAGGAAAGCTGCTCCTTCGCCGAAGACAGATTGAGCAGGCTCTTGTTCCAGGGAAAGGGAGTTGACAACATTCTGGCCATTGACAACATTCTGGGATCCCCTATGAACAGCGCCCACACATAGATTCAGAAGAGAGGGACCTACCTCATCTCTTCCCAATGATTTACAAAATGCTGCTCGAGCAAATGGTGACATTCCCAGCCCGCTGCCATCCCTAAAGCCAAACCGAGGCTCTGCTGGCTTCCCCTTTTCCTGTCCAGCTCACGAAGCCCCTCCCGTGTTCTGCTGGAGCAGAGACAGTTCTGGGGAAAGTCACTGTGAGCTGGAGGCTGGGGTCATGCGGCCTTAAACGCCAGGCTGTGGGTGTGGATTTCTGCAGCAGGACCCGAAGGGGCTGTACTGAGGTGCAGAACAATGGTCTGATGGTGACGTGTTGGCAGGGGAGGGGGGGGGGGAGGACGACAAGGGGCAGGGACTGGAGCCTGGGGCTCGAACCTAACACAGCAGTTCCCAATCGGGGTGTTTTTATGCCTCCGGGGCATAGCGGAGGCATAGCGACCAGCTTGCTAGTCAGGACTGGCATGGATGGGGTGCTCCTGGTGGGTAGAGGCCGGGGATGCCAGTAGGCAGGCCTCGGAGCATAGGACAGCCCCACCCCCCACACAAAGGACCAACTGGCCCAAAACATCACCAGTGTCATGGCTGAGGGAGGCCAACCAGGCATGGAGGAGTGGAGGTGGGGTCCAAGAAGACCTATTTGAGGGCAGAAGGGACAGGGACCTGCAGAAATGGGAACCAAAAGAAGGGGAGCCAGGGCAGATGGTAGGGATTGGGGCTGCGGAGACTGGGAGAGGACAGTCACATGGACAGGGGAGTAGGACAGGGAGGCGGCTGTGGTGCCCGGCTGCTTTTTGTAGCCTTCTGTCTCCTAGAGCCACAGACGACTCTGTGGTGGCCGTGGGCTCACGCCGGCCGCCCAGCCCCAGCCCAGGCCTTCACACGCGCTCTGCTTCCTGGGCCGCTCCTCTCCTCTTCCTCATAGGGCCTATTTCTACTCCTCTAGGGACGCAGCTCATTTTCAAGTCCTCTGGGACTCTGAGAAGACGTCCCTGACTCTTGTGCGTATGGCGGAGACCGGCTCTCGCTGCTTCTAGAACAGCCTGGACTGAACGCCATCCAGGTCAGTTTCCTGCGTCCGATCCCCCAAGGGCCCGCTGAGACCTGCGACCCAGCCCTTCATCCCTGTGTCTCTGTGGCAAGCCGAGAGCAGAGACGGTTGTGGGGTAAACGGATGAATTCATGGAGGGATGAAAACTAGAGTTTGTGCATTGATGAAACAGAAGACGAAGCCAAAGCTGGAAGCTTGGATAAAATCTCCAAAACAGCATCTCCGGAGAAAAGAACAATGACCTAAGACCCTTCGTGAACACCCACCACGAGCACATGAAAGTGGGGGCAGGGGAGCCAGCAAAGGAAAGAGAGAGAAAACAGGAATGCAGGCAAATCCGGATTAGGCAGCGCCCTGGGAGCCGGCAGGAAGCTGAGAGCTGGGTGTGCTTGCCCGCATCCAAAAGGCAAGTGGGACAGAGGGGCAGGCTGGCTGCGCCTCTGCCAGGGGCCTTTGAAAGAGCTCCGTCCTCAGAGGGGAGAACACTGACCACAGAACGGGGGGCGTGCCATGCTGGCGAATGCACTAAGGCACGAGGCAACCTTTCTGAGAACGGATTCCCATGCGTCCTGCAGACCCAGGGAGGCACCTAGCAGAGGTGGAGCCGCAGGTCTGCTGGGGACAGGACGGGGCAGGGGTGGGGGGCGGCAGGCGGTGGTGATGGTCTTCCTGGATCTGCAGGCTCAGAGCAGCGGGGAGACTCGGGGCAGCCTTGCTGTCCTGGAGCAGCGTCACCCAGAGGCACGCCTTCCTCCATCCGCATCTCCTGTTTCCCAGGCAGCTGCCCCACGTCCCTGGCTGACTCAGCACCCACTTCCCGCCAGCAGGTTGGCTGCCGCTGACATACTCCTTAAATTCTGCTAGTTTCGTGGCGATTTCCTATAGGCACAATGTTGCCTGGTAAGCCGTCCTTTGGAAACCCAGCGCGGGGGGCGACCCCGGTCTCCGAGTGAGGGGAGGTCGTATTCCTCCTGTTCTGTTGCTAGGCTCTGGGGATAACGGGGCATCTGATGTCATATAAAAGCAGGTGGCGGAGTCCCTGTACACGTTCTCGCGTTCCCCAGCCTGCAACGTACCTGAGATTTTACATCCTTGCCTTTGTTCTTGACACAGGGGCTTAACCTGAGGCTGTAGGTCTCTGTGTTTTTCTGCCTTTGAGACTCTAGGCACTTCTGCCTCTGTCGGATACTGCCCTTCTGGATGGAGGAATCGTTGGGGATTCTGGAGGAAAGTCACAGAGACGTGAGAACCAGCTGCCCTTTGGCCGAGCGGCTCTTGCTGGAGAGGTAGAGGCAGGGTTTTGAGGACGTCAGGGGCATTATGTCCGGGATGCGGGCTGCCACTAGGAACAAGGCAGTGAGGAGAGACCCAGGAGCCACCATGGCAGATGGAGCCTGGCGTGGAGACAGCGTAAGCCTCAGGTCGCACCTGGGCCTCAAACCCCAGCAGCTGAGAAACGCTGCCATCCTCCAGCCCTCCAGCCCTCAGCTAACCTCCAGCCCTCACGCTACCGATGAACTTAATTCCTCTCCTGGTTTTAGGAATTAGGGGAGCCAACTGGTCTCCTCAGACCTCCCTATACGTAACCAGCTGGCCACGGGTGGGATGCCCCTTGTGCAGACCCAGTCAGCTTTGGCCCTTTCCCGACGAGCCTGCAAAGGCCCGGAAGGCAAGGCGGGTACCTGAGTTCTGGATAGACGTTCTCCAGGTACCACTTGAAGCTTCGGCACTGAAGAGTCTTCCTCAGGTCCAGTCTGCTCTCAATGCTGGCGGGATGCGGGGCAGGGGGGGGGCAGAGAGAGACAGGTCAGAGGCAGGGACAAGGCCGCGAGATGAAAGCGCACGCTGTGCCCAGGCCGCGCCCACGTCTCTCCTGAGGGGGCTGGAGATATTCACCAAGGGAGAGTTCCAGAGCTCCGGACGGAGCTCCGGAAGCCTGCAGCAGGAGCTCACAACAGTGTGGTACCGACACAGAGGACTTGTGCTTCACTCAAAGATGGAACCTGGGGGTGTTTTTACTTTTCATTCAGTAACATTCAAAACAAGGCTACGAGAACTGCAGTGTGTTTGTCACTAATTCACCACTGGGGCACTGAGTCTATGTACCCACAAATCTCTGGCTTCTGCAGTCAAAATATACCACTCCTGCCCACCCCACCCTCAGGGAATCACCTGCTTTGGCTGGTTCTGGGGCCCGGTCACGCCTTTACTCATCAGATATTTACTGAGCACCTACTGTGTGCCGGGCATTGTATCCAACATGGGAAATGATGGATGCTGGGCTTCTGAATAAGAAAGAAAGGTAAGGAAACAAGCAACTGCAGCCCTGTGTGGATGTGGGGCAGGGGCGGGGGGACAGGCGGGGGCTGTGGAAGCCTGCACCCATTGGAGGTGGGAGGTGCACCCGTGCTGGCAGCTCAGTGCTCGCCAAGGTGGTAATGCAGAGGCTGGGATCTGGAAGAAGTGGAGGCTATCCCGACAAACCAGAGGGTAGGTGGGGTCAGGGCCCCTGGGGAAGAGCAAGAGGAGACCGTCCCGAGTATGTACGCAGGGGGTGGCAGAGGAGGAGCGAGCGGGAGCACGGAGGAAGAAGCGGACCACAAAGGGCTCTGGGGGCCACTGTGGAGAAATCTGCGCTTTGAGGCAATAGGATGGAATGGATGGGTTCCAAGCAAAGCGTGCCATGGTGCCGTCGGCACTTTGCGAGCATCTCCCTGGGGGCGAACGGGTTTGGCAGGGCAAGGCTGCAGACTGACAGTGCTGGTCGCGCTCTCAGGCCGGGACCTGGGGGCAGAATGGAGAGAAGGGACAGGTCCAAGTGACTGGCCCTGCTCAGCCAGCCTCACCCCCTCCCATCCACACTGGACTTAGCAATAACCCCCTTTCCTCACCAGACTCAAAGCCACATAAGCCAAGTTTAAAAAAAAAAAAAATTTTTTTTAAGTTGAATATTCAGCGTTTAGCAAAGCCCTTGGTGCGTGCAGGAAGGAGGCAGCAGCACTAGGACTTGGGGGCTGTTTGACACGGGAAGGTCGGGGAGGGGAAAGTCAAGGTCAACACCTAGACCTGTGACTTGGGCCAGAAGACACAAGGAAGAGCGTTCCTGGCTGGGGAGCCGGCTGCGAAGCACAGTGGCTGAGCTCCCTTTAGGATTGGAGTCGGAGCAGCCTGGGAGGTGTCCAGGTGCAGATGTCCGGTTTGCAGTGGGATGGAAGAGACTGTGGCTCCGAATGGGACGTCCAGGTCAGGGACAGAGACCCAAGAGCCAGCAGCACAGAAGCGGAGGTGGATGCCAGGGTGGGGAACGTGCAGTATAGAGACAGCGATGATGGACCCTCCGGGAGGACCACAAACACGACAGGAAAGAGAAAAGTGAGGCTGCAATGGGACCAGGACCTCAGGCTGAGAAAACTTCGCCTGAGGAGCTGACAGATGCACAGGGCCAAAGATCTGAGGACAATGTCTTTTTTTTTTTAAGATTTTATTCATTTATTTATTTCTTTTTTTAACAGAAGACAGCTGCTAGAGCTGAGAGTAGGTCAGAAAGGGGTGATCAGATTTTTTTTTTTTTAAAGATTTTATTTATTTATTTGACAGAGAGAGATCAGAAGCAGACAGAGAGGCAGGCAGAAAGAAGAGGAAGCAGGATCCCTGCTGAGCAGAGAGCCTGATGCAGGGCTCGATCCCAGGACCCTGAGATCATGACCTGAGCTGCAGGCAGAGGCTTTAACCCACTGAGCCACCCAGGTGCCCCCCAAAGATCTGAGGACAATGTCTTTTAAGCCCTGTCTCTAAGCAAGAGAGCTGAAGCCAAGCTGGGGAGGGAAGGGGGGAGGGAGGTGAAGAAAGGGAGGTGCAGGGCATGGTCACTGGGCCGGGAGTTTGATGAGGACTCAGGACAAATGCCTTGTGAAGTTCTGAGCGACTGAACTGGAGGGACAGCACAGGGTTATAATTTCAGAGACGCAAGCCATTCTGGCTGAGTCTGACTTAATCCTCCTGAGCAGGGATGGGCCACAGTAACCCATCTGCTTTCCAGCCTTAGTCTGACCGAGGGACATCAGTATGACAAAAACCCACTGGTTGTCCCTCCAATCAGATGCTAACACAGATGAAGTTTCCATTTTTCTTTCATCAGCTCTGTTGGAAAATGTGACATATGGTTTGGGGATCGGACAGGTGTGGTTTGTGCCTCACGCCCCTGGTTCGGAAATGTGATCAGGGCAAGTACCTTAACCTGCGGAAAACTCAGTCTCCTGTCCCATAAAATGGAGGCAATAAAACCCATTTCTCAGAGTCTGGGGAGCACTCCCCCAAGACACCCTTCGTGGTCTCAGCACAGAATTCCTTCCCTGTCCTCGTCTACCCCGACGAATTCGGAGCATGGCTCGAGGGGACCCCTGTAGGATACTGCTCCCCCAAAAAAGGAGGGTGATCTGGGCTTGGGGGACTCAGAACTAGAAGGAGGAGCTCTGAGCCGGAGGGACTAAGGCTGTAGTGTCCCACAGCCCACCTTTCTGGAAAAAGCCAGAAACACCCCTCCATGGTGCAGGGCATAGCTCACCCCCCAGGATAAAAGGCCAGGTTGCCACTTACTATTATTTTCTGTGGCAAAAGCTGTGGAAAACCCCGCACCTCCGGGAGGGCAGGAGCAAGAAGGGACACGAAGGAGAGTGGCCACAGCCTGGGCGGCCAGCTACATGGACAGACTACCGGGAGTCAGAGCTCCCCGTGCCTGCTGTGCAAAGCAGCCAGAAGGGACACTTACTTGCCAAAGGGCCTCTCCAGGGCAAACGGCCGGGCAGCATAGTAGTACTGCTTGTATTCATCCATCCACACCTCCGCTGTCCGCTTGGTGTTCCTGGGGAGATGGGGGCGCCCCAGAGCGGTTAACACGCACACGCAGGGAGCATTACCCAACCAGGGACCCCCACGATCCAGTAACAGCATTTGTTGACGGGGGCTGAGCCCAGCCACAGCCCCACCCGATCTCCCAAGGGGCCTTTACTCCAAGACACAGGATAAATTCTTCCCCAAAAGGTACGCACCAGAAAAACTGTGCCAGAAATGGAACTTCTGTGGCTCAAAAATAAAAAGAAAAGGTTGGGGGGGCTGGGAGAGGACAGTCCACACACGCCCGTGTTGCCAGGAGCCGAGAGGAGAGAGGCAGGGCCGGCGGGCACCACCTCGCCTCCCTCTGCACACAGGCGCCCACTCCAGGTGCGCCCCCTTTCTGCAGGGCAAGGGCTGGCGTCCCAGCTCTGGGCAGGACAGCCAATCACGTACGGCTTCCGAGGGCAGGGTGCAGGTGTCGAGAATCGAGTAATCAAGCCAGCTGTCAGCTATTTGGCCGGCACGCTAGGCTTTTCCATTGTGTTTGCCCTGGGGCTGACCTCAAGGTCACAGCAAATGAGAGAGACTGCCATGGAGGACGTGTGTCCCCGTGCAGCGCAGCGGGCAGGGAGGCAGCGACACCAGGAAGAGCCCCAGGGCAAGAGAGATCATCAGAAAACAGATGCCGGCGGCAGTGGAGGAGCAGGCCCTGCAGGGGCCCAGGTCCGTGACCTTGGGGCCTCACTCAACAGGGCATGCCCCTGCAGACTTCCGGTTCTGTCTGGAGCAGAGGCCTTCCGTGGAGGTCTACGGCAAGGCCTTCCAAGCTGGTGGACCCGAAATGACGGTCACCCACCGGCAGCCTGTTCTTGGTGCAGGGAAGACAGTTACCAGCGCCTTGCTGGCTCCTTGCCCAGGACCTAACCGTCAGCAAACTGGATGCTGCTTGACCAAATGGCCAGGGCCCAGACTCAAAGACAGTGAATGTTCTGGAGCCAGGGCTGCCCCCATCGCTCTCCTATACCAGGTGTCCCCTGCTCAAGTTTTCCTCCTGGAAACCCAAGGGCAAAGGCAGCCCTGCCTTTGGTGCCTGCTGGGTTTCCCCCGCCCCGCCCTCGCCCACCCAGTTTCTGCAAAAGGTGTTGTTAGCTTTCCCTCTGCTCACAGCCGTGCCGGCCCCAGGGTGCCCACGTCAGGACATGGCCCGTACCTGGTCATACATGTGAAAAACGAGGACGGGAGAACACAGATGAGGAAAACGACACCCCAAATGAAGAAAAGCTTAGCTCCTCCCTACCCCAAATGGACCAGACAAAAAAGGAAAAAGGGAAAAGAAGGATAAATGGGTAAGTGAAGCTGTCAGATGACGAGCGACAAAGGCGATAAAGGGAAAAGGTGAGAAGCAGCTAGAAGAAAGGGACATACATGAAATGTTTCTAAAACAGAGAAGGTGTATGAAGGGATGGAGCGGGAATAAGCAAGTGGGCCCCAGGAGCTTACTGAGACCCCGGGATCTTCATCTTGTCCCCTGGCAGGCGGCGCAGACACCCTAGGGAAGGAGCCCAGGGTGGCAGGGCTGGCCTTAGCCCGGACCCTGTCTGTGCCCCCGCAGGGCCCTGGGGCAGGCATGTGAGCTGGAGCCCCTTGTGTATCCCCATTCTCAAATTCTCCCGACAGGAAACCTCCCGGTTCCCTTGGTGACCGGCCTGAAAATGGGAGCCGCGGATCTTCTAGACCTCGGAGACAAAAATGGCATCTTCTCCCCTGATCCCAAACAACCCCAAACACCCAAAGCCCCGCGGGACAGCGCTGCCCAGGGGCTCGCGGGCCTCGTCAAGCCACAGGGACGTCTTGATGTGCTTCAGGCCTCCTACCGCTGGGGGGGCCGGTCCGACCTCCCCGGCTTAGGCAGAGTCCCAGGGAGCATGACTGTTGGCTCCTGAGCACCCAGAACACTCAGGCAACCCACCGGAGAACCAGAGACAGCCACAAGCCGCCACCAGGAAAGCCCTCAGCTTTCTGCCACCCCCACAGAGCCCCCCGGGACTCGCACTTACTTTATGTATGTGTTGGCGTTTCCATCTGGGAAAACATACGGGTGTTTCTTGCGGAAGACGTGGCCCACTCGGCTGCAGGGGACGATCTCGAGGCTGCCGCCACACATCCACACTCTGAAGGAGATTTCTGCAAGAGAGTCGTGCCCCTTCAGCACGGCTCTGTGCCCTCCGGAGGGGAGGGGACACAGGATGGCAGCATCGAGGCACCAGGCCCAAGGAAAGGGTCAGGGCTCCCTACTGCATCCAGCCTGGGGTTGGGGGGGTGAAGAGCCGGCTCCACAGTCAGACTGTGTCCTCTGCTGGCTCGGCGACCTCAGTTTCCCCTTCTGTAACTGGGGCTGATGATAACTCAAAGCTGGGAGGGCGATGCGCGTGGATATGGAAACACACAGGGGCTGGCTTGGAGGAGCGCATTCATGGGGGGTTGCCGTATTTGGGGACCAGCCTGTGCAGGGCCCTGCTACAGCCCTTGGGTGACCCAGACTGCTGCTTCTGGACACATGGAAGATGGACTGGACGTGCTCGGATGACCCCGGAGGCAAGAACCAGGACCGAAGAGAAAGAATTTTCCATTCAAGAGTACAAGAGACTTTCCTGACAGTCAAGTCCCAGATAGAAGAGGCTGTCACAGAGGTGGTGAGGTTCACGCTCTGACCGGCCACTAACACCCACGGGCAGGATTCCCAGCAAGCTCCTGGACCAGGCGTCTGGCACAGCACCACCCAACACCCAGACCACAGTTCTGCCCCTCTGTAAGGGCGCCTGAATTACAGCCCGGGGGGAGACATCTGGGCAATAGCGGAGAGCAGGTATAGAAAGTGCTGGAAGCCTCTAAGCTATTGCTGGGGTCGCTTCCCAGGGCGGGGACGCTACACACGTGCCCATTTCTTCCCAGTTGGCTGCTGCAGCTGCAGGAGGAGAGGAGTCCGCAGAGGCAGCCAAGATTAGGCTGGGGGGTGCCTCTCTCCCCTGCGGCCCTGTCCTCCCCAGCTTGAGGCAGTGCCCCTGCCCCGGAAGGAAGCAGCGGCACACCAAGGTGGGGAAGGGGAGCTATTTAGAACTGCTCAGTTATGGCTAGGTAGTGTTGTGAGGGCTTTACCTTCTCTACGGACGATGCACCTCCTTACTGACTGCACCCCGTGCACCCCGCAGGGTACGCCACTGGTGGAATTTCCCGTTTGGGAATTCCTGCGTGGTTCGTGCTTCTGCAGTCAAGCTCAAAGAGGAGAGCAGGCTGGCTCAGGAGAGATCCACGCCCCTGGGTGACTGCGGTGGGGGGAGGGGCACATGGAAGCAGGCTGGGGTCCAGGAGCAGGAAACGAGGATGTGAGTATTCTGGTGCCTTCCTACCACATACATGCACGGCACTGTCCAGCTCCTTGGGCCCCACCTCCCCGGGTTCCTTCACCTGGGTCCTGTCTCTTTCCCTCCACTTCTGCTCTGTATCTCCTTCCTGTCCAGCTCTCCAAGCGGGTGCCTGGACATGACGTCTTTGCCGCGATCCTCACCTGCTCTCTCACTCACCTGTCCTCGCCAGCCTTTCCCTATCCCCTCCTGCCTCTGCCCTGTGTCCCTGAGCTGCAGGCAAGGCTCTCTGAACACCAACCCCACTGCCGCCACCTTCTTGACACCTGCCCTTCCGCGTGCCCAGGTGCTGCCCCGAATGGGCTACGGCTCCTTCCCAGGAAGCTCGGGGACAGGGTGGGGACAATGTGTGTGCACTAGGGTAAAGAAAGGACTTTTCAAGATTGCTTCCAAACAGTGGCAAGGACATGGAGGGAGGGTGACGGGAAGAGCCTGGCTTTGGGGTCTGCAGCAGCCCCCGAGCCGTGTCCCTGGGGAAACCTGCTTCACCTCACCGAGGGTCCACTCCACAGGACGGCCATCCACGTCAAATGAAACAGAATTCTGAGACTATGGGGAGCACTTAAGTAGGATGGAAAGATGAGCCACGGCTACCATCAGACACCCCCGAAGCCAGTCTCTGGAACACGGACCCCATTAGCACTGGCCTCCTGTGCCCACTTCCAGCTTCCTACTTCTGCCACGGAAGCCACTTAAAATTTGTGGACCTAACATTCAAGATTTTGATTTTCCATCGAGCCCCCGATACACAGCCATGTGGCGTCTGGCTGGGGCACTGTGGGGATCAGGTGTCCCAGCCTGGTGTTCGTGGGGGTGGACATGGAGCACGACAGAGCTTAGCTGACCACCACCACCTGCCGCTCCGCCTCACAGTGAGCGCGTGGAGGGCCTGGCTGCAGGGGCCGGCCTGGGGGACTATCAGTGCGTGTGTGGCTTCAGTCTCGGGACGCCTTCCTGCCAGTGTGCCCCAAGAGTCTGCTGTGCGGCAATCCCTTCCTCCCCAGGATCTCAAAATATGGTCTGCTCCAGTTCCCAGAAAGGAAAACCATCTCATCTTTCAAAACTAGAGACGGAGATCTGGTTTACTAGATATAACCTACAAATTTGGTGCCAGCCCTCTTCCCAAAATACGCATACGTTTTGGCCATGATCTCTTCCTTTCCATGTATTCAAATAAGACATATGTCCCTCCTCATTTGCAAAGCGAATCCCTCCAAACGGTGCCTCGGTTCCCTCCCCCACCCCCACCTACCCCAGCAACCTGTTTCTCTGTGCTCCCCTTGCCTGGCATCTCGCTTCTCTCCGCATCCCTGAGTCCCGCCTTCTGCCGCCGGAGGCACAGGACCCACCTTGGAAAGTAGTCATCTGACCCTGGTCCCTCACATTCCTTCTGGTCTCCTGGCAGTCTTCCGCCCCAAGGCTCTGTCTTTACGGGTCTCCCTGACCCTGTTTCCTCAGCTGACCCCACGGCTCACTTGATGCTGAGGGCTCCCCTTCAGCTCTGTCCCGGCTCCAGCGCCGGCTTCCAGGGGCCGTGGGATGCTCGGGAGAGGGGTGCTGTTCACCAGCAGACGACGTGCACCCTCTGCCCCCGGCCACCCGTCCATAGCCCACTACAACCTGCCTCCTCTCCCCCACCTGTCAAAGCTGCCCTCCCCCTCCTCATTTTCCTGCGTCTGGTGCTTTAGCTGAAAACTGCCTCGTATCTCAACTCTGCAAACGTGAGCCATGAGAGGAAAATGACCTCTTCATCCACCCCTGGGCTGCACTCCGTTCGGCCCTCCTCCCTCAGGTGCTAGCTTATTAGTCGTCCCAACAACCCTGCTCATGGTCGCGGATATCCTTATCTTGGGATCAGCAGTGGTTCTGACCCGAGCCCTGCCGGCCGGTGCCTGGGGGCTGAAGCACGGCTCCCCACTGCAGAACTCAGCCCTCGTCCTGCCCCCACTGGCCCTCCCTCCACGCTCAACAGCCCCTGTCGGCCAATGCCGCTCCGGGTGCAGAGACACTGCCTTCGAGGCTTTTAGGGGCCAACAAGAGAGGCTCCTCTATGACGAGCCACCACCAGTACCTCCATCCAGCCCTGACAGACATCTGTCCTTGTGCCCCTTCAGTGCAGCTGATGCCCCCCAGGGCACCTGCGGCCCGAGAGGGGCGAACAGCTTCTAGGCTCCAGGGTCCTGCGTATTCGAACCGTGGCGATCGGAGACCCGGGGCCTGACCCGGGCGGTCTGGGTGGTGCAGCCCGGATGTGCACAGGAACATGCTGGTTCACAGTTCTGTCGTGTGGGGTATTTAACACCCAGGCACGGAATTGCCCTGCCCCGTCTACACCACTGACGTCAGGATAACTGTCCTCCCGGGGATGTGCTGACTCCGGGGAAAGTCTCGTAATCCAGAGGCGCCGGGCGGCTCACGCATCCGAAGTGCTGTGCGGGGAGGCGTGGGGCACCACCCGGACCCACCCTCCGGTTTCCATGTCTGTGGCTCCTGCCAAGTCATCACTTTCTTAAGTGAGGGGGACGGAGCGAAAAGGGGATGGAGGGAATCTGTAGGGGGTTCTCGCTGAGTCAGCGCCGCCACAATCTCCCCGGTGACGGACGTCATGCAGGCCCTGATCCACTTTGAATTCCAGGCAGGAAGACGAGTAATTATTCCACCTCATCGGGGGCCCCGCTATCTTATTTTCTTTAGATGTCAGACTCCTACGTAAGGGCAAATCACCCTCCCCACTCTGCGTCCTCACTTCTTTCCTCCTGTGTCCTCACCAACCACTGGCCATCTGACCAGGGCCCCGGGGGCCCCTCACCCCCGCCAGCCCAGCGTCTGCCCGCCAAGCCCACGGCTGCTGGACAGGAAAGGGGACGCTTCCTCCCTGGAAGCCAAATCACAGGTGTTTGCACGCCATTGCTTGGCCACGCCCACCGAGGTTCCAATTGCATTTTACAGTCTGGTTTCTGAACAAAGGTGGAGGGAGCTTGAGACACAGCCTCCGCCGAATGCAACGATCCTAGCTTGCCCAGAGCTACACATCCCGTGTACGAACACACACTGTGCACACAGCAGCAAGACCCACTGTACGTCTGGCCACCTCACGTCAGTGGACGTGGAATGGACAGCGGTGGGCACTTAGGTGGCTGCTGTACTTCAGGCCATCTGGGGCAGTCAGGCCGCATCCAGGCCTTCTGCTGAACGAGGACTAGACACAGGCCCACCACGGTCACCCAGGGCCGTACAACCGCAAATGCCAAGGGGGTGTCCTTAGCTTCCCACACTCCCGATGGCACAGGACAAGCAGCAGCCGCGGTGGCTGCCTGGTGTGGGAAGTGGGAAAGAACTGCATTTCAGACCGCGCTCTCTGGCCCAGTGGGAGGCCGGCTTTGAGGGGAACAGGACAGTCCTGGGGACGGAGAGAGGGTTGGATGTGAAAGACACCGGGGGTGCGGCTCTCAGGACGTGGTGAGCTGGGCACTGCAGAGGGCCCCCGCCACCCCCTGGAGAAGAATTCCTTCCCTCAGTATCGTCTCTCCTCTGAAGGTGAAGCAATGCCCCCTAATCCCAGCAAACCCAACGATCGTCACCCCATCCCGATAGGCTCTTCCAAATCCCCATGTTCATGCCCTTAGGCGCCTGCCTATGCCCTCCCGCAGAGCTAGACTGTCCTGCACGATCTATGTACTATCGGGAAAGCACAGCATCTTCTGGCATATAAAATGCTAAAAAGAAAAAAAAAGAAAAATCCAGAAATGGCTTTTGAAATGCTGGGAGCAGGCTATAACATTATAACGTAACAGAATGTCGGGATGGGAGAAAACAGTGTCTCCAGGGATAGCCATCGGCAGTGCTTTTTTGTGCTTTAAAAAATGTGGCGATGGACTGTAAAATGCCTCTCCCCCAGCTCCTCAGAAGCCCCTCCCTCCTTCCCCATTCAAATCGGCACTCGTGTGTCGGAAGCCCGGGACGCAAACTCGAGATTGCCGTTGGACAGAAGCCGGGGCGTGTCCACACCGCCAGAAACACAAGGGACTGGTAGGCTGGACCAGAGCGGGCTGTCATCAAAAATAACCTGCCGCCTGAGTCCCGACGTGACTGCCACGTGGAGGAAGGGTCACACTCCCTCTGTAAGGCTGAGGGGGGGCAGCGTCAGCCCCACCAGACACAGGCTGGAGCGAGACGGGCTCGAAGTATTTTCCAACAACTCAACGCGCCGAACTGTGAAGCAGCGAATGCTATTGTCTTAAGTGACATCGGAGCAGAAATGAGGTGACTGCGGTCTTGTCGAAAGGGCTGCAGGAAGGATTCCCTTGACGATGGGAGGAAAGGCCAGAGCACATCACTGCGGGTCACGAGGGGCACCGTGAGCAGCAGGTTGTCCTGCTGGCTCTGTCCAGAATGGGCGCGATATCGTCCCCACCGGCAAGGACAACACCCTACCTGGTCCCCAGTCCTCCTGGGCCCTTCCAGGCAGCACTGACCTCAGATCCATACCCATTTTCTCTGTTCTGTTCCAGGCCTGGGTGCCAAGAAGGGGAATCAGTTTGGTTTCGGGGCTTGGGTTTTCTTTCTGCTTGTTCGCTGAGCTTCCAATCTGGGCCCCAAGTGGTACTTGTCTGATGGATTTCTCTACACTGCCCAGTTTGGGAGAACAGATGCTGGGGGTTAGGCCGGCAGCCATAAATTTCTAGAAAATAACTCTTAGTGACTGAGGAAGAAAGCCATAAAACACTCCGGAGGCAGAGACAGGAGAAAACAATGGCAGAGGACGATGCATGGGATTACTGCTGAACGCCCAGACGGGCCCCACAGATCATCCATTTTCGGGGCCGCGCCACTACCCGGGGACCCGTGCCCAATGCTCCCCGGTGACACGCCGGCCTCTAGCTCTCCTCCTCTGGTGCATCATTCAACAAGTAGTTACGGAAGCCTCCTTCACAGGGGCACTATTCAAAGCCCCGAAGACAGGCTGGGAACAAAGCAGAGCCGAATCCCTGCCTGAGGCAGGCTTGAGCTAGGAGCACCGAACTTGGGGATTTGGGGGTAGGAGCCTGGGGGTGAAGAGGATTGATGGCGACCCCTGTACCCTTTGGTAAACTTCTGTTGGCCAGTCTGTGCACACAGCACTCAGTAGCGGGTCAATGAAGAGGGTCTGGGGTAGTCGCTACGGAAGCCTGGGGGCGTCTAGCCCTTATCTTTTAGTGAGAGAGAAGGGGATAAGGGTGGAAGGGGTCACAGGTTCCTAAACTGCAAACACATCTGGCTGAACGGTAGAGAGTTCATTCCGCAGCCCCCGGAAAGAGAGAGAAGTCCGGGACCCAGCCAAAGAGCTCATAACGCTGAGTGACCCTCCAGCCACCTCGTGTTAACAGAGTGTGACACGTGGCTGCTTCTTGGGGTTGTTGCAAAAATCCGTGGAGCTGGGTCTGGCCAACGCCCAGCCCCACCCTGGCATGACCAATGTTCCTTTCCTTTCCCTGCTCCCAGCCGGCCTACTGTCAACTTGCCCCTGATGGTCTTCCCCGGGGAGGCTTTCCCCATGGAGGAATGCCCCATTACCTCCAGCTTCCCAGCAGCCACTCCTCTCGTGCCCCACCTGGCCTTGTCCACAAGGACTGACCGACTGCCCCTCCATCCCAGGTGCAAGCGGGCCCAGGACACAGAGATGCCACCGGCCCCTGGACGCAGGGACAGTGACTCACCGAAATTCTCTCCACCCCAGATGTCCATGTCCATGTCGTACTTCCCCAGGTAATCGAACCAGGATTTGTCCATCACGAAGAGTCCTCCAGCTATGATGGGAGTCCTGTGCATTCGGGAGGGAAAGAGGAAGTTATGGGAGAGCAGGGCAGGGAGGGATCCCCATCCCGGTCATCTGCCGGGGCCAGGCCACACTCTTCTCTCCCCACTGCTTTTCCTGTTTACGAGGGCCAATGCGTTACCTAAAACAAGAACAGGCTGCAGGGTTTTTCCTTCTGATTTTAACTCCTGACCTCATAGATAGGCTCATTTACTCATCAGCATGCCTTCTGTGGAGGGCCGGGACTCGCTCAGAAGCCCGCTGTTCCGAGGGCCTGGGGGTCCTCCGCTGGCCTCTCCCACAGGCTCTGCCCAGTGTGGCTCTCTTGGGGGCTCCGCTGCTGGGGGAGCCCAGGCAGAGGAGGAGGACTGAGGCAGCACCCGTTAACGGCACACCCTCTTCTTCCCTCTTTAACCCTCTGTGAGGGATCATGTCATCGTAACCCCCAGTCCCTCAGAATGTGGCCTTATTGGGGAGAAAGTCTCTGTAGAGGTAATCAAGTTAAAATGATGTTATTAGGGTGGACCCCAATCTCACGTGACTAGTGCCATTACACAATGGGAACGTGGAGCCAGAGAGAGACGTGCCCAGAGAGCACATAGTAGGAAGAGACATGGAGAAGATGGCCATCTGAAAACCAGGGAGAGGGGCGTCTGTGTGGCTCAGTGGGTTAAGCATCCGACTCGGTTTCAGCTCAGGTCATGATCTCAGGGTCCCGAAATCTAGTCCTGCATCGGACTTCCCGCTCATCAGGGAAACTGCTTCCCTGCTCTCTCGCCCTCTGCCCTTCCCCCAAGCGCCCATAGACTCTCTACAACAAATAAAGAATTCTTTAAAGAGATAAAAAAGGAAGCAAGCCAAGGAGAGAGGCCGGCATAACCCTCAGGAGGAACCCATCCTGCCGACACCTTGATTCTGCGCTTCTAGCCTCCGGACCTGCGAGACGGTACGTTGCTGTCGATAAGCCGCTCCCCAACAAACTAGCACACGCTCAGCTTCATCTTCTTCCTTGGGGTCCCACCCCCACCTCCCTGGCCCGCTGAGAGCGAAGCCAGAGAAGCTACTCGGAAAGCAAAGGGCTGCCGAAGAAGGCAGGTGAGCCCAGCAGAGGCCAAGCAGGTAACCCAGTGAGCACCGGGACTTGGATCTAGAAGGATCAACAGCGGGGAGAGGCGGACGAGCCCACAGGGACCTGGCCCCTCATCCAGCAGGGCCAGAGGGCAAAGGGAGTTTTCTCCCATGTCAGGTAGCTGACGGGCAGCAGGCCAAGAAACCGGATCTCCCAGGGCTACGACCCCTGGACATTCCCTGACCTGATCCTGGGAAACGCTCGGTCTGTGATGAGAGATAGATTCCCACAAGAACAGAAGCTGCCCTGAGATCCCTGCACTGGGCCAGAGAAGGTAAAAACCCAGAGGCAGCTGCGCCAGCACCGCCGCCTTTGTCCTTGACTTGGTCCGCTGCCCCGTCGGGGGCCACCTGTGGGGAGGAACTGAGAAGCTGCTCTGTGCGGCAAGAAGGTTCAGAAGTAGAGGCCGGTGTGCCGTCTGGCTCCAATCTCCCTCTTGGCACCGCTCCAGCTCATGAAGGCTGGGAAGGGTGAAGACATTGGTCCCCAGCAGAGTCCTCCTAGCCACACACATCTGTCAGAAGTGTCAGCATTTGGCTCTTCCCAGCTCCTTGCCTCCCATCTGACTTAAGTTAGTTCAGTGGAAATGACCCAACGTTTACCGTACTTAAGGTCTGGAGATACAGAGGTGCCCGCAAAGAATCGGGGCATCCCTAAGCCACTGGCCAGAGAAAGGGCACCCCAGTGGCCTTTTGCGTACTTCCCCAAGCATGTCTGACCTTCCGGACACCCCACCGGAGGCCCACAAGCGTCAGCGTGGAGATCCGCGCATCTGAGACAGGCACGCCCGTCTTTGGGAGGAACGTCCAGACCATACGGCCTCCAAGCTGAGAACCCAGGCTCCCCCAGGGGCGGACACCATGCTCCAGTCTACCCCGGCCCTCCGAGAGGTCCCAACCTACATGCTGGGAGCCTCCCGCGTGAAGATGCAGACCAGGACAAAGCACCCACAGCTCTGCTAAAGAGCCCAGCGCATCAACATGCGGCCATCAGGTCCTCGCATGGGGCTGAGCAGACGTGTGTGTTACTAAGCAGCAGGGGCCAGCAGTAAGTGACCTGACCTTCCTCAGCCGAATCCTGTCACCCGACACCTAGTACTTCTGCTCTGGGACCATCTTTCGCCCCGTCGGAGGTCAAGCACAGGACCCTCTGGGACCCTCCAGCCTTTAATGGGTAGCACGTGTATGGGAGGACCATGCCAGGCAGCTCCTTAGTACGGGTCTTACCAGGCCTCTGTCCCCTTAGGAGAAATCTCCTCGAAGACAGAAACTCCTAAAGTCAGGGTAAAGTGGGGCTGGCCTGCCAAAGGGTTCTCTTTGTCCTGCCCAAACTTTTGAGCATCTAATGTGGACTGCCTCCTGTACGGTGTGGCAGAGGGCAGGACTCAGTGGTGACAGATCCGCCCACCCAGCCCTGGCCTGACTTACCTAATGGGTTCAGCAGGGTCCAGACGCCGAGCCTTCTGCTCTGGGGAGAGTTGCTCCCATTGGAAGTGGAGGCTCCAGTCAAAGCCTAGAACACAAGACCCATTCCACTGATTTGCATGACACATCACCTTTCTAGAAGCTTGTGAACACGTCCAGGGAAGGTGGGCCTGGAGACAGCAAGTCTTGCCCAGGCTCATCAGCAAGGAGGCCGTCAGATGTCCCTCTCACAGCTCCTTTCTACCACCTAGTGCCTCTCTGAGCCTTCCCTGTCGGGCACGGTGAGGGGATAAAGGGCAGACGGTAGAGTCAGGTTCAACAGAGCCCAAGGGGGACAGGATGGACAGTCATGGGCGTGGCCCTTGACCAGGAGTCTTGGGGTGGTGCGAGTAGGTTTTTATGGGGCTGAGTCACCTCAAATCAGTCTTAGGGGACCAGCACTAGGCCCTGAGCACAACCGTGGTGGGTCTCAGAGAGCACAAGGTGCCCAGGGCTGCGGCACTGGAGCAGGTCAGGCCCCACGTAAGCCAGGAGGTCCTTGGCTTCCCTCCTATTCCCAGGGTGAACCCACGTCAGAGCCAGAGCTCTGGGGTCTGGATGCCTCCTGCGTGGCCCCCCTGACCATTGCACTCATAGTCTAGGAGGTAAGGCTACCCTGGACCACTGACATTACAGGAGTAGGGCTGGACGTTCTAGACAACTAGCAGACCTCTCCCCACTGCCCCCCTAGAAAGAGCCGACCAGGGGGAGTGGCAGGTCCTCCCTGAGGAGAAGGCATTGGTCCCACTCACCCCCTCTGAGCTCCGTGGCGGACTCGATGTAGTTGAAGTTGTCCAAGCTGATGATGTCAATCACAGGGCACACCACCCGCGTGTAGTCCTGGAAGACAGCAGACTCCAGGCTGAGTCTGGGCGTCAAATGGCCAGGCCAGGCGTCAGCGGGCAGGGGAGGGCCTCGCCTTGGTAATGCCAGGCTGGTTTTGTGGCCCTGACCAAGCACTTCCATCTCCAGATCTCAATTTTCTCATCTATAAAATGGAGCACTGGACACTGTGACCACTCTAGTTCTAATGCGTAAAATGCTAAGAGCCTTTCTCTGACTCCTGGGGGCTTTTTCAAGCCCCGAGTGCCACTGGAGCATGACGGGGACCCAGCAGGGGTGGCCAAAGAGTGAGGACGCTGAGGAAGGGGAAGGCAGGCAGGAAGAAGGGGGCTCTAGAAGTCCTCCACCATCAGTGGGCTCCAAGGAGGCAGAGGCCACAGGCAGCCGGGAAGGTGACCTCAGTCTGCAGTCACAGGAAGCAAAGCCACACACCCACAGGAAGAACACCTTGGAATTTCCAAATATTTTCATTCGATGCGTATGTTTCTAGGCAAGGTGACGACCAGCATCTCTGGAGACCCCTACCCTCAGATGTCACCTGTGATCCTCACAGACCTTTGCCTCCAGCCCTGACTTACCCCCCTTGCTCCCAGACTCGGAGCCACTAGGCCACAGGCCCCTTCCATGGAGATTTCACATGGGCTTCCAGTGACGGCTCCCTCGTCTTCTCCCCAAATGTGCTCCTTTCCCTTGGGTTGCCTATTTCTGTTAACAGAATCGTCGTGCAAGCCCTCTGCCTCCCAGCCCGAAGAAGCTCCGCCTTTGCCCATCGCCCCGATCAGTCCTGCCGATTCTAACTCAGGAACTACTCTTCTGAGCGTGGCACGCCCCCTCTTTCCCCTCACACCTGGTGAACAGCGGTGGACTCCTGACCTCAGCTCACCCTCCTCCCTCTGGTGGCCGGGGCAGTTGTCATTCAGATGGGAAAACCTCACTCTGCAGCTCAGCTGCTAAAACGCTGAACTGCCTGGAAGATGAGGTTCACCCTCCTTAGGCTGGCCTGCGGGACCAGCCACAAAGAGCCTGTCTCTCACTCTTCTTCCTCCTCACTTGCTGTGTCCCACGGGCTATCCTGTCCACAGACATCGAAGCCACCCAGGAAACGTTTTCAAAGTATGCAAGACATATTCGCCAGTGCTTGGGGGCTGTCAGGGCATTGCATGGGTTTCTAAAGTCTCCCCCGCTCTGGGCGAACGACCAGTGCCTGGCCTGCAGGAGGAGGGACCGGGGGCGGTGGGAAGGCCACTCCACAGCCAAGCGGGGATCAGGCAGCCGGGGAGCACCAGCAGGTGTGGGCGAATCAGGCAGGGACCCTTTTGTAGTCCTCCGCACCTCCACTAGGGCCCCTCCCCCGCCGGCTCCCACCCCTCCCCCAACCTCCCTGCACGTTCTTGAACCTCTGCTTCTCCTCGCAGCCATTTCATTTCCAGGTTCAATCTCTCTCCCAAATGAGGCTGTCTTCTTATTTTAAGCTCAAACTCACCGGATGCCTGCTTTTATGTTCACAGACTTCATTTGGCCCTCAGCTTCCACGTGTGACCCATCCTGACAGTGACAAGGTACCTCGGAAGCCAAGTGGCCCGTGTGGAAAGAAATGCTCATTTTCAATGCATTGCTTCTACCTCTGGGACATGCACAGATGCTTCTTCCGAAGCCAGCAAGACACCTACCCAGCTGCCTCCGCTCTCCGGGCTCTCCTCAGGCACGGTCACCCCGCATCTGTGTGTGTGTGTATGTGCATGCGCGTGTGCCCAGCCATCCACACCCCTTCCTACCCATGGACACGACCCCGAAGACACTCCTGCGACTTGAATTCTGATGTGTTCTCGCAAGTGCAGAGACCGAACTTCTGTGAGTTGGACAAAGTTCTCATTTTGCCTTTGCTGGTTGAGTTTTGGGGTCTCACTCAGTCCTTACGTGGAGGCCTGTGCGGTCAAGGATTCACCTCGCCCACAGGTATGCTTGGCCCTTGCCCAGCCCTGGGCAGCAAATTCTGAGCCCTCAGAATGTCCTGCCTCTGTTTCCCTGGGAGCCCTAGGATATACCAGACGGTCTATGCTAACAGCGTGACTTAGGCTAAGGGCCTTGGCTGTGTGGGACCAGCTCACTCTGACCCCTGGAGGCACACGGAGACCATGGGGAGTCGGTCGTGTTTATATAACTGGCCCCCAACACAAAGCCCAGACACCAAGGCTTGGGTGGGCTTCCCTGCTTTTCAGTGACCCGTACATGCTGTTCTACACCGTTACTGGGAGAAAGAAGTGCTGTCTGTCCAACCCCACTGGGGACGGTCCCCCGGAAGCTCGTGCCTGGAACTCTCCCCGTGCACCTTCTCCTACTGCGGAGTCTCACTTATATCCAGTCACGACTAGAACAGCTTCACTAAGTTCCAAGTCCTTCTGTTGAATTACTGAACCTGAGAGTGGTCTCGGGGGGCCCCCAAACTGCAATCCTGGTTTTTTAATTTCTCCTCAATATTTGGAAACTGAAATGCGAAATAGAATGCCGGTTGCTTACCTCGGCCACAGCCTTCCCAGGAAGCCACCTAGGGACTCGGCCTCCAGCACCCTCTCCCTATTGGTTCTGAGGGCTTCGGCCCTTCTCTTACTCCTGCCACAGCTCATGTGTGGTGTCTGCTTGAGTCACAGAGACCAGACAGGTGATGAGGGACATCTGGGGCTAAGAGCTGTGTGGAGCCATGACCTTCAAAAGAAGGTGCACGAGACCGTACACACGGGCCTCGAAGCCAGGACACAAACCTCTCTGAGTGACCCAGCAGGTCAGGAGCTGCTCCACCTGTGTAGCCCTCAGCACCAGCCCACAGCCTGCGGGGCGCGGGTGATCCTCCGGCATTGGCTGAAGGGGACACTAGGCCAAAGGCTGGCAGCAGAGCAGGCGGGTCAGTTACTGCTGAGAAAGATGACCTCTCCTCCTCAGGTTCAGGGTCAGAGGGGGTCTCCACAAGATACCCAGACCCACCATGGGTCCCTGGTCGCATGCTCCAGGAGGCTGGTCTTTAAGGCCAGGCCCACAGGTAGGCGTCATCAGGCAGCTGGATGAACCCCTGACAGACCCAGGACTGCACCCCTCTTTCCCCCTCCCCAACACAAATCAGAGCCCGGGCCCCAGCCCTGCCCCAAGGACAGGAGCCCAACAATGACAGAGGCTGAAGGCGCCAGCCGATGGCGCCAGCTGATGGCCATCAATGCTCCCTGCATATACCTCTCCTTTCTCCATCCATTCATAGAATTAAAACCACATTGGTTTTAATTCTATGAATTAATTACTGGTTTTAACCACATGCCCTCAAAACACTCTAAGAGATGGTCACTTGGGGAGCCCAGTTGGTTAAGCGTCCAACTCTTGGAGCACCTGGTGGCTCAGTCATTAAGTGTCTGCCTTCAGCTCAGGTCATGGTCATGTTCCCAGGGTCCTGGGACTGAGCCCCACATCAGGCTTACTGCCCAGCGGGAAGCCTGCTTCTCCCTCTCTCACTCCCCCTGCTTGTGTTCCCTCTCTCGCTGTGTCTGTCAAATAAATAAATACAAATCTTAAAAAAAAAAAAAGCGTCCAACTCTTCATTTCGGCTTAGGTCACGATCTCAGGGTTGTGAGATCAAGCCCTACATCGGGCTCTGTATTGGGTGTGGAGCCTACTTAAGATTCTCTCTCTGCCCCCCTCACCTCTCTAAAAAATAGTAAAAAAATAATAATAATTAAAAAAAGAACCTTGCTAGAGAGATCATTCACTCATTTGGTCAACCAGCTCTTTGGAGCACCTTTTATAGTTTAGGAATTGTGATGGGTACAAAGATGAATAAGGCCTCACGATCTAGGGAAGGGGGACAGGTGACAGGATTACAATGGAGCCTCTAAGGTAGCCTGGAAGAAGGGGTCCAGGGGAAGGAGGGGTCCTCAAGGAGGTGACAGGGGACCTAGGCTCTTGTTCTGGCTTTGCCATCTAGGATACATGTCACCTTAAACACACCAACACATACTATAAAGTGAAGACAAATTATTATTTGCAAAACTATCTCGCCTTCCCAACAGGGCTTTTGGACGGAATGAGGGAGGGAGGCGTGTGAGACGTTGAAGCATATGTAAGCCATTATTTATATAAATTTACCAAATGCTACAGGGATTGAAATTTCTCAAAATCATTTTTCCAACTAAAGAAATATGTAGATAAGGAGCGGGAGAAAAAAGAGGCCTCTGTTAAAAAAATTAAAACCAACCTGGTGCTTGTTTCAAGTATCATCGAGTAACTGAAGGAAAGAAACAGGAGGTCGAGAGGGTTCCATGTGGATGAGACCAGCTGAGGACAGCTTCTGACAGCCCAAACCTGGCTCTTCCTTATCTCTTTCTATTTTTGAAAATCCCAAACTCCAATTACAGCTTAAAATTTCCACTTCCACTTACAAGACAAATCACGTTTTACTCTGAGACAAGACACAAAGACACGTTTTAACACAGGCTGACACACGCCCACATCCCTGTCCTGAAGGGGATGTCTCAGGAGAATGTTCCATCAGTGGCAGTCAGTGTCTGGTGAAAACCTCTGCAGCCCATAGAGGCTGCTGTGGCCCCTGAAAGGGACAGAGTCCGACCACAGCCCCGGGTCTGTCTGACCGGTCCTCTGCTACTGAAGCTTTAGGTCAGACAGTGGTGGGGACCGAGAGCTCAGCCTGGGAGGGCGAGCTCCACTGTGGAGTCAAATGCCTCCCAGAGGAGCACTGGGCTGTAAGGAGCACTCACACGCAGGAAGGAGATGAAAGCTTCATTAAGGCTGACCAAGGAAAGCAAGTCCCCCTAACATATCCTGCAGGGCCACATCAGCCTGGAGGGTGGGGGTCCTAAAGGTCAAACACTGCACTGCCACTTGACCCCACCATACCACTCATTGGTATGGACCCCAAAGAATTGGAAGCAGGTACTCAAACTTACATACTAATGTTCACAGCAGTGCTATTCACAATAGCAAAAAGGTGGAAACAACCCAAAACGTCTATTAGCAGAGAAATGAATAAACAAACTGTGGTATTCAGGCAGTAATTTCTCTGACATCAGACAACTTTTTTCTAGATATGTCTCTAGAGGCAAGGGAAACAAAAGCCAAAATAAACTACTGGAACTACATCAAAATAAAAAAGCTTCTGCACAGGGAAGGAAACAATCAACAAAACTAAAAGACAAGCTACTCAGTGAGGCAATACATTTGCAAATGTCCTATCTGATAAAGGGTTAGTCTCCAAAATATATAAAGAACTTAAAAAACTCAAGACCAAAAAAACCCATCAATTAAAAAATGGGCAGAGGACCTGAGCAGACATTTCTCCAAAGAAGACATACAAATGGCCAACAGACACGTGAGAAGATGCTCAACATTGCTGATCATGAGGCAAATGCAAATCAAAACCACAATGAGATACAATCTCACAGCTGTGAGAATGGTTATAATCAACAACGCAAGAAACAACTGTTGGAGAGGATGTGGAGAAAGAGGAAGCCTCTTGCACTGTTGGTGGGGATGCAACCGCTGTGGGAAACAGTATGGAGCAGCCTCGAAAAGCTAAAAATAGAACTACCCTACAATCCAGTGATGGCGCCGTTAGGTATTTACCCCAAAAATACAAAAACACGAATTCAAAGGGATATATGCACCTCTGTGTTTATCGCAGCATTATTTACAACAGCCAAACTATGGAAGGAACCCAAGTGTCCACCAACCGATGAATGGATAAAGGAGATTTTGGAGAGAGAGAGAGAGAGAGATCAATCCAGTGGAATATTACTCAGCCACAAAAAAGATGAAATCTTGTCACTTGCAACAACATGGATGGATCCAGAAGGTATAACGCTAAGTGAAATAAGTCAGTCAGAGAAACACAAATGCCATATGATTTCACTCACATGTGGAATTTAAAAAACAAAACAAATGAGCAAAAGTGGGGGGGAGGAGAGAGAGAGAAGCCAAGAAACAGACCTTGAACTGCAGGGAACAAACTGATGGTCACCAGAGGGGAGGTGGGTGGGGGGATGGGTGACACAGGTGACCCCTCTGGGACACAGAGAAGGAAGATCTAGAAGGGCTCCAGGGCCAGGCAAAGCCCGTCCACTAAATGGTCTGTTCCTAACCTATTTCTCAATGCAGACCTCTTCACCTGGATTGTGCCAGAAGGAGGGAAGAGAGGATTTTCCTAAAAGGCGCTAAGTGTCCCTCTCCATGTCAGGACAGGACATCCTAGGACGGGTACTCACGTCTGGGCCCCCCGTGACAGCTCTGCACACCCACCGAGGTTCTCTCACCAGAAAGAACAGAGTCAGGAAGGATTTCCCACTTCTTTGAGCAGTTCACGCACACAGGTACTTGTGTCCTCAACGCTGTCATTTTGCTGGGGGGGCAGGGTAGCTGCCACAAAGAGCCAGGAGGAAATCACCATGGCTCAGGGGAGATGATGTGGGGGCTCTGGGGTGTGTGGTGCCCGCCGGGGAAAATCAGCCCAAGTAACGCCACTCCCCTGATGCCGTGTCCTCATCTGTGAAATGGGTATGTGCAAAATACCCGGCCTTGTCCTTCACAGAGCAGCCGTGGGAGTCAGAAACTCAGGGAGGACAGCAAGGGCCCAAATGCTAGGCTCCTACCATACAGCGCCTTCTGCAGATCGGGACAGGGGCGGACGGTCTTTGTGGAATATCTAACACCAATGGGAACATTAAGGTTTTTTTCACTTTCAAAAGGAGCGACTGAGACATGGAGAGAGGAAGCACATGGAATCCCAGAGCGATTTAAGGGCAGATGGATGCCAGGAACTCAGGTTTCTCAGCATCCCGCCCACCTGCCTCAGCCTCTGGGCCAGGGTGATGCATGGGTGGAGGGAAGACAGAAGCCTCAGGAATTGGGGGACAAGGCCCAGTTAATTCCACTGCCTCCTCGTCACAAAAGGCACTCATCAGGGCTCCCTTTCTGGAACCTTCTATTGTCTGGAGAAATAGTTCTGGGCAGTTCCCTCACGCGGGAAGCTGCCGGCCACCTCACTCACGGGCCTGCCGCGGTGACAGTGTGAAACAGAAACAGGTCCCCGGCTTTGCCCCACCACCGCCTGCTGTGTGACCGTGGACCTCAGTGTCTCTATCTATCACACAGGGACAGCGATGAGTCCCATGCTCCTCCCTGAGGGCCTGGGGGGCACATGGTGAAGTGCGGGCTCGAGAGAGCCTAGGGAAGGTGGGGACACAGCACCCTGACCCTCAGTCTGCCCCACTCACCTCTTTGACTCTGTGCAGCAGGGGCTGGAGCCAGTCTCTGTTCACCTCGCAGTGGCTGTCCAGGAAGGTCAGAGTGCTGCCCTTGGCAATATTAGCACCCCGGATCCGGGACCGGACCAGACCTGCAGTAGGACACACAGGCACATGGGTGCCCCTGTCCTTCTGCCTTCCAGAGAGCTCACGGAGGAGCCACATGACAGCCCCTGCACAATAAACACACGGCCAGACGCACACACACACCCCAGCACCCCACACTCACGCTCTCCAAGGTCCTGCCCATCTGCACAGACCCACCTTGCCGCTCGCTATTGCGTATGCACTTGACCTTGGGCAACTTGATGAGCTGCAAGCAGTCCTCAGCTGCGAAGATAGAAGGTTATGTGGCGTGAGCACCCCGGAATGGACGTGAACTTGAACAGTAGGCAAGGCAGCCCAGCCTGCCGACCCCGCTCCCAGTCACACAGCCCTGTCCCGACTCCAGCGTGGTTGTAGCCTTTGGATGAGTATGACTCACCACTCCTATCCATATGCAACATGGCCCACTCCGTGCAAAGTGATCTCAAGGGGGCCTCTTTGGAGCGGGTCAGTCACACAGCAGCACCTGTGTGCTTACTAGGAAGCACTTCCAGATGGGAATTCCTGGTATGGTCACCAGGAGACTCTTCTTCTTTTCTATAGACCATTAAAAACACGAGACAAGAGTCCTGCTCGCTCTAGTGGGGTCTAGCAAAAACTGCCGGGAGACCACTCAATGGGTGAGATGAATGTTGGAGTTTCCTTTCTGATCATGGACTTCTGATACCAGAGACCTTATCTGTTGAGTGATCTGTGCACCATATCCCATCACACAGAGCTGGCTTACCTCTCCCCATTCAGGGGAATGTGCTAGAATGGGCAGGAGGATACCCCCTCTTAGGCATCACCCCAGACTTGTCTCTGGCTTGCCTGCCTACCCCATCCCTTGCTTAGTTTACCGACCCGCTGAACTCCATACTGGGACACCACCATGTTGGTTTCGCCTCGCTGGAAACCAGCCTTAGCGTTTCTCCCAGGGAGCCCCCCAACCCTTCACGGGAAGGAGAGGGTGTTTCTGCCGGCGATCAGTTGAGCAGATGACCATAGACACAAGTCAGGAAACTCTAGCGATAGAAATTGCTCTGGGCTCTGGGTCCCAGGGTCAATCCCCCAAAGGTGTCCGCATCCAGGAATTAGGTTAGGTGACAGTGACGCACACACACACACAATCAAGGATCAACTAAGTCTACTGCATAGGTCCTCAAAGACTTGCAGCCGAGAATCCAAGACATGGTTTTTAAAACGTAAGGCTTGTCTCCCACCTGAGCCCCCCATGGACACTCAAAGTCTCCCACACCTGCCACAAACCCAGGCTCTTCTCCCTCCCCTGAGAACCAGTGGCCTGGCCTCTGCCTGTAACGCAGAATAGAAACTTGCATCTATGGAGCAGGGGGTGAAGATACTTACGGTCATTGCTGAAGTCATCCACTAATATGATCTCCTGGATCAGATTCATCGGCGTGCGGTTTAATACGCTGTGAGGCAGAAGGAGGGGAGATGATGACGTCTAGCGGCAAACTCCTGTATTAGCTTGAGCTTTAAATAGACACCATCACGTTGGAGGAATGAAAACTCAGGGCAGCCCCAAGGGCTCGTGCGGTCCCAGTACACAACCCCGCCTTCTCCCAGTGGCTGCCGCCGCAGGCGCCCCACGCCGAGACGGGTACCCAGGAGTCATCCTCGGTGACTGCCTCCCCTGCCACCACCCCAAACCCTGCACCAAACCTGTGACCAAGATCTGCCCGTCTACGAGAGAAGGTCACTCAAACCACTCCCACCTCGTCTGCCTCTGCCCCAGTTGAACTTCCGCCTGATTTTTGGCAGCAGCCTTGACCTGACCAGGCTGTCCTCACAGGGCCTCCGGAGTAAGCCTTCTGAAGGCTCGATTTAATGTCTCGTTGTGTGACTTTCCTCACTAATGCAGGCAAAATCCGTTGACAGAGCCAACCCAACCCTCAGCACGCACACTCTACCATCTGGCCACAGCCCCCGCTGGCAGCCTCGTCACACCCAGGGCCCTCATCGGGTGGCATTCTGCTTGTTCCTAGCCGAGAGCCCAAACACCCTCGATCCTGTGGCCCACAGTGCCCCTCCTGTTCCACAAGGACCCGTTCACCGAACCCCCTCCCTCATAGCTTCCCGCTACTTAGGGAGCACCAATTTTTTCCTCTTTCCGAGGCCTTCATCATGCCCAACTCTGGCAGCTGGTTTTCTGGCCCCATGGGATGGTCGTGTCCCTGGGGGCAGGGTCCCTGTCAGGACTCTCTGCCCAGAGCCGTGCCCGTCATTCCCTCCCGGGATGTGTAGTGCCCATCTCCTACGCGCTCAGCACTGGGTCCACGAGGAACAAAGGGGACATCCTTTCCGCCTGCCAGAAGCTCACCGCTGGGAGCGCCTTCCTACAGGCTGTGTGATGTGGGGCAAGTTACTCTACTGCTCTGTGCAGTAAGAAGCCCCATCTGTAAAACGGGGATAAAAACAGTCACACCTACTGCGCCAGGCTGTTGGTAGAATTGGAGAGAAACCATTTCTAGAGGATTCAGCACCATGTCTGGCTCGAAGCGGCAACTGCCACTGTTTTGGGGCCGCCGGAACGAATGATCTTGGGATTGACTTCATGTCAATGAATGATCTTGGGATTGACCCAGGCGGTGGGTCTGGACCCCTAGGGTGAGGCTGGGTCTCCATGTTCCTTTGGGGTCTCAGGCTGTATCCCACTTCCGAACACCCCAGACTGGCCGGTTGAATAATTTCCGGGACCACACCGCCCACCCTGGGGTGCCCGTGGTCCTGCGCGGGTCGGGGAGGGGTTCACGTGGTGCTGGTGGAGGCGCTGTGAGTTCCCTTGGGAGGGCCGATCTGAGCCCTGCTTCTGGTGAGCCTCCCTGCCTAAGCCGGGAGCAGAGACTCTCCAGGAGGAGAACTTTGCCTGGAGCTACTTTTATTTATGAAGCCTTGATTCTCACCATGGCAACTAGTACAAGGTGGGAGAGGAACCCTGACTCCAAGCCCCGAGCTCTGCTGTTGGGAGGTGGGGACTGGGAGGGGCAGGCGGTGGTGGGAGGAGACCCTTACCATATGGGATCAATCGAGAGTCCCAAAGAAAACGCACACCGACCCAATAACCAGTCCCCTAATCAGACAGGGAAGGTGGGGAGGGAGGCAGCAAGAGAGGGAAAACCTGCTTGAAGAATACCCTCTAATGAGGTTTGATTAAGGCTGCAGCTTTTGCATGCGATTCCCCCCAAATCCCTGCCGGCTCTTTGAAATTCAAGAGTTCTCTTCTGTGAACATCAAAAGGTAAATCGCGTGCAGCTCTGTGCTGGTTGAACTGAGAGATGATTAGCGAATAAAAAATGTCCAGGGTTTAAAAAAGAAAAAAAAAACAAAAACAAAAACAAAAAACCAGAAATCGTCAGCACTCAGTGCTAATTAGACCATTTCCTGGTAACACCTGGCTTGTTTTTGCTCCTCTAATCAGAGCAATTGGAGTGATAGCGGGGGCTCCAGGAACGTGGCTCCCGGGAGGGAGGGCCTGCGAAGGGCAGGTGCTCTGGGCTCCTGGGGTGGTCGGAGGAGAAAAAGGTCAAGTCTAGCCCTGGGGAGCCGACCTGGCCCCAGATGGTCCCCCCCAGGGCCCTCCTTCTGCACATCCCCTGCCACTCCCACCACCCCGCCCCTGGTTGCTCCGTTCCCCCCTTTGCTGTCCCCAGTGTGTCCACCAGGATGTTTCACCAACCCCTCTGCCACCGAGCGAACCCTCCCTTTCCTCCAGCTTCGGAGAAGCCCCTCCCTCCCCCATGACTGCTCCATGCCCTTTCCCGACAGCCTGGGTCTGGGAGTGAGTGCCCACCTCACGGGCGTACCGGGGGCCCACTCTGCCTGGGAAGTGTTCTAAATCGGAGCCTCCCTCTCCACAGCTCACTTCTCTGCCAGAGGGGGGCTGTGCAGCCAAGCACACCTACACCTTCTGCTTGGTGTGGCCGAGCCCGCACGGTGGGGCCCACACAGAGCCTCCTGGGGGGCGGCGGGCACGGCCGTGGGAGCGGCGTGGGAGGCTGGGCGGTCCGCCATCCCCAACAAGATGCCAGGGCTGTTCCCAGCCTTCGTTTTCATCTGTAATTACATTTTCCTTGTAAAGGCAGGCGATATTAATACTTGACCTACTTCACAGGCTTTTGTGCGTCTGAAATGAGGAAATGTATTTGAAATTGCTTTGTGAACTCCACGGTGCTCTACGCAGGCTGGGTTTATCTACTCCATAAATACCAGCAGAATGAAGACTTGGGGCCCGGCTGACAGTTGAGTTTGGGCACCGGGCAGCCCGGGCTGACTGGGGGTCAAGTACTCTATCCACGCCGGCTTGAGAGCTTCAGTACCGAGGCGCTCGGGTACTTAGCTACTAAACCTGCAGCACTCCAACTTCCTCAGCTGCGTGAAATGTGCTGAGCACTGAGCTGGGCCCTGTGGCTGCTTTCAGAACCTGGGTACAGATTCTGGTTCTCAAAGGGTGGTCCCAGGGCCAGCAGCGTCTACGTCACCCGGGACTCGTTAGGAAGGCAAGTGCTTGGGCTCCATTCTGGACTTACTGAATCAGAATACGGGGGATGGGAAGCTCCAGGGGTTTCTGATGTGGGCTCAGGTCAGAGAGCCACACGAGGCTGCTGCCTACCCGGGCTGGACCTGGGCTCCCTCCATGCCACATGCTGCCTTGAGGCCTTTACCCACCCGAACTCACTCTTCCCCATCATCAGGGGAGGAGTTATCAGTAGCTCTCATTTTATAGAAAAGGAAACAGAGGCAGAGAGGCCAAGGAGCTTGTCCAGGGTCACATGGTTGGTAGCAGAGCAGGCAAATCTGGCCTCAGGATTCCCATTTCTTACCCACCTTAACCTAAGATACTGCTCCTCGAAATCCAGGGTTTTACAAAACAGCAACAGTAAGGAGATTTGGGACATAAAGAGATCAATTGCACAAGCTCTAGTTCCCCCACGGGGAGTGCAGGGTTGAAGGAGCCCCAAAAGGAAAGAGACAGCCCTGGGTCTCACGTACACAGGGACCCCCTACAGTACCAGACAAGATAAACCGTTCCTCAGGGCTTGTCTTCTCTCTCAAGTGAACCAAGTCCCCTCGTTCATCTGGGCTGTGACTCTTTCCCTCCCTCCACCACTCACCCCCATCAGACCTCTGCCTGGCTCTGAGCGCCGCCACGTGTGCCCCTCCAGCCCCTAGACCCCTAGCTAAGTCAGGAGCTCGGGGGGCCAGAGGGCTCGGGCAGGGATGGGCAGAGGGACAAAGGCTTGGCCAAGTGCTGGGTGAAGGGAGGGGTGGGGAGGGTACATCCAGTCCTCCCCTTGAGTGTCTTTTTGTGAGAGCCTGGCTGCAAAACCATCAGAATTCTGGAACATGGATACCTTAGAGAAGATCCTTGCCTTGAGGACAACCGGAGAGAGGAAGGGCTCCTCTTTCAGTCCCATCTCGGGGCTACCGATTGATTTGTGCCTCAGATAGGGAGTATGAGGACATTGGAGAATCCCAAGGCAAATAATAGCTGCCATGGAAATTTCCAGAAGCATCTTCCTTGTTGCCATCCCTAAAATTCCCCTTTACCTTGCTTAGGATAGAAAAGTCTATCTGCTTACGCATAGGATCTCCCCTCATTCTGAGGTTTTCATGTATCATGCTTGGATCGGAGCCCTCAGAGGCAAGAAATAGGTCCTCCTGGCAAAGCGCCCAGCAGTTTGAGGACTTCCTGGGGGCCTTCTGAAAAGTAGGGTGCTGATGGGCCTCAAGCCCCCTTTCGGAGCACAGTGCACCAGATTCGGGGCAGCCCTCATCAGGCTGGAGGACAGAGGCACTGGGGCTGCGCCCTTAGCTGCCCCCACCACTCCCCAGGAAGTCCGAAACCCTTGGCTCTCGTGCCTCCTACCCGGTGGCCTTGGGTCTCCATTCACCTCACGCAACCTTGATTTCACAGGTTCCGGATGGGACTCCCACTGAAGTGAGATGTAATGTGTTTGGAGACCATAAAGCTCAGCATACATTTAAAATATTAATAATATTATTATAAAGCATCATTATTACGATTATAAAGAGATGGAGGAGCGGCGGGAAGAGAAGGGAAAATATGTCTAAGAGCTGGAAGGGATGAGTCTACGGGCAGCAGCTGAAGTGACCCTGTAGGGGAAATACTGGGGGGCTGGGAGCCCCATGGGATCTTAGAACACCCCCAGATGTCCCAAGGTAATGTCTTCTTGTGGGAAATGTGACAGAACTGGGAACACTGGAAACGTGAAAGATATTTTTATCCCCATATTCACAGATGGGGTCAGTGCCCTATACAAGGTCACGTGGCTAGGAAGTGGTAAGGGAAGAAGGACCGGACCCCAGGTGCCCCATAGCCCAAAGTTTGTTCTAGAAACCCTACCTCGCGCCCAGGCAGACCATGATAGCAGTGGGGCTGTGGTCTGGCATTTTGTGACAGCAGCCAGCTCTGCTCCACGGTGCGCCTGCTCAGCCTGCCCGGCCTGGGAAACATGTTCTCCCCTCCCCAGAAGAGACCCAGGTAAACCAGATCTCCCCGGATCCCGGTCCCTTACACACACCCGCTCGGGCTTACAAATTGGAAAGGTACTTCTTCGTCTACTGTGAGACTCACAGTGACTCCTGATAGTGACTCAGGACATCTTCGTGTTAAGATCCGAAGCCTTGTTGGGAAATCAAGTGCGGATCCTGGGACTGGTGGGGCGAAGGCAGCAGGCAAGACAGGGCAAGCAGCTGGCAGAAGGAACGAGCCGGCTGGCTGCAAAGGACATCCAGGCAGCAGACAGAGCTGCCCCTGTGGACGGTGGGGGTGGGGGGGTTGCATTTGGGCATTTGGCAGGTCCGCATTTCCATGGGATGCACAGACCCTGCACAGAGGATGTTCATCATAAGTGACAGGTGGCCCCCAAGACTTGGTGCCCACCATCAGGGTAAGCCTATTGCTGACTCCCTCCTGCTACCTGGAGCTTCCCTGCCTGCCCCCCACCAGGCACAGGAAGGCGTGGCTTCGTGATGGAAATGACGAGGGATTTTGCCATGCTTGGCTGTTCTCTCCTAGATCCCTGTGGGATCAGATGACCCTGTGCCGTGCTGCCCACCAGACAGGGACTGGCTCATGCCCGTTTGTCTCAGGGCAGGGGTAGGCATGTGCTCTGTCCCAGGGCTGGCCCCGACACCAGCGCTGCTGAACACCACCTGGAGCCCAGCCTGGCCTATGGAGGCTGCTGAGAAGACCCGAGGTCAGACTACAAGATTTGAACCCAGCTTCGCCACTGTTAACTGAGCAACAGGAGGCTTTGATTTAGTGTCTCCGAGCCTCAGCTCCCTCAGTTGTAAAGTGGGTACAGTAGTGGCCTCCCACTTCCCCCACTGAGAGCACGAGCCCAGGCATGACTGCAAACCAGGGTCCTCATGACTTATGGGGCCCATTACCGCTGTCTGAGATGCCAGTGCAGCCTGAGACCTGAAAGAGGACAGGGGGACAGACGGGGGAGGGGAGGAGGAGTATGGGGGCTCCAGAGTGGCGGAAGGACAGGGCATGCGGAAAGGGAGCGGAAACAACAGGGCCATGTCCCTAGGGCCCCGTCTGTGTTCTGAGGGGAGTTCTGCTGGGAGCTGGTGCTGGGACTTTTGCACATCCCAGAGTCGTGCAGGCCACGGGCCAAAGGAATGATGCACAATGCTCTAACGATGTTAGAGCAAGAGCGGGGCCCAGACTCGGAGCTGAGGGCAGATGGAGAGATGGAGCAGGGTTGGGACTGGAGCAGAAAGGGGATGGCCGGGAAAGCAAAGGTCGGCTGCTGCCTTAGGGCTGCTCTGATGTGCACCACGGCTCCTGGCCACGGGGGAGGCCGTGGAGAGGCAGGTGCGGGGAGAGGCGGCACTTGGCAGACCCAAGTTCTAATCCCAGCCCGATGCTGGGGTGGGGTGTGGACTCAGCCTCTCGAGCCTCAGCAACCTTGGCAGCTATGGGCATTAGAACTTGTTCCAAAGGCAGTCTAGCACTACGGTCAAGGGCGAAAGCTCCAGGTTCTCTCTGGCTGCCAGGGACAGGCAAGCTACTGACCACCTCGGGCCTCTGTCTCTCCCTCATGAAACGGGGTACGCGCCACCCCAACGGGAGTACAAGGAGTGATGGAATGGATGTGTGCGTGCCAGACCGCGCGGGCGCGGCGTCAAAAATACCCGGCATTTTTATGGAGCAGACCCCCTCCTCCTGAGCCCGAGGGGAGGGCCGCCTTACCTGCGGATGGTCCTGAGCAGGGTGGAGCGGGCCTCGTTGTGGAAGGTGATGATGATGCTGGTGGGGGGGAGGTCGGTGCAGTACGCCAGCAGGGTGCATCTGGGGGAGGAAAGGCAGGGGGACACATAAGGCCTTGGGGGGCAAAGCAGATCTAAAGGGCTGGAACCAAGGGCACTGCGGCGGTCCCCAGTACAGAGGCCTGGCATCTGGGGGGACCGTCCCGGCTGCACAGCACGGGCGAAGACCCCAGGGCAGGGGAGTGCCCAGAATGACTGAAGCTAAATTGCCCACCTCTACAGGGGAACTTGGGCTTGGATCCAAGTTAAGTTAGTGTATAGAACACAGACGTGGGATTGCTTGCATGTTGTGTTCATGCACAGAGGCTCCTAGTGGCCACATCAAGCCTCCCCCAAGTCTGGGGCTCTGCTCCCCGGTCTTTGTCCATCCAGGTTGGCAGAGGCCTCACCGTGTCCTGGGCCAGCAGCTTCAGCCCATCCCCCCCATGCTGACCCCTGACCTCTTGCCACGCAGGCAGAAATCTGGCATGTTTAACCAGGCAGAGCCCTAAAACCCTGGCACAGTTACTAAAACCCCATCTTGAAAAAGCATGCATTTCCATGCGTCCAGGATCATTTCGTATGACAATTACATCTGGGGTAATTTCAATTTAATACCTCGCTGCAAGGGAAAATTGTAGCCCGCAGCCCGAAAATTACTATAATAATGAAAATAAACCCGCCAAGTGATGCTGGTGCCACCAGGGACTATCCCTGGGTAAGTGCTTTCTCCTGTTTCCAGCTCTTTCAGGGGTTGTCCAATTACGAGGAGTGGTATGAAACGAGGAAGTAAATAACAGACATTTGGGGAGTCAAATGTTTCTTCTCTTCATTTTCTAATTTGGTCCTCTGCTCAGGGCTTTGCATTTGGGGGTCCAGAGATCCAAGGCTGGACTTCCAGGGGACCGGGAGCCCGCTGAAACTCTTTGCAAAGTAGGGTATGCAAATGTGTGGGTTGTTTGTGGTTTGGTTTTGTTTTTCTCTGGGAAGATGATTCATAGTTTGCACTAGATACTCCAAGAAGTCTGTGGCTGAAAACACTTCATCTCAATCCTAGGCCAATGAGCCTGACATCCCTTTGGCCTCCCTGAGATTTGAACACGTTCCTCCAAAAGCAAACACTGAACAGGAGAATTTACACAGAGAAAGCGGGGCCCTTGTGCTCAGGGCCTGAGCACAGCTGGGCTTGGGTCACCTGCCACGAGCCAAGAATTAGGAAAGGAAGACCCCGGGGGAAAAGACAGTAGAAAGGTTGAGTCATGACCTTCAGGCCGTCCCGGTGGTGGCCCCTTGGAGACAGTGCCTCGCCACATCATGTGAGCTCCACTTACGAAGAAAATCCTCCAGAATCCACTCCTCCTCTCTTATCCCCATGGGCCCGGCTCCTAGAGTCCTCGCTCCTCTCAGGGATCCCTGGGGCAGCCTCCTGACTGATCTTCCTGCCTCTACCCTCTGCCCCTGCCACTCACATCCTGTCCAGCACACAGCTCCATGCAGGCCTGCCTCTGGCCGGAAGCCCCCAGTGGCTCCTTATGCAGAAGGTCCAAACTCCCTATCACAGCCCCCAGGGACCTCCCATGGTGGCAGCATCATATGTTGCCAGAACTCTCTGCCACTGCTCACACTAGGACTTCTGCATGGAACAGCATCCTCCTTCCTTTCTCCACCTAATGAGCTCCTACTCATCCTTCAAGACCCAGAGCGAATGTCCCTCCTGCTGTGAAGGCGATCTGTACTCCCCCTTGCCATAAACAATGACCTGTGCTTTGTGCTCCTGTAATTCTGCACAGATCTCTCTTCTAGAACTTTCGGAGATGAGACTGTCTCTTGCACTTGACTATGAGTTCCTCTAGGGAAGGACGCTTGTCTCTCTCCATGTCTCCAGAACCAGAGTAACCAGAGTTCAGCATACTAGATGCCCATTCACGGGAAAAGAGAGAAAGAAATTTGGGAAATGCATTCCGAGCTCAGCTGCTGACTTAAGAATTGATGGTTTTTGAAGGTGTGGCTGCCAGCCTCCCCGAAGGCTGCCAGTGAATCTCACCTACTGGGCCTCATGCCTTGAGTAGCTCTGTCCCTCGCTGAATTGGTACTAGCTCCCACGACCAAGAGAATATGACAGAAGGGACTGTGGGTGACTCCTCCAAGGCTAATCCATAGAAACAGGGCAGGCTCTGTCTTGGCCACTTGGAGGGAAGCCAGAGGTTGGGGACACGCCAGCAGACCCACGGAGAGATGCCCGTGCGTGGGAGACCTGAGGCCTCTTACCCCTGCCGCCACCGACTTGCCAGCCTTGTGACTGAGCCACCCCAGAAGGGAGCCCCCAGCTCCAGCCCAGCCAGCAGATGACAGAAGTCCCAGCGGCTCCACATCAGACCTGCCTGGAACTCCGGACCCACGAGCACTATGTAGATGAGCAATGATTCCTGTGGTTTTAAGCTCCTAAGTTTTGGTGGTGATTTATACGCATTTGTTAACTATTATAAAACGGGAAGGAAAATGCTTGGACACGGCCCCCAGGGAGAAGAGGCCTTGAACTTGCCTATCTTTATATACAGACCAGACCTGAGCTTAAATTGGGAGCAATAAGGAAGAAGGGCGGGAGGCTGGTTGAGACGGACTTGGTTGGGGGCGGGGGGCTCGGCTGCTGTGCTGCGGGGTCCATGAGGGCATGGAGGGGCTTGGGGGAGACCCAGGCAACAGTGAGCACGGTGAGCGCCAAAAGGAAGGAGGTGGGTGTCAGGAAGCGAAGGGGTCATCATCTCTCTTTTCCAGGAAGGCAACAAAGCTGAGAGCTTAGCAGGACCTCCTCGTCTCTGTCAGAGAGAGGGGACAAAAAGAAAGACTGACCCAGGTGACTCCCAAGAGCACGACTGGCAGGCTGGGCCAAAGCTCAGGCGCTGGGCACTGCCCTGGGCATGGCCAAGGGACCCCAAACCCCAGCGCTGGTGATGAAGTTCTTTAGGGCAAGCTGGTGCGGGAGGCCAGTAGTGGGAGCCGCCACTCAGAGAGTTTCCGGGGACAGAGGCCATTTCCCCTGCCTCGGCCAGTGCATCTGGGAGGCAGGCGCGTACGTGTACGATGACCCAGCAGCACGCACACACGTGGGGCTCGCAGACCAGAGGCAGGCAGGACTCCGCCCGGGCTGCTGAAGTCTTCACGGACAAGGTGGTGCTGGGTGAGGTAGGGACAGATGGAGAGAAATGGGGTACAGCGTCCAGTCCCAGCACGGTTCCGGACCCCCAGGCTGAGTGCCGCATGAGGCAGTTCATGGAATATTCGCCGGGCGGTCCTACCCCACCAACCAGCTGTGTGTGGGACTATGGACGGGCCAGCTGCCTCCTCTCCAGCCCGCTGTCTGCTCCTCTGCAGGACAGGGGCCGGGCTCTCCTGCTTAAGGGAGCCCAGGACTCAGACGCTGTACCTGCAGCTGACATTGAATAAAAATGGTTAATTTGACGGAATGCCACAAAGACCGTCTGCAGCGTGAGCTGGACTGTGTGGCTGGACATTGAATTGACTTTTCCGAGCCTCCGGTTCTCCACCTGGAAAGTGGAGACACCAGTTTTTAACTTGCAGATTCCCCCCCTAGATTATTACTATGTTGTCAGGGAAGAGTCCAAGCTTGGCTAACCCGTCAGGACCGTTATCTTCAAGAGCAAATTCCAATGTGCAGAATACTCCTCCTGTTGGGTGCTTCTGCCCTGTCGGACAGAGGGCAAGGGACCCTGAGAGGCCCTGAGAGATGGCAGGAGGCCGGGAGAGCAAAGCAGCCAGCATCGATGTTAGAGAAAGGAAGCCGGGCCGTGCTGCCAGTCTGAACCCTGAATCTGCCGAAAACGGCCCTCTGGCACATCATTTGCCTTCTCAGAGCTGCGGTGCGTCACCTATAAAATGCAGACAGATACCTCCCTTGCAGGATTGCTGTGAAGACCACAGACTGCAGGCAAAGCACGAGGTGTTTAACAGAAGCCGAGTAAACGGCGGTGAGAATTCTTATTAGCACGGCTACTGGGGCTGAACAGCCTCCATGCCACGTTCTGTGCTTAGGGACTCGAACCATGAACTCACGATTCCGAAAAGGGAGGGGCTTTGGAGATGATCCAGTTCAGTCTCCAAAACTGGGCAGAACTTGGTGGTGTGACCGGCATTGGTGGGAGCCCGGTGATCGGGCTCGGGGACCTCACTCCCCTCCCCCCTCCTGCAGGATAAAGGACGGGAGCTCTTATCTGGGCGGGCGGCCATCCCCCAAGAGCTCCAGGGTGCACAGGCCCAGGGAGGGTGGGCAGTAGGGCACTGCACACACCTCGGTGGCCTGGGCAGCCTGGCTCCTGGGACCTCAGGGATTCTTCCCTCTGCCCCTGGTCACAGACTGTCCACAGTGTCATCAGACCCTTGCAACGGCTTCTGAGAACCTCCGTGCCCCAGAGGAGAGGACCCAGGGCTCTGAATCTCATTCAGGGTCATGCACCTGGAGGGTGACTCAGGCGAGCGGGACCCAGGACCCGTGACTTCTAACTGCCACCTGTCCCCGGCACCCCACCACCCTGCTTGGGGACGAGCGGTCGGCACTGGCCACAACAAGGCTGAGAGACGGAGAAAAGTCCTTCGAACTGGACGCCGTGAGGAGAGTCAGCTCAGAGGGTGGGCTCTCTGGGAGAAGGCTCTAAAAGATTAATCAAATGGCAAGATCTATTAGGGGCTCCGGGGGAATGTCAAAGCTGCCAGTGCTGAGATCTGGCGCCCGCAGATGGATGGGAAAACATGCTTATAATTTATTAAAGATTCAGGGGTTTTACTGGCGAGAAGAGCGAGTGAGCAGGAAAGATTGCGGTGGGGGCAGAGCCAGGAGGAAGGGCGGACCACACGGTGTGGGGAGACTGACGCCAGCCAGCCCGCCGGGGCTGCTGTCCCAGAGACCCCAGGACCTCCTGAATGACCTACGCTCCGCAGAGCTCACTCCCCGTGTGCAGTTTTCTTCTGTTCTGTGCTTCTCGGTTCTCTTTCTGAAAAATTCAACCGAGGCTCTTGATTTCCCCAAGTTCCGGTATGTCTCAAAGTGCTTCTTGAACCATCATCTTCTTGAGTATTTAGTACCACTTACCAGCTGAGAACGCTGCCACAGAGGTTCTGATATGCGGGCCCCAGGCACAGGGAGGAGCCTCTCCCTCTTCTGTCTCTTTCCATCTCTCCATCATCAATCCCCGCTCCCCGCCCCACCCCTACACGTCAACAGGGGCCAAGGCGGGTATGTCAGAAACATACAAGTGACGGTCACGGCCAGTTCCCATTGAAATGTAACATGCGGGGCGCCTGGGTGGCTCAGTCATTAGGCGTCTGCCTTCGGCTCAGGTCATGATCCCAGGGTCTTGGGATCGAGCCCCGCATCAGGCTCCCTGCTCGGTGGGAAGCCTGCTTCTCCCACTTCCACTCCCTCTGCTTGTGTTTCCTCTCTCGCTGTGTTTCTCTCTGTCAAATAAATAAAATCTTTAAAAAAAAAAAAGAAATGTAACGTGCACTTTTTTTTTTTTTTAAGATTTTATTTGTTTGGGAGAGCGAAAGAGAGAGAGCACACATAAGGAGGCAGGGATGGGGGAGAGGGAGAGGGAGAAGCAAACCCCCCACCCACCCCTGAGCTCAGAGCCTGACACAGGACCCTGGGATCACAACCTGAGCCGAAGGCAGATGCTTAACCTACGGAGTCACCCAGGGGCCCGTGCACATGCCTCTTATTTCGTCGCCCAAGGTCATGAAACGGACAGCTTCCTCAAAGCATGGCTATGATATCATCATCATCCCCATTTTATCAGTGGGCAACAGAGGCTCCTGGTGGTCCCAAGGGGGCCTGCTGGGGCCGGTACCCAGGTCCTCTGACTCCGGGACTCACGCCTTCCTCCCACAGCATGCTACCTTATGGAAGGAAGGACGTGGCCCTAAACAATAAACATCTGGGGTTTGACTCTGGAAATGTCAAAACAGGAGGGAGCAATGGAACTCTGATAATAATAATTATTATTATCACCAAAATGTCGACGGAAAGGAAGGCCACTGGATTCCCCCACAACTGACAACAGCGCTAAGTGTGAGAAGAGAGGCCCCTGAAGGGGGGCTCTGGCGTCCCAGAGGGGAGACTGAGGGCAGTCAGAGAAAGGGGGAAGGTCACACAGACACGCAGCAGAATGTAAAGGCGATCACACGGGCCTGTGGTGAGGCACCTGGGTATCTTACCTCTCAGGGGCTTGGCCGTGCCCTCCCTTCTCTAAGCCCCAGCTCCCGGTCTACAGTGATGAAAATACCTACCTCATCATGTTTTTAAGCTACTACTTCGGGGGCGCCCAGGCGGCTCAGTCAGTTAAGCGTCCAGCTCTTGGTTTCCACTCGGGTCCTGATCTCAGGGTATGGAGATCAAGCCCCACGTTGGGCTCTGTGATGTGTCAGGGATTCTCTCTCTCCCTCTGCCCCCCTGCATACACCCCCGACTTGTGGGCATATGCACTCCCCCTCTCTCCCCCTACCAAAAAAAACAAAAACAAAAACAAAAAACCCCTCCTACTTAGTGACCCCTGCTGCCAGGCACTGTGCGGGGCACACTGCGTATTTAAACCCTCACCACAACCTTAGGAGGGGCCACTGCTCGATGGACTCACTCAGGAGGAGACTGAGGCATAGGGAGGTTAAGTAACTTGCTGCAGCCAGCGGAGATCTGAACCCAGGCCTGCCAGCTGTCCTCGTCACCATGCCATAATTGTCACCATGCCACAACCTCTCCTTGCCAACAACTGTTTCACTAGGGTATACACTAGGGTATCCCCAAGCCTCCAGCCGCTGCTCAGGTCCTGTGCCCTGTAGACCCATGTGTCCCCACTCAAGTCACCAACCCAAGAAGCAGTTTCTACTGAGCTCTGGAACCCAGCCGTTGCAGCCACCTGGGCAGTCAGAGGAGGACAGGGAAACGGCCAACTGAGCCGCCACTGGGGATCCCCACAGGGGCTATCACTTCCTGCCTGGAGGCAGCCAGCAGAGGTGTGATTTCAATGAGGCCCTGGGCAGGGCGGGGGCCAATTCATGAACACCTGCTCCTAAACAGCTAATGACTGTGCCTCTGACTCCTACAGTCCTGCCCACGTGCCAGAGGGCAGACTCGGGCAGAGAGAGCGAACAGGCTGTCTTCTCTGTACGTTCCATTTCCCGAACTCTATGGCCACAAGGGCCAAGAAAAACACAGGCATGGAGTGGGGGTGGGGCCTGTTTCCTGGACAGAACACGGTCTGTCCCCGAGGGAGCGACAGTCTGCGGATTTCCAGGTGCAGGGGCGTGGGGGCACATCCTCCGTCCCTCCCACACTTTGTCTCGTCTCCCCATGTCATGGCTCCAGCCTTGATGAGACCAGCATTTCCTCCTCTCATTCCCCAGGACGCCAACGCCCGCCCCAAAGCTGATATGTGTGCAGAAGGATGAGGGGAGCAAAGCTCAAGGCCCAGGGACCTTTCCGGAATGCCAGTTGCCATGGGACAGGGACAGTGAACATGCTGTCAGCATTGAGAATCACAGGTTCTGTATTTAGAGCAGAGAACATCGAATGCATTCCCGGATCAGTTCTCTGTGAGGAAGCCGGCTCCCAGCCAAGCGGAGAAGGAAGATGGCCAAAAGGTACAAAACGCCAAACCTGTGCCTGGCCTCTAGGTCCAAACTCAAGTCTTTAGAAGAGAAAAAAGCAGTGTGAAAAGTATGACAACGGTAGAATCAGAAATTCCTTTTAATCTCATTTCATGGGCAACACAGACACACTGTAAGGCATGAAATTTTTATTTCATGTCAATTTCACCGGGATTTCACATGCAGATTAATTTGTTCATCCACATAAACACAGAGTGCTCCTAGGTCTTGCCTCAACAGCTGTCCTCATTTAGGATTACAGAAATCCTGCATCTCATAAATGATACTAAGAATAACAGTGAGATCTCTTATTCCATTATGCTGCCACGTTTTAATTGCTGAATGCATTATTAAATTCCTTTATGCTGGGAAGGCGGATCGTGGGCCAGGGCTGGGGAGTGAGCTGCCTCGAAGCCTGGTCAGGTACTGTGGTGGGCAGCAGATGGCCTCCAACCCCTGAGTCCTTATGTCGTCCCCTCCTCTGGAGTGTGGGCTGACCCTGGGGAATGGCTTCTCAGGAACTGAATACAGCTAAAGGGATGGGATGCCACGTGCGTGATTAGGTTAGGAAAGACTGAGACATCCATTCTTTGGGCTTGTACACTTTGGTGAAGCAAGCTGCCATGCTGGGCTGCCCCACATGGCTGGGAACTGAGCAAGCATGGCTCGTGAGGTCTGGAATCCTGCCCAGAACCACCCAAGGGAGCTGGGATGAGGGTCTGGCCCGGTTTTGCCCTCTGATGCCAGCGGCTCCAGGTGACCCTTGGATTCCTGCCTGGGAGGGCCTGCAGTTGAGGGCCCACCTGAGCCATGCCTGAATGCCTGACCCCCAGAAACTGAGATGATAAATGTCCTGGTAGGCCACTACATTGCGGGTAATTTGTTATGCAACAAGAGACAATGAATATAGGCACCCTTAGCTACCTGAAGAAACAAGGTCAGCAGTGTTTCTCTCTCTCCTGGGGTCGATGGTAGATCCTCTTGGGCAGGTGGCAGCTGTCCCCACAAGGTGCTCCGAGAGCCCCTACAGGACCCTCTGGTGGCCCCCATCCCCCAAGATGATGCTAGGTATGGATGCCCAGGGGCCCTACACACACAGAGAAGTTCTCCAGTAGTACCTTTTGGGGTCATCCCAATCTTAATAGATTCAACTCTCTCAGGGGTTCTTAACATGAACCATACAGTACATAAGAAATGGGCTCTTTGCTCACTTCTCCCATGGATGGTGCACAGCGGTACCCTCCCACATGGGTAAAGGATTAGTTAATTCATTTCATTACAATGCACATCCAGGGCTTTAAGGCTTAAATCTCCTGCAGAAAGGCTGACGTAGGGGAGCCTGTTGGTTAAGTAACTTCCTTCAGCTCAGGTCATGATCCTGGTGTCCTGGGATCAAGTCCCACATCGGCCTCCCCCTGCTCTGCGGGGATCCTGCTTCTCCCTCTCCCTCTACTGCTCCTCCTGCTCGTGAGCTCGTGAGCTCTCTCTCTCTCTCTCTCTGTCAAATAAATAAATAAAATCTTTAAAAAAAAAAAAAAGAAAGGCTAACCTAGATGGTATCATGGACACAAAGCCATTTAACAGAGGATTTGATCTCAGGGTGAGCCTACTCAGGCCAACAAATGCCTTCCCTTGCACCAACCACCACCATACTCCTGGTTGACTCTGTCAGTCCAGCTCAGGACCTGCAGTTCATTTCTTCCTCCTCAGGGTATCCTCCTGGATTTCTCAGCCACCGACTCCCGTGGCATCAGATTTCTAAGACAATCTACATGTTGACCATTCGAGGGCGCTTCGACCATCAGATTAATTGCAGCCCAGAGATCAGAATAGTGTTCCCAGAAAACAGCTCTATAAGCCCATTTTCCTGGCAATGTAACAAGGCCCCCCAGGGTCTTTGCTGACAAACTGGGATGCTAACTGGGGAGGGAGGGCACTATGATAGAAAGGCCATCATATTGGAGCTTGGCTCTTGGTTCTGGCTCAAGTCATGGTCTTGCGGTCATGGGATCGAGCCCTGAATCAGGCTTGCACTCAGCGTAGATTCAGCTTCAGATTCTCCCTCCCTCTCCATTCTCTTTCTCTCTCAAATAAATAAATAAATAAACAAATAAATAAATGCATCTTCAAAAAAATAAAAAGGGGGCCATGATATCTGGACTCCCGTAAATGCTCAGTCTCTACCTCTAGTTTATTTCGCAGCCCTTGGCAGCAGGAAGACCTTTCTCTCCTTGACTCCAGACAAACCCCTGAATCGCTGCAACACTAGGAAGGACCACAGAGAGCATCCAGCTGGGTGTCCCCCACACTGCCAGCTGGTGGACACTATCTCCAGAAGAAGCCTGTGCATGCTCTGCGACAGTGGACACAAGTCAAGTCAGTTGGGCAAATGAGAAATACTGGAAAACTACCGGATAGCCTTTCTGGTGATTGCCAATACACATGAATCTGTTACAGGTTCCAAGACCTGCTAGTCTATTGTTTACCCAACTTTGACCTCAAAACCTGCCCCCTCCCCACCCGTGCATTTTTGCTTTTCTCCTAGCACACAATCCCCTACACACAGTAAGAACGCGCACATTTACCAGACATAACAGTGAGTAAAGCAGAGCATTCACCAAAGAGAGCTGTGTGGGACACAGGATTAGAACACATTGCTTCTATCTCCTTGTTTAGTCACTGATGAGGAAACTGAGGCCCAGAAGAGTGAACTGACCTGCCCAGGGCCACCCTGCTGGTTAGCGGTCCAGCTGGGATCCTTTGGGCCTTACCACTGAACCTGCTGTTTCCTCCAAGGAACCAAGCTTGGGGCCCCTGTCAGATGAGTCAGAGAGGCCCCAGGCTCCAGGCCACATGGCGTTCCTGTCCACCTCTGCTTTCCAGTGCCCTTCACCCCCTCTCCCCACGAAGTCCTAACATCAACATCCCTACTGCTCCTCGATGTCGCTACACTAATAGAAACTTTTCCGTCTTGTTATCTCTGTAGCACTCGACATGGAGGGTCACACATTTTATTAAATACTTGGTTCTTTGCCCTTGGCTTTGGCCAAATCACCTTAGTGTGGCTATCCTCCACTTAGGCTGTCTCTTCTGGGTTTTCCTCTTCTTTCCCCTCATCTGAAATTCTAGTGTTCCCCCGCAAGTTCTAGTAAACCATCTTCTTCTTAGTCTTCCTTCTCTTTGGATTATTCCACTTTTTCCCCCAAGGCTCCAATTTCCTCTCTATTTGTTAATGACCCCAACCTTATTCCTAATCCTGAAGAGCATCTCCCCTTGGATGTCCCCACGAGGTGACCTCTTCACCCACCCTCCGCCTCCAGCACCTTGGCCAAGCCTGCTGTGCCTTTTGTGTTCCCCAGCTCGCCATCTACCATGTGCCGAAACCCAAGAGATATTCTTGAATCCTGCCTCTCCCCAGCCCCCTAACCTAATTAAAGGCCTAGTCCTGTCAATCCTTCTTACTTATCTCTCAACTTGGCCGTTTCTTCACATTCCCGTCATGTCTTGTCTGTATCACTGCAACAACTTCCCAGCTGGCTTTATCCTTTCCAATCTATCCCGCACGCTGCAGCTAAAATGATCTTTGCAAACTGCAAATTTTTAACATTTTTCAACACTACCTAACTGCTCACAAAATGAAGCTGAAACCCCTAATCACGGCTTCCTATCCTCGTGACCTAGCCCCACTTCTGACTCCTCCCCTGCACGCTCCAAGTTTTGGCCACGTTCTGCCTGACCCACTCTTCTCTCTCTGGACCTCTGCCGGCACAGCCTCCCTCCCACGTGTCTGAAATGCACTCTCCTCTCTTCCAAGGCCGGGCAATTTTCTTGTCTTCTAATCTTGGCTTAGAAGTTACTTTCCCTGGAAAGCATGTCTTGATCTCCCCAGGCTTTTCCAAGGTAGTCTCTCAGGACATCTCTGTAATCGAATACCAAACATTGTGAACCTATCTGTCCCTTCTACTATTGGCTGCGGCAAAGGCAAGGACTCACTTGTAGTTGGGACCTCAGAACCCAGCACAGAAGACATACAACACGTGTCTGTGGAATGAGTGGGTGCATGTGTGAGGGAGGAAGCAGGTGAGCTCCCACTGGGACGAAGTGAGAGGGGACAGTGTCCCTGCCCAGTTATGAGTTACACCAGCTCAAGGGAACTGCTGAGCTCTAAGCCGAGCAAGGTGCCAAGGTCAATCACACAGAGAAGAGAGACCACACAAGTCACTAAGACTGAAGTTGGATATGGAGCCCCAGTGATACAAACAGGGAGCCTTGGGTGAAGATTTCACGTTACGTACGTGGCTTACATCTATTTCTATTGGACATTGTTGTCCTAGATATTCCTCAAGCTTAGCCTGCATGTAATCCAATTTCAAATTTCAGCATTAGTGCCAGACAATGCTTTCTAGATGCTGGGTTCTCTTGCACGAGTAAAATAAAACCTTAAAAAATTTATAAAGACCGTTATTAGGTTTGCAACATTTTATTTTGCGGGAGAGAACATATTTTAAAAATCCCATCATCTAATATCATCCTTTCATAAAAGGCTGTTTAAACACTAGAAAAGGCTGCAATTTCAGAACCATTAAAAACCCTTTAAATTGTAAAATTAAGCTTTAAGAACATCTCTCTCACGGTATCCCCTCTTCCCCCAACACCAAGGATCAGATTTGCACGAATTCACACGTGCAAAGGTCCGCCCACTAAATTACGACGTGCCTGGGTTTGACAACCGCCCCACCCCCACCCCACACACCATGCACACCAAACACGGAAGACACGACACGTCTACTCTTTGCTCTGGAACCAGCAGCCCCAGGTCTGTTCTTGGTGCTGCTGAGCCTCACACATCGGGATGGTTTTTATGATCTCGGGTCCCCATTTATCTCCTCACGTACTTCTGCTGCCTGTGCAACCAGCTCAGGACACACATCCGACCGGGGGATGCAGACACGTCGGGCTGACCTTAGGCCTCCTGGAACCAGCCACTGCTCCCCTCTGGAGACGACCTGCTTGTGTGCCCAGGCAACTGATTTTGCTCCATTACCTGGACCAGCTCCTTTGAAATGAGTGGGAGCCTGTGGTTTGGGGGAAGCCACAGGGAGGCAGCAGGACCATCCCTCCAGGAAGAGCCACAGCACTCGGGACACTGCCAGGATCTGCATTCGCGGGTACCGAGCGCTACTCAGATGGCAGCCGTGTGCGCCTGTGCGCGTGTGCTTATGTGTGTGTGCACACACATGGGGGGAATGTTCTCGAAAGGCAATGGCAGAGTGTAGCTGGGACCAGGAAGTGTGGAGGTGGGCCAAGGCCTATTTTTGCAACGTTTCTGAAAAAGATTTCCTCAGTGTCTGGGACAAGGGTTCCTTCAAGTCTTATTTTAGCCCTGCTAGAATCACACTACACAATACTAGTAACACACGACTCCTGCTGACCCTTGGTTCTGCCTCAGGTCTTCTTCCAAGAGCCTGAGATCTGCACAGTGATTCTCTGAAGTCCTCCTCTCTCATCATTGGGGGGGTGGGGCGGGAGCAGCGAGGGCAGGTCAGTGAGCAGCGGAGCCTCGAGATAAAACCAGATGGGCTGCTCCCGACTCCGTGCTCTAACACGCTCACTTTGGGTACCCCTGGATGGTCATCTAACTCAGTGGCGCTCAGCCTTTCTTTCCCCTTTCTCCCGGCCTTTGGTCTTGAAGGGCACATTCTGGAAGGTTCTGAAAAGATGGAAAAATCACAAGTCTGGGCTATCCCTCAGCTTCTTAGGTTTGCAGGTGTCTCCCTTTGATGCTCCCTGAGCGATTTCCTGGTATTTCTCAGACTTTCCTGCTCAAAAATCAGAGAATAGTCAGTCTTTCCTTTTACCTTTTGCCTTCAATCCTCAGATCGAAGCAGCTGAGATAAAACCTGTAGCCCTAGTCAACCCAGGGATGCAGCCACTGAGCTCAGGACTGGTCTGTGTGAGGGCCAAGTGCTCCCCGCTTTCTGTCCTGCGGACTCACAATGGCATGCCCCTCTGGAAGGTCTGAGGCGGGAGGTAAAAAGCCAAGGCTTCTCACACCTTCCCATGCCCTCCTCCTAGCCAGTTCATCCTCCAGCCATTCCGAGTCAGTCCTGCCCCACATTCTGCCTCCTTTATTCTCCTCCTTTATTCTCACTTCCACCTGCCCGAGCCAGGTCTGCACCCTTGCAAAGTCCCTTGACTGTTTTTCTCGCCTGCAGAGCCGTCCCTCCATCTCCTTCCTCCCTGCTCTCCCTAGCCTCACTTGGTTCCTTGAAGCCAAGCCCTGACCGCACCCCAAGACCTCCCAATCACACGAACCCCCAGCCCTGCCCCACAGTTCCCTTGCCTGAGCCCTCCAGCCCCGCTAACTCAGTCCGCTCACTTCCCTCCGGCACAACCTCCACACGCCTCCCCACCCCCCCACACCCCATCTTCCTGTCTGGGGTGGCCTAAATCACAGCCTTACGCCGCCCACGTCAGTGTCCACCAGCACGCCTCTCGTGGGACTTGCTCCCCTGGCTGCAGAGCTGTGCTTTCTTCTCCAAAAAGAGAAGCAGGGCCCGCTTTTCCGCCTCTTTATCTTTCCTAGGGGCAACTCAGTCAACCGACTGGAGTCAATGTCCTCGTCTCTAAATCGGAATCCCAGCAAAGTCGCTGGGAGGTGGAGCTGGGAGAACAGAGACACAGGGCCCGCCACGCGCCAGGGGAATAGTCTGATCAATAAGCATTGGCTGATTATGGTCCTGGATTTATGGGCTAACACGGAGAATCCTTTGTTGAGTGAAGGTGGGTTTAAATTTCCCAGGATTTGATTTTCTCCCTCTGTTTCAAGGGTTCTTTCCCGCACCTGCGCTCCCAAACCCTCAGGTTTTCAGGAGACAGTTTGACAGTGAAGCCAGCGAGGTGCCCTTTGGGTCCACAGTCCCTCGGCGGGTACCTCGTTGGTACCTGCATGTCAGGCACGCTGCTGGCCCACCTGCCCCAGGTCACTCTAGGACTCGGGGGGCGGGGGGGAGACTGATGTGTGCCCCTCGGGGTAATGAGTGCTCCCAGTGAGCACAGGAGTGAGGGGGAGCCATTGCACTTAGTGTGGGGGGGTCAGATGTCTTTCCGGAGAAGACCCTCTTTACCCTACCCCAGGTTCCTGAAAGAGGAAGGAGTGCCCTGAGCAGACAGAGCAGCAGACATGAAAAGCCATGAAGCCTTGAGCATCGTCAGGGAGCCGCAGCCCCAGACTAGCTGGGGTGGACCGGCCTTCTGGAAGAAGTGAGCCAACGACATTTCAAAGATTTTAGATGGCAAGCCAAGTGCCTGCATTTGGAAAGCTCTCCGTGGAGGAGGAGCGGAGGACAGATTGGTAGGGGGCCAGATCCATGGGGAGGGGGCGGGTGCTGGGGGCTGCAGCAGTCACCCTTGTGAGAGGGGACAAACGCTGAGGATCAAGCAAGGCCACGGTCTGGTCCAAGAGCTATTGAGGAGGACACTCAACGGAAGGAGGGTGCGCCACATCGGACCCCAAACGTCGGGCTTGGGTCCAAGGTCAACGGTGGGACCTGTCCTGAGATGGAGCGGGTGAGAGCAGAGTAAGTGCCTGCTGTCTCGAGAGGTGGTACAGGCGGGCTCGGTGAGGCCTGGGGTAAGGAGTAAGTGGTGTGTCTGGGGCGCCTGGGAGGCTCCGTCGGTTGAACGCCCGACTTTTGATTTCGGCTTGGGTCATGAGCTCCGGGTCGTGGGATGGAGCCCCGTACCAGGTTCCATGCTCGGCACAGAATCTGCTGGAGATTTTCCCTCTCCCTGCGCCCCTCCCTCTGCTCTCCGTGTCTCTCTAATGAAATCTTTAAAAAACACGAGGTGTCCATACGATGCATCAAGGGGAATGTGGCAAAGCACGGGAGCAGGAGGGCAGAGGGATGGTGCCGGCTCTGGCTGGCATCAGGGTCGTGTTGAAGGTCAGGTGGGGGCAGAAGGTGAGGGCTGTCCACACACCCGCACTTCAGTCAAACATCAGGGCTCCTCCTGCTACACCAGGGACACCAAGGACAAGCGCAGGGACATTAGGCGATCATGCCCTTGCTAGCCCAGACGGAACCCCGACTACTACATGACTGCACGGGTCCCCCTTCTTCTGTCACATCGCGCCTTCCTTCAGCTGCTTTTCCAGCCGCCCCCAGGCCCACGGCTCGCGTCACTCCATCCCACTGTCTGTCACCCTGGCCAGCCCCGGCTTTCCACAGCCGCCCGCCCCCAACTGTCACCTCCTCTGCTCTTTTCATCTGCTGTCAGACACAGTTCTGCTTCCTGGCCCCCAGCCCTGAAATCACTCCCTCTGCTGGCCTTGGCTTCTCTCCCCACTATTTTAGAAGTACACATTTCACCAGACGCGGCATCGCGCTTGCCTCATTGCTTATTTTGCGCTCCGGTTTTTTAAGTTAAGTTTGACATTCAGGCAAGTGAAGTGTTTGGGCGCCGGGAGCCAAGGCTGCGAGGCAGGAAGCGCCGTGCAGAACTTCTCGGCCCACACCCTCCCCGCCCCCGCACCACCCTGTTCCCCGAGCACACCCCAGCTCAGAGGTGGGGGACCGGGCACAGAGCCCGGGGCCTCTCCAAACTCATTCATGTAGCTCCCTGCTCCTTTGGGGCTGGGCCCCTCTCTGCCCTGCCTCCCTCTCTGCCCTGCCTCCCGGGCCTGCTGCAGAGCTGCCGAAAGATCCCAGGGCCCCGGGTGCTCCGGGGGATCCTGGGACTCGAGCCCACCCAACACTCAGCACCACAGCCAACAGACAGAGCTGATGGGGGCTAACGACTGCACTCAGCCTCTGGCATGGATTATTTCCCTCCCCCTGATGTAACCCTGGCTATTATTATTCCTGTTTCAAGATGAGACAGTGGGGCTCGGGGATTTTGCGCCCAAGGAGCAGCTGATAGAGGAGAGGCAGGCCCGATCTCAAGGTGCACAGGGCTAGGACGCCTCGCCCTGCCACTCTCTTAACCAGCTAAGGTGCCGGGGCTCTGTTTCCTCCCTGGCTGGATGGCCGGCCATGACCCCTTCAGCCCAAGCGCTAAAGGGACATAGAGGGGCGTCCAGGTGGTTTAGTCATTAAGTGTCTGCCTTCGGCTCAGGTCCTGATCCCAGGGTCCTGGGATCGAGCCCCATATCGACGGGAAGCCTGCTTCTCCCTCTCCCACTCCCGCTGCTTATGTTCCCTCTCTTGCTGTCTCTCTGTCAAATAAATAAATAAAATCTTTTTTTTTTTTTTTTTTTTTATTTAAAGGGGGACGTGAGAACGCTCCGGGCCGTCTCCTGGAGCTACAAGGTGTGGTCAGTCCCACTCTGAGCATGGCGAGGTTCGGATTTTACTGAGGAATTGTACCAGGTGCCCGAGCCCCTCAGGAGGTCCCGGGGCCCGTTCTGCCGGCCCTGTCTCCTTCTGGCATTAGAGGCACGGGGTGGGGTGGGCACTTCTTTGAAGCGCTGGGGGGTAATGGGCACCCAACACGACAGGGTGCTGCGGTATAAAGGGGAAGAGTTCCCACATTCCAACTCCTTATTCCACGCTGAAAACTGCAGGCAGGCCACCAGTTTTCCATCAGGCTGCCACCTGTGTGAGGTGCCCACTCCGGGAGCAAGCAGCTCTGTTGTTGAAGCGTTGGCATCTCAAGCCAGGTGGGGGGTCTGGTGACCTCCACCCGAGGGAAGGCATGAGGGCCCGGAGAAGTGGGCGAGGCAGCAAGAAAGGACGGCTCTCGTGGCCCTCGAGTCTCCTTAGGAAGACAAGTGTGCGAGGGGAAGGATTCATCCGGGGCCATGGGGGCGGGGGGCGCTGCTGAGCCAGGGGGAGTCGTGCTTCTGGAAATTACCTCCGGTCAGATTCAGCCCCTCAGTCAGTTCCTGCACATTCTTACCAGCACAAGTATTTTCAACCAGCAGACCGGGCTGCAAGTGACCTTAACAAGCATCTCTGAGCTACAGCTCTCTTCTTACCTGTGAGGAAACAGACATCCTGGGAGGGGAAGGGTTGGGCACTATCTTAGGATCCATGGCTTCTCATGCTCCGTCCAGGGGCTTCCCCCCAGGTTACCGCACACCACCACGATGTGGCAGAAAGTGTAAAAAACACTCTCAAGAGAAGCTGGAGAGGACTCACTTCTCAGACTAAGAGTCAGGCGTCGTGCTTGGTTCTTGGGCCCAGGGTCTAGAGAGGTGAAGAGAGCAGGTGTGAAACAACTGCTTGTTTGGGGATTGGGGATTGGAGTGACCCCCAAACTTCTGAAAGGTGCTCCACCTCACTGCTCAGTGGGGAAAGGCAAACCTCAACCATAGGAAGATACCACGACTCAGCCTCTCAAAGGCCCAAGGGAAACAGACCACAGCCAGAGACTGACGGCAAAGATGTGAAGCTTCTCAAACTCTCAGACACGTTCACGGCTGGTGGGGCGGAAACGCGTGTTCACTGAAGGACAAGTACAAGATTACTCCCCTTGAGAGCACTGCCCATAAGAGCCCCACATTGGAAAAACCCCAAACGAGCATTAATAGTAGAAAAGATACATAAATTCCAACAGACTCACACAAAGGAATACTATACAGTAGTGAAAATAAACACACCACGTCTTGGAAAACGTGGCTGGATTTCATGCACGTAATTTTGAGGGAAGCCAGACACACCAGAGCCCATACTGTGGAAATCCATTGATTTAAAGTTCAAAAACGAGCAATGCTAGTCTTTGGCATTTGAAGTCGGGACAGTGTTACTTACGGTGGGATGTAGGGGGAAGGATTACAGGGTGCTTCTGGCAAACTGAGAGCCACTTTTCCCCTGATGGATGTGCTTGATGTGGGAATGTGGGCATGTTCTCTCTGGAAATTTCTTTAGGTGGTACATGTATGAAGTGTCCACCTTTCTGTATGTATGTTGCACTCTGATTCTGTTTACTTAAGACCAAGAGAGGTTCTGGGTCTTGAGGAATATTTTGGTCTTGCAGACATATTTCAAAAGCCACCAAAGTGGAAAGATTCAATACAGCCCACGACTAGAGGCAAGAGCCACAGCCAAAATCAGCAATGCTTTCTTTTCCCCTGAGCACTCCCACTGCCTAGCACTGAAGAGAACATTCTAGAATGCAGAGTGCAAGTCCAGGGTCTCCTCTCAGCCTTCTGCTTTCTTAAAAATGTATACCCCAAAACAATGAAAAAAAAAAGGACAATTTAAGGGGTGCCTGGGTGACTCAGTGGGTAAAGCCTCTGCCTTTGGTCATGATGTCAGGGTCCTCGGATCGAGGCCCACATCTGGCTCTCTGCTCAGCAGGGAGCCTGCTTCTTCCTCTCTCTCTGCCTGCCTCTCTGCCTACTTGTGATCTCTCTCTGTCAAATAAATAAATAAAATCTTTTAAAAAAGTAGGATAATTTAGAGGAGAGAGCAATGATGTCACCTTCCTCTTGTGTTACTGGCCCCTAGTCCGTGGGTCAGGGCTTGTTTTCAAGGCTAGCGAAGGGAACATTCTTCCCAGGGGAGTGGCCCTCTGGTGAGAAGGGACAGGTGGCCTGTGGAGGGCAGTAAGGAGTTCCCAGTCACCCAGCTAGCAGATATGCCTCCTTGGGGAATCTAAGCTCCATGAGAGCATGTGTTTGGACTGCTTGTTGAGGAATATATCCCGACGTGAAAATGAGTAAAGGAAACCTCAAGCTGCCCTCGCCGGCAGCCAACAAGAAGCCGTGACCACTTCGCACTCGCGTCCTCCTCCACTGAACGTTTGTTCAGGACGACCCCTCTGACTTCCTCCTTTCTCCTGCAGGAGGATGCTCTCCCCTTTGTTCTCCAGACTTGCCTGGGGCCCCCCATCGTTTGTAGGTCCCAAATTCCAATTTCTCTGCTCTTCCTGAACAAACTCATTTGCTGCTCGACAACTTTTGTTGTTCAATTTTTAAGGTTAACACCTCATAACCTAAGACTCAGTCATTGGCAGGATAAATTCTGCAGGGGAAATATTTAATGCCAAACCAGTCTCCCAGTTCTGGGCACTGAACACACTTCTGTGTGTCTTCCCACATTTCTTTCCATCATCTCTTTCCTCGGGCAACATGTAATAAAGGAGGCAAACCTGGGGGTGGGGGCGGAGGAAGGGAAATGTGCCTCCAGAGCTAAAGCCATTTAGTGCCTTTCAAAGGCACCCAGGTTCTCCGTGGTCCTGGCGACAGAACACAAGGAACTACTGATTCCGGTAGCTAACTGAAACATGTTACATCCGTGCCCCAAGCAAAGCTGCAATACAAGTATCAAACTACCTTCACTGGGAGACAGAATCCTCCCGTATCATCTCTTCTCCTTGACCTACAGGCACTAGTAAAACACACACACACACACACACACACACACACACACGCTCCGTGATTTGGACATAATACAGGCTTTGTAATTGGGACAGAATATATACATACATATATTTACATATGTACAGACCTAGAACCTGAAAACTTGGATTTTGAGTTTCAGCCAAGCACTGACTAGCTGTGTGATCTTGGACACATCCCTTAACTCCTCTGAGCCTGGATCTCTTTACCTAGGTATGTGCTCAATCCGCTAGTCTAGCTTTTCTGCCCAAGTCTTCATAGCCAGTACTGGTGCTCAATCTCAAACCCAACTGTCACACCGGACAGACTCCTTTTCTCGAACCTCACCAGCTCCTTTTTTCTCCAGACCAGTTCTAGCTTCCCTCCCACCTCACCCCGGAACAATCTCCCCAGTGTGAGACCCAGCACCCCAACCCTGAGGATGCCAATGCCTTAGAGCCAAGACCCCACGTCACGCTCTACCCTCTTGGGATGGTTTTGGGGGTGAGGAGGGCACCACTGCCGCCTGGCACTCTTCTGCTGGGACCTACCCTGGTACTGCCCACTGCCTCCCACCCACCTCGGCAGGAGCTCCGCTGACCCAGGACTGGCCAGGGATGCGTCGCTTAGGACATCTCCTGGGGTTGCTGAGATGATGAGGCTATGACAGGATCAAAGTCCAAGCATTCCAGTGTTGACTGAACTGACTCTGAGCTCCTTATCCTGAATTCGAGGCTTGGCTACAACCCGACCCCAAGTTTCGCATCCAGAATTAGTCTCCCCTCCCATCACCCACACTCCAAGGAAATTGGACTGACTCCTGCAAAAACAATGTGGCTCTCCCACCTCCTTGTCTTTGCGTATGCGGTTCCCTCAATCTGGGATGCGTGCCACCAGTTAAATCCTACCTGTCGCCCCCAATTCCGGCTCAAATGCCATTTCCTTCCAAAAGCCTCTGCCGCCCATCCAAGTGTAAATGCCTTCTCCTGGGTAGGCCAGCTTAATGCTGTTTTGACTTTTTGGTTTTTTTGTTTTTTTTTAACAGGAAATCTCCCAACTCCTATGGTTTGCTCCATGGCCAAGACAGAAATAGTGACACCAAAACCAGGACAGGGCGGGAGATGGGACTTGGGAATCGAGGACAGGAAGTCCATGCATTAGCTCCAGATTCAACGATAAGGCCTCAGAGCAATCCGTAGCTGAAAACCAAGAATCAGTCCCATGTGCATTTTCTCCATAGACCATGAGCTCCCTGGGACTGGGAACCAATTCCTAGCATAGAGTTTGGCATGTGGTTAACACTCCATAAACCTGTCCCGTGAATGAATGAGTGAAAGAATGGGAAAATGAATGAATGAACGCGACGCACAATGTCCAAGCTAGTGGGAATGAGCTCAGACAAGGTGCAAAAAAACATTAGCGAAAGAGGTTCGTTCAGATGAATTCTCATCTGCCATTTTCTTGACTGGTCCCCTTTCAAAGGCTGAGATGCTGCCTCTTTGGGAAATCTGCCCGAAACTCACAGAGGAGGCAGTGGCGGAGGGACAAGGGGTAGCAAGCAGGACCCAGGGGGCCAGGAGGAGAAGGAATCCCCGAGGCACCTCCGATCTCAGCCCCTGTGGCTCTCTCCTGCTCTTGCCCTGGTGAGAACCCACTCCTACACCCTGCCCTGGGAACTCAGACAGCCCCCTGGGGCACCAGACACTGTTTTGGGAGAGCCACTTCTAGGATGTACAGAAACTCATTCTGTTGCCCCCCTCCTGGGACTCCAGGGTGCTCCAGAGGGAAGTGCACTCACAGCTACTATCAACAGGCTCACAAACTCCTGTACCGAAAAATGGTGCACACGAGGGACCAGAACACAGCTGATGGGGAGAGCATGTCTGCAAAAGCTAAGAGTCTGTGATGGGATTCCTCTCTCCTCCCTCCGCCCCGATGCGGAACCACCAACTCTGTGCTAAGCTAGTGGAATAGCCTTGACTCCGAGGGAATATGAACATTCTTTATGCTTAGCCATTCCAGGCGTAGAGATTTTTATCCTATTACTGCTAAGTGACGAGTACAAGGAGAGAAATGACGATGATCTTTGGCAGCCACTCCAACCGAGTAAATACAAGGAGGGAGACCGGCGATCCCAGACTGGGCTTCGGCCCTTTCATTTCCCAGGATGAAAAGGAGCAAAGGAAAAATGTCTTCCTGGTGAGATGCATCGAAGTGTGGGATTTTCCCTCCAGGCGAGAGATGGGTATCCCACTGTTTGAACCGTTTAGCACCGCGCCCTGGAGAGAGGCTGGGAGAGTAGGCTGAGGGGAACAATCAGAGCCCGTGGGCCAGGAGGACGTGACCTGATGAGGCTTCCCAGCGGCAAGGTCTTCCAGCTCGCGGCTCCTGGGCAAAGTCCCCCGCCACCTGCTCCCCGACAATCAAAGCAACCCCATAATAAGTATTGGCTAGCCAAAAATATACATTCACTTTATCAAAATACTGCCCTCCCGTCTCCAGCGGTGTGCTTCTGTTGGGTGGCTCCTCATCTGCCAGATGTTTTATGTGCTGCTCAGATGAGGGCGGGGCCAGCTGCTGTCACCCAAATGTGGGGACAGCGGTGGGGGTGGGACAACCGGAAACAAGGACTGTTTGTGGGACCAGCCCATGCTCGATAAACAGGAGAACTCTGCTGGGAAATAACCTCAGACTCACCCCAGCTAGATGCTGTCCCTTCCTTACGATGACAGTTATTTACGGCACACCGCCACCATCCCGATACTGACAGCCAATCGTCATCCTCACGCCCCCAGTGGACCTCGGCGGGGCCCCGAGGTCCCGGGAGTTATGGCTCTTGTCCACGTTAACAGGATTGCGGGTCTCAGGGGACAAGGTCTGGCACCCGGTTGGCCGGAGGCCAGCGCAACCAAGAGATTCCCACAGAGGCAGGTGGGAGAGCCCAGGGCGTGGATGCGGACACTTCCGGAACGAGGAGACCGACGGCAGCAGGGAGTACTGACTTGCAAGCAAAGCAACTGTGCGCCCATAAAGCTTCAAGGCCTTTTAGTCCGACACAGAGAGAGAACAAAGCCAAGCGAGGACACACAGAGGGACGTGTGGAAGGCCACTGCTGGGCACCTGGTCCCCACGCCTCCCACTGGCCTTGGATCAGGGATGAGGAAACTGAGCCACAGCCAAGATGTGTTGAAAGGCCAATGATGGCAGCTGTCCATCTCGAGAGTGTGAAAATGTCACATGTTGGGTCGGGGGTGGGTGGGCACGGGAAGGTTCGGTTGTCAACCCCAAAGGGTGAACGTGCCGGAGATCCATTTGAAACCGCAGATACTCACTTTCTAAACAAGCCCGGGTGTGGACATCCCTCACTGCCCCCGCCCCCATAAAGCCTGGGAATGGGACTTCCAAGCCCTCCTCCTTGCCTTGGTCATCCCAGTCTCCAGGTCACTCCAGCCACCCCTGGGCTCCCTGGCACGGGGGACCGAGAGGACAATGTGATGGTTCTATTCCACACAGAGAAATGAAGCCCCCAGCCTCTGTGGGGCTGCTGTCGCTCAAGGCTGGGCCAGACGTGCTCGGGAGCGCTTCCATAACTGGCAACGTGCTTGGCTTTTCCATCGGCCCAGCTGCCTATTGGGTGAAACTTCCACAGCCTTGTCCCCTCCCCCCACCTGCTGCCTCCTCCGGCCTCACGGCATCTCTGGATTCCTGAGTGATGTCCCCCAATGCCGGCCTCCGAGCAGCGTGTGCTCTAATGCACAGCTAATAGGTCTGTCTCAGGCGCTCGTCCACATGCATCCTATAAATCAGAATCCAATTACAGTGGTAAGAAAATTGGAAGCAAATTTAATAAGCTCAGGCCACTCCCCCATGCTGTTTCTTCGCTCTTCTCTTCCCAGTAATGAGAACTCCTTTCACGGACTCTGTTCTCCTGCCTCCCCATCATCTAAAGCCCCTGAGGATGGAGGGAGAGGAGGAAGGGGGCTGCTTCTTGGTCCTCTTTTCCTCTTTGCACAGAAGACAGATGGGACCAAGTAGTCAAGTGTCTTTGCAGATTCCTTTCCCTCTCCTTTGCTCAACAAATGTTTCTTGAAATTCTATCATGCGCCAGGCGCTGTACTAGATGTCAACAGAGATGTCTCCCTCTAGAGGGCAGAAGGCCTCGTCCTGTTGCTAGGGTTGTTGATGTTTTAGTCCTGAGGTAACAAGGAGGGCTGGCTCTACAGCAGGGGCTCACTCTCACTGCCACTCTGCCCCTCCGGGACAGCCGGCCACGTCACATGCAGGGTGCTACTGGCATGTGGTGGGTGAAGCCCAGAGAGGCTGCCCAGCACCCTACGATGCACAGCAGAGCCCCCACAGCAAATGCAGCCACTGACAGAATCCCTGGGCGACGGGAGACGGGTCACCAGCAGCCACAGCTGGTCAGAGCGGGGACGGGCAGGCCCCAAGAAGGGCCCCAGCGCTCTGGCAGCCCAGCAGGCCGGCCGCAGGCATGACATCAGGATGAAGTCAGGATACAGGGAGGCTAGCATTACAGGATTACGGGATTTAGCTGGTGGTTTCAACCTCACAGACACCAATTCCCTGGGAAGTGAGGGCTGGAAGGAGGAGATCCTGTAGGCAGAGGGTCAGTCCCCAGGGGGCCCATCGGAGGGAAGCACACTGGGCTTTGCCGGCAGTCTCTGGAACTCTCTTTAGCACAAGAGTGATCTGCACACAGGGTCAGCCCCTTACCACACTCAGCTCGGAGATGGCTGATGCAACCGTTAGCCTCTGCTGGCGCCAGCCTGGAGCTATGTACTCAGTTGGCGCTCAACAGCCCTGCCACGGCTGCCTGGTCCCACGCGCCTGCCCTCATTCCCAATCCCCTGTGCTCTCCTCTTCCTGCTCTATCGGATCAGGATCCCCAGATCTGAAACTCTCCGAGTCACACAATCCTGGCTCCCACAGGGCAAGGTTAGAGCCCAGAGGCAGACACAAAGCTGATAGACTTTTCCTCTTTGTCTTCCCAAAGGGGGCCTTAGATTCCATCTAAATCCTCTCTGCTCCTCTTGCCGCCCTGCCAGCAGATCACACTTACCCGACAGACACAACACACTGGGAGAGAGCCCCGAACAAGACCGGGGAAACTCGGATCCTGGCCGACGGTCTCAGTTCCTCCCCCACAGCCCACTCGTGCACCCGGCCCTTGTAAACCATGTTCATTTCCGCCTCTCGGATCGCAGAAGAGGGTGAACACAGAAATTCGTCCTGATCAGGGAGTCCCGTGGAACCTGCCTGCTCAGTGATGCCCTCCCCACCCCCCCACCCCATGCCTCCCTTTTGCAGAGATCGCATCCACATGTACTGGCTCCTTTCCTGGCTGGGAGGCGGCCCTTCGTCCTTCTAGAGGGTCTCACCATCAGGACTCAGGATAAGGGAGGGACCAGCTGTCTAAGACAGGGGGTTTTTCAGCCTTCTTTTTTGTTCTACCTGTAGTCTTTGCTCAGGGAAATAAAATTAGTAATTCTTTTTTAAAGATTTTGTTTATTTATTTGAAAGTACACAAGCGGGGGGAAGGGACAGAGGCAGAGGGAGAGCAGACTCTCCGCTGAGCAGGGAGCCTGACATAGGGCTCATAGGGCTCGATCCCAGGACCCCAAGATCATGACCTGAGCCCAAGGCAGACGCTTAACCAACTGACCCACCCAAGTGCCCCCAGGTTACCTAAGTTTTAAAGAAAATTCTATCAGATGCCAAGGCCATGATAAACGCTGGGGAATTTTGACAGCAATACTATGAGACTCTGACTTGGAGAAGCTTTCAGGCCAGCAGCTGGGAATGTTCAAGGTACAGCCAGTTCAAGGTATAATCTCTGGCTATAGGGGATCTCTTCCTGCTAAGAAGAGTCTCGTGGGTACCTCGAGGCGGGTGCTCAGTCTGCAGACTCTTGGAGTCATCTGACAACTTCTTCTGAAGCCACAGATGCCTTGCAGCTCATGGACCTATGGGGCAATTGGGGCTCTGGCTCCTTCTATGGATGATGGTGACTGACATGAGCCCCTCCATGACATGCAGCTACGTAAGTCAAGGTTTCTGAGTTGTACGGCCTACCTGGGGAAACTGAGTCCACCCCCCTTCACAGACTAACAACTTAAGCACCACCAGATTGACCGGCATCGTAAGTCATGAAAACTCTTAACCCCAGTGCCCATAAGCCGGTCCCCACAGACCCGAACAAAGAAAGCTAAGAAGCTGACACCAGTCCACCAGCCTCTCAGTTTAACAATGCCTTCAAGCCCCTTGGCCCTAAACATTCCTGTTCTATTTGGAGCTGGTGCCAAGTGCATTTCCTGCGGGAGATAGAAACATGCCCCCGGGGGCCTCTGGAGCAGCTGGGCTCCCCCACTGTAGGCAGGGAGGCCAGCACGGAGGGGCTGGGGTTGAGACGGACCTTACTTAGGCCTTACAAGGAAGCAAAGGGCTGCTTTGGCTCTAGGAAGGACTGGTAATGAGGCTCTTTCCCCTGAGAAATGAAGCTTTCTGCATTGTGTCAGGCCTGACCTCGGGCGGAGACGGCAGAACGGAGGCTGTGTGCACCGGTCGCTCCGCAGCAGACAGCAGGGGCATGTGAAGAAGCCTAGCATCTCGCACGACAAAACGTGCTCGGGCCGTCCCAGGAAATAACCCCTCCCAGTGACAGATGAGGACACCAAGCTGACCTCCCAGGCGTCCGCCTGTCCTGCCCTCCCTCCATTTGAAAGCCACGCCAGGCCAGGCCATGGGAATCTGCCAGGGAAACCAGGCTCAGGCTATAGGGTCTCTAGTGCTCCATGATTCCAGGGTGACTACCCGAGGAGGGGGGCAAGGTATAGGCGAAGGGGCCTCCCCTAGTCTCCCTGGAGGCGCTTAGGTTAGGGGTGGCTCAAAGCAGCGAGGAGCACAGAGAGCAACTACTGGTCGGCCGACAACAGATGATGTGTGCCTATCCCGATCCTTGGCCCAGGCACCCCGGAATCCAGCCTGCAGACAGCACGGGCCTGCCCCGATCCTTGAATCCAGCCTGCCCTCACTCTGTCGTCACCCCAGGGAAGGGGAGAGAGTAACAAGTGGGAGTAGGGGAAGGTACCTTAGATGGCGGGTGTCTGGCACGGCTCGGCTGCTGGAGATCCGCTCGCTCTCCCGCTGGTTGAAAGCATACAGCTTATAGGGATCGTCACCCACGCGCCACTTTTTGGCGTTCAGATACTGCCGCTCATCAAACTGGTCCCACGGGTCTTCCCAGTCAGCGTCCAAGGTCTGTGGAGCACAATGCAAAGTCAGTGAGAAGAGCTCCCAGCCCTCCCCTAGCCTTCTCTGTCTGTTGCTGCCCAACTGCAGAGAACGGGTTTTTCCCAGCACAGTTTAGCCCAAGGATGGGGCCAGAGGTAAGAGGTTAATAAAACCTCAGCAACAATAATAACACACAGGACGACGCAGTGAGGGTAGCTGCCATTTACTGAGCCCTGTGCACGGGGCACTAGAACCTTGACTCACTCCCCCTGGGCGTTCCAGGACGTGGTCCCAGGATGAACACAAGAAAACAGCCTCCACGGGCTAAGTACCTTGCTCAGGATCCCACCTGCAGGAAGCCAGCAGGGCTGGGACTTGAGTTCTAGTATCCTGAGCCCACAGGCCACCTCGCGAGGGTAACGTGGGAACAGCTGGCGGGCAAGTGCTGGCACAGGAGCAGGTACAAAAGGATGAGGACCGTCATCCCCCCTCTGCCATAGGAAGCAGGCGGTCCATCTGTAATAGTGTGCTCCCCGCTGGCGGGAGGACTGCGTGTCCCCCTCTTCCTCCGACCCAGGAATCTGTGATTTTTTTTTTTAAGATTACTTATTTATTTGAGATAGAAAGAGCATGTGGAGGGAAGGGACAGGGGGAGAGGGAGAGAATCTTGAGCAGGCTCTGTGCTGAGGGTGGGGCTCCATGCGGGGCTCCATCCCTGAGATCCTGACCTGGGCCAAAATCAAGAGCCGGACCCTGAAGCGACTGAGCCACGTAGGCACCCCTAACGCTGTGGTCATTTTTAATAAGTATCAATGCAAGAACGAGTAATACCCTCACCACACGTGGAGACAGTGCTTTAGAAATCTGCACAAGGTAGCTACTGTACCCATGAGCTTGTTCCATCCTCCCCAGACTCTCTGTGCTGAGCCAGGAAGACAAGTTCTGGGTTTGTCTGCACGGGTGGGACCGGGGTCCAGCCGAAAGCAGAGCTCAGCCTCCCGGGCCCGCCAGTGCATGTGCCCAGCAGAGAAGATGAGGGGGTTTACATGGCGAGGGGGGTGGCTGGAGGCCAGAGCCGGGCTGCCTCGCCTGCCCTGACCTCCACACGCTGGATGCTTCCCTTGATGGTCCCTGCCCAGGGGAGGCTGGCACTCTGTACCTGTGGGGAGAACCTATTGACTAGGTTCCGCCCTAGAATATGAGGGCTGGGGCCCTGGGCTAGCAACATCCCTAAGGATAAGACGCTCACTCGTATGTTACCGACCCCTGTTCACAGTACAAGTATGAAAAGCTCCCTGGACCCCGCCCCTCCTGTCACTGACCAGGAAGCCCCCCTAGACATGGGGAACCTGATGGAAAGGCTCAGGGCAGGCCTCGCAGATGGCGAGGTGCCCCCCACCCAAGAGAAGGCAGCTCCATGGAGTGGTTCGCGGTGTGTACATTTATGTCACGCACCACCCGATCTTATCTGGTAATTGATCAGCCTCTCTCTCTCCCTCTCTCTCTCTCTGTTATCTCCTTTTGAAACAGCATTCTCCTGCTAATAGCACAAAATGAAGCTTTAGAAACCAGTGATTTTTATCCAATAATTGATTTTATGAATGTCCTGGGATACTGCCGCCATACAGGGGGTAGGGTGTGAGACCCCCAGCCTGTGCTGTGCAATGTCACAGCCTGACAGCTGTCACCCTGACCTCATGGGACCCGTACCATCTCCCACCAGCTCATTCCCAGTTAGATTCACTGTAATTCTCTCAATCAGGGGTGAGCTCCTCCAATGCTCTGTGCTACGGAGGGGAGACAGAGATGGGAGGTCCCAGCCCTCGAGGGGGCTGCAAGGTTGCAGAGAGACATGCATGAAGACACGGATACCACCTATATCAGGGGAGTGAGGGAAATGGGGAGGGATGCCTGGAAGAAGTGTCAAATCAGTTTGTGCTTGAAAGGTGAACAGCAGGGAGTTTGCTTTGCTTAGGAGGAAATACGTGTGTAGTGAAAACCCAGATAAAAGGCAGGAAGACCTGGGGAAGGGAGAATCTGCTGAGGACGCAGTTAGCTCAGGAATGGGGCGGCCAGAGCACGACTGCGCAGAGTGCGTGAGTGAAAGAGAACTCTGGAACACATCTGGGTCTGTATGAAGCAGGTCAGGCGGAAGGGTCTCTGGTCGCAGGTGCGGGACGAAGTGGAGGGAAGAGACTGCCACAAGGAGGCCAGTCGGGAGGGGAGCTCAGGAATCAGACCCGGTGGGAAGGGAGGCCTGAACGGGGGTGGTGCTGGGGAACTGATGGAAGGTTCCACGCATCAGCTGGAGAAGCAGATGGGAGGGGCAGGCCCCGGAGAGGGGCCAGAGAAAGGGCAGGTAAAGACCCCTTGGCCTCACGCCATACTCTCTGTTCACACCAGACCAGACTCAGGGCCAAGAGGGCTTAAGTCTGGATTGTTGGCTCGGCAAGGCTATCACCACCCTATGGGCAGCAGACCATCCCTGGCAGATTCCGCCTCCTTGGGGATGGGGCCATGGGAACTCAGCTGCGATTGTGGCCCCCCAGAAAGCCCAGAGCCAGAGTAACAGCCTGGCTGGTGAGAAAAGCTGTATGACCAGTCAAAGCCTCCCTGGAGGGGACCGCTCCCTCCGATGGTCGCGCGCACAGAGCAGGTTCACGCTTCGCTGCACTGAGATCCACTGGTGGGAACTCCCTGTCCCGGGAGCTTGGCTTTCCTACAACAATATCTGGATGCATTAAATAATAGTGACACTGTTTAAAATACTAACAGGACCATCTGAATAGTAATTTCTATTTTACAGGGCGGCCCACACACATTGCCTCAGAATGCACACACAACCCCATCTGTACAAGGAGGGATCGGCAGGGAGAGGCTAGCTGGCTGGCTTGCCCAAGCCTGATGGCTAGAAAGTGAAGGGACTGCTGATTGAATCCTTCTCGAACCTCCCAACGCCTAGGTATGCTCTACCACGGAAACCAATCGGGGGCACGTCCTTTGTGGAGAGCGAGTGGAGAGGAGGTGGGGGCCATGAGCACGGGAAGAGCCAGCCACTCTTTCCCTGCCGGTCCCCAGAGGAAAGTGGCTGCGGCCCTCCCAGGATTTCTGAAGGGCCTGGACTCCTCCAGATACTTCTGCGAATTTGGAGCTGGCTTCCAAGCTCTTCGATTCACGAGGCCCCCCATTCAGGCTCTGAGGGCCTGAAGGGCGGCAGATGGGACCCATGCCCTGGATTCCTTGCTTCCTGGCTCCCGTGACCACCGGGGAACTGCCCGGACCCGCACGTGCACCTTCGCAGGCTTCCCTGTCACAGGAAGTGGTGATATGGCTCTCCTGCCAGGAACCCCCGCGAGGTGCCCCCCAGGGCTCTGACCTGTCCTGTGTGACCGCCCCGCCCACCACCCACGATCGCCAGGGAGGATCTCCCTCGACTCTCTGAGCAGAATTTACTCGATCTAGAGTGTGTGCATTTCCAACCAAGTAGGACGCCACACACAGAAAACCGAGATAATCTTTTCAACAGAATATATCAGAGTACGTCAGCCAAAGCCCGGCTTCAATAACTGGGCACCAAAAACGAACACGCAGAAGCACACCTAAGTGGCTTCGTTTCTTTCCTCCCACCGTACTTTCAGGAGAGGCCCCAAGTCCCCTTTCCTCTGATCTTCCCTGGCCTGTTCCTCTTATTTCCCTTTAGGCTGATTATTCGGCTCTCATGCTATTGAACGGATTACGGGGGCATCAATGATTTTAATGTGTTTGTTTCCCTCTCTTCTTTCCCCAGCTACTAGTTCTCTCATTGTCCTAAGTCTCCTCTGCCCCCGTCCCCCCCAAGAGAATGAGAAAGTCTCTGTCCCTTGCAGAAACTTCTATCCTACTCTGAGCTGCGCTGATCCTTAATAAAACTTCTCAACCTTACCCTATTATAAAACAAGTAACACTCTGGGGTTATCAATCACATGCCATAAATATTTACATCAAATCCTCACAATCACAGATGCCAATGTTACCATTCCCATTTTAAAGATTTTATTTATTTATTTGACACAGAGAGATCACAAGTAGGCAGAGAGGCAGGCAGAGAGAGGGGGAAGCAGGCTCCCTGCTGAGCAGAGAGCTGGATGCGGGGCTCGATCACAGGACCCTGGGGTCATGACCTGAGCCGAAGGCAGAGGCTTTAACCCACTGAGCCACCCAGGTGCCCCACCATTCCCATTTTACAATTGGGGAAACCAAGGCAGAGAGCGATCAGGTGACTTGCCCAATGTCACACAGGTAGTATGCTATGCACTCAAGCCAGGATTTGAACCCATGGAGCCTGGCTCCACGCCCACGCTCCCGACCATGAGGTGACACTGCCTTCCCAGAGCCTCCCTGCCATTTCCTTGGGCCATCTTTGAAGACTATCTATGTGTTTCCCATCATTTTTCTCAGCCAATTTCTTTTTCGGCATAGGGATCGCCCCCCTCAGAGGATCTCTGTCCCCTTCACCATCATCCCACTGGTCCATCACTCTTCTTCCTGGGTACCCAGTCTCTCCCCAGCCAGGGCAGGAAGGGCATAACTCTGTGGGCAGATTCCTGCAGGAAGGTTGGAAGATGCGAGGCTAAGACACAGGAGGTCAGAACTGAAAACAAGGACAGAACTTATTTAAAGATGACAGAATTCGGGGCGCCTGGGTGGTTCAGTGGGTTAAAGCCTCTGCCTTCGACTCAAGTCATGATCTCAGGGTCCTAGGATCGAGCCCCGCATCAGGATCTCTGCTCAGCGGGGAGCCTGCTTCCCCCTCTCTCTCTCTGTCTGCCTCTCTGCCTACTTGTGCTCTCTCACTCTCTGTCAAATAAATAAATAAAATCTTAAAAAAAAAAAAAAGATGACAGAATTCATCTATCCATCCAATATTTGATACTCCAGCATAACATTCCAGTATCCAGTGGACGTCCCTCTTGGGTCCAGCCAGGGACACAGAGATCCCAAGGAATCCACTCCAAGCTTCAAAGGCCTGTGACTTCTAGAAGTTTCCTTCTAAATGTAAACCAGAATCTGTCTCCTGTCAGAAGCAAATGTAAATCCTATCTGGGGAAAAGCATCTCCAGTTTAGATCCCCAGGACTTCCACAAAGCTCACTGAAAGGTGAAATCACAATTAAAAAAAAAAAAAAAAAGATCGGGGCATCTGGTTGGCTCAGTCAGTTGAGCGTTCAACTCTTGGTTTTGGCTCAGGTCTGACGTCAGGGTCCTGAATTCAGGGTTGTGAGATTGAGCCCCGCTTTGGGCTCTGTACCCAGCATGAGTCTGCTTGTGTTTCTCTCTCCCTCCCTTGTCCCTCCCCAATGCACTCTCTCGCTTTCCAAAATAAGTGAAATAAACCTTTTTTTTTTTTTTAAAAGACCATAGAAGGAATCTCTCACTAAGTGAGACTTAGTAGAAACTATAAACAACAGATTTAGATCTTCCAAAGACTTCAGATGCAAGAAATACAGACACAAAAGAAAGCTTAACTATAGATAAAATGGTTAAAATATGGAATAAAAAATTAGCAAAGAAAAAAAGTTCACCGGAAAAGAACTGAGCATCACTTTTAAGAAATGAAAAAATATAATGATGACTGATGGTCAATATCAAACAGGCCAAACAGAAAAGTTTACTCTTATCTGCAAAGCTTTTTCTTTGGAATGCTGCATCCGTACTACCTGTGTGAGGTAGGCAAGCCGGTTGTGTTGTTCCCATTTCACAGGTAAGAAAACTGAGGGTCAAGGAAGCAAAGGAGCCTGCTTAAGACCACAGAGATAGGGAGTCTGCTACTGAGACTCTGACCCAGGACTTCCGGCTTCAAAGCTCACGTTCCTTTAACATCATCAGGGAGTTTCATTCGTCCAAGGCCACTTTTTACCCCCTTGCTGGATGGTCATAACCAAACATGGAGAAGCCAGTATTATTCTAATGCCCATCCAGCTGTGGACAGACCTTATTTTTCCGAGGGCCAGTCCAGAGAGTGAAGAAGGCAGCACATCTCCATGTAAGTCCTGCCCAGAGTGAATGGGTTGGGAAAGGAATGACTCTGGGAACAGACCCCCCCACCACAGCACCCAAGATGAACTCCAGCAAAGAAAGAAGGGCCGGCCAGCCCTTCCCTCGTTCACCTGGGCTCATGGCAAAGGAAAGAGCTGGAAAATCCTTTTCCCTCATCTAGGGACCGCACATCAATTATGGATTATTAGATAAGATCTTCATTTTAATATTTCTACCATGTATTATCACCTCTTCCTCTGGCTGGAATTCTGTCTTGGGAGTTATTTAACTGATGTGCAGAAATCTAAATTTAATTTATTATGATCTAACTCACTTTAGACGCCAAATTACCCTGCACTGGAGAAGGATCAAGTCAATATCCCACTTGGCTTTCTATTTATCTTCTGCAGGGTTTTCTCTCCTTCTCTTCGGTATTCATTTTATCTCGGGTGCTGGTAATAAATTTAAATTTTCCTCAGAATTAGGCAATCGCTCCTTTAATGTTGTAGTTTAATGGTTAGTATTAATTATACGAAAGTCGCTCCTTAAAGAACCTGGAGGATGGAGTGGACATATAATGGGGGGGAAAAGGCTATTTCTCGGACCGAAGGAGGTAGCGTGTAATCAGCAGGGATGAGTTTACTCTTCTAGTCTAGCTCCTTCCATTTCTTCCCCCATCTTGCCTTTCACCCCCCGCCCCCTACCCTAGAGCCAGGCACCTACAAAATGGGTCTGCTGGGAGCTGCTTGTTATGGCTTCTCTGAGCCCCTGGAAGGTCTGCCAGCCTGGACGCCATGCCTAGAACCTTCTCTAACACTGGCCTCCTCCTCCATCTGCCTCCATCAGTGTCACTGAGGCTCTGACAGCAAGAGCCACCACTGCCCAGCTCTCTCCTCCCTGCCGCTGCCCCAACGTACACATACCACCTGTATCCCAACCGCACGCCGCACACAAATACGGCTTTGGAGGGAGGCTTCGAGCTTTCTGGAAGAGGAGAAGTTCTGATAATTATTATAATTGCCTAAAAACCCCAACTGTGAAATATAATATGATTAATGGAATGGACAGCAGCCCAGCTTTTGTTTCTGGAATAGGAAAAAAAAAACCAAACTCACACAATTTGAACCTTATATGGAGATTCATTTGCTTACTAATTAGCATGAGAGGGAGGTACCGGGGAGATTTTTTCTGCGTGACTAGGAAAGAGGGCCTGGCTCCCCCGCAGGTGCCAGGGTGCGTGAGCAATGCCGATGCGTCTGCTCCCTTCCCACCCAAAGTCCTATAAATTCCACCACCAAAGAAAGACTCAACCCAGAGATCCTTTATGCAGACAGCCATCTCAAATAGCTTACTGCTTGCTTAAAGAATCCCTCCCAATTGCTGGTGGGCATGAAGACTGAGACAGCTGGCCCAACCCAACATTCATTTCTGCATGCTCTTCTTTGTGTTCAAAGACTAGAGCAGTAAGCCAACCCCTGGGACAGCAGAAGCCTCGTCCCTTCCGCTCTTCTTTGTGTTCAAAGACTAGAGCAGTAAGCCAACCCCTGGGACAGCAGAAGCCTCGTCCCTTCCGGGTCTGGAACCCAGAGAGCAAGAGATCAGGAGGGGAGGGAGCCAGGTACCCCCACGGGGACTCAGGAGAAAGGATTTGGGGGATCGCATAGTGACACCGGCAGATGGATTTGCCCCCAACCAGGAGGCTGATGCTGGAGGAGAAAATGCACCAAGAGATGGATGGAAAATGCACCAAGAGAGTCTGAGCGGAGAGTCTGGACTTGGGAAGAACAGAACCGGAAGTGGGCTCGGGAAGGAAACCTCCAGCCGGACCGCACGGGACGTGCAACACGGCCTTTGGCGTGGACACTGAGTCATCTTGGGCGCATGGTCACCTCATCAGACTGAGGGAGGGCCTGCAAGGGGACGCGGCAGCCATCTTTCAACGTGGCCACAGTGGCTTCTCGCAGGACTGAGATGGGGCCTCAAGGTCAGGGCTTTGCCCCATGGGAAGCAAGTTCTAGAAAGAAAGAATAAAACGCTAAAAATAAGATTTGCATTTCTCAGTGACAGAAGAAATCTCTCCTCCAAAGTCAGACTGCTCTCCCCTCCCTTGTTCCAGCAGGGCTGGGAAGTATCACCAGGTATCATCAGAAAGCACTTTTGCCTCAAGGAACAGCTGTGGACCCAGGCAATTGTCAAGGGGCCCTGCTGAACCCAGGTAATCTAGCAGGGGTCACAAAAGAACATGCCTTCAGGGTCACTGAGAACAGAAAGGCCGGTGAATACCTTATACTTACCGCACAAAACCTGCCTACTTAACGTTCTTTCAATCTCCCCTTTGGGTGAGGCAGAATATGCCCACACAGGCTGCATGTGGCCTGAAGGCCACCAAATTGTGACCCCGGGGCAGTATCGGAATAAAAGGAGCAAAGTAAAAAAAGGTAAAGGGGGGAGGGATGACGGGAACCGGGCACAGAAGGGGGAGCACCGCACTAGGGATGACCCTATAATCCTTCTCCATCACTTCTCTGATGTCCTGAAGAGAACACAAGTCAGGGAAAGCTGGGTCCGGAGCCCTGAGGGTACCACACACAACTTCACAGGCCCAGATTAGCTCTCAGAAATGAGATACGGCCTGAAGAATTGCTTGGCAAAACATAATGCATTGTGTAACATATTATTATTGTCAACATTGCTACAGTCACTATTATTTCTTTGGGGGCCTGAATGCTAATGGAGAGAAAAAGCAATTTAGAATCAGCCAATTCATGTTTAACTTCTTCCTTCCCTGTGGCAGAAATGGGGTCCCTGACAGCACCCAGCGGCGACCGGCATCGCCTGGCTGTCCACTGGGAGGAAAGCCCTAGGTCATTACCGACGTCACGTGTCCTGGGACTCTGCAGGGCGGGTCTACCCAAAAATTCTGCCTCAAATGTGGGTTCGAGCTCAGGGCTATGCAAATGGTAAGACAGAAAACTGTTTTAAGAAGCGTAATAGCTAAGGGTTCCCTTTAGCTTGGAAGGGCATAAATGGAGCTTTGCAGGACCGCTGAGCTAACCCTCTTTTTGCAGAGGTGCAGCTGGGAACTGGGGTCAGCACAGAGCAATGTGGGCGATTCTGAGGACAGACCTGGGGAACCTCGGGGGTGAGGTCGGAAGCCTGAGCTTGCTTGACATCCTGAAGCTCCCAATAGACCAAGGAAGCCGGTCGCCAGGGCTCTCTGCTCGAATTCGGGCCCATCTCCTCCACTGGACACGTCAGCCCCAGGGTGTCTCCTCCAGGCCTCCTGGGACTTGGCTTCTGAGGGCTGGAATGGCCAGGCTACAGCTGTCCTCACGAGGAATGTGTTCAGCAAGGTCTGCAGCTTCCCCAAACCTCCCTCTACGTTCCTCCCAGGCAAAGGTGACCTTAGAGAAATCAAGATGGAGATGGCTATGGGAGGCCAGGGAAAAGGGCTGACTTGAAAAGGTGATCAATTCTCACACCAGACGCAGCTCAGAAGACCCACGACTAACTAACATTTACCGTGCACCAGGCTCTATCCTGAAAGGTCACTTATCACACACTGAGGACAAACCTGAAGCAGGGGCTATTATGCATCCTATGTTACGGAAGGGGAAACTGAGGTTTGAGAGTCGAAAGGGACCTGGCCAAGTAAGTGGAGATGCTGGGATGAAGCCCAGACAGGCTGGCTCTGTTGGGTCCTTAAGCGGGACCCGCGATGGCAGGGGGTCACTGGCAGAGTGGTCACTGACCCAGCACCCCCTGGAGAGGAGGAGGAGGAGGAGGGAGAAGGGAGGAGGGATTCCACCAGATCAGTCCTACACTTTCTGCCAGGTTAGCCTGGAAACCCCTTCCCTAATTTGCACGCTAAACTAGGTTCTGGCTAGGAAAGGAGTTTCAGACTCAAGTATCCCCTAAGCCCTGTCATTCATTCCCCAAAGGTGACATTAGCGAGAAGCCTCCAGCTCTCGGCTGAGGAGAATTTGTTCCCTTCTCTTCCACGCCTCCAATGTGCAGGCTAGATCTCCCCCGATACCGTGTGCAGCGAGGGCCCAGAGCTTAGCGCATTTTCTATCTGCTCTGTAAATAAGGTGACATCCAGATACCCTCTAGCTCCCTCAAAACTAGGTCAGCTGCTGAATATGTAGGTGCGGGATTGGAGCGCATGACTTTGAAATGACTTTATCTGGCAGCACCCCGTGGGGGGCTGCTGGCCAGCTTTTATGAAAGGGGATCTTTTTACAGCAAAAGCAGACCCAGAGTACCCAGACGGCTCGCCTGCTAAATCTGGGTGAGGGTGGGAAGCCTGCCTTGACTGAGGGCAAACTGAGTGCTACAGGTGACACAGCTGGTGACCATCACAGTGGGCTGGAAAACAGAGCCCCTCCCGAGCCTGTCCTCAACACCGACCACCTTTAGGACACAATGGGAACACGGTCCACGCCCTGACACAGGAACTACACAGAGGGGGTTTAGGATGCCCGTGCTTGTAAACAAGACCCCCATTTCCCTTACTCAGGAAGCACCAATACTTGCTTCCCCCAGATGACACGCTGGTCACTAACCATTCTCGTCCATTCATCAGGGTGTCTGGCGCCCGGTCCCTTCCCCAGGTGAGCCCTGAACAGTGAGGGGGTGGAAAGTGCCAGAGCACTATTTAAAACACCTCCTACACGCTAACCCAACTTCTTTTACTCCACGGTGGCCTCCTCTTCGCTTCGTCAGAATTAGGCATCCTCTCCCTTTAATCACATCCGGGACTCGATGGGAATCCGGATTTGCAATTCAGATACATTGGAAGAGATTAATTACTTGCCAGAGCTGTTTTGGTTTATGTTTTACTTTATAAGAGCACTCATTCACTTTATTTCATAAGAGCACTCATATATAACATTCCTCTAAGTGATCCATTTTCTTTGCGCATTAAAATTAGATTCCGGTGACAAAGAAAATTCAGTATGTGAAATTTCCCAGAGCGCTCTTCTGGGAAACGAAGTGAAAACCTTCAAGGCTCTCTTGGCCGGGGCCTCTCTGCCCAGCCCACCTATGTCTCCTCCTGGACTCAGGGCAGCAGGGATCCAGAGCCCTCTGGCCCACAGTCTCTGAGCAGGACACTTTCCTCCTCTGCTTTATTAGGCTGTGAGGGTGAGCGCCACCTGTCTGGTCCCAGCTCGGCGCCCCAAGATGGGGAGGGGAGGGGAGGTCCAAGCCAAGGCACCAGGTGACCTTTCAGATTTCCAACACCATCTTTTCTTCAGCCTACCAAGGGCCGGCTTCTCTCTGAAGGCCCTTCCTGCGAGACCCTGGGCCTGCCCGGCGTGGCTTCCTCTGGTCTCCTTCACTAAGTGGCTCAGCGCCGGGCTCCCCTGGCCCCGCTGCCTTTGGTCCCCATCACAGAGCTTCTCGGGGCACATGAGACATCAAGGGTTTCCGGGCGGCAGAGACAACAGACAGACTGTACCTTCTGGTGCGCCTCTGATCGCGGGGCTGGGGAAAGCGGCAGCCGAGTGGGGGAGGCGGGAGGGCGCGGTGTGTAGAGAAAGTAGGTCATTAGTGGTAAAGACTGCAATTTTCAAGGGGTTGTTAATGCTTTGTTTATATGGATTTCTCCCAATGTGACATTTTAATGGCATCATAATTGTGTGATTACAGTGCAGTCGACACTGCTCGGGGAGGAAAGGCGACAGGGACTCCGGCGACCTGCTGCGGGAGGAAGCTCCCTGCACCGGCAGCCAAGGGGACCGGCTCAGCCCTGCTCAGGCCAGGACGCTGACAAGCAGGAGACGTGGCTCCCCAGAGGGCCCTCCGCTCCACCGGGCCCCGGGGTTCCCAGCTTGGACAGAAGCAGTGCCTGGGGCTGCGGGGGGAGGGCGGGGGGCAGTTACACGTGAGGCCCACTGAGGCCCACCCGTAAGAGCTGCGCTTCGTCCTTCGCTCTGTGCATGTGTGCGTTCATTCATTCTCTCATTATTTCTTGAATTCTGTCACCTGAGGGAAATTGCCAATAGCTATCCAGAAATAGAGACAAAATTCAGTAAGGAGAGAGCGGCAAGGAAAGGGGGCCACAGTGACTGGCTGCCTACCAGCCAATGCCTCCTGGCTTCCTCGGGCTCTTCCTCATGCTCTGGCCTCTTCTCCACCTCCCTTGCTGGCTTCCTCCCTTCCCTGGCTTCGAAATGTTGGAATTCTCATGGGTTGGATCCTGCTTCCTCACCTGCTTATTACCACAGGCCACTTTCTTCTACTCCTGTGCCTCCAATGTCTCCCACAGGTGGCCAGTTCCCCGTATAGCTTCCCAGCCCGGACCTGCTTGCTCAGCTCCACCTCTGCACTAAACAAAGGCCTGCCTGACAAGCCCGCTTGTCACCTGGTCCTCTCTCTCCCATTCTAGCTCCAAACCTCTCCGGTGGCTCCCTCAGCACTCGGAACACTGAGCCCACTCTGCCGTGCCCCCACCCCCCAACCCCGGGCCCTGCCAAGCACCCAGCCCCATCCCACTCTCCCTTCCCCTTTGGTCATTCTACTCCAGCCCCCTGGCCTCCTCAGCCTCTAACACAAGACCAGCTCTTTCCCATCTGTTCCGGGCTGCGCTGTCTTTCCCCCTCCCAAGATTCATCTGTTGGGGTCTCTGGGATCTCAGAATATGACCATATCTGGAGATAGAGCCTTTAAAGAAGTAAGGAAGGTTAAATGAGGTCATCTGTGGGGGGGGGGGGGGGCGCCTAATTGGTGTGACTGCTTGGAGATAGGGCCTTCGAAGAGGTGATCAGGTGAAAAGAGCCATCAAAGTGGAGCCCTGATTCCCCATGAGTGGCGTCCTTATAAAAAGAGGCAGAGACACCAGGGGTGTCACTCAGAGAAAAGGCCATGTGAGGACACGGCAGGAAAGTGGCAAGCCAAGGAGAGAGGCCTCAAGGAAAAATGTCACTGCCAGCACTTTGATCTCGGACTCCAAGCCTCCAGAAACTCCAGGGGAGGACTTTCTGTTGCTGAAGCTGCCCAGTGTGTGGTATTTTCCTACAACAAGCCTAGCGAACGGCCTCCACGCCTGCCAGGCTCTCTGCCTGGAATAGTCTTCATGTGACCCAGTCCTACTCATCCATCAGCCTCAGACGAAGTGCCGCCTCTTTAAAGAGGCCTTCCCTGGACCTCAGGTTGAGTCAGACTCTCCTAGAACCTTGCACCTCTCCTTCAAGGCATCTGGATGCCCCTGCCTACACCAGCTCACTCTGACTAAGCATCGCTCTCCTATCTGCCTCTCTGACCAGACATCACCGTCCTGAGAGTGTCTTCTCCCCAACCACCGACATCACCTCATGGTTCCTGGCACACGGCAGAATCTCAAATATTTGTTGAATAAATGACGCTGCAGACACGAATTATCTCATTAAGAGCCGCTGGATTTGGATGCCACGATTCCCATGTCAAGGACAGGCAGAGGCTAAAGGAGGAGAAGGAGATGTGTCCAAGGACAGCCAGCAAGGAAGGAGCAGGCCTGGCTGGGGGACGAAGGCCATCTGCCTATAGAGGACTTGTCACAGCCCCATCTGCCCAGAGGGGGGAAGGCAGCAAGGGCTGGGCTTGTCCTTCCACCTAGCTGCTTCCTCCCCCATGCTTTGGGAAGCACGCAGGTCCTGGCTTGGGCCTGTAGGGGTGGGCCAGGCTGGCAGGAGTCTAACACAGGAGGGCGAGAGGGGCCCGGGAAGACTAGTTGGGCAGGGCTGGGTTGGACATCCCTCTCCTCCGGTTTCTATCTCTGTGACCTCAGGCAAGTGGTTTAATCTCTCCCTGGCAGCGGAGAGCACCGCAGCGGCCTACTCTCTGAAACCACGATGCTGGTTTATGGACGAATGGAATGCTGTAAATAAACTATTGAGCGCTGCACTGTGCATACACCAAGCACTCAATACAGAGCAGCTACCTGTTTACGTGTTAGCAAAGCACAGAAAACACTGCGTGTCTGCAGCGCAGGAAGTGGCCCCACCAAGGAGGTAGTGAGGAGGGTCTTGGGGGGAGCCAAGAGATCTGCCTCTGTCACCACACCTGGTGTCCTTGGGCAAACCACATCTGCTCTCTGGGTCTCTGGTGAGTTCCCCAAGCCATCAGATGCAGGGGTGAGAGAGAGAAGGTCTTCTTAATTATTCCGACGACACACGGCCCCCTTTCTAAAGGGATGGGAGCCATGGGCCTTCTCCCCAGGGAAATGTCCCTGTATACAAGATGCAAATTTCTGCTCAGAGTATCCCAGATCCAGTGCAATCCTGGAGCGCCAGGAGGCCCTCCGCTGTCAGGCCCAGCGTGGAGGAGAGGGCGCCTCCCTGAAAAGATGAGCTCACAGGGGCAAGCCTGCCTGAAAAGGAAGAAATGGATGATGCCCTCCTTCCACTCTGCCCCGCTAACCGTTAGGGGGCGAAGCTAGTTCCCCAGTTCTGCCAGCCTCCACCCGGTTCACGCTGAGCACAGTAATGAGGATGCTGTGCAGAGGGACCCCGTAATTGGTCCCTGCCCTGGGCTGCGCTGCAAGAAGACAACAACCTTGACACATATCGTCCAGATGCACAACCCCCGGCCCCAGCTGCCATCTGGGCAGCCCTGGAAAGCATCTGCAGAGATCCACGAATAAACAGTCCCGGGAGAGGAAGTGCGGGGTCTCAGCATTTGCCCAGAAGCTGAGGGTATGTGAAATGGGGCAAGGATAAGAAGGGTGGGGATGTCAGCCAGGTTCAGGACCTTTTCCACTCCTAGGTGCCTCAGCTCTGAGTACAAAATATATTTCCTTGGCCTTTTTGCAGAGCTGCCCTAAAAGATAGGCTATGGGGAACGGAAGTCTTTACACCTGCATTTAATTTTTCACAGTGCTGCAGGAGTGACTCCTCTGAAATACAGTTGGGTCCCACCCCTTACCACGGGCTGTAAGTCCTTCACTCGACTTCCAGCCTCATCTGGCTCGATTCTGGACCCAACACCCAGGTATCCTTACTGGTATCTTTAATCTTAAACTGTCACCACCTGTGCTTGAAGAAAGTTGAGAGGATCTGATCCCAGTAATCTAAAAATGTCCCCCCTGTGTCACAGCAGTTACTATAATTACTGGCTTACTGGGTCTTCCTGCCCCAAGCTGCGTATGCCTTCGAGGGAGCAGCGTGGGTTTTCCCTGTGGATTCTGGCATCTGGCAGGGCCAGGGTGGGGTGTCCTAATGAAGATGTCTCGCAGCCTCAGCCCAGCTCAGCCACTCCCCCCTCCCCCCCCCCCCCCCCCCCCCCCCCCCCCCAACCAACACGCTCAGGCTGCAGGAAGCAGGACACAGAGCTCCCGGCCCTCAAACTCTGCCTTGTGAAGGGGAAGTGAATGGGGCTTGGACATGCTAGGAAAGGGGTCAAGAAATGCTCTGCCCTAAATCAGAGTTGGGAGGTCAAGCAAGACGACGACCAAGGGCATGGCCACTAGGCAGTCATGTTACTGGGAGGAGACAACAAAAAGAAAGAAAGAGAGCATAGCATGAAAATAATAATAATAATAATAATAATAATAATAATAATAACAATAATAATGATGATAACAATAAATCCCACCGCGCATGTGCGTGCACACACACACACACACACACACACACACAGAAACCCCAGTGTGAAACAAAATAGGACCTAAGGAACAGAAAGGAATTACCTGCACATGCTTCACGTTCCAGAACAACCTAAGAACACGAATTCACTAAGACAAGAGCTAAAAGGTTAGACGATAAAACAAAGAAGTGACACGAAGGGTTATTTATACAGTTGAGAACCACTACGCACTTTTGCAGAGCCAATAAATACGGAGAAATTTCAAGAAGAATACATGAAGAAATTTCAAGAAGCAGAAATTTCAATTAGCAGAGAATCTAATCAATTGTTCCGGTGAAGGGGTCCCAGTTCTGGTCTGCCACCTGCTAGCGCTGGGTCCCCGGGTGAGTCTCTGTGACGGCCCGGGGAGAAAGGCTTCTGTTATCAAAGCGACCGGAGGAGAGAAAAGCCAGGTAGAGAGAGCATAGGTGAGCCAACCTTGGGAAGCCGGTGAACGTGAAACAGGCACAGTGGGAGAGACGCAAGGTTTTTGTCTTCTTAAACGACACTCCCGGAATGAATCAAGAACGGAACACGCACAAGGAAAGAGATCGCCGCACGGTCCCACGGAACACTGATGCTGACCATCGGATGCAAAGGGACATCCCGGCTTAGGTGCTGAGCTCAGAAAAATCAAGGCAGAAGTTGGCAAGCGTCCGGGTAGACCTGCCAAGTCACCCACGGAAGGGAGAACACCGGTTGACCTCAGACTCCCTTAGGGCAGCATCCGCTGTCAATGGACAATGGACAGAAGTCACAGAGGCTGACTGCACGTGTGACCCGAGGGCATCTTCCCCTTTCAGGGCGTGGTTCGGGTGTGAAGGCAAGAGGCTGACATTCTCGCCCTCAGAGAATGCAGGGACAACACACGTGAGCCTCTGTTGAAGAATCTGCTAGATGATGACTTCCAGCCAGGGAAGAGACGGTTCAAAATGAAAAGGGAATGAAAGATAAGAACCAGTAGAGCACCGAGTCTATTTAATGATGAAAACAAACCCAAACAGCTATGCGAATGGTCATTAAATTTCCTATTTATGTGATCTGGAGTAAGCTACTTAACCTGCTTGAGCCTCGGTTTCCCTCACCTGCAAAGCAAGGGAGTCATGCCCATCTTGCAGGGTTTAAGGATTAAATGAAAACACCGTCTGGGAAAAAGCAGGGACTTGCACATCACAATTCACTAAGAGGTGAAGATAACCAAAGATGAAGATAAAAAATGGAATGGAAGTGAGCACCCCAACTCCCCCCACCAGGAAAAAGGCAAGAGGAGGACCCACTGTTGGGGTCTAGGGAGCTCGGGGGGGGGGGGGTACTCTGAGCTTTCACAAAGGTCCCTGTCCCAGTGCTGCAAGTCAGAGCAGGGAGAAGGCTTCCCCACAGAGGGGTGTGGGACCCCCTGTTTCCACCCAGGCAGACAGCAGCCGCCTTTCCTCAGGACAGAGGCTGAGAAGCTCAAGACCAAACAGGAGGACTTCATCTCCCATAGCAGCCGCCTCCTGAGGGCCCGGAGGGAATCTCCAGCTGACCAGCCCTGAGGAATGGAGCGCCATGGGGAACACGACACGCACGGGTTCGGAAGCCAAGTTCTAGACCTGGCACTGGGTCCTCCTGACCCACCTGCTCTTCTTCACGGACCGGAGTCTATTTCCTCATCAGGGAAATACGGGGATGGGGTCTCTCCCAAGTTCTCTGGGTCTACCTTGTGCCCATAGAGTGCAGGCTTCTGAGCTGGCGGCATTCCTGGCATGAAGTGGTTGGACCACAAATAATCCAACAAGCAGACGAAGGCAGGAGGGAGAATAGCAAGGGATAAGATGGAGCGTAAATTAGCGGCGGGTGGGGGGGGGTTGCGGGAAGGACTCAGGAAGAAAGGCTGTGCAGGGGTGTCAGGGTACTCCCTGCCAGTGAAAGCAGAGAGGTAGCTGCCTCCCCCTGCACGAGGTGCCCCAGATCCCACTCCCAACAGGAGCACTGCACAAAGAAGTCAACAACCACTTTCAACTACTTTTGGAAAAGGGTCCATGAAACAGCATAAAAACTGCAATCATCTATCTTAAAATAGGGGGGCTAAAATTTGAGAAGAAACAGGATTTTTGCAGAGTTTCAAAGTAGATTCCTCCAAGACTTTCATTACCTACAAAGGGAACATATGATATTTTTAAAGGAGAAACCCGGCGGGCATTTAGCCGAGTGATCGAGGTGCCCACCATGGTAATGAGACACGGGTATCACGTACTCCCCAAAATGATGTGCTCAGGGGGGCTCAGCATCACCCCCACAGCCTTCTTGCCAAAAGCTCAGCCTAATCAGGAGAAAACGTCAGATAAACCCAACTGAGACACTGTACAAAACAACCGACCGGTACTCCTCAGAGTCTCAAGGTCAGGGAAGACAAGGAAAGACAGAGAAGCTGTCACACCTGAAAGGAGACGGAGGATAACCAAATGCAACGTGGGATTTGGAATTGGATCCCAGAAAAGACAAAGTGCATCAGGGGGGACGCCGGTGAAGCTGTCGACTGTCATTTCAGTAACAGCAGGGCTGTGTCTGGGGTCCACACCAAGGCTAAAGATGCCATTTGAAGTCTGCCCTCTCGGCGGGAATTCCCCATACCATGCTCTCAAACCAAGGGACCCGTTTCATGTCAGAGAGGGGGAACGCAGTAGGTAGAAAACTGCAGATCCACCGGTCCTAAAACATACCGGGCCATCCAGAACCAGCCAGCTCACTGGGAGTGTCGCTGAGACGACGCCCCTAGGGGACAGGACACCACCCCTCGGGGAGCTGCCAGGCACTGGCGGCCAGGATACGGGGCTTTGTGGTCAGTTGGTGAGATTCACGGGCCTGGCTACCAAGGAGTAGAGTGAGAGTGGACAGACTCCCCGCTCCGGCACTCAGCGAGCTTGTGCTTCGTCCCTTCACAATTGAGGCTCTCAGGGTCTAGACCCGCTGGGTCCCAGAGAAGGGACATGTCTGCCTGTTGGTCCCATCCAATGGGACAGAGTTCCCTTAGACTTAAAACTATGGCGGCCACCGCTTTACTTTTGATTCTTCTTATCAGTAAGACCAGCAGGCCCAGAAGACGGCTACCCAAGGACGACGACTGAGGTGAGGTGAGGAGCTGGGGCCCCTGTGTGATGGGGACGGGGGTGGGGGGTGGGGGGCAATGCCTGGCACTCAGGGGACTCCCTGGGGGCTGAGATGATGGGTAATAAACAGGAACTGCGAGTCCCGATGGCACAGTAACCGGGGCCTCGGGGATGAGAGTCCGGGTCACCTTGCAGGCAGGCCACGGGTAGCCTAGACATGACCCTCGGGGCAGGTGGAGTGGGGGGAATCCAGGATGGCCGGTGGGGAAGGAGACATGAGGGGTCAGGTCCAGCCTCAGGGACAACCCTAGCTTGTTCCGCCAGCCCCTCCCTCACGGGTTTCCCTAGAAACTACCCAACCTGAATCCCAAAGACACTTGGAGGGCGTATGGATTGTACAGGATGTGGTGGGTGCCATGGGGGCCCTCCCAGGTCCCACGCATTGTACCTGTACTGCCGTCCTCCGGCAGCTGAGGGTGTGGGCTGCCGACTGCCTCAGGGAACTGCCCTCCACCGAGTGGGACCAGCCTCTCCTGGAGCTTCTGTCCCAGGGAGCTGCCAACACCACCATGAAGCAGACTTTGTTCTGGGCTCCCTGTGGGACCAGGCCCAAGCTCGTCTCCAAGGCCCCAGCCTTGCGCGGCAAGGACAACTACCCTCCCTCTGCCCTACCACCTTCCCTCATGCCCCTGCTCCTGGCCGTGCTCTGGCTTACCTCACTTTCTCAAGGCTCTGCAGTGTGGATCCTGCCCCAAGACGCAAGATAATACCTGTCCCGTTTAGAATCATGCCTGGTGTATAGTCACTGCTCAGTGGCCATCAGCCATCAGCCCTGCAATGAGCCAGGCTCTGCGCTAGGTGAGCGATGCTCATTTCCCCCTGACCCCTCCTAGCACGGGAGCAACCCTATGACCATTTCCCAGATGAGCAAAGGCCTCCCAGCTAGCTGTGGCAGACTCTTCATTTGCACCCCAGTCCCTCTGGCCCCTCTCTGGTCATCCTGCTAATGGCACTTCTGTCTCACATATCCATTCTGTCCCCACATTTTCGGAAAGTCCCTACGACTCTAAGCCCCTCTGTCCCCATGCTCTGAGCCCTGGGACCTTGAGAGTGGAGCTTCTGTCTGGGGCCCAAAGGGCCTGCTCGGAGCCACAGTGGACCCTGAGCACCCCCGCATCTTCCTTCCCTGCCCGCCACAAGCATTTCTGATGGGCCCAGCAATACAAATTCTCTGGACCCCATTGCAGCCCTAATGACATGTGAAGTTACTGCAAATAATGCACATAACACACTATCCGTTTTTTTTAAGTATTTGAATTTCCTGCTGAGAAAACACAAGATTTTTATTTCTACCTGCAGGGGACCCAGGTTCTTGACGAAGCAAAGGTTTCAAGACTGGAATCTTCTGCCTCAGGAGTGAGCCAGAGGTGAGCGAGAGGGAAGCAGGACCGGTAACCCGTTCGTGGCCCATGGGCTGGGGGCCCATTCTGCAGGGAGAGGCTCCTGTTTAGGCCCTGCTCCGGTGACCCTGCAGTCACAGAGACCTCCTGCCCCCACCTTGGGAAGATGCAGAGGGCCTGCCCCCCGTTCCCCCCCACCTGGGAATAGACCTGCTCTGCTGCACCGGGCGGGGGACGGAATGGTTGAGAAAGAGGGCACTTGATGAAATTAAAAAGCAACCAATTTAAAAGAGATTAAGCAGGGAAGAGGGGACTTAATGATCAGCTTTTGCCACTGTGAACTAGCAGTGGCACGGAGACTAATGGTTTAATATGTTGCTAAACACGGGTGAGGCGTCTGCGTGAATAATAAGGGCATCTGTAGTTATAGCGACAAGGGTGAGGTTAGCCTCCCTGTGGCCCTGGGCCTCGGGGGCAGCACGGCTCCGTGTCGGCACGGGCGTGGGGTAGCAGCCTCGGGAGCAGGGACGGGGCGGGGAGCCCAGCAGCATCCCCCCTGCAATCTCCGGCACCCAAGAGCGCTGGCTCCCAAGGACTCGGGAAGAATGACAGCCACATACCCTTGGCTCTGGTTGCAGAGTCCGCAGGAATGGGAATCTGGCACACACGATGTCTGCAAGGCAGAGGGCCTGGGGACGGACAGAGGGGAGGAGAGGCGGAAGCTGCCACACCTCCCTACAGCTGAAGCTCTAGGTCAACCCAAAACAGCACGGTCTCAGTTCAGAATGGGGCTCAGGCTGAGAATGTGTCAGCCCCGGAGCCTGTTTTGAGCGGGTTTTGCTTTCACCTTCATTAGGAAAAAACCCTTCCTCCGGGACCGGCCGTGCCCAGGGTCTGACACCTACACACGTCACCAGCTCCCATCGTTACTGTCATTTGCAAGGGCCCAGGGTCATTCATCATTCACTCGTTTAATGACCACTCACAGGGACTCTGTCTGTGCCCTGCAGGGTCTGGGCTAGGCAGGAGGATGCAGGGTCCCCCACAAGACCACACAGCCCAGTCCGGCATTGGGAACCTGCCGTCGACAATGATACGTCATGAAAGTCACGACCGGGCAGGTCCAAGGGCTTCCTGCCGAGGTTAGGTGGCTGTGGCTCCCTGTCCAGAGGCCCGCACCCCAGCCCAGAGCCCAGACCATGCTGACAGCGGCAGCTCGGGGCAGAGGCAAGAGAGCTGGCGTCCTAGTCCCATCTTGGCACCTGCTTCCTGGGCAACTCCAAATACTGAGCTTGCCGTCTCCATTCCCCACATGGCAAAACGGAGAGTTCGATACCGGCCCTCCTGGGTCATGGGGCCATCATGAGAGTAAAGCAACAGATGCGAGAAGGGCCTTGACGACCTAGCAGTTTCACACGTGCACCAGGAACTCTGTACAGAACCAGACTGGAGCCGGGGGGTAGAGGGGCTCGGGCAGTGCCCCCAGCAAACAGCATCTCTGCAGAATGGACGAGTGAAACGGCCAGGGATTCCGGAACACACTCCAGAGGGATGTGTTTTGCAACTATCGGTGTTGGATCATTTCCCGGGACACGAAAATAGACTCCATCTACAGACCTGTACGTTTTCACTGTGTTCATTAAAAGGGAATTGAACTGAAAGGAAAAGCTGATTTTTCTGTAACCGTTCTATCTAAAACCTGGCTACTGGTGTTCATACCTCCCCACGGGTCAACAATAGCGCAGGGAACAGAGAGGTTTAGAAAGAAGCCGGGGACCTCCAGCAGCCGCTGCGCTCCCTGCCTTGGAGACCATCAGACCACCCCTCTGGGCAGCCCAAAGCTGGAGGCTGGACCATTCCCACCTGTGCCTGGGTTTCCAGGTGGCCTCGGCATCACATAAGGGTGCTCTCGTCCACAGATGCCAGGCAGTGGCCCCTGTTGAATTCTCTACCCCTCAATAGTCGCGCTGGGTCTGGGACCGGCCCTCCAGAGACGCACTTCTGCTCCCCTCGGGGCGGGGAAGCGTGCTGTCGACAGGATCAGCCTACATTCTCCGTCTCGTCCTCCTCTGCCTCTTGGCTTCCAAACGTCACACAACTCACAGTGATCACCCGGGACAAGGTAGCCCCACCTGCCAATCCAGAATTCATCTGGCTCAGCCCCGCTCTGGGTGAGCCAGTCTCTGCTGCTCTAAAGAGCGCACGGTGTGCAGGAGAAACAGGCTTTCCAGCAGCCGGAGCGTTTCTGCAAAGCCAATTACATGCTTATTACTCCTCTCCAGGAATGAAACCCACATCCCACATGGCCATCCCCTTGCCCAGCACACACTCACTTATCTCCGGCACACGATCCTTCCTGCCAGCCACTGCTGTCAGAAATGTCTAGCTGGGCTCTTAATCACCTGCCAATGGGCCTGGAAGGAAGGCAGGAGCAGGAATACCCATCCTGGAGCCAAAAGAGATGCGCGCAAGAGCTGGAAATGCACGCAGGCACGGCACAGAGGAGCTGGCTTGCAGGCCACGGAGGGACCCTCTGGGGCTCATGAGAAGGGGTGGTCACAAAAGGGCATCAAGGTGAGGGCAGCTCTGGAGGAGGTCCTCCCTCTCAGACCTGTGGGCCAGGTCCAGCCGGCCACCTGCTCTGATAAATAAAGTTTTAGGGAGATGCAGCCACATCCCCTCGTTGGCATGCTGTCTGGGGTTCTCTCACTACAACGGCAGAGCTGAGACCATATGGCCTGCAAAGCCTAAAATATTTACTACCAGGCCCTTTAGAAAAAAAGCTGCCAACCCTTGGGGTCGTCGGAAAGGCCCCGGAGCCTGAACCTGGAAGTGGAAGACTCGAGATAAGGCGCGTGCTCTGTCCTGCCCCTGTGAGCCATCTCCGCTTCCCTGCAGATCAGGAGCTGAGTTTCTCATCTACCGAGTGGGACTAGAAGATCTACTTTACAGGGCTGTTGCCACGATGAGTAAAAAGCGGACAAGCTGTGCGTCCGGGGAAGGCTTCAAAGGCAGGCACGTGCGTCAACAAGGAAGTTGGTGTCCTTCCCTCGTGCTCCTGAAATAAACCTCTGCATCCAAGTCTTCGCGGCTGGACTCGCTTCAGAGACCCTGCATGTGTTTTTCCAAATATGCGTATAAACGCTAGGTATGGGGCAGAAAGGGGAGGAAAGGAGTGATGATGGGAGAGCCATTCTTTGTCACCAACTTGATTTGACCAAGAGAAATACTGATAAAGCAGGTGAATCAAAGCCTACTTTCTTTTTTAATGGGGATGCTGCCAGACCCAAAGTATGGCCACTGAGCCCCCAGGGGTCCCCTCAGTGGGGAAGGACAGGATGCTGGGCCCTGTCATACTCCTTGGCTTGGGTTGGTTTCTGCTTGGGCTGAGAATTACGGATCTTGACCACGTACTCAGCTTGCAGTGTGCCCTCAACCCCGGTTCTCAAATGAGGCCCCTTTTAAGCAACACCCCACCTTCCTGAAAGTCCAAATGCATGGGCCATCAGTTGCCATAAAAGGCTTGTACCAGACAGTGTCCTCACCCTTAGCCAATGAGTCCAGAGGGGCTAAGGAAGTTCTAAGTGGTCCCAAGACTGGTGGGACACAATGTCTGCTCAAGGAGCTTCTGGCCTCCTCGGGGAAGAAGGGGAGCAAGCAGGGCCAGGAAAGGAAGGATCTTTAAGGATCTTTAGGATCTAAGCAGAGAAGAAATTATGGTGCCCCTCTCCATAGGTAACTCTAAATAAAAATGTGACACATCGATACCCAAGACTTACATGGACCCGGAAATGGACAGAAGTTCTTTGTAGCTTTTTGGATGCCCGAGTAAGTTCATGGGAGCTTACCTCTTCTGCTCCCCCCCCCCCCCCCCCCGCCAGCCACCGGTGGCCCTGCTATGCAGCTGTCCGCTTAGCGAGAAGTCAACACTGAAGTTCATGCTCTAGACGTCCCCAGCAAAGGGCACAGACGGTCAAGAGGGACCACATCTGGAAGGGGACTTGTGGATGCTTCAGTAGGTCTTGAAGAACAGGAACATTTCAACAGACTGAGATGTGGGAGACAGTTTTCTAGTTAAGGGTCTCGCCAAAGTATGGAGGGGGAAGAAAAAAGACATCTTTGAATGAATAGTAAAATTCTAAATCTTGCCTGGGAAAGGTCCTGGTGGCTGAAAAATAACACTAGTGAGGGAGAGTATGGGAGTATTACTTAGATCTCCTCCCCTCTTGGCTCAAGGAATTCTTTCCTGTAACTATCCTCCCTGTCTAACATCATATTTCCCCTCTCTGCTGGATCATTTGCCTCCATCAGCACACAATCCTGGAACAATATTTACCATCTTTCAAAAATCCTCCTTTGCCATCAACAAAACAAAAGGAAACCTACTGAATGGAAAAAGGTATTTGCAAATGATATCTCCAATAAGGGGTTAATATCCAAAATAGGTAATACTTCTACAACTCAACACACACACACACACAAAAAAAGACCAAATAATCTGGTTAAAAATGAGCAGAAGGCCTGAACAGACATTTTTCCCAAGAAGACAGAGCAATGGCCAACAGACACATGGAAAGATGCTCAACATCATTCATCATCACAGAAATGCAAATCAAAAACACAAGGAGATATCACCTTACACCTGTCAGAATGGCCAGTATCAAAAAGACAAGAAATAACATATGGTGGTGAGGACACAGAGTAAAGAGAACCCTCATGCAATGTTGGTGGGAACATAAATTGGTGCAACCATCATGGAAAACAGTATGGAGGTTTCCTCAAAAAATTAAAAATAGAAATGCCATATGATCTAGTAATTACACTACCTGGTATTTAGCCGAAGAAAATGAAAATGCTAATTTGAAAAGGTCTATGCACCCCCATGCTTAATTACAGTCTATTTGCAATAGTCAAGATATCGAAGCAACCCAAGTGCCCATCAACAGATGAATGGATAAAGAAAATGTGGTGGAATGGAATGGAATATTACTCAGCTATTTAAAAAAAATGAAATCTTGCCAACAACATGGATGGACCCAGAGGGTATAATGCTCAGTGAAATCAGTCAGACAAAGAAAGAAAAATACCATATGATTTCACTTATGTGCAAAATCTAAAAAGTAAAACAAATGAAAAAACAGAATCACACTCATAAATACAGAGAACCAACTGGTGGTTGCCGGGGGCGGGGGGGGGGGTGCGGTGCAGGGAATGGAGGAAATAGGTGAAGGGGATTAAGAAGTACAAACTCCCAGTTACAAAATAAGTCACAGAGTGATGAAAAGTACAGCATAGGGAATAGAGTCAATACTACTGTAGTAAGTTGTGTGGTGACAGATGGTGTTTACACTCACCATGGTGAACATTACATAATGTATAGAACTGTTGAACTGCCATTTGTACACCTAAAACTAATATAAAGTCGTATGTCAACTATACTTAAGTGATATAATTATTTTTAAAAACCCTCCTTTTACCCCAGATCCCTCTCCAACAAACATCACCTTACTTGGCTTGCCTTTATAGAAAGAATCTTCCTGCTTTCACTGTCTCTTCCTCTTCTCTGCTGAGCCCCAGCCCATCAGGCTCTTACCCCATGTCTCCACCAAAATGACCTTTAGGGAGGTCATCCATGATTTATGAATGATCCTTATGGAGGCCATCCATGACTTATGAATGATCCTTATGGAGGCCATCCATGATTTATGAATGATCCTTATGGAGGCCATCCATGACTTATGAATGATCCTTATGGAGGCCATTCATGATTTATGAATGATCCTTATGGAGGCCATCCATGATTTATGAATGATCCTTATGGAGGCCATCCATGATTTATGAATGATCCTTAAGGAGGTCACCTATGACTTCCACATGGTTGAAGTCAATCCACAATTCTTAGTTCTCTCATCCTTGACCCAGCAGCTTCATTGCACAGTAGCTTCAGCCCTTCCACTGGGATGCTCGCCTCCTTCACCTCTGGGACTCCACTCTCTCCTAGTTTCCCTCCCACCTCTGGCTGCCCCTGCTCAGTCTCCTCTCTGCTAAGCACTGAAGCCCTCTTCCATCTTCTCTTCTGTATCTACACATACTCCTTTCATGATCTCCTCTAATACCAAGGATTTCAACATAAAGGGGACTCTTAAATTTCTATCTTTACCTCCAACCTCTCTCCCTCTTCATGTCCAACTGCTTACCCAGCACCTCCGCTGGAAGGTCTAAAATATTCCCTGACATAAGTCCCCAACCCAGGTTTTCATTTCCTCTTCAAACCTGCTCCTCTGAGCCTTCTCCACTCCATTTATCCCACTTCTCCAGCCTTCAGTGTACAGGTCACCCCATTCTCTTCTCTGTCTCACTCTTCACATCCTTTCTGTCAAACTTGCAATATAACCCACACAATTCGGTGTCCCCACCACTACACCTGGGCCCACACTGGCCTGTCTCACCTGAGTTCTAACCGGTCTCCCCATTTCTTCTCTTTCTCCTTAGAGGTCTTTCTCCACACAGCAATCAACAAGGGTCATCCTTTAAGCACAAAAGGCAGAGTACAGTGCACTCCTGCCCAGAACTTTCTCCTGGCTGCACATCTCACTCACAGACAAAATCCTTACAATGGTCCAAAGATTATCCTCTCTTGTTCACTCTATTCCAGTCATCCTGGGCTCTTCACTGTTCCTTTCTGCTGCCCACCAAGCTCCTGGGAATCTCAGGACCTTTGCACCTGCTGTTTCTTCCAGCTGGAATGCCTTTCCCTCAGGTATTTGCCCAGCTCATTCCTTTCTTCTCAGATCTTACCTCATCTCTTTAGAGGACTCATCTGGACCACCTTCCCCTTATTCTGTTCGGTTTTTCTACATATTCATTCATATGGATTATGTCTCCATTTGCTTTCTACCTTTTCTCACTAGACTGTGAGCCCCATGAGGGCAGGAGCTTCACTGGGTATCCCTGGCACCCAGCCCAGAGCCTGGCATGTGATCCTTCGCAATAAACACTTGCTGAGTTAGTGCCAGGCCTGAAAGTAAGGATTTTATTTGGAGAAGCAGTGGGGAGCCACTGAAAACCTCTGAGGAGAGTGATCCCACACAGCAGGCTCTGGGACCAACTTCCCGGCAGTGACGGCAGGCTCGTGGAGCAGTCCAGCCAAAATCTATGATGTGTGGCTCAGCTATCTCATAGGTATTCCATGTGCAGCTGGCCACACACTTCATCCATTTGGGGCAACTTTTTTTTTTTTTAAATCCGTGATAATAATGAAACTAGCCACCAGTGATTTAAGTACGTAGGTAAAATACTTTATATTCAATCTTTCTCATAACTCACTATTAGACCTATTTCAGAGGTGAAAAAACTGAGGCAGAAAGATTTATTATAATGCCAAGAAACTGACAAACCTAGATCCTCATGCAGGAGGTCTGACTCTAGAGCTTGCGTCCCTCCCCACCTCGTTCTGTTAGTCTGTGAGAGGGCTGGCATCAGGATTTGCAAGGAGCCCTCCCATCACGACCATTCTGTAATACGGAGTGAGAGATGGAGATTTTAAGGAATCGATTTCAGCAAGAGTTGACGCTGCTGTCTTGAGTCTGAAGACTGGAAACTCAGGCAGGGTTTCTATGCTCCCATCTTGAGGAGAATTCCTTCTTCTTCAGTAAACCTCACTCTTTGCTCTTAAGGCCTTCAACTGATTGGATGAGGCCCACCAGATGCTTGACTGAAAGTCTGCTGATTTAAATGTTTATCACATGTTTAAAATACCTTCATAGTAACATCTAGACTGGTGTTGCACAAACAACTGGGTCCACAGCCTCCCGCCAACTGGACACATAGATTTAACCATTGCTGTGAGCTTATCCTTAGATGTCCCAGGTGTGCAGAGCCAGCCAGAGATCCACGTGGCCGATAAGGCACTTTCAAGAGGACACTTCACTCCAGTAAGGGGGCTGGGCCACTGGCTTTTCCACAGGAGGTTTGCAAAGGTCAGAGTGTCCATCTTGATTTCCCTTCTCCTATTACTTTGCCAGGTCCCTGAGGCCTTGTAGAAGTGTTTTTCTTCCCACTATTATGGCTGTTGTTATTATCCTTCTTAATCTTGGCACGAGGATGCCTTGGCTGGCTTCCAAGACGGAGAGCTACGTTCTGTCTCCCTGACACCCTCCTGTTGCTTTTCATCGGGTGCAGAGTATCTTGTCTTCTCTCTCCAGACAGACGCTGGAGTGTGGCCTGTGATGGCTAAAGGGGCCATCCCTCCTGGCTCAGAGATGAATGGGACCTAGAATGGGGTGACACCAGCTCCAATCCTGGCTGCCATGTGGAGATGTTTGCTTATAAGGAGATTTCCTAGGCCCCTTGCCTATCATCTCTCAGAAGGGGACCTGCCCCAAGAATCACAATGGGCTCCAGTCCTGCTTCTGTCACTAACCTGCCAGGTGACCTTGGGCCAGTCTTTCCCCATCTCCAGCCTTGAGTTCCCATGAAGACCTGGCTAATTTCCAAGGTGTCTTCCCACTCTAGCATCCCACGTATGCTCTCAAGGCAGGTCATTTCTGCCATACTCACGTACAAAGACAGGGGTCTGGCCCGAGGCGGGGTTTGTGAACATGTACACAAGGACTTAAGGCCACAGCTGGGAAGCGAACCCAAGACCCTCAACTCTGAGTCCAGAGCCCTTTCCTCTTCAGTCTTCCCCGTGTTGCCCACTTTTACAAGTGCTGCCTAAGGTGACAAATGCATTTCACTCTGTGACGGGGACATCCACACAGCACATACACCGACCAGTACGAGAGAGACTAACCTTTTATGAATGACACTCTCCCTTTCTGCTTGTAATGCCCTCATTCTGTTCCACATCTTAAAATGTATAATTCACTGATACGCCATAATCCGTATTTAAAGAAAAGCCCTCCGGCCCACCTGACAGCCCCTGGGCCCCGTGGCAAACCGGACCTCCACGTACTCTCCCTGGGGCTGGACGACAGGCTCTGCTTTCAGTCCTTTCTTACTCTGACAAGTCATGGGGCCCAAAGATCAGCTCTTCAACCTCAGGGGTCCTAGCACAGGACACACAGATCCAGACAAGAGGGGTGATGGGTGAGATGTAGGAAGAAAGCTGGTACCTGGATACCAGTAGCTTAATAGTCTTCCCAAGCCTCCCTTTCAGAACTGGGATGTAGTATGAGACGCCCATTCTCTGTGCTTCCATTTATCACCACAATTTCACATGCCCAACCTACATGGTTAAACGGCAGTCGAAATGAAATTCACACCCACCATCACGAACCCATGGAGACATCACGAACCCCACACGTCTCTATAAACTATCATCTTTGACTCCAGAAGGCTTTAGGCAACCACGGCTGCCCAGGGGATATGACACGCAAAGAGAGCCATGGGTGTGTGTGTGTGTGCGCCTGTGAATGTGGCCCACGCATGCGTGCTGGGGGCCAGGTGGCTGAGCAGTGGCATCTTCCACAGAAGAGTGAGGCTTGCTGAGTCCACTGCTCAGACACATATGCAGTCAGGTGAATAACACGGATCAGTGTGCTTGGACACGTGAATCCCTTCTTAAACGTTAAATGTTCCTGTGAATGTGAACTTTGCCTCTTCTTCCTTCAGCTCCTCGGGGCCAGAAGCGTGGCTCCCTCCCACAGGAGGCTGCCCACAGGGAGAGACGTGAGGGTGTTTGGCCTCTCTGAGGGGGACACAGTCGGCCACCTATCTCACCAAGGGAGGCCTCCCCGTCCTCCAGCCACTGCCCTCTTCCACTGGTCCTCCACCTCCACAAGAGAAGAAGCTGAACCCACCACCTGCCTCAGGTCTCCCCGCTCCTCCTCGCCTCGCCTCGGAGCCCGACCAGAAGCCGGTCCATCGGGGACCAGCTCTGGGCCCAACGCGACAGAGTCAGAGTTCCGGGGTCAGAGCCTGCAGGCCAGTCGGTCCAGGTTAGAGCCGGCGGCTGCCTGTCCTCCTCCCCAGTGTCTCCCACACCTAACAGTCTGTGTCAGAACTACTGCTCCTGTATCATAAATATGCAAAGCCGGGGAGGCAGCCGGCGACTGGGATAAAACACCAGGGATTATTTACGAGTCCCTGACTCTCACACTGGGGCTTTATTTGCTTAATGAATGGCCGGGGCCAGTCATCAGCCCAGGGATTTATTTGTCACCGGGAGCAGAAGACACTAGAACGTAGAGATGTAAAAATGACGAATGTCCCGACTCGGCCAAGGTGGTATTTCATTGCCGGCATCTCTGGCGGGGAAGGGAAAGCAGGGAGAGGGAAGGACAGCTCGCAGGCTAAGCAGCCATGGCTGGGAGGAGCCGCGAGTGGAGAGACCCGCCAGGTTAAAAAACAAAACAAAAACAAAACCATAAACACCGCTCTCCAGAATGAAGGCGGAGGGACTGTCCGCCATTCTCCCGTGCGCTTGGTCCCCTCAGCTCTCGTGGGAAGCCCCCATTCATCAAACTGCCACCCAAGCAAACGCTAACGTGCCCACCGCGAAGACCATAGGCCCAGACAGGTGCCAAGCACCTCGGCTTCTCATCAGCGATTCACTAGCAGGGGAACCTCACTTCAAGTCACTTCAAGTTTCTGGAACCGTCTTGTCATTTGTAAAATGAAGGGATAGACAAGCTCTGTGGTTCTTACACAGACCGATGTCCCTGCGTCACCTCGGCCACCAACGTTGGCCTCCACCACCAGCACCAGCCTCGGGCCCTCAGCCAAGCCAGCCTCACACCGAGCAGCGGCAGGTCTCACATCCCCTCGCAGGGAAGTCCCCTGGCCTTGACTCTCGCCCCATGTTGTCCATTTGGTACCAACCCCCCTGAGTGCCAGTGAGGCACGTCCGCTCAGCCAGTCACTGTTCTCCCTACAACCAGGGGAACCACATCACAAATGGAAGGGGAATGGACGATCTATGGGCCACATCCAAGTCATGACTTTCAAAAAGGATACTGGACGTAACAACAAGGATGATGCTCTAAGGCATGGAGGGAGGAGCAAGAAGACAGAGCCCATCTTTCCCCGTGACCTCATACCACAGAATGGTATTGTAGGATTGTAGGAGAGAAAAGAAGCTTCTCTCTTGGTGGAACCATGACGAGTCTGGGTATCTTTGCTACCATAGCCTAGTCCCCCTCCTCCCCAACACGCCTCCCACGGTCCTTCCAAGGAGGGAGAGTCCTGCTCTGTGGGGCCACAGCTCATCCTGAGGACAGCACTCCGTGAGAGCCTCTCACACAAACATCCTGAGTTATTACATGTGTGTTTTCTGGATGGTGAGCAGCTGGAAAGCAGCTAAATGAGTGAATAAAGTCCCGGTCAGATGACTTCAAGGGTCCTTGTCGCTGTAGAAGTGGATCAGAAATCACTTATGGGGGCTTCTCGGTGGCTCAGTGGGTTAAGCCTCTGTCTTTGGCTCAGGTCATGATCTCAGGATCCTGGGATCGAGCCCCGCATCGGGCTCTCTGCTCAGTGGGGAGCCTGCTTCCCCCTCTCTCTCTGCCTGCCTCTCTGCCTGCTTGTGATCTCTCTCTGTCAAATAAATAAAATCTTTAAAAAAGAAATCACTTATGGATAGACAGGCCTGCCCATTATGAGTTTTCAGAAGGGCACAGGAGGAAGCAGTGGGCCTCCAGCGCCTAACTGACGTGCTGGGAATGGAGCCAACGAGACTCACGGGGACGCTGCCATTCTAGACACCCGGGTAGGAGAGGCTCCCTGAGAGGGCAGCGTTTGCCCACCCCCCTCCTGGAAATCACTCAGGCCGGGCACAAGGTGGGACAGGAGAGAAAAACAAAGGGTCTGGGTCAGAGACCACGCCACGCGTTGGAAGCAAGAGGGATCTGACCGAGGCATTTAAAAGCTTATAAAATTGTTGAAAAGGCTGAGAAAGCAAAAGTTAAGGAAGTCACAGCTCGTGTTCACAAAACCAGAAAATGCCGGAATTCTAGAAACTGCCACTGATAGTCTCTGGTGCCTATACTGCAGAGTGGGGGACACTTCTGTCACCATTAGGAGGACATCCAGAAACACTGGCAAAACCTCATACCTCAAGCCAGCGAGCTCAAATCATATGCTCATATGAGAATGCAGTTTCCTATAACAGCGATCGGTCTGTGTTCAGGAAGCTTAACATCATAACCTTTAAGGGACTGCAGCCCTTTCTCAAAACTCCAGACATCCGTGTCCGATCCTGACACCTGGAGATCCCTTCAGGGGTGAATGCCTGGATGGTCGTAGGAGTCCCATCAGGTGGCCCCAGGGCTGGGGAGCAAGTCCCATTACTTCCCGCCTACTACTGCCTCACACAGGTGACTGGAAATGCTCATAAGAGAAAACACACATAAATAAGAAAGAAGTTTAAATAATAACAAAATATAGCACACGACTTGGACACACCTTTGTTCTGAGGTCACCAGAGCATCATTTCCAAGTGATTAGATTTAGGTATGACACCATCACCACAACTGATAATGAGGAAACCCTTTCTAGGCTCACTAACATAACGAACACTACTTGGACCCAGTCTACCTTTGCATATGGCGCTACAAATTCTTTGATTAGCCGCTCATCTACCAATGCCACGGCGCCTCCCCCTACTGGGCTCCCTGCTTCCCCCTCCCCACTCAACTCACCAAGTTAAGGAAACCAAGTCCCCAAACAGTTAGAGCTTACTGGCACACATTCACAACACTGGGGTCCATCCCGGCAATGTCATGAGGAGAAAAAAGGAATTCTGCCTAAGCCTTGAGAATAGCCACAACCCTTAGAGCCTCATAAGGAAATGTGGCTTTGGGTGCAGGATCTTGGCTATACCTTCCAACTCGTAGGGAAAGACAGAGGCTTTCTGCCCTCTCTCCACACCCTCGTGGGGGAGCAGAGCATGGGTCAGATGCACAGTGTGTTCTCTCTGCAGTAAGGTCTTCCTGTTTGGGGTTCTGTCTCTGGCACTGCTGAGTTGTTCCCTGCTCCCTCGGCCTATACCTTTTGGAGGTCCTTGTCTAACCTGCCAGGTCCATACTAACCTGCCAGGAACCTCCCTTCATTTGGAATAAGCTAGCCTTGTCCTTCAGGAAGGTCATGCAGAAACCATGGTGGGATTTTGGAAGGAACACCCAGGGGCCAGATGGATGGATATGCAGGAGGCTCCGAGGCCCATGGTGATGAGGCCAGCTTCCCAGAATGGGTGACCCAGCAGGGTCTCAGGCCCAAAGCCCTCACCTGTAGAAGAGTGATTTTTCTTAGAAAGTCTCCCATGCTCGTGGTCCCCAGGGAACTGGTGGGAATGGCTGGTTGAGGATTCGCCTACTCGAGACACCCCTAGCCTCTGACATCCCGAAATGACCTTCTTCACCCGGGCTCAGGGTTGCGGATGAGAAAGTCAGGATGGGGTGCAGGGAGAAAAAGAGTGATCACAGGCACAAGGACCGAAGCCCCGGGCTCCAGATGATCATGAATAGCAACCAAAGCCAGGGCCATTGCCAGGCTGCAAGAAACCGATGAAGTCGGCAGTTCCGGGTAGATAGACTCAATGACTTCTGCTGCTTTTACTTTTCTGGTGCCTTCCGAGGTCAAACGTATTAAGAAGCATCTTGGGGCCGGGAAGTTTGTGATGCAGCCTGAGGTCTGTGCAAGCAAGTGCACAACTTGATTCTGCAATCTTCCTGCTGGGGTAGCTATGAGAATATTCCTGCCGCCACCGCCACCCCGAGATTCTCTCTCTTTCCCAGGCCAGGAAGCCTCTCCTCAGCATAGCTCAGCAGCCCTGCTGAGCGATTAAGGCCCTATCAGCCTCCCACAGATCTGCTGTCAAGAGCGGAAGGCGTGTCCCACACTTGGGAGCCAGGAAGCCCTGCCTTGAGCGGCACTTAGCTCATGCTGGAAAAACAGCTGGGCTCTGTGGGAGAGAGTGCCAGGGAAGGCTGCCTCCCGTCAGCTGAGGGACCCCTGGATCAGTCAGTCCCCAAAGCAGCCCTGAGCGGGGAGGGGCCCAGAGTCACACCTCACCCCAAGTTTAGCACCACACGTCCATCAGTGGTCGCCCTCGGGTTGGGGAACGGACTGGGCGTAATCCAGCTGGTCCTGAACGTAAAGGGACAGGTGGCCATAAAGGAATTAGGTCTCCGAAATGAGCTCTGCTAGCTCGGGTGGGCTGCTTCTGCAGGTGCTCAGGCTGAGTCACGGAAAAGAGAACGAACTCTTGAGGCTTTGGGGGAGCTCCGATTTGCCAGGCACTTCCTTCCCGCCTCCACGGAGAGGGTTCTCCTCTACCCATCATGTGTAGCAAGGCTCCCACTTGTAAAATGCAATGCACCAGAGGCAGGGACAAGAGGGGGGTCCCCTGTCTTCCCTGGTGGCTCCCTCAGGACCCTGACACCTCCAACAAGAGAGCCACAACAGAGTTTCTATTTCAAAATAAGAAAGCATGAAATTTCAACACAAGACTCTGAAATTGTCCCAATTCTTTCTTCCAAAACCAATCATTTAGAGTGAACAGGCTACCTTGTTGCCTACCATTCCTTACGCCGGATTCCGACGATACTGTTTCGCTGGTTGGTTTTCTAAGGAAACTCCCATGTAGAGATCACAGACACTCGCTTATGCCAGGATCCGTTATCCTCTCTTTCACGCCTCCGGGGTAATGACAAGCTGCAACTCGGGGCACCCGGTACCTCCTTCCCAGCTCCACCCTGGCCTGCCTCAACGCCTAAGCGTCTGGATTTCTCTTCTGACTCAGCGCTTGCCCACGCCACCCCGTCCCGCTCCCCTCCCTGAGATAGGCAGGTGATGCCCGAATCTTAGTTCTGGCACTAATTTCTCTGCAGAATTCCCTCCCACGTTTCCAACCATCCGCACAATGTCTCCGCTGAGATGTTCTCATTATTGAAAATGCACATCAGAAACTGAACTCATTATATGATAATAGCAAACAAACCCTCATACTTGTCAAGAGATGGAGCACTCATAAGTGGCTTCTACACCTATTTTATACCCATTATCCCATTTAAAGCATACACAAAGTACTGAAATGTAGGCCAGGCAGGCATTGCTATTCTTATTTCACAGATCAAGGGACCAGGGCTCCGAAGAACTGCCTAAGATCAAACAGCTAGGAAATTATGGAGCCAAGACTATACTCAGTTTTTCTCCTTTCCTACTTCTCAGATCAAAGACCCAAATAGCCATCAAATCCTATGAAGTCAGGATGCCTGGCTGGCTCAGTCAGTAGAGCATGCGACTCTTGATCTCAGGATTGTGAGTTCGAGCCCCACGTTGGGTGCAGAGCTTACTTAAAAATAAAAATCTTGAAAAAAGGGAAAAAAAAAAAAGAGAAAATCCTATGAAGTCTACTTTTCTCCCTAAACCCTCTAACACTGAACCTGTCCTTCCAGGTCCTTCTCTGCTCTTGGCTTTTGTCTCTCGCTCCCTGGATTAGCACAGTGGCTGCCCGCATCTTCACCTTGCCCATCTCATTCCTCAGCCTTATGCACTCAACACCGCCTCCAAGTAATGAACACTGACACCAAATAATCCTTTCGCACACTTATTTCATGCTGTTACTCTTCAAGGAGAAAGTTTCAAGGACCCTTTCCAGCCCATATGTCAAAATACAGTGCTCTAGTCCAGTACCAGGGCCCTGAAAATGGCCCCACTGTCCTTTGCAACTCTGCCTAGAGAGTTCCTAGAGAGCTTCTGCTCTCCCAGCCACTGACTTTTGATCTTTCTGATTGTTTCTGTGATTCGTTTCTGTTCAAACCTTCACTAATTTCTTTCCTTCCGTTTGATGTTTTTTTTTTCTACTTCCTTAAGGCAGAGGTTTATGTTATTGACTTGAGATCTTTCTTCTTTTTAAATATAAGCGTGTACAGCCAGAAATTTCCCTCTAAGCAATGGTTTAGCAGCATCTCTTAAGTTTTGGTATGTTGTGGTTTTTTTTTTTTTTCTTTAAGGTGGGTTCACACATTTTTAAAAAGTTTTTATTTAAATTCCAGTTAGTGGACATACAGTGTTTTATCAGTTTCAGGTGCAAAATGTCGGGATTCAACATGTCCGTGTAGCACCTGGTGCTCATCACAAGGGCCCTCCCTCATCCCCACCATCTTTTTAACCCATCACCGCGGCCACCTCTTCTTTAGCCATTCATCTGCCAATGGACACTTGGACTGTTTCCATAATTTGGCTATTGTAGATTACGCTGCTATAAACATCAGGGTGTGTGTATCTCTTTCAATTTGGATTTTCCCATTCTTTGGGCAAATACCTAGTAGTGCAAATGCTGGATTGTAGGGTAGCTCTATTTTTAACTTCTTGAGGGACCTCCATACTGTTCTCCAGAGCGGCTGCTCCAGAAATGTTGTGCTTTCATTTTCACGCTTCCCAAGGTATTCTCTACCTTCCCTGGGATTTCTTCTCTAACCCACTGGTTGTGGAGGAGGATAATTTCCCAGATTCCTTTCTGTCATTGATTTCCAATTTCACTCCACTGTGGCTGGAGGAACTACTCTGTATGATTTCAACCATTTTAAATGCACTGAGGTTCTTTCATGGCCCGACATCTGGTCTATCACAAATGTCATGGGCATTTGAGAAGAGAGTGTTTTTTGCTATTGTTGGGTGAGGCATTCAACAGATATGTTAGACCTAGCTGGCTTACGATGTTCAAACCTTCCATCTCCTTTTTGGTCATGTGCTGACTTTCTCTATCCACTATGGAAAGTGGAGGAGTGAAGCATCCAACTATTATTGTCAAACTATCTTTTTTCTTTTGATTCTGTTAGTTATTGCTTCATGTATCTTGGGGGCTCTGCTGTTAGTCGATTATATGCTTACATCTGTTACCTGATCAATTGACTCTGATCATTATAAAATTGTTCTTCTTGGTCTCTATTTAAAAATGCTGTTTTAAAGTCTATTATGCCTGATATTAGTATAGCTCCTTTTGGTTCCTGACTGCATATTTTTAACCATCCTTTTACTTCCAACTTCTTTTTGTCTTTAAATCTAAAATGTGTCTTCTTGTACATAGCATATAGTTGGATATTTTTTTAAAAATCCATCTTGACATTTTATTGGGATATTTAGTCCATGTAAATTTAATGTAACTAATGATGAGGTAAGATTTATGGCTGCCATTTTGCGATGTTTTCTCTGTCTTATATCTTTATTCCTCTATTTTTGCCTCTCTGCCCTCTTTCATGTTAAATGGATTTTTTCTAGTGCACTATTTTTATTCTCTGCTTCTTTCTTTCATTTCTCTGGTTTTTTAAAGTTATTTTCCTGGTGGGTTCCCTATAGGTTATAATTAACATCTCAACTGATAACAACCTCATTCAGATTAATACTAACATATCTTCAATAATATAGAAAATCTTTGTTCCAATATAGCTCCATCCTCCCCTCAACTTGCTGTTAGTTTTGCAGTATAAATTACATCATAATGCATTATAAGCCTATCAACGTAGTTTTATAATTACTTTGTACAGTTGTCTTTTGAAGGAAATAGGAGATTAAAAGAGTGACAGATAAAAATACATTTACACTGTAGTAGTTTTTACTACTATTTATTTTTTCAAGTGGATTTAAATTACATCAGGTGTGATTTCATTTCAGCCTGAAAGATTCTCTTTAATATTTCTCATAGGTCTGGTCTTCTAATAACCAACTCCCTCAGTTTTTGTCTATCTGAGAATATCAATTTCTCTTTCACTTTTGAATGATAGCTTTTACTGAATGTAAAATGCTTGGGTGATAGTCTTTCTCTTTCAGCATTTTGAATATTTCATACCACAGATTTCTAACCTCCAAGATTTCTTATGAGAAGTTAGCTGTTAATCTTACTAGGGTCTCTTCCATGTGACAAGTCTCGCCTCTCTTGCTGCCTTCAAGATGCTCACTTTGTCTTTGGCTTTTGACAGTGTGATTACGATGTGTCTAGGTGTAGATTTCTTTGAGTTTATTCTATTTGGATTTGTTGAGTTCTTGGATGTGGAGATTAATGTTTTTCATAAATTTGGAATTTCTGGACATCACTTCTTGAAATCTTCTTTCTGCCACATTCTTTTCTCTTCTTCTGGGATTCCTATAATCCATATATTGGTATGCTTTATGGTGTCCCACAGGTCTCTCGATATTTTGTCTATTCTTAATTCTTTTTTCACCCTGTTCCTAAGACTGGATAGTCTTGATTGGCTTATTTTTAAGTTTGCTGATTCTTTCTTCTGCCAACTCAAATCTATTGTTGAGCTTCTCTAGTGAATTTTATTTTTCAGTTATTACATTTTCCAACTCGAGAATGTCTATTCAGTTTTTAGAAAATTTCTACCTCTTTATGATATTCTCTATCTAATGAACAAATGTTTGCATACTTTCCTTTAATTATTTAGACACAGTTTCCTTTAGTTCTTTAAATATACTTATAACTGTTGATTTAAAGTTCTTGTCTATTAAATCCAAAATCTGAGGTCCCTCACAAGCAGTTTCTATTGATTGTTTTCATGCCCCTGTGTATGAGCCATGTTTTCCTATTTCTTTGCACTTCTTACAATTTTTGGTGTTACTGAAAATTGGATATTTGAATTATATAATGTGGCAACTCTGGAAATCAGATAACTCCCCTTCCTCAGGGTTTGCGATTGCTTCTGTTGTGGCTGTTTGTGTGTTTAGTGGCTTTCCTGGACTAATTCTATAAAATCTGTATTTTTTTTTTTCTTTTATCAGTGCAGCCACTAAAGTCCCGGCCTTTCCTGAGAGACTCTGCTGTGTGTGTGTTGGGGCATGCCTCCAACATTACTACTCTGCTTCATCCTTCACTTTCTGCCTGCAGAAAGTCTCAAAATCAGTCAAGGGTGAGAAATTAAGGCCTCAGATATTTCTTGGCCACGCACACAGCTCTGCATATGTGAGTGGCTTTCTAGGTTAGCAAGAATGTGTCAGTCCCCCATCCACATCTCATTCCCCAGATTTTTCTTTTAAGTATTTTGGTCAGCTTCTTATTTTCCCCAACTGGTATCACTGTTTCATGCCATGGTGCTGCTAAACAATTGATGCTAATTTTTTTTTTTTTTAAACAAATGCCCTGGTGATAGGGATGTTTGCACTGAGTGCTCCCTGAATCAGGTTAAATAAAAACAAGCCCCAAGAATGGGGCATATCCAGGGAGCTGCCAGACAGGTCACATGGTAATAACTCAAGAGATGGGGCTACGGTGGGGGGGGGGGAGCTCCATCCTCTCCCTCCAGAGCAGCTAGTCTCCTGGCTTTTGTAGCTACTCTAGTTTCTAGGCTGTTGGTTTTTAAGAATATTACAGAGCTGAAGCAAATGGGAACAGGGCAAGTTAAAGTGTCACAAAATTCATTGTCCTTGCTAATATTCAGCTATTTTTCTTGAAAAAATGTTCTTGAAATTGTTGTAAGCCTTTAGTTAATTTCTAGAATTCTCGAAAAGTTGGTTTCAACAATTTCTGCCAACATTCTCATTGTTTTTATGGCAGAGATTTTTTTTTTAATTACTACTCTGCCATTTTGGAAGTGCTCCAATGGTTGGCTTTTTTTTTAATTGCTATTTTAACCATGATAAAGAGCATATACAGTTTAACAGCTTAACTATTTTAAGTCTACAGTTCAATGGTGTTAAGAATTTTTACCTTGTTGTGAAACACTACCCGAACTTTTTCACCTTGCAGAACTGAAGCTCTGTATCATATACTCATTAAACAACTCTCCCTTCCCCTCTACTTTCTATTTCTATGAATTTGACTACTTTAATCTCACATAAGCGGAATCATAAGTTATTTGTCCTTTTGGTGATGGCTTATTTCCCTTAGCATAATGTCCTCAAGGTTCAACCACAGCTTGTGATAGGATTTCTTTCCTTTTTAAGGCTGCACAGTACTCCAATATATATACTCCATTGTATACATTTTGCTTTTCTATGCATCTGTTGATGGACATCTGAGTTGCTTCCACTTCTTGGCTATCATGAATAGTGCCTGCCATAAGCAGGGGGGCATGAGTATCTCTTCAAGACCCTACTTTCAATTCTTTTGGATATGTATCCAGAAGAGGGATTGCTGGATCACATTACCACAGGATCTATTTTTAATTTTATAGTAACTACCATACTGTTTTACATAGTGACTGCACCATTTTATAATTCTACCCACAGTTCAACTTCTTCTTCCTCTACCATATTTGTTATTTTCTGTTTTTGTGAGAGTCTTTTTTTTATGGTGGCCATCCCACTAGGTGTGAGGTGATGTCTCACTGAGGTTTTTATTTTAGTTTCTTTGATGATTAGTGATTTTGAGTATCTTTGTTGGCCATTTGCACATCATATGCTTGTTGACCATTTGCATATCATTTTGGGAACAGTGTCTATCCAAGTCTTTTGCCTACTTTTAAATCAGGTTATTTGATCTTTTTGTTGTAAGGTGTAAGAGTTCTTTGTATACACTGGATATTAAATCCTTATGAGATATAAGATTGGCAAATATTTTCTCCCATTCTGTAGGTTTTCTTTTCATGCTGTTGTGTCCTTTGATACACAAGTTTTCAAGGCTGATGTAGTCTTATTCATCTATTTCATTTTGTTGCCTATTTTTTTTTCATGTCCTATCCAAGAACTCACTGCCAAGTCCAGTGTCATGAAGATGTTCCCTGTTTTCTTCTAGGAGTTTTATAGTTTAGGATCTTATGTTCATGTCTTTAACCCATTTTGAGTTAAATTTTGTCTATGGTGTAAGGTAAGAGTCCACATGAATTCTTTGGTGGGCAGGTATAGTTTTCTCAATACCCTGCATTGAAAGGTCTTGGCACCACTGCTGAAGATCATATGACCACATATAGAAGGATTTATTTCTAAACCCTCTATTCTATTCCATTGGCCTATATATGTATTTTATGCCAGTATCACACTGTTTTGATTACTGTGCTTTGTAATATGTTTTGAACTCAAGAACCATGAGCCATTTAATTCTGTTCTTCTTGAAAAATTTGAAAAAATTGTTTTGGCAATTCAGAGTCCCTTGAGATTACATATGAATTTTAAGATGGGTTTTTCTGTTTCTGCAAACAAGTCATGGAGGTTCTGATGGGAATTGTGTAGGATCTGACCCAACAGGTTCATAGACTACTTTGGGTCCTATACATCTTAACAATATTAAGTCTTCCAGTCCATGAACATGGGATGTCTTTCCATTTACTTATGCCTTCCTTAATTTCTTGCAGGAATGTTTTGTAGTTCTCAGTGCACAAGTCTTTATCCCAGTTAGGTTTAAGCCTAAGTTTTTTATTCTTTTTTATGCTATTATAAATAAAAAATTTTTCTTAATTTCCTCTTCAAAGTGTTTACTGTTAGTGTACAGAAACACAACTCATTTCTGTGTGTTGCTTTTGTATTCTGCAACTTTGCTGGATTCATTTATTCTAACTCAGTCACTGACTTTTGAATATATTGTGTTCATTCTGGTCAGTGAGATTCCTCTCATACAATTTCTCTTCCTGAGATGCCTACCCCTCAGTTACAACTGGTAACAACAAGGATAATAAGCAATATCCCCTTAGTAATTCTCAGTTTATAAGAAGACTTTTTATTACAGAAAAGAATCACTGAAATAGATGCTACTCTCCTCATTTTACAGATGAGAAAATGAAATGATCTGACCAAGGTCTCACAGAAAGTTAAGAATTAGCTAGACTTGAATCAGGTTTCATGCTTTCTAATATTGTAATTATTCCTTTATATACCACAACCTCATGTTTTCTAGCCAGCGGCCCACCAGTTTTCACTGTCCTCACTGACAGTATAAAATGCTCTTCCTCTCATGACCCCTAAGTCACTGAAGGATCATTAAACCTATTTCCTTAGTTCTGTCATGTATGAGGTGGGGAAGGGTCCTCCTGGGAGGAACTCTTTTCTCATTTAGCTCCATATTATTATTCTTGAAATACAAGAAAGTAACTTAAAATATGTTACAGATATGAAATAGATGCGATAAACAAGCATATTAATTCAACAATAATTTACTTACCATCTGTGGAAAAGGCACCATGCCTGGCATTGGCAAATGCAGTGATAAATATAAAGTCCTAGCCCCTTTACTCAAAGAGATGTTAGCAGGAGAAAGAAATGGCCAAAACCACCAGCAGACCAAGGAAACATCAGGAGCAAAACCTACCTGATCACACCAATCATACTTCTCTGTCACTTAGGTTATGATCTTCAGTAGGTATTTATTTCAATTTTGTTCTGCTTAGGTTACAGTGCACTGGTGATGCCCGTAATATCTGATCATATTTAAAAGTCTGAACAGGACATAAAGGTAGCAAAAGTACAGATCAATGTGTAGGGTCAATGCCCCCACATGCAGACCCACAGGCACACTTATCCCTGCAAGTGGTTATCAAGAGCTGGAGGCTATAAGAAACAGGCCAGTATGCACTACCTCTGATTGATGATATTCCCTTTATGAAGCTTCATTACATGAAAAATTTATTTTAGAACCAAGTAATATAAAAAGCTTTGCTTCTCTCGAGAAACTAATCGTTCTTCCCTTTCTGGTCACAGTTATGAAACCACATTTCCCTTTTCACTTTGGCAACCAGGAGGCTTAGAGTCAAAAGTGAATCTTAACTATGGCAATTATAATTTATTTGAACTTTTTTATTTGAAACTTTGAATTCTTTCCCTGATCCAAATTCTTTCTATTTTTCTACTGTCATGGATTTATGATGTGTACTGAGCCTAAATCATTTTATTTAGATAGTAAAATCAATTAATTGCAATTAATTTTTTGACCAGATGGAAAGAAGCTAAAAGGAATGAGAGATATTTTCACTCTTTCATCTGGAGGAAGATGAGTCCTCTGAAACTGAGATGGGCCTGGTTTGTGAAGATACGATGAGTAGGCATTGGGGCTTTTCCCCCTGAGACTATGGGAGTGGCTCTCAGAAAAAAAAAAAAAAATGATGCTTCCAGCCTGGGCCCTTAAGCTCTCTTAATATGGAAGCAGAGGAGACACGGGCCTGCAGGCCACATGGGGTAGGATATGACCAGTATGGATCCCAAACAAGAGGGTCCTTCACGCAGCTCTTCAGAACTAGTGAGAACCCTAAGGCTTTTGTACAGTCCTCGGGGAGTGGTTGGGGGCAGGGAGCTCTCGAAAGACAGATTAAGTTTCCTGCCAGCTCAGCATGTGGAAGCTTGGCACCGATTAAATTTGATTGAGAGAAATAAAGAAATGTGAAATTTCTTGCACCCTACTGTTGTGGCCTGAATTTATACCTGCTATGTGAGATATAAATAAATGAATGAATAAATAAACAAACCAGAGGCCAGAGTGCCTGGGATGAATTCCCAGTTTGCTGTGTTTCTACCATTAGGATCATGCAACCTTGAAACACAAGGGCTAACAGAGAATTAGCCCGTTAAATGCCATCCGTGGAGACTCTATAGTAAGGGATGAAGGAAAAAAAAAAAAAGCCAAAGACAGTTCCAAACTTCACTCAATACAATTTAATGTGGGCCTCCCATGTCAACCTAAAACAAGGTCAGAACAAGGGCAGCCCGCGTGTCATGCTACATACTATTATTATGTGCTCACTACACGTGAGGCATGAAACAGAAAGATGAAGATTAAGGTAGCACCCAGTGGGCAGGAAGGATGCAGGCTGGTGAACAAGGCAGGACAGGTAGAAGAGCAAAACCCTAGAAGAGGGATATGTGTTCTAAAAGTGACTTGCATCAAGTACTATGAAAGGAGGGGTCGTTTCTGTCTGAAAAGTAAGAAGGCACCAAAGTGGAAGGGGTGTTCAGACTGGTCTTTGAAAATGGAAAGGACCTGAGCAGAATAAGATGGCCGGAGGGGCACTGCTGGCCAGGGGTAATGAAGGTGTGGGCCCCCATCTGTTCATGCTCAGGGCTGTAGGGGTGTGGGAAGTGCTTCTGCATGGATGCCCCTTGGGGTGCATGAGGATGAATGGGATTAAGTGGTGGCAAGAAGACCAGAAAGGTGCATGCAGGTTGGTCACAGACAAGGTTTCGGACGTCATGCTCAGGGGTTTAGAGTGTAAGCTCCAGGCAAGGTGATGGGGAGGTTACAGATGTTTGGACAGAGAAGGCTCAGGGTAAGAAGGATGATTTGGGCAGCTGACTTGAATAGCTGAATGTGGGATGATGCCTTGGAGAACACGGATGAAGCAGTTACAAGGTGAAGTGTTGAGAAGTCCACAAAAATATCTTGGGCATTTGAACTATAATAGAAGCAGAGGGTCATGGAGAGAATGCAGGTGATGCAAGAGAGTTTGCAAAGGTGGAGAAGGTGAGCTGGGAGCAGGGAGAGAAGAAGGAGAGCGGTTGTCAAGAGATGACTCTGGGGCTTCAGGCCTCCAGTAGAAAAGGAAAATGATCCAGGAGGAAAATGATGAGCCCAGGTGAGAATGTACTGAGCCTGAGGTCCCAAGAGGACCTCGGATGAAATTGCTTAGCAGGTACCTCATATATAGAGACATATTATACAAGTGTGTGCTCAGTTTTATACATTTATACCCTGATTTTTCAAAACTGATAAATTAGTGGAAATCCATAATCATCAAACAAAAGGATTCATCACCTTACAAAAGCATTAATAATAGGGCACTTTAAATAGTTAGCTCCCTGGTGAATATAAAATAGGCTTTAATATTTTTTTTTGAAAGGTGACTTACACCTCTCTTTTCAAAGACTCGTCTACTGTGTTAAGTAAAGCATATCTATGTATGAATATGGAATGAACTGGGAGACTTCAGCCAGGTAAAATTAATCCAGGTGGATGTTGTGAAGGAGGTGATGGATCTTAAAGGGATTACAAAAAGGGTGGTATTTGAACTGGGAAGAAAGATCGAGGGCTCAAAAACAGGGGTGGACCGTAGTCTCACTGGGATGGATGGCCTCCCACACTCCCATTCCTCTTCCACCCCAGGCATGGAAACAGTTGGGGGGATTGAAAGGGCTGGGAGGTGGGCAACTCCATCCACCCATCCATTGAGGTGGAAACTTTGAAGTCCCCTTCACTCCCTTCCTCTTTCTTGCACTCTGTATCCAACCCATCAGGAAACCCTGCTGGCTCTCCCTGACAAGCATATCTAGCATCTGCCCTTCTCTTCACTTCTCTGGGGCCGCCATTGTGAACCAAGGCACCACCATTTTGGCCTAGATTATTTTAACTAATGGGTCTCACTGCCTCTACCTTCCCCTCCTAAAGCCTATTTTTGTGCAAAAGCCAAGATGGTCCTTTTCAAATATAAGTCAGGTCATCTCATTCCTTTCCTCCAAACCATCAGTGGCTCCTCATTTCTTCCAGATCGAAGCCACAGTCCTTTTTCTGGCTTATAAGCCCTACTTGACGTGGTTCTATGACTGGTCTCACGTCATCCCCTCCTGCTCCCCCTACCCTCACCTGGCTCAACCACAGAAATGATGCCAGCCCCTTGCTGTTCTTCAAGCTCGCCTGTACACTCTTACACTAGAGCCATTGCTTTGGTTCTTTCCTCGGTGGAACACACTCCCCCGGATGCTAGCAAGACTGAATCCTTCACCTCCTCCCAGTCTTTGTTCAAACCTCAAACCTTTAGCACTCTCATCCCATGAAAGGCTGCAGCCTGTCACCTGTCCCTCCTCGGTATTTCCAATCCTCCACTCTGCTCTCCTGTTTCCTTTATACACAGCACTTACTTCCTTCTGACATACTGTATACTTTCCTTCTCCAACATGCTTATTATTTACTGGCTATCTCCCCTTGCTAAAACAAAAGCTCTGTTAGAGTCCTTTATCTGTGTTGTTTTGTGCCTATCCCAATGTAAGCTGTTCAAAAAACAAACATAGGAACGAGTCAATGAATGGATGAATGAAGATGAAAAAAAAAAACATGTAGACAAACAAGAGAAGAAAAACCACAGCTCAATAACTCCAACCCGAGAAACACTGCACTTGGAGATGGAAGACAAAGGACCCAATACCCCGTGGGGCTCAGACAAGGGCTTAAAACTTGCTGGGGTCCTCCACCTTACCAGGGAGGGACCACGTGATTTTATTCTTAGCGCGTTCCCCAAATTATTTCATTCATTCCACAGATACAAACTGAGGACCTTCTACATGGGAGGTCCTGTGTGTATAAAGATTAATAAGACATCACGCCACACCAGTCCCTTCCCACAGTCCAGAGAGACCAACCTGTAGACAAAGAATGGGAACACAATACGGTCTCAGATGTCTCCAGAAGCTGCCATGGAATCACAGACACAGCAGTGATAAAAGGGGGGGGGGGATGGGTAAAGGTAAAAGATGACCAGGGAATGGGCCTGCCGGGCTGTAGGGGGCCTCACTGCACCTTAGGGAGCAGCACCAGGAGGACCCACCCTCTGAGAATGCGGTCAAGTTTCCTGCCTGCTGACTTTATATACTGTCCTCTACATCAAAAGAGCAAAGGACTAGCAACTTATTAGAAGACCATTTAATCTTTCAAAGATCAATTTTTGCATGGAATCATTGCTTGGTGATCCCATTCGTAAACCCTTGAAAGCCACACAGTGTTGTGAAAAGACAGGCCTTTTGTCCCAACACATCAGAGTTCGCAGAAATACTTGCAAGGACTCAGCAATAAATAGCACAAGGGCTCATTTCATCCAGCAACGGTGTTGTGCTTGCAAACTCAACACACCGCCCCCTTAAAATATGCACCCCTTGAAACTTGCAAAGCGTTTGCTTTCCCTTGAAAACCCAAGGTTCACATTCAAATCAAGTAATGTTGTCTCTTTTGCTTTCCTGATTATTATCATCTACCAACAACACCACCATTTTCATCAAGACATTGATTTATTAAGTGTCCTTCTGGGCTCAGGATCTAATTCAGAGGAAGATAAACAGAGGCATGGTCTCTGCATTCTAGAAGCTTTTACTTCAGTACTCTACATTAGCAGTGTGCAAACCAGAAAGGAGTCTTCTAGAAATGGCATCCTGGCTACACTCTACCTCAAGTGCATTTGGGTAGTTAGAAGCATGGCGGGTCTGATCCATTGAAGGCACTAGAAATTTAAACCAATGTGGTCACAGAAAATCACCATCTAGAAAACCTTCAGAAAGGGCTTCAAGAAGGAAGGTGAAGCAGACGTCAGGAGCTATGTGCATGCTGGGACGAGAATAACCAGGTTGTACAAGGAGAGGTTCAGGTAGAGGCGCAGGTAAGGATGGGACCACTGAAATCTATGAACATCACCCATGATCTGGGCCATGTCGGAATCTGTGGGCTCTGTGCCCAAGCACCAGAGACGGGTTTGGATCTCAGCAGGCTGAGCCAGGAGCCCACGCTCTCACAGTCCCTACACACATACATGTCCAGGCATAAACTACTTCGTAGGGCACTGTTTGGAAAAGGTCACAAGTGTGAGATGGAAATTCACGATGGCCCCCTGGCTTTTGAATGACGCTTTACCGTAGGAATTCACTGTTGGCTTACAAGCCATATCTGGCTCTTAAATTTGCATAATTTGGAGCCTCTGGTACCTGTTTTTTCTAATCGAATCTAATTTTGCTCTCCAATTCCCTGCTCGAGCCATTCTTCACTGCCCAGCCCCCTCATGGATGTCCCTCATTTCAAGTTCACAGGCCTTGCTTTAGAATTTTCAAGATCTTCCCCCATCTCTCAGCTCATTTTAAAATCCTTCTAAAAGGAAGGCAGGGCAAACATCAAAATCCTCTTTCGCAAATGGAGAAGCTCAAGCTCACAGCAGTTGAGCCCCTCGCTTGGGCTCAGATGCGAGGAGGCAGCGTGGCTGGTAACTGACTCCATCCGGGTCTTTCCCCTGTTCAGGGCTAATGTCACAGTGCAGATCACCCTCTCGGTAGAACTCTGAAGATCACAGGGTGCACAGTGCCCACCATCAGCAGGGGGAACGAGTGCTCCTCCAGGAGAGAACAGGGCCGGGCCTGCCCGGTGGGAGGCTGAGGGGCAGACCTCAGGCTGCTAAGAGGAGCGTGGGGGAGGCCCTCCTTGCCCCCCCCATCTGCCCCACGCCCCCAGTCGGACCCAGCGACCTAACAGGTCTTACCTTGGCATAACTCAAAACAAGGGCCAGGAGCCCAAGATATTCCCCAGTCTCCCTTTCAAATCCAAATTCTCGAGAGCCTGGTCTAGTGACCTTGAAGGGCTCCTTTCTCTAGCGGAAGGGGCACCAGAGCCAGGGGTCCCAAATCTGGCAGCAGGACAGGATCACCCAGGAGAGCTTTTCCAAAATGCAGATTCCAGGGCCCCAGTGAATCATCAACTTGGCCAGAGGGCCCTGGAATCCACATGTTGACCATCTCTGCAGGGTGAGTCTCACACCGTAAGGGGAAAAAGTTGTGCCAGAAACTTCTTCCTTGCCACGACTGGAAAGAGGGCACATCCAGCCAGAGACGGGCTGTGAGAGCCAGAGCTCACCCACCCACCTCATCTCCGGGCTCGTTTCCAGTTCCAGCACCCGACCTATTCTGGGAGTGCGGGCTGGCAGCCAACACCAGTCCCTCGGGGCTCCAGCTCAGGGTCTAGAACATTCTCATCCAAAGCTGCTGAGCATGTGGGATGCCTCCAAACATCCGAGAACCGGCTCCCAGCCCTCTGGGAGAGACTGTCCCGACATGCGGGCCCTGAAACCGCCGGGCCAGGGTCTAGACGGGCACGTTGTGGGGCAGGGATAACCTCATCAGCACCCAAGGAGGACTTCTTCTGGGCATAGGCACTGCCCACAGCAGGAGAGAGGGTGGGGATCAGGAGACCCATGATGCTCTGCTTTTCCTGCTTTCTGTCAGGACCCAGAGGACCTGCTAGGTCTGTCTGTAGCTTTTGGCTAGGGGACATGGGAATGCCCCAATGTGCCTCAAACCAGCCACTTCTCCCCCATGAGGACCCTGACAAGGGAAGACAGGGCTCTACTCTAGTAGCTGATAACCCCTAATGGGAGCTGGACTGCAAAACCTGCTCTGGAAGCCCAAGGCTGAGGGAGGACCGCTCCCCGCCCCCATCCAATTCCAACCGTGACTACTCACCTGCCTGTGGGCACTAACGCAGTGAATGGCCAGGTCCTCAAGAGCCAGAGATGACCAGGCCCTGGAACAGCCTCCCAGGCCAGCTCCCGCCTCATTTATCCTCCCACACCGACAATGACAACCTCCTGTGTGGTTCTGCCATCAATCCTCCATATGGAAATGCCCACTAGGAACCACAGTCTCATCCTCTTCTTACTCAAGGTCCAAGAGCTCTGGGCTGACTCCCTCACTCTGCACTGCTGCTGTTCCTCTCTAGATCTTGGGCCAGGTCGGTGCCCTGCCCCAGACCCCAGAGGAGCCCCTCCTGCCCTCATTCATGATCAGAACTGAACTCAAGCCCTACTGCTCATCAGAAGTCAAGGGTCCCCCCCTGACCTGCTCATACCCGGCAGGACCCCTTCACCGGACAAATGCTCCCTCTGGCCCACAGGTGCCCCTTTCCTCCTTCTCCTCCTCTCCCCTCCCCCTGCCCACCACAGAAGAGGAGGGAGGAGCACAGCCGTTACAAATAGCCTCTGCTGTCCTTGCAAACCCTGCGTGTTCTCACAAAGCGTATTTTACCCAGCTAGCTCTCTGTAGCAGAACACAGATGTCTGCTTCCTTGCTTCCTTGATAGTCCTCGTCTGCCCTACTCTGGGCATCTGTCCACTTCAGTGTCACCCACCCCAGATCTCTCCATCTCAGGTTAGGGTCTGTGTCTTCAGCTCATTCAGGTGTCACACACAAAACTCACTTAAATGCTCAAAGTGGGAATGATTATCAAACCAGGAAAGATGACCCGAGGTTCCTCGGAAATCTCCGAAGTCCGGTCAAATGCTCCTTAATGCTCCAGGCCAGGACTGAGCTGGCTCTGGGCCGTGGCTTCCAGGTGACCAGGGGCCAGCGGGGCCACCATGGCGCTGAGTAGAGGCCTAGAACCACGCCGGCAGCTCAGTCTCTGGCCCTTGATCACAGAGAACCCCTGAACTGTGGTGTGCACGTGGCAGGGGGGAGGAGGGGAAGAGGGCTCAGGGCAGAGGAAGTCTGCAGGCTGAGGGGGGCAGAGGGAGCCACAGGCAGAGCAGGGAGGACCGAAGCACAGTGCTCCTCTGAGAACGGCGAATCAGGGGGGAGAGCTAGCTGCAGACCTGTGGGCCTGTGAAATCCATTTCCCCCTCATTGGGGATTCTGCTCAGACTTCCTTCACTGATTCCCTTCTGACTTCACATTAAACTTTACTACAATGCACAGCTTGTAAATGGCATCAAAACAATTTACTACAGCCTTTATGTGCCTTGGTTTAAATAATAAACATTTTTATCTCACTCTTCTGTGAAATGAAACTCTTGGGGGGCAAAGTATGAAAAAGTAGGAGCGGGACCGGGAGGTGGGGGGGTGCTCGAAGGAGCAGTAAATGAAGGCCACATGTAGCCGTGTGGGGATATGGGCCTTCCCACTGTGTAGCCACCACCAGCGGCCCTGCTTTGCTCTGTCTCTGGGCCAAGTACTGACGTCACGGGCCGGGTCCCGTGGCCGAGGGGCTGGGGTGGGTGTTGGGCCCAGCACACATATATGACGGGCTTGGGATGGGGTCCACAGCCCCACAAGACACCTTCAAGGGGCATGGGCTGAAGTCAAGCTGGGGAAGAAGAAGCCGAGAGGAGGACTACTTGGGAAGGAGCTTTGCGGGGAGACATTGTGGGGACAGAACCGAGCAGGAGCGCAGCAGAGCGCAGTATACTCATACTCGTGAGTATGAGGTTATAGGAGCCCGGCTCCCAGTCCCGGCCCCTGGGGCTCTGGCGGCAAAGGCACCACCCTGAGAAGCAGCAGAAGCCAACTGGCCCTGGGATGTTCTAGCTGCAGGTCAGCACTAAAACCCCTTAAGTGGAAATCATTCAGGCTCCCGGACCTCTGGCTAAACCTGAAGACTCAGCAACCGGCCAGCTTGTTACTTTCTTTAACTAATGCCTTTCTATTTTCTGCAGACTAAACAACTCGATTCCATTAGATGTTGTAAAATATTTACCAGGTGGCCAGGATGGCTTCCTTCCTCCCAGTGTGCCAGAGGGAAGAAAGCTCCGGGTGGGCCTCTGAATGAAGGTCAGCAGACAGCACCATGAGCTTCCGGTCAGTGACCACTCGACCAGGGACATGCAGGTGGGGCAGTGGAGGAGGGGGGAGCGGGGCCGGGCCGGGGGAGTAAGTGGCACACGGACCACGCCTGCCCGCGCACTAAAGGCAATGTGACATCCTGCACCAGAGCCTGGAACCGAAAAACGAGTGAAAGGCCCAGTCAGGTCCAGAGTGAAGAGTCATGTACCCATGTTGGTTTCCGAATTGTGACAAATGTTCCATGGGGTGTGAGATGATCACGTTAGGGGCACTAGGTGAGGGGTGTGCAGGGATTCTCTGTACTAGCTTTGCAACTTTTCTGTGCATCTAAGAGGCCTCTAAACTAAAACGTTTAATTTCTGAAAAAGTGACTGTGCAGCCCTTCTAGAGATAAAAGGGTCTCCATATCACAGGGGCGCGGGGGCAGGGGGGAGGGTGTCTGAGGGCAGCCCAAGGAATCAGGCAGGAAGACAGTACAGAAAAATCCTATTCATCCCAATAAAAGGCCCCTGGATGGAGGGTAGAAGGTCTTAAGCCAGGTGGAATATTATGGACTCCCATCAAGCAGCCCATCAATAGAATCCTTCTGAATCTGCCTCCAGGGGTTTCGCAGAAACCCTCCACCCATCTGGGTGTGTTTGGAATTCTCATCCCTGGCCAGTGAAGGAATAGGAAGATCCCTGACCAGGGAGGGGAAGGCCACCAGTCATTCCCCATTCCCCCCACACCCTGCCTCCCCCACTGCTAAAAGCGGCTTTGGGCTTTTCCAACCTTTCCTATTTTGTGCCAGCTTCTGCTGGGCAAGCGTAGTGGGTCAGGTGAATATGATCACTGAGATATGTACCCTCCTCATCTCTCCAGCCCCATGGTCTGCTCTCACCACGCCAAATTTCTGCTCTGAATACAGGTGGTCATACCCTTCTCACCCAAGGGAACGGCAAAGTCAATTGTCAGGATGAGGCAGAGGGAAGGTATAGTTAATTTTTTGTTTAAACCAGGCTAGGCTATAGTGCCCAGTTGGCCAAACACCAGCCTAAATGTTGCTGTGAGAGTACCTTTCAGATGTGATTCACATCTACCATCCCCAGCCTTTGTGTCAAGCAGATGACCTTCTGTCGTGTGGGTGGGCCTTATCCAATCAGTTGAAGGCCTTAAGAGAACAAAGAGCAATCTCTCCCATGTAAAACCAACTGTGACATCGTAACAAGAGGAGGGGAAATCAAGATGGACACTCTGACCTTTGCAAACCTCCTGCAGAAAACCCAGTGGCCCAGCCCCTTCCTGGAGAGCAATGTTCTCCTGAAATTGGCCGATAGTCCCCCTGCATCTCTGGCTGGCTCTGCACAGTCAGCACATCTGGACAAGTTCACATTGATGTATCTGCTCTGAGTCAGCTGGGCAAGGCCATGGCGCCCAGTCTTCGGGTCAACACCAACTGTCTCAATGTTGCTGAGAAGGTATCTGAAACATGGGATTAACATTTAAATCAGCAGACTTTGAGCGAAGATTAACATCTAGCTCAGCAGACTTGAAGTCTAGCAGATTGCCTTCGCTCACACGTGTGGGCCTCATCCAATGAATTAAAGAACAAAGACCAAGGTTCTGAGGTTTCTCAGAGATGAAGGAATTCTCCAGAAGATGGCCACCCGGACACCCTCCGTACATCTCCATCCTTCCTGGCCTGCCCAAGGAATGTCAAACCCAAGACTACAAAATCAGCTCTCCCCAAAATTTCCAGGTCTGTAGATTTCAGTCCCACCATCATGAGCCGATGCCTTAAAACGAATCCCTTTCAGAGAAAGAGATGTGGATCTAGAGACACAGGCCAACTCTGGGTCTCCAGAAAGCCTTGGCTGATACAAGGGAAGCAGGGCTCCCAGAACATCAGAGGTGGGGGCAGAGGCCCCCTCGGCCTCCACTGTCCCGCTGAAGGCCCTCCGTAGGTTTAGACGCTGTGACACCCCATCACAGGTGCTCCCACAGCTGCAGCGTTCAGTCACCGAAATAAAGAGTTCATATTGACTGTCTTAAGAAGATGTCTTTCCCCGAACTCAGAAGTGACAGGAAGTGACAAACATTTCAGAAAATAGCTCAGTGGACATCCCACCGCCCCCCCGCCTTTCATTTTCAACTCAAAAATAACAACCCACCACTCAACGTCCTACTCCCCCCTCCCACTCACGTGCGCCCCGGAGCTGACAGAATTTCCTCAGTGAGGAGAACAAATACCCCACCTGCCTGGGGACTGGCGCTCAGAGGGGTCCTGGGTTAGCTGTCTCCCCGGGGGTAGGTTGAGGGTCCTTCTAAGTCGTCGGCCCGCAGTTCTCACAGGGCTGAGGATAGGAGCAGCACCCAGGAGGCAGCCTAGGACCTATGGGCACGAAGCTGACCCAAGAGGCCCCGGGCTTGGGCTGCAGCCCCCAGCCCCCTACACGACATTTGAGCCTCTCATCTTCTTGTGCTCTGGCAAGCTGAGGGCCCCCCACTCTGTAAAGCAGAAAACCTTCACCCGACAGAAACACTGACCCATACTGTTGGGTGCATGACATCCTCGAGGTTACATCCCTTGTGCTGCCAGAGGACAAACTCAAGGTCAAACAACAGAGTGGACAGCTGAGCATTTCACTTGGGTTCACTTGTTCAAGGATGGGTAGCAAAGGGCGGCTGCCTGCTCTCTGGAGAAGCCTGGGGGGGACAGCAGGGCACCCTTCCTCCACTTGGCCGAGACGCCCCTTCCCTCGGCATCAACGCAAGCCACTCGGCCCCTTCCCCCAGCTCAACCACCGACTCAGAGGAATGTGAGCTCGGGAGGGGCAGGAGACACCCCAACTCTGTCCACCTCGCCTACAGAGGATGGCTGAGTGGCAGACGCTTTAGAAGCGTGGTCCTCTTTGCGAGCTTCTGCCTTTGGCCTTCAAATCAGGATTGCTGTATTTACTAAATAAAAATGCGGGATGCCCAATTAAATTTTAATTTCTGATCAACTACAAACACATCTCATGCATTATTCGGGACACACTTTTAATTTTTAAAAAATTGTCATTTCTCTGAAATTCAGAGTTTCTAACTGGGAATCTTTTATCTTATCCGGCCTCCCTACTTCCCAGAGAGGAGAGCCCTGAGAGCCTCTAGCCTCTGGGCCTCACCTTCCTGATCCTCACTCAGCCCGGGCCCAACCCGAAGCTGACGGACCGAGGCTGATACACACACCAGAGCAGAGCCTGTGAGGTCCTGACCAGCCTGGCCTGGGCTCCACTCTCTAGCCTCGCATCCCACTTCTTGCACCTGCAGGCCTGAGCTAGTGTTCCGCCCAGGACCTTTCTGAGACCCTTTGCCCCTCCTCAGGTCCAGCGCCTAAACCCCAGCACGATGAGTGGACGGCCCTGACTACCGGCACAACCCAGACAATTGACCTTGGGTACCACACCCTTCCCAGTGGGCATGTGACTGAAGACACCTCCAGCCCCCCAACCCAGTGCTGGCTGCAGGTGGAAACTCACCCACCAGCACCTACAGCTGGGTAAGCTCTCCACCGGCTGATGGGACTCTTCTCGGCCCATCTGTCCCCACCAGCTGGTCAGGCCCTCCTGTCTGCTCATCTCCAATGCTGACAGCCATGGGTCAGATCTTAGCCAGGGGTGGTTCCTGAGCAGGACCACCCTTCAAAAGAAGACCCCCCAAAATGCATTGAGGGACCATCCCACATAGGATCGTTCATCACTTCCCCTGAAATTCCTGTTTTGAGGGTGGCCTGAATCTAAACACAATTTTATTCTGATTACACCTGCTTCCTGAACCAGAGACACGGCAGGGCGCTCCATTTTACGAGGGACTGATTTTTTTCTTCTTACGCTGGTCTTCAGACCATAGTGTTTGAGTGACTAGCAAATCCGATCAAGGCTAGGAAGACCTCTCGTCCTAGCTCCTGCCCACCTTGGAGAGCCTGTCACCGAGGAGTAGGAAGCCCGTCACAGGGTCATCAGCCGAAATCCAAGGAGAGTGTGAATGAACACCATTCATTCCTCCATCCTTCCCCACCAGCCAAATTTAGTGCAGCCCCTCTGAGCCAGGCCCTGCGTTAGGCTCTGTGCCTGTGAGCAGAGCAAGTGAGCGTCCTGCCTGATTAAAGGAGAGAGACAAATAAACTGGCTGCTTCAAGGAAGTGGGAGCCTCCACCAAGAGGCTCTCCCATCTGCCTGATCTGAAGCAGCCCCCCGCCACTCTGCACCCATCACCCTGTTTTATCCTTGTTACGGCATCTACCACTGCCTGGCCTCTCCTTCCTTGCGCTCCGTCTCTGCCTAGAGCTGACTCTGGTCTGGCTCATTCGATGCTACACCGTCAGCACCCAGCACCCTGCCACAGGGTGCGCTGCATCAATGAATGAACGAATGAATGAACAGAGAGAACAACCTTCCCAACCTCCAGAGGCCCTGGAATGTAATAACAGGCACAGCGAGCCATCCGCATAAAGTCCAAAGCCTAGCAGACTGCAGCTGCTGGATAAAGCCCCACAGGAAAAATAAGATGTCACATTTCTTTGCTGGAATGATACTGTCACATTCCTTTGACTTGAATGATACCAACGCCGTTCATGTTCCTGGTTCCCATGCCAATCAGAAACTCTAATTAGTAAATATATTTTGGTTCCTGGAAGTGGGAAAACAAAAGCATCATAACATCAGAGCCAATTATTTAGTGGGTAACACCCATCAAGACAGGAAACTATAGAAATTGAAAGTCCTGACGGGTCCTTGGGGTGGAGAGACGGGGAATATCCGCCTATTTTCCAGGCAGCCAGTCTGAGGTGCGGTTCCCTGCAGAACCACAGGCAGGAAACTCCGAGCCAGAGTTCTGTCCACCAAACCATCTGAGCAAAGGACGATCTGGCCATGAAAATATTGCTCATGAAAGAAATCATGCTCTGGAAACGGAGTAATTTAAATGAAAGCTGAAATTGTTATTCACGGCACAGACACGATGTGTCTTCAGGCTCACTGCTTTCGAAGGGACCATCCATAGAGCACTGGCAATCTTCAGAAGGGCTAATGAAAATCTGGAAAGCGCACCCCCATTAGCAAGGTGCCAGCATACTGCTTTCCACTAATTCTCAAATAGCGTCAATGACACGGGCAATTATCCCTTGAAAGCTGACCTTCCTTCGGGCAGCACTTGAAATGCCAAGACTAAAGGTGCTGGATAAGCCACAGCCCTGTTATTGCCCTTGATCCACCGACTGGCCTTTGCAATGCAAAACTCCGGGGGGTTGGAACAGAGATGCCCAGGTCGGCTGATACTCTAGCTGCTGGGGGCCAAAAGGGCCATTGTACTATTATGCGCTCACGGAGCCCCAGCGCGTCCCCTGCCACTCGAGTGCTTGTATCAACCAACTGCAGAGCACCGGGTCATGTGGGGGAGTGCTCCCTGTGTCACAGGAGGACTTGGCGAAGGGACAGGCTCCCCCCGGCCAGCCCCTGGTCACCACTGGCCACCTGAAGGACTAGACAATGGATCTGTAACTTCTTCTACCATCTAGTGGGGGAAGAGACCTCCATAATACAGCGACTAGCTGCTTTATTTCTCCTACGAGGAGTGGCCCGGCCAGAGAGCACAGCAAAGAGCCACAGCCCACCCTGAGCAGAAGACCCCTAGCAATGGTGGGCGGGACCCAGGAGAGACGTGTACGTGGAGCGCGAAAAGCCGCGATTCTCTTCATTTGTGCGCTTTTCTTCAAACGAGTATAGCTTGGCTTAAAAGTTAGATATGTTATTGAAAATTAATTTATGATTCTGAACTCTGGGTCGAATTAGAATCCCCGGGGCACGGGCCATCGAAAGCAGTGGTTCTGGGTCTCAAACAGCGATACTGCTGCAAGTTGCCCAAGAAATGTATCAGATGCAGATTACTAGGCCCTGCTCCCCCAATTCTGAATCCTCAGGCTCTGCGGTGGGGTGTCGGAAGCCTACATTTTAATAAGCTCCCTCAGTGGTTCTGAGGTAGGCAGGGGATGAAGAGCCCACACTCTGAGGAAGCACTGGTCTCAGAAGCGTGATTCTCTGAAAGGATCAGCATTGAGGTCAGTGAATCCAGAGACAGAAAGCACCAGGATGACCCCAGAGCTCGTCCAGGGCCCTCGACCTTGGGTCTCGGGGAGTCACTGGTCAGGTCCTATGACTGAGACCTTCGAGGTATCACCGACCACAGTCCGGTACCTCCACAGGCTGCAATGTGCGTAGTAGGGTCATGACGCTCCAGCCCAGGGCCTTTGGAACCTTTCGTGTGCACGCGGGCCATGGGAAGCCCTTCTCAAAATAATGCTTATAAATGCATAAAATAAAGTGCATACTGGTACAAAGGAAACAAATCATGTGGTTTTCCAAAATGTTTTTTAAAACTTAATAGAGTAATACTTGTATTTCTTTATTAATGCTTTCAACAACAAGATCCTACAGTAGTCTGATAACTGCTGTTATTTCAAGGTAGTGACAAAGATGGAAAAACATCTCCACACACCCGTAACCGTGTACGTGTGAAGCTGGGGCCCCCTAGAAGAGCCAACTCAGCCCAAAGGGGCACCGGGCCTGGCTCGGGCACCAAGGGAGCAGAAACAGCCTTTTTTTTTTAAATAAAGATTTTACTTATTTATTTAAGAGAGAAAGAGAGCACGAGTGGGGGCACGGCACAGAGAGAGGGAGAAGCAGACTCCACGCTGAGCAGGGAGCCTGACCCAGGGCTCGATCCCAGGACCCTGAGATCATGACCTGAGCCGAAGGCAGATGTTAACTGACTGAGCCACCCCGGTGCCCTTCCTCTTCTTTTTTTTTTTTTTTTAAACTTTTAAATTTCATTCCTTTTTTTTAAGTGAACTCTACCCCCCAATGTGGGATTCGAACTCCAGTCGCAAGCTCCACTCCTCGGATTGAGCCAGCCAGGTGCCCCCAACAGCCCTCTTCCTAATGCCAGGAAGATCGCCAGGTGCTTCTCTTTTTGGTCATGGAGACTTAGGACATCACGTGACAACGGCACCCCACCGGGAGTGGGAAATGCTGGTCAGCTTAGTGAAATGGAATGGGCCCTGATTTTAACGTTGGAGTCTGGGGTCGGCATCCTGGTCATTCTCCATCTATGCCCCCAGATATACTGTCTCTGATCCTTTCCAGTCTGCTCTGTGCCCCGTCCAGCAGCTGACCTCTGTCCCCTCCAGGAACGCGGACGCTCCCTTGCCGCTCACTCCTGCCCTAGTGGGTGATGGCTTCCCGCTGTTGCTGGTCCCTTCCAGCTGCTCCGTCCTCTGCCAGCTCCCGTGCCCTGCCCATAGATCTTTAAGGAGCCCCTTCAACAAGGTCCCAGCCCAGTCTCTGTGTGTGCCCACTGTCGCTTACCCCCTGATAAAACCCCTCCCTAGCTACGTGACCTTGAGCAAGGCCTCCCACCAGTCTGAGCCTCCCCATCCATGAAAGTGGAATCCCAACACCTGCCTCATCACAGGGGGCATGAGGGTTCAGGGGGACAGTGTGCATAATGGACACAGCAGGATGCCTGGTCCGTGGAAGCCAGGGAGTCACTTTCCATTTTAGACCTGGCGACGAACTCCAAGGACAGGTTATGTGCAGCTTGTTCTTCCTGAGATCATGAATAATCCCTCGTCCAGAATGGCTAAAACCGCTCTGGGGAGGGTTGGGGGTGTCTTTTTGGTGGCACAGAGGGCTCAGGGGCCAAGAATCAGCAGCCAGGGGGCCATTCCTTGAGGGACGAAGAAGGAGGTCAGGCTGACCCCAGGGAATCACCTGATTAGGGGATGACCCCCTCCAAATGTCCTCTTCATTTCCCTCATCCTTCCCCTCCGCAATAAATCCCTACGGCTGAGAGCAAAGTGGGCCTAGGACACGACTTCTGTTTGGGATGAGACCAAGTTCAGAGATACTAAGAAACACATCCAAAGTCATACATTCACTAACTACCAGAACCAGACCTAGTTCTCAGGTTTTCCAAATGTCTTAGTCTCTTTCCCCAACAGAAAGACCTAAGACAGCAGATATAAATGACTCAGCAACACCCCCCCCCACCCCGCCCTGCAATCGTCTGGAAAGAAAGACCCTTCACGGAAGAACAGAAATGGCACAGACGTCATCCATCTACTGGTCACTGAGTACTTCTGGCTTAATTGTGTAATTCAGAGAAAAAAAATTCCAGGAAACGCAGAAAGATCAGAGAAACATCTTATGTTTAAGTAAAAGTGGGAGGGCTGGAAAGCGTCAGTGCCTCTTTATCTCCCCAAAGACACCACTTTTTGTTAACCTTTGTTTTAAAGGGGAGGTGAGCAGACTGGTGGTCCAGCATCCACAAGAAAAGTGCTCGTCTCCTCTGAGTTAAAAACAGAAACCACGGCCTGCTTCTAACCTGAACAGAAACAGCTCAATGGTCTCCGTACTTACCCTAGAATGTTACTTGTTCTGAATAAATACCCTCAGAAATTCAATTTAATGTCGGTTTATTGGTGGCGTCAAATTATAGTTCCCCTCCTCATCACCGGGAATTCCTGACTCTCTGAACGCTTAGTGTGGACACGATCGGGAGCCTTTTCTCGCCCTGACCCTTGAAATGCTTCCTGGCCATTAATTCCTACAATACACTTGAGAAGAAGGGAGGTGTTATTAGCTGAACTTCACAGATGAAGAGACCAGAGGCAGGAAGGTTAAATGGCTTTGCCCACGAGGGACGAGGAAGCCAGCATTCCAGCGAGCGCCGGAACCGAGGTCATGATCTTTCCCACCGGGGCTGGGAAGAACCTATCGGGACCGCAGAGCTCAACCAGACTGTCTTCCTCTGCCCACCGTACCCAGTCACTCGGCTCCCTGCTCCGCCAGCAGTGCACATGAGACCCCCAGACACACACGCCTGCCCCCCAGGGCTCCCTATTGAACTGAAACAGGTCCCACTCCTGCTGGAGAGAAAGCCCTTCAGTGGAGGGAAGAAGCTGATTATACACTCTTGAGCTTTAATAGGGGAAAGCAAATCCATTCCGAATAAATTGAATCCGCCTTCACAGAGCACGAGGAACCTGTTCATAAAACATTTGCTAACCATTAACTACAGTCCCGCTATTAAACGATGTTAAGAGCAGCTCCTGGCAACTGGGCCTCACCCGGGGAGCTGCACCTTTAATAGGCCAGTGACTGTCACCGTGCCACCCGGGGCCCAGCCACGGCTCGATGGGGGTGACGTGTTTAACTTAAACAGCCCCCTCCATTAGTCTCGGTGCTTTGGGCCCAGCGGGACACCTCTCTTCAAGGAAAGCCCGCGTGGCCCGGAAGGTAGACAGTTCTGCGGAGTCCCCCCGCTCTGCTCAGGCAGCAGGAGTCCCGACTGGACGGCCCCCCCTCGGGACCTTTCCAGGGAAGCCCCAGGCCATCCCTCAGTGATGGGTTGCTCCCACAGCGGGTCTCTGAGAAACACAGGAGGCCTCTCCCCCCTCTCTTCCTTCTGCCTTTTCTTCTTGACCTCTTCTCCCTTTCCGTTTAAAGTGTCAGTGTTTCTCTTCCTATCCTTTGGGTGCTCCCTGAGGGCCCATCCACACCCAGCCAGCCTTCATTCCTACGCCAAGGGTCACAGAGACCCCGGAGCCCCTCCAGGTTCCCCCGTGGGGATGCCCCCCACACCCTGCACACTCTGGCTGCCTCCCACTCCCACGGCACTTTTTGCACTTGACTCTGATCAACACCAAGTTCCTCCCTCCGCCCAGTTTCTCAGGCCAAACATCTGGCCTCTTTCTTAATTTGTCTTCTCAACCCTCGCGTCCGTTGATGGGGGTATTAATTCCACTTCCAGATTATCTCTGGCCTCCACCCCCTTCCTCCCTCTCTCATTTGAGAAGAAAGCATCTCGTCTCAGTCTGGGGTCCCATCGACACCCCCAAGGACAGCGGAGTCCCCCTTTCTCCTCACCCAGTATGCCTCCTCTAAAATACCAGAGCGATCTTCCCGAAACAGTGACAACCACAGATTCCTCCTCCGGGAAACAAACTCTTTGTCCTGTAGCATGTGCATATGTGGCCTTTTTCCATCTGGGACCCAAACTCGCTGGCCAGGCTCACCTGCAGTAACCCTCCCAGCAGACCCGACGCTCCAACGCCCCCAGAGTGCCCTGCTACTCTAAGAGAACCGGCCTGCAGGGTTTGCTCATGCTATTCCCCCTGCCTAGAAGGCTCTTTCCCTTACCCCTTATACTTTGAGCCTGGTTCCCTGGGCCCTTTCAGAGTAAAGCCTTGCAACTTTCGCCACACGTGCCTCTTTTCTGAGCGCTGATCGCAACCTCTCACAACCCTACCATCTGCCCCGAGGGGCCTCGCTCCCACCCACAGTGAGCGGTCCCGAGAACAGGATCATAGCTGAAGTTTATTCAGACCCCCAACATTTAACGCAGGGCCCGAACCAAATGGTTCCAATAAAATCTCGAGAATGAACTGACTCACTGCCTCGTATTACTTAAGAGTAATTTTGCCTGGATGGAAAAGATTTGAAAAGACAATTCTGCAAGAGGAAACATCCAGGCTGAGTTTTTATTCTCATTTTCTCCTGACCAGGTTGAGCGTTCTCTCTCCCAGATGGCAGCAGGAGGAATGGCAAGGCTCAGGCCAACCCCTCCAGAACTCAGAACAATGTCACGTCCACACTGGGGTGGGGAGGGGGGCTGGGAAGCAGCTCTTTCTCCTGGAACCGCTACTGCAAACACCTGATGTTAGGAGACCGGAGACCCAGTTGGGTATAAATCTGCTTTTATGTTCCTGCTGTGGGTGAGGACACACAGCAAACCCAAGACAGAGTCCCTGCCCCCGCAGCTTCCCCCCGACTCCCTGGAGAGTCCAGACACAGGCACAAACTCCAGAGGAGAATAACATGAGATTGTCAGTTTCTAGAACATCAGAACTGGAAAAACAACCTCCGGGGCCAACTGCTCCAATGCCTCCCTGACCTCCCTCAGGGCCCCAGGTCCCGTGGTGGCACGGGGTGGGGGGGGTGGCAGTAGCACCTACCCAAACCCTGGTCCCCCAAAGCCATAGCCCCCCTGTATCCGGTTCACATTTGCAGCCTGGCCCAGACTTCCATCCCACCCAAAGGACTCCGCCAGGGAGAAGAGTTGCAAGTTAATGTCTATTCTAATTCTCCGGATCATTCAAGCAGCTTACAGAACAGCCGAGACTATGTTCACACATCAGAATGTGTGATCCAGAGGATGCTGAGTCCTGTTGGATTGGCACACTTCAGAGAGGCCTTTGGATCTTGCCAGACACCCCCACACCCTGAGACCTGAAGCCAGAAGAACGCCTACCCGCCAGGGGGTCCTCTGCCCCACCCATCAGGGGGCTCCTTCCCACCCACCAGGGGGGCTCCTTCCCTACCTCCCCTGGGGGGGGTCTCTGCCCTACCCGCTAGGGTTGGACACCCACTAGGGGGGCTCCTTCCCCACCCACCAGGGGGCTCCTTCACTACCCACCAGGGGGGCTCCTTCCCTACCCCCCCGGGGGGTCTCTGCCCCACCCACTAGGGTTGGACACCCACTAGGGGGGCTCCTTCCCCACCCACCAGGGGGGCTCCTTCCCACTCACCAGGGGGCTCCTTCCCTACCCACCAGGGAGGCTCCTTTCCTACCCACTGGGAGTCCACTGCCCTACCCATCAGGGAGTCCTCTGTCTCTGGAGGGCAGACCTCTCCTGCTTCTGGCTTCAAAAGCAAACATCCCTGTCTGAAGGAAAGAGAGGCGCGCCCTGTGTCAGATGTCTGTGCCATCTGGGCGCCCAGGTCCTCCACTTGCCCAGCCAGGGGCCGGGCGGCCGCCATGACAACTCCCAGCTCACCGTCACTACCTGGTGTCACCACCGGTCAGGAATGGCTCTGCCCTGAATAAATGCTACGGGGGATGGGCAAGGAACCTGGGAAAGAAGGACTAAGGATATTTTTTTAAAACCCCACAGCCAGGCCCTCCCAGGGAACAACTTTTCCTTTGTCTGTATCGATCTCCAGAATAAACAGGGACGAGGGGAGAGAGAGAGCCATGAAAAACCGTGAGCACCGTTAAAGAGATTCATCTCCTCCTTCAGTGCCGGCAGATTAAGCGCTCACACTTCCAGACTGGTTATGCTTCAACTCGAGGGATGGAAAGAGGGGGCGAGGAAGGAGGCTGGAAGCAAGCCCCACACCGACCTCTCCCTTCCAGCCCTGAAGACCACCCTGCTCTGGACTCCCACAAAATTTGCGCTCTGTGCATCCCTCCCGGTCTTTTATCATTCTTTCTTTGGTTTTATTATTTTAACTCTTATTACGCAGATGCTCTAAGTCCCCAGAGCCCCAAGGGCAGAGAGGATGTCTGATGCTCTACACTCTGTCTTCAAGCCGCCCTGTCCTCTCTCCTCCCTCCACAAGAAGCTAACACGATCACAGGAATAGGACCTCTGTGAATCAATCTAGGTCCCTCCTCCCTGTTTAATAGCTGCGTGAACTTAGAGGAGTCTTTGATTCTCTCTGAGCTCTGTTTTCCCATAGCAAAAATAGGGAGAATATTTGGCAGCAGAGTAAGAATTAAGGCAAAGCAGATACCATAGGTGAAACACTCAGCTCAGTGCCTGGCAAATCCCAGGGAGCAAGACACAGGCACCGTCGGCGGAGCGCTAGGTTGGCTTAGCCAGAACCCGTCAGGGGCCAGCAGGAAGGCCCTGGATGAGTGAAAGCTGCTGCACAACTCCGAGCCCCGTCAACTTGGTGACGGCCCCTCCGGGGTCTCAGATTTACAGATCCTGCTCACCACATCGGATATAAAAAACTATGTGAATCAAAGCATCACGAAATGAATCACCCTCCAAGTGCACTGGGGAGCCTCCTGCTTCGAGAATGACTACAGCAAACCTCCTGCGTCTCCTCCCTAGGTGCCCAATAAATCCTGGGTGTCCAACAAACCGTTCCTGGGCACCCAGGAAAAGCAGAACAGCAGGGCCAAAGGCCAGAGGCTGAGCTGGGTTTGAGTTCCTGCTCTGACACATTTGTGCCTTCTTACTACCTTAATATCCCCACGAACTGCTGGAAACGCAGCCCATGGGAAGGCGGTAGAACACAATGGCCAGAGCACAGGGTTCCAACTCAAGATTCAAATCCCTGCCCCGGTATCTCCCTGAGCTGTGTGACCTAGGGCAAGCAGCTCAACCTCTCTGGGCCTTCCTTACTTTATCTTGCTCACACAGTTGATATGTAGGAGAGACGAGTTCATAGCTGTCAGGTGCCTAGCCCAGAGTCAGAGGTCACGTCCAACTGCGTGCAGGGGACTTTGCTCCCTCCCCGTGACCCTGTTTCCCCTTTCCATCAGCCTGTGGAGGTTCCATTCTGTGTGCCCACTGTTAGCTGCTTTCCAGCCGCTCCTCAGCTAAGCTGTTTTTAGGTCCCCCCAGGGGCCAGAGCAGCACGGGCAGAGGGAGACAGAGGAAGAATTCACAGCACTCGCCCCCGCTGTAAAGTACCCGGGAGCCTGTCAGAGGCCAGAGGAGCGAGACTGTGGCTCAGACAGCGGCCATTACTCACCTGCTCTGCCCGAGGACTCCAGGTGGCTGCCAGGGGGCCGGCTGTGGGGGGCGGCCAGCCACCCCTAGGGGCTCGGTTTGCTTGTGAAAGAGAAACAAGGGGTTTATTTATGTCACTTCTGCTGAGCGCACAGGGAGGGGGCCATGCGGGGAAGCCTTTAATTAGAGCTCTTAGCCTCAGAAATGCTGACACGGGTTGGACAGCAGCTATATCTTGGCCCAAACATCGTCATCCCAATGATCCCGCTGGAAAGATAAAATCGGCTGCAAATACGGGGTCTCGGTGCTGAGCTGGAGCGCAGAGCGGCCCGCGGGCTCGACTGCAGGTGGGGTCGTCGCCACTGCTGCGGACCCCCGCGCCGGCTGCCTGACCCTCCAAAGGCCGGCCTACCCCCTGTGCTGCCTCACACCGGCCCCCCCAGGCTGGGCCACTCTCCAGAAACAGAAGAGAGAAACCAAGTCCGAGTGAGAGGCCGCAGGATAGTGGAAATCCAGTTCCCAGGTCCAGTCATGCTGAGAAGGGGGGAGGCTAGGAGGGGCACTGGCCACCCTTCACCTCTCCCATGGCCCTTCGGAGGTGCTGGGACACCAGCTCTAAGCCCCTTGGGGCTGGGACACCCACCCCAGCAACAGCAGCTTTTGTGAAGGCAGACCCGCAGTCGCTCAGGAAGGCGCGGTGGCCACAGGACACTGGACTGCTGTGAAACTCGGCATCATCTCCAGCTCTGTCCCTGGTGGCTCTGAGACTGAGGATGCTTTCCTCGCTTCAGTTTACCAGCTTCAAAGGCAGAGGAGCCTATCCCTACTGCAAAGGGGGGGCTTAGGAGTCCATGCCTACTTGTGCAATAAAAATGACCTTGCATGCCGATGCCGAGCTCTGCTTCCAGTACCATCCGCTCCCTTAATTTTCATTAGCATTTTATGAAGTGGGCATGCCTCACCCCATTTTTCAGACAAGGACTGGGGCTCAGATGTGCTCAGTGACCGCTCAATGTCACCCTGTGGCCGAGCCCAACCCAGGCAGTCCAAACGGGTATGGCATTCCTATCTGCACGGGCCACCATCTGGGGGAGATGCAGGCAGAAAGGCGGGGGGTGCCCCCTGAAGTCTGCTCTTCCTCTGTGTGGGTGTGGATTCTGCAACAGCATCAAAGTTCAGGAGCCTCTACTTCCCATCCTGCCCCCGCCCACCCAGACAGGGACTCCTAAGTCATTTCCCAAACAGTCATTACCAGGCTCTGGTCATTACTAGGGCCCAGCCCCGCAGGCACCTATATTATTGTTCCTTCTGAAGCAACAGAAAGGGCTGCACCCCAAGAAAGGTCTGTGACAGATGGCAAACTTGCTTCAAGTAGTAATTAGAAGCACAGAGTTACCACGGTTCCCCTCCCGAGCCCCAAGGATGCAAACCAGAAGCAAGTCCATGGCAGCTCCTGGCACCCCAGGACAGCAACGGGGCCCCAGAGCGTCGAAGCTGAGGCTGGGTTATTCACAATAAAGTGAAAACAACCCAGACGTCTGCCAGCCGGTGAATGGGTGAACAAAACGCACATCCATACCAGGAAATGCTATTTGCCAACTAAAAAAAATGAAGTACTGAATCACGCAACAACATTGATGGGCCTGGAGGACACGATGCTAAGGGCAAGAGGTCTGTCACAAAAGGCCACATTAGAGGATTCCATTTACACGAACTATCCAGAATAGGCAAATCCACGGGGACAAAAGGTAGACCAGTGGTCCCCAGGGGCTGGGTGGGAAGCATGGGGAGCGAAGGCTAACGGGTACAGGGCTTTCTCTCCGGGGAGGAAGACGTGCAAAAGTTACATTATAGTGATGGTCACACAACCCTGTGAATACACCCAAACCCCTGAGCATATGTTATGGGGGCGGATCTCATGGTATGTAAATTACATCCCGATAGAGCTCTTTTTAAAAAGAAAAATAGTAAGATGCTAGAATGACTCCCCACTTAATCTGCCCTTTTGGAGGGGCAGGAGGAAGGGGAGGATCTCAGCAAGAGCATTAAGCCTTCTCCTTGTCATCCAGAGTCGTGCCCGCCTGCAGGAGGAGCAGGGCCCCGGCTCCCGGGAGGCCGACCCCACGACCCCAGCAGTAAAAACCGAACTCGCGGGAGGAAGATGTCTTTTTCTTCCCAAGAGGCCTCAGGCAACATCGAGATGGATTTCCTTTTAAATGACTGTCCACCGTTGTGTGTGATAGCTCTTTGGTTTTATCTAACCCTCCCCAGTTCATATCACCGCTGTCATTTGTCTCCCCCACCCCAACGGGGTGATGAACTGCCTTGCTGGGTGAGAAACAGGCACTGTGACAGCGAGGAGAGAGATCCATCAATGCTGGCCCAAACCCGGGGGAAGAAAGGGGGCTGGCTTAGTCAGTCAATCAGCAGCAAAGCCGTGGTCTTCCCTCCATCCACCAGCACCTCCCCTCCAGGCTCCGCAGAGCCTCCTCCAAGAACCTCTGTGAGGAAAGACTCAAACCGTGAGCCGCAGCCTGAGTGACGTCCAGCCAGGCCCTGCCCCCACCCAGCACGACGCACACTCTGGCCCACATTCAAGGTCTTCTTCCCCGGGTGAACTGGGGACCACCCTGCACACTCGCTTGTTCACCAAGCACCTGTCGCAAATCCAGGAGGGGCCCAGCACTTGGCCCTCGGAGCCAAGGGGGCTCATAACAAACCTAGGAGGTCAGTTTGGATGTCAGGTCCTATGTTCTTCCGATGACAGAAGGAACGTAAAGACGGCAACACCATGCAAGGCTCGACCAGGCTGTCTCGTCTTTAGGAACAGAGATGCTTATAGCCTCCCCCACTGGGGGGATCTGTATTCAAAGGTCCTTTTCCTCCACCCGCCCATTTGACCATGACCTTAAACAAGCTTGCAGTTAGACTCTCAAAGCCCCGTGATTCATCCGTTTCCTACCAGCCTGAGGAAAGGCTCAGCAGCGATTTATCAAGTGTGCTCTAGGGGAGGCGGCTGACAGCCGCGAGCCAGCATAGCCACACTCCTAATTTTAATTTGAAATGCTACATCCTGAATTTGGAATGTTTCTTCTCAGGTGCATCCGAATACCAATGTGGAGGCAAACGCCCAAAGCACCGAGTTGGTCAGGCAATCCAAAATCCTTCGTCCAATGGCAAAAATGCAGATTTGCCCGTGGGGGTGATTCACTGGTTGAGGGATGGAGAACGGCAGGCCCTCCTCGGGGCTGGACCCTGGGCTCGCAGGTGTGGTGAGCGCTGTCGTCATTGGGAAAGATCTCATGACCTCCTTGCACCGGGCAAAAGGCAGATGCAGACTCAACCAAGGATGACCATCCCTGACTCTGAGTTCTCCCAGCACCTGACCTTGTGCAGCTATTTCTTGAACACAGTCCAGAGGACAGCAGAGCCCGGTGAAGAGCCAACAGCTCTGAGGGCAGCCACCTCGGAGGTGACATCAAGGGTAGACAGAGCAGCTTGGTTCCGAAACTGGTGCCAAGTGACATCGCTTCCCTCGTCATGGCCATGCCATTCCAGCTCCCTTCCTTGCCCACCCAGCCGAACCCAAAGTGGCGCCATGGACTCAGGGGTCAAGGCCCTGTAGGCTCTGACTCTGTGCCCCCCCCAGCCAGCCCCTCTTGCCTTCCAAGGTCTCCTGGCTCCCCGGGGCCCAGGAATTTGCCCCAGCTTCCCAGCTGCTCCCTGGCCGCTTTCTCCTCACCTGTCCAGGTATGGCCTGGACTCCCTTCCCCTTACCACCGAATTCTGCGTATCTCTCTGTCCCTTCAGGCCCCCCAGGGGTGTCTGGGCTAGAAGGGAACAAACCTGGTAAGGCCTGCCCCAAAATAAAAATGCTGGCTCCTGGTTCAAAATTCACTATACATGTAGAGATGACAATAGCACGCTGTGTACCCTCCCATCCCGCCGCAGGAGGCCAGCTGGGGGGCTGCCCCGGGATCCAAACCAGAGGAGCCGATCGGCAACCCCAGCGGAGACATCACCAGGGGATGACGGCGAGGGCTGCCGTGGGAGAACCGCCCCTGCGTGGGAGAAAGGAGAGAGGGAGTCGGGAGGGGCCGGGAAGGGAGGTATGAGAGAGACACACGGAAGAGCAGGTGAACCTGGGCAGACAGGGAGTCTCGGGATGGAAGCACCGAGGCCTGGTCTTAAACCTGAGCTGTGCAGAGGGTGTGGGGATGCTCTCCTGCGCTCTCTCTTCTTTCCATGTCCCAGCTGCCCAGCTCTGGGTTCCCTGGGAGATTCTGCCTTCCTTTGCTTCCCGCTCCTGGACTCACGGACTCACGGACTCACAGACTCACAGAATCAGGTTCTCGGAGCTGATGGAGACCCAGGGGACACCTGCTGTCACTACAGGAGCACTGGCCTCAGTGCACCAGGATGGCGGGACTTGCCCCCCAGCCCTCTGCATGGGGCAAGAGGACGAGGGACGCTCTACACCCTAGGACCCCGTGAGAGATGTGCAGGACAGGGTGACACGGGCCACCAGACTCTAGCCCAGTGCTCCTGCCATGACTGTACATTTCCCGCACTGGGCTTGCTGTCTATGTGTCTTATTTGAGCCCTATGTTCTCGACACAAGAGACACCGGTTTTTGCCCTGGAACAGCTAAGTGCTGGGTACAGGAAGATGTAAGGAAAACACCAGTGTTTAAAGGAAGCAGCAGGAACTGCAGGGGTCAGGCCACCTGTGCTGGGCATGCCTCTCCCCAGCTGCTTCGGTGCCAGCAGCCAGTGGTCCCCCAAGGGTGGTGTCTGAGGGCGTCTGATCTGGAGTCAAGAGCCCGGCTCCCGTGCTAAGCAGCTGCAGGATCCTGGGCAAGCTGTTTAACCACTTTGTGCTCCGGAGTCCTAGTCTGCCAAACGCAGCTATTTATAGGACTCACTCCGTGGGGATTTGGAGATCTGGATAACATAAATAACTCTGCCCTGTGCCTGGCATATTATACGCACTCAAAACAAGTTCATTATCAAGATGAGACTTGAAATATACATTTATGGAGCGCCTGGGTGGCTCCATCACTTAAGCATCCAACTCTTGATTTCAGCTCAGGTCATGATCTCAGGGTCGAGGGATGGAGCCCTGAGTCAGGCTCTGGGCTCAGTGGGGAGTCTGCTGGAGATTCTCTCTCTCCCTCCCTCTCCCTCTGCCCCTCCCTCCTGTGCACACGCTCGAGTGCGCTCTAATAAATAAATCTTCAAACACATATATATTTGTTGCACACTGGCCGTACCCAGGTGTCAGGGATACAATGCTCAAGAAAACTGACAAAGACTTCGCCCCCTTGGAGTCTGCATTCTAGGCAGAAGATAGACCAATCAGAGATAAATTGCCTTTGCTATGAAAAAAATAAAGCAAATCCGGAGATTCAAAAGGAAGAGCAGAGCAACATCTGAGGTGGAGCTCTGTCATTCTGTTGCGAGCCGGGGCCCTGTGCCTTCCCCCGGACTACCCGTCTTCCTGTGTATTATAGGAGCAGTGAGTTCTCTGCACATGGTAATCACCAGTTGGGATTTACACACGGTAAGATCTAACAGAGACAGGTCTGATGGAGACGTGCAGGTCACCGCATGCTGGGCAGAAAACACAGCAGAAACAGACCTGGGCCTAAATCTCAGCTCCGTGACCTTGGAGAAGTCACTTGACCTCCCAAGTCTGAGCTTCCTCACCTGAGAAATGAAGCTAACAAGAGACAGCTGCCGTGAGCAGTCGGGACAGTAGAACCGGGGCTTGGCACATAATAGGGGTCCCACGGTCCCCACACATCTGTCACATGCAAATGTGTCTCACGCATCTCTGAGCCTCTGCCTTCCACCCACCCAGAAGCTGTGCCATCCAAAAAGGCTAGTGGACTGATCTGGAAACAATCAGAAACCATCTGTGGGGCCTGGAGACACAGGTCTGAGAAGGGCTTCCTGATGGACGCAGAGTGTCACGGCGGGCTGTCACAGCACTTCTGGGAAACGGAGATGCACAGCAGGGGACAGGTTCGGCTGAACCGGGCCCAGCCCCGAGAATGACAGCATGTTCACAAGAGCTATTAGGGGCCGCTGCTCTTCATGTGCTTACGGGAAGATTTACTCTGCCGGGACTGGCAAGCTGCTCCTTTCCTTTCACTGTTGAATTGATTATTGAATCACAAATATCCCATTTGAATAACATGATTTAACTTCTAGGCAGGCAAGAAGTTCAAAGCCTGTGGCAGGAAAACTCCTCCCAGAGGCTGGGCTCTGAGACTCTGGAAAGTTCTACACATTCACGAGTTAGGGAAAGCAACCTTTCTAAAGCACCCCACGAAGAACTCAGACAGTCATGAGTTCCGGAAGACCAGAATTCCCCGGAGAATTCCCCGAGCTCCGGACGGCACCCGCAGGCCCCTTCCATAAATACTTACGGCACGAATGAATTGACCCATCCTTCTACCTGGCCAGATGCTGCCCGAACTCGAGCATGCTCAGGTCACCCACAGACCTGGAAACTGAGGAAGAACAAGGAGAAAGGGGCTGAACAGGATCAGGCAGGGATGCGAGGCTGCCCGCATACCCTCAGAGGGCTGCTCTGCTCAAGGTTCCCATCTGCTGGACACCCAGTCAGGTGCCATGCAGTGTCGCCCTTCCAAGCCTTCAAGGTCTCATTTGTGGCCCCCACTGTCTTCTAAACAAACAGAGCCTCCTAAAGTTCACGGATTGCCCAGGAGCTTGCAGCTCTGAGGCAGGAGGGAAGGAAGCAAGCCATGGTTTGGCCACGCTCCACACTTTAGAACCAGCTCTGTTCCTATGAGCACGTCCTCTCCTGCTCTCCTCTCAGCCCCCCACCCTCTAATGACCCCTCTCTGTGATAGGCCCATGGAGGAGTGGAAGGGGTCCTACAGAGATGATCTCCGAAGGATGAGGTCACCAACATCACTATGGACACACACTATAGAAGGACCAAGGCAGATCCGGAAGGAGTGGGTGTGTGTGTGTGTGTGTGTGTGTGTGTGTGTGTGTGTAGGTGCGCATTCACAGACTCACATGTGCGTGTATACACACACATATCTAGCAGCCTCAAGACACTCAAAATCTCTTTGAGAAAATAGGAAACAATGAACAACGCAGTAACACTGTCTCACCGATTTAGTAAGAGCCATACACAGAGTAACTCTATGACTTCTCCAACCGGAACATTTCAGAGTGAAAGGGGGGCGCCTGGGTGGCTCAGTCGGTTAAGTGTCTGCCTTCGGCCCAGGTCATGATTCCATGGTGCTGGGATCGAGCCCCGCATTGGGCTCCCTGCTCAGCGGGGAGCCTGCTTCTCCCTCTCCCACTCCCCCTCCTTGTGTTCCCTCCTCTCTCGCTGTGTCTCTCTCTGTCAAATAAATAATTAAAATCTTAAAAAAAAAAAAAAAAGAATGAAAGGAGGCATTGCTAACAAGTACGCTGGGACAACACGTATAAATAGGACTGGCCAAGCCAGCCAAGACACGGTCTCCTACGGCAGCTAGCTGGTCTGCGCTCCAACAAACGTAGGGAAACCCAGCTTTCGAGGGTTCTATGCAAATGTGAATTCTGCACAATGACACCCTATCCCTTATGACAAAAGCACTAAGGATCACTGTTATTTACATTATTATAGCAATGGCCCTCATAATAACTGCAGCTTCTATGGATTCGATAAGCCAGATACTGTGCTGAGCCATTACAAACTTCATCTCCTTTGATTCTGACAATGATGGGGGGGGCGCGTTATGAGACTCATTTTACAGACAGTAAAAGCAGGTGCACAGTTGAGGTTAAGTGACATGCCGATGGCCACAAACTTGAGTCCTCAAGAACTGTCTGCAGTGTTTTAAAAGATTGTATTTATTTATTTGACCGAGGGGGGGAGAACACAAGCAGGGAGAGGGGAAGCCGGGGAAGCAGGCTCCCCACTGAGCAAGGAGCCCGATGCAGCTCAATTCCAAGACCCTGAGATCATGACCCGAGCCGAAGACAGATGCTTAACCGACTAAGCCACCCGGGCGCCCCAAGAAATGTCTGCGTTTAAAGGGCCTCCTCTGAATCACAGGCTGTGGGTCCCCTGTTACGTAGTCTCCCCGGTATTCCTCAAGAAGGCTCTGAAACCCCATATCCACGTCCATCTCTTAGAATCCGCAGCTCAGCTCCTGGCATCTCCAGTGGCTTCCTTCTCTCCATTTTAACATCTGCTTCCCTCTGCAACATCTGTCCCTCTTCTCCCCTCAATTATCTCAGGATAGACTTCTTCCTTCTCTCTCAATATTTCTTTCTCCATTTCTATCCCTGTTACAAACCTCCAAAGACACCAGCTAATCTCATTTGATGTCTAAGAGTTCCTCTATGAAGGCAAATGAAAGCTTAAGTTGTAAAATCAACTTTAAAATAATAAACAGCTCTGTCATCCAATAATGACATCAAAAGTGCCCAGAAGTCCCCTTCCACGATCCCCGGAAATCCTTATTTATCTCCCAATCTGCCTTTAATTAAACCGGCTTTTCCCTAAGTACCTGCAAAATACACACACACACACACACACACACACACACACATACACACACCTCACACTCCATTTCCTCACCTCTGGGTTTCCACCCATAATGGGCAGGGCAGCCGTACCATGGCCTCCCATCCACACGTGGTCCAGGGACAGCCCAGGGGGAGAGGCTGCAGTGGCCCGGTCAAGGAACCCCACCAGGACTGATCACTCCAAGCCCACAGGGGCCCTGGGTCCAGGACAGACCAGCGTACACCCAGAGGCTGGGGCAGCCCGCAAGGAGCTAGGGGTGCTGCTCTATCCCAGCCAGAAGTGACAAGAAGAGAAATCAGAAGGGCCAGGGGTAATGTGGAGGAGCCCAGCTGCAGGGGAGACCGGGCTGGGTCCGGGATGCGGAGGCTGGACAAGGGCCAGGACCCAATTATATGCTGCAGTCAACAGCGGCAATAGGCGGAACGCGCCAGGCGTGGGCCCTGGCAAGCCAAGCTCAGACTCTGTTTGAGAAAACTCGATCAGTAATGATCCTTCCCAACAACATTCCAAGGTTCGGCAAGGCTTTGAAAATCGTAGTTAGGTTTGATAACATTAGTCATTCAGAAGCTCACTGGGTCTGCCCCCTAACTCTGGTCTCAATCAGCCCTGCTCTCATTAAAGGTACACAGATTGGTAAAGAAACCCTATCATGTTAAAGGGTCTCCAAAAATTGTGTCCAGAATCCAAGCCAAGTACGTGACCTTTAGAATGAAAGGCCTATGTCTGAAGTTCTCATCAAAGCCATCCTGGAAGGATCTGGCCTCCCTGGACCCCATCAGATCAGTCCCACATACCCTGCCCTGCCCAGCCCTGCAGCAAGCCCCACCCCTGCAGAGCGCCCGGACCATGGAGGTCACAGATCCCGGCTCCTGGGGGCCATGCTGTCCACTCAGGGTAGGCTTTTCACGCATGGCAAAGGTCCAGAAGCTGGACAACGTGGTGAGACCCCCAAGATAAAGCAGCAGGGAGTGGCACCCGCACATAAAATCAAGGCCAGGGACAAGATCCTGAGCTGGGAGCACTGGGTTGTGGAGGGAGAACAGAGTGCTCACAGACCGGGGGGGGGGGGGGGGGGG
>CM053610.1:96407238-96470367 GCA_028646535.1 Procyon lotor | reverse complement strand
TTTTAAGGTCTGATATCTAAGATCTATAAAGATCTTCTCAAACTCAACACTCACAAAACCGATAATCACATCAAAAAATGGGCAGAAGACATGAACAGACACTTCTCCAAAGAAGACATACAAATGGCTAAAAAAAGACACATGAAAAAATGTTCATCATCATTAGCCATCAGAGAGATTCAAATCAAAACCACACTGAGATACCACCTTACACCAGTTAGAATGGACAAAATCAACAGGACAGTAAACAACAAATGCTGGAGAGGGTGTGGAGAAAGGAGAACCCTCTTACACTGTTGGTGGGATTGCAAGTTGGTGCAGCCACTTTGGAAAACAGTGTGGAGATTCCTCAAGAAATTAAAAGTTGAGCTACCTTTTGACCCTGCAATTGCACTTCTGGGTATTTACCCCAAAGAAGAAGATGCAGTATAAACAAGGGCCACATGTACCCCAATGTTCATAGCAATGGCCACAATCGCCAAGCTGTGGAAAGAACCAAAATGCCCTTCAACAGATGAATGGATAAAGAAGATATGGTCCATATATACAATGGAATATTATGCCTCCATTAGAAAGGAAGAATATCCAACTTTTATATCAACATGGACGGGCCTGGAAGAGATTATGCGGAGTGAAATAAGTCAAGCGGAGAGAGCCAATTATCTTATGATCTCATGTGCTGAGCATAAAGAAAAACATGGAGGGCATTGTGAGAAGGAAGGGAAGGGAGAATGGGGGGAAATCAGAGGGGGAGATGAACCAGGAGAGACTGTGGACTCTGAGCAACAAACTGAGGGTTTTGGAGGGGAGGGGGTGGGGGGTTGGGCGAGCCTGGTGGTGGGTATTGAGAAGGGCATGTATTGCATGGAGCACTGGGTGTGGTGCATGGACAATTAATCTTGTAAAACTAAAAAAAAAAATAAAATTAACACTAAAAAATAAAATTAAAAAAAAGAAGAGTATCTCATGACACATGAAAGTTACATGAAATTCAAATTAGAGCATCCATAAATAAAGATTGATTGAAACACAGCCACACTCATTTGTTTACATCCTGTCTGTGGCTGCTTTCATGCTACACCAGAAAGCTACTGGAGAAGATGCAACAAAGACCATATGGCCTGTACAGCCAAATTATTTACTAATTGGCCCTTTAGTTAGAAAGTTCGCCAACTCCCGATATAGACCATCTTTCTACCTGTCCCAAGGCTACTCCTAGAAAAAGATCTAGAATGAGCTGGGATTTGATGCTGGGCTGGGAATTCCACTTTAAGAGAGATTACAGACGAAATGGATGCTGTACAGGAGGGCAAACAGGAATATGCTGGGATTCAGACATGTATGTGTCAGGGGAAGAATGGTTAGAGAGTTCATTAAAGGGGTGCCTTCAACTGTCCAAGACCTGTCACGGAGAAAGAAGATAAGGATCCTTCTCTGGCTGCCAGGAGTAAATGCAGGGCCTGAGACCCATTCCAGATCCATATCAAGAAGTGTCCGAGCGGTCAGAGCTATCTCAAGCCATGAGTTCCCTGACACTGCACACATCCCCAGTAGTGAATGCACAATGTCATAGGTATGACATGTAGTGATCGGTGACCATCAGAAGAGTACCCCTCTCACTGAGACCTCCATAACTACCGCACGAGCATCCACGGGGCAGGACATCCGGGGATGCTGTGTTTGGGCAACATGCTTCAGCCACAGCTTAGGGGACTAGGTCGAAGCCTGAGGGCCTGGCCAGGCTCTGCCAGGACTGGAGACTTCAGATTCTCTGAGCCAACCTAGAGGAGAGGCCAGGCCACCTCTTCAGGCAGTGTCTGAGGAGTTCTGGAACTCCGAGGCCCGAGCAGGGAGCAGAGATATGAAATGTGATTCCCACACACCTTGCTCGGTCTCTCCTCCTCAGGAAGAGCATAACGTGAGTCTATCACACCCTGCCTCTGCAAAGAATAATGAATAGCACTGGTAACAAATGACAAGTGTTACATCTCTTATTATTATCTATCATGGATACATCGTTTTATTTCTGTAGCTTTCAGCAGGTGTGGAATGCAAATGGCCTGGGAAAACTTCTGCAGGCTTGCCACTGCTCAGAAAGAAAAACATCCCTGAGCACAGAACAGTAAAGATGCCAGCTTAGTCCGAGGGCCTGGGCTCAACTACCCTGAGCAGGACTTGAGAAACCCCTCACAAGCACACTGATTGGCCAGAAACCCACAGTAGGTAATTACCCATTAGTAAGTAATTCACATCTGTTTTGGTGCAAGACGATCCACTCAGCTGCGGGCTATTTGTGTGATCAGGGAGCCACAGGAACTGGACATTTGGTATTAGGTGGCCAGGTGCCTTCAATCACTCTCTGGCCTTGGATCTCCCTTGATCCATTTTATTCCACATGCCAGGGCGCCTGGGTGGCTCAGTGAGTTAAAGCCTCTGCCTTCGGCTCAGGTCATGATCTCAGGGTCCTGGGATCGAGCCCCGCATCGGGCTCTCTGCTCGGCAGGGAGCCTGCTTCCCTCTCTCTCTGCCTGCAACTCTGCCTACTTATGATCTCTCTCCTCTCAAATAATATAATTTTTTTATAGTATTTATATGATATCATATAAATATATAATAATTAAATAAATTATTTAATAAATAAATAAATAAATAAATCAAATAAATAAATAAATCAAATAAATAAAATAAAACACATGCCAGACATCACCACCTCCCAGGTGTCTCGGCTTCTTCTCTGCTCTCAGCATTCAGCACAGAGAGCAAAGATTCGTTATTAGTTTCCCACAAAGAACTGTGAGGCTGGCTTAGAGACTGGAAAGCGCAGGCCACGTCCACACAGCAATGATGTCCCCACACAGACAGGCTGGCGTGGAATGTGCTGGGTGGGGGCAGGGAAGGGGGCTGGGGAAACCGGGCTCTGGCCCCATTGCTGCCCTGGAAATACTGGGCCTCGTGCAGGCCATTTCTCCTTTCTGCATTTAGTGGCTTGTCTTTCCAGGGAGCAGACTGGACCCAGCGCAAGGCCAGGGCCACGTGGCAGGACTAGCAAGATCAAAATGAGGAACAGGCCAAGAGCTGATACAAAAGAACCACCAGGCAAATGTCAAGTCTGGAGTGGGATCAATGAGCATGTCCTAGCTGAGTCACTAAGGTTAGTGCAAATGGAACGTGCTGAGTGAAAGAGGTATAAATAGAAGAGTCGAGACAACACAGAAGTGACTTGATTTTGGTAGAGGTGTGTCATCTTAATAGCTTAATGCCACCAACACAAATACCGCTAGGTAGAGCGCCCACCGGGATCCCCCCCCCAGAATTCAGTGCCCATGAACGGCAACCTCGCTCAGATATACTCACAAATGTGCATCAGCCCCAACAACAGAACAATAGCAAAGGAAGTTTCTGGCACAGCATGGGCTCTGCATTAAGCTACTCCTTCCTACCTAGTGCTAATTGGGCACAGGGGAAATCATCCTTAAAAAGGATGCACACCAAAGTCTCTACTTCCAATTCTACACAAATGGTTTCTGCTCCAACTTCCTATTTTTTACCATCCCACTAAAATGTTCTCTGGTCTTGGAAAAAAGAAAGTCAAACTGCCTACTCATCAGGACAAGTAATGATTACACCAGGTCACTGAAAACATAATAGATTTTAAAACTCTTGGCCCTCCATGGGTGGGATGCCAGCTCCCTAGAAAGAGAGGGAGATTTCTTTCCAAGACCATCTGTTTAATATCCTCATCTCCCCCAGGCTATCTCTCAGAGCCATTATTAAATAAACTCAACACATCAACTCCTTTCTCTAGAAAAAGTTCCCAAAGCAGCTGAGATTTATGACTTAGAAAGTCTCTACCATTCTCTGCCCAGTGTTCTCATTTGTAATCATACCTGTATTCATTTTCTAGGGCTGTTGTAACAAAGTACCTCGAGCTTAGTCGCATGAAACAATGCCAGCGTATCTACCTACAGTTCCAAAGGTTAGAAGTCTGAGTCTCAGTGAAGCTGAAATCAAGGTGTCGGCAAGGGCGCGCACGTTCCTTCTGGAGACTCTAGGGAAAGAACTGGTCTCCTTCCCTCATCCAGCTTCTGGAAGCTACTTGCATTCCTTGGCCTCTTCCTCTTGGCCTTCAAAGCCAGCAACAGAGCATAGAGTGCTCACATGGAATCACTCTGATCCCTTCATCTGCTTCCGTCTTCCACTTTTTTTTAAGATTTTATTTTTTAAGTAATCTCTGTACCCAATATGGGGCTCAAACTCACAACCCTGAGATCAAGAGTTGTGCACTCTACCAACCGAGCCAGCCTGGCTCCCCATCCTTCTTCCACTTTAAAGACTCTTGTGATTACACTGGATTCACCTGGGTAATCCAGGACCCTCTCCTTATTTCAAGGTCAACTGATTAGCAACTCAGATCTCTTTTGTCATGTAACAGACACGTACAATTTCTGGGAATTGGGAGAGGACATCTTTTCAGGGGGAGCATCGGGGAGAGAAGGCATTATTTTACTTCCCACAGTACTCTCTCAGGGAGGCTGAGAAACAGTTTCCTCTACTAGCTAAGCCAAGGACCCCGGCCAAACCTCCTGTCATTTTGGTTCCTTCTTCTAAAACCAACGGCTTTAGTTTAAGATCTTTAAGACCTATTACTTTGGGGGGATAAAACAAGGTCATTGAAAGACTAGCTTCTATCTCTGCTTGGTCTCATTTAATTCTCACGTCAATCCTGGGAAATACGCAGGGAAGAGGGCTCTGATGCCCACTTTGTAGGGGTGTAATCTGAGAGCAGGAAGTTAAATGATTCGCCCAAGGCCATGCAACTAACAAATGACAACTGTGGTTTCCAATTAGAATCTGCTGATCACACATGCCCTAGGCGAAAACCTGTGCAACTACCATGGAAATGCACACACAGGGAAGCCGGTCACCACCATCACCACCACCATTACAACCATTCAGCCAAAGCACAATGGAGAGTGTGTGGCAATGGTAGGCACTGGTCTCTGCAGATAAGTCAGGAATCTGAGCCTCCCACTTTGGATTCCTGTCCTCTGTCCATCTGTGTCCCATTGAAAGTATCCTCCTAAACCCAGGCTTCTCCTTGTGTGCTATGAGACGATGTACCATCAAGCATAATCCTGGTTCTAACCCAAGGAGAAACAGCCAGGGGTCTCTAGCTGGGGCAGGACTGAGGGAGAGTCTCCCAGCAATCACGGAGCAACCAAATAAATAAATCCAAGAAGACCCTTTTCAAGAGTGTTACAGGCTATGAGAAAATAAAATCGGGTTTTTGTTAGAGAGAGAAAGAAACCAAGGGTGCTAACTGGACTTTGCAGCTTTACTAGCTATTTTCTCCTCTGTATAAGCCCGTTTGGGTCAGGCTTCCTGTTGGTTACACCCAAGCCTCCGAACATAGTGACCCTCACCAGCCACCCCGTGAGACTTTCCAGTACTGCGCTGTCCTTGCGCTAACATCGCACTGACCAATCCAAGCCCTCGGTGATCATGGCAAATGGGTAAACGGGAAAGAACCCAGAACTGGCAGGTTCCAGCTCAGAACCTCAGGTTCAAGCTCTAGCTCACCACTGACTAGCCAAGTACCTTCCACCTGGCCTGGAGCGTTTCCTCACCGGTGAACCGGGGGAGTTTCACCAGTCAATCTCTATGATCCATCCACTTCCATCATGTTATGTCCTATGCTCCATTTGTAGTTGCTGCTCAGACATACATCATAAGAGAGGGCTGAGTAATCTCGAGCCGGTATCAATCACCGTCCTACACCTCTATTAAAAAGCTGCAAAACAAGCATCTAACACTCGATCCAGATCCATACTGAATCACCAAGGGAGATGCAAACTGCACACTCAGCAAACACATTCCACAAACAAACACTCTAGTGCCTAATAAAACTTAGTGATTCGAGATGATGCTGATTTTTACCTGAAACACTCATGGTGGACTAGGAGGAACTGGGCCTCTATCCTTCCCTTACTAGGGAACAGAAAGGACTGGAGCAAACCACATTTCGTTGGAGTCGAAATATTTGTACCCAGACAAGGGGGCATGCACCATCTTGTGCCAAAGGTATCAGTGACTATGTCAAAATCCTGTTAGTGTAATAATCCTCTTTTTTAAAAAATGCATTTACATGGTTTATTAAAAAAAAAAAGCCATACAATGAAAAATTTCCCTTCTATACTGGCCCATCCCTAGTTCACATCACCACTCCTAAAGGTAAACCACTGTTAGTTTGTTGTATATCCTTCCAGAATTTCTTATGCATATAGATGCAAATATAAATACATTCTAATTCTGCCCCCACTCCCTCTCCATCACTTTTCATATAAAATTAGTATCGTATACACATTCTTTTTAATAAGGTATAACAACCGTATGCACATCTTATTTTTCATCTGGCAATCTGCTAAGTTAAGTATGGTATTTAGATACAGATTTAAATAGATTTTTTTTTTAAGAGGTAGGGTTGAAAGTATCTCTTAACACATATAGGACCCTTTCTATTTCGTTTTCCATGAACTATCTGGTTATATACTTTGCCTTTTTTTTTTCAATTAGATTAAAATGCTTTATCTAATTGACTTTTTAGAGCTCTTTATTAAGATGATTAGTCCTTTGTCATTTGTCTTTTCAGTTTATGTAGATTTTTTTTTGCCAGTCTGATGATTTTGTTGGGTTTTTTGTTCTTTGCATTTTTATCTTACCATATATATCAGATTTTTCTTTTATGGATTCTGGATTTAAATCTTGATTAGAAAGGCCTCCTCTGTGCTATCTTCTGGTACTTTTATAGTTTCGTTTTAACGTTCAGATTTTTGTTTTGAATTTCATCAGGGTGTATATACGGTGTGAGGTATGGATCCAGTTTTATTTCTCTTATAGGGCAGCCAGTTATCCCACGGGCACTATTAACTCTTCCTCCAGTGATCTGACATGCCACCTTTACCAAATACTAAATGATCATATGCGATTGGATCTCTGTATAGGTGATTCACTCTGTTCCTTTTTAACTATTTGTGTGCATGCCTATAACATTCTGTTTCAATCAATAAGGCACTATAATAAGTTCTAGCATCACGGCACCTTGGTGGCTCAGTCAATTAAGTTCCCACCTCCTAATTTCAGCTCAGGTCATGATCTCAGGGCCATGAGAACGAGCCCTGCATTGGGCTCCACACCCTGCATGGAGCCTGCTTGAGATTCTCTACCTCTCTCTACCCCTCCCCCTGTGTGTGCTCCCTCCCTCTCTCTCTCTCAAATAATAAATAAACCTTAAAAAAAGAAATGTGTATTTAAAAAATAAGTTATAGCATCTATTAGGGTCAGTCCTCCCATATTGCTTTTCTTTTTCAGAATTTTTTTTTGAGTATTCTTATTTTTGTGTGTGTGAATTTTAAAACCTACCTGATTAAAGAAAAAAAGGACATCTGGTACTTTTCTTTAGATTGCATTATATTTACAAATGAAAGAGAATGACATCTATTGTTCTTCTATCCATGAACATGATACATCGCTCCATTTGCTCAAGGCTCCTTTCATATCCTTCACTGGTGCTTTTAAAACTCTCACATGTCCAACATATCTGCCAAGTTCATCGTCGTTTTATGTTTTTTGAAGTTAGCGTAACTGAGCTTTTCCTCCTATGTATATTCTATTTGATGTCTATTTGATGCATATTCTATTTGATGTCTATTTAATGTATATATGAAAGATTAATTTCTGTTTACTAATTTTTGCACACTTTATGGGATTCTTTTATTGTTTGGAATAGTTTTCCAGTGATTTCTCTTATGTTCTCCAGCCATACAATCCCAATACCTGCACACATACTGACCCTCACCTCCTCTGCACGTCTCTCTTTGAACTGATTTCTCTTGTTTAGTGCATTGGCAAGCATCAGAAGTCCAAAAGGAATCATTGTACTAATAGTGTGGATCCCTATTCCTTACTTTAGTGGAATTCCTCTGTTGTCGCCCCATAAAGCCTGATGCTGGCTTTTAGTCAGAGATGGGTGTATTTTTAGCCTTTTAAGAAAGTACCCAGCTGTCCTGTTGTCTTGGGTGTATTTTTTTATGAAAACATGATCATTGAACTTTCTCAAAGGCCTTTTCAGAATCTATGAAGATAACCAAGAATATTTTTTCTGCTAATGTTCACTAGTGTACAACTGTATCTGCATTTTAGGAATAAAACCCTCTTGATTATAACATATGTATTCAAATGTATTGCTAAAGTTGGCTTGAAGTTTTTTTTCTTGGAATTCTGAATTGATATTCATAATAGGATTAGTCTTTGATTTTCTCTTTGTGCCTTCTTTGTCAGACTTGTGACTGTTTCTCTTATTTTGTCTATGCTCTGGAACATATTGGAATTGTTTGTTCTTGATTAAATTTTCCCTGTAAAATCATTTGGACTAGTGGTTTCTTCTTTGGGGTAGGGTATACCCATTTGAAAGTTTGGGTTTTGTTTTTTGGGTTTTTTTGTTTGTTTTTTTTTGCATTTTAATTTCACTTTAGAAATTCTGGATTCCTTTCTGCAGTCAGTTGAGTAAATTTTATTTTCTTGGAAGAAAATCTAATTCACTTAGGCTTTCAAATGTATTTGCATAGGGCACCTGGGTGGCTCAGTCAGTTAAGCTACTGCCTTTGGCTCAGGTCATGATCCCAGGGTCCTGAGATCGAGCCCCACATCAGGCTCCCTGCTAAGCTGCAAGCCTGCTTCTCCTTCTCCCTCTGCTGTTTCCCCTGCTTGTACTCTCTGGCTCCCTATCCCTCTGTCAAATAAATACATAAATAAATAAACAAACTCTTTTTAAAAAATGTATTTGCATAGAGCTGAGTCAAGCAGTCTCTTGGGACTCCTTTAATTTCCTATTTACATGATTATTCCCCACACATCATTTCTTACTTTATGTATCTGTACTTGCTCCCACATTCTCTTGATTAGATTAACTAGTAGTTTATCTGTTTCATTGTTGCTTTTCCCCAAAATCAGCTTTGAAATTTATTTCAACTACTTTCTCTTCTAACTCATTAATTGTACTTTTATCTAGGCCTTCCTTCTGCTTTCCCTCTGCTATAATCTGTTTTATTCTGTTGTAGTTCCTTGACTCAGATGCTTAATTTATATGTTGTCATTCTTTTGTGTAAATATTTAAGACCATCATTTTTCCTCTGAGTACGGCTTTAGCTATGGCACATCTGTTCCAATAGTGTTTTCATTAATCACTGTTTTCCAGAAAATCTGCGATTTCAGTTTATTTTCCCCTTTAAGCCACGCATTAAGTGTTTTGTTTTGGTTTGATTTGATTTTACATTCAGTGTAATGGTCTTTTGCTTTTCTGATTTCGTATTAATTTCTAGCTTAATTGTATTGGACAATATTGCTTCTATTTTTTACCACCTTTTGGGATTTGCTGAAGTTATCTTTGTTCCCTAATAGATGGTCAATATTTGTGAATGTGTCATGGGCCCCTGAAAGATGTGTTCTCTTCGTTTAGTCTACAGGGTTTGCAATTTATCCACGGGATCTTCTTTTATTATGTTAATTAGGTCTCCAATATTGGTTTTTATTCTTTGTCCAGTTATCTGGAGATTGAAACATGATTTAAAGTGATCCATTACTAATGTGCTTTGGTCTATTTCTCCATGCAGCTCCTGAAATTCATCCTTTCAATATTGCTGCTACTTTTTTTTTCAATGTGAAATGTACACTTTAGCATTATGAAGCTCTTTTATTGCATTAAATGCATTTTAACCTGAATTCTACTTCGTTTGATGCAAGCTCATCATTACTACTCTTTATTTCTTTTTTTCCCTAGCATTCCTTTACTTATCCTTCCTGTATTTCCAACCTTCCTGCATCACTTTACTTTAGGGGCATCTCTATAGATAATATACAACTGGGTTGTGATTTGCTATCCAATCTGAAAATCTTTTTAAAAGGTGACTTAGACTCATTCATATTTAGCAACATGATAAATAGGTTTGTCCCTGGTTCTCGTTTTATATCATGTTTTCTGGTTTCTTGGCATTATTTTTAGTCTTTCTATGACTGTTTCCCCTGTGTGGTTCTTCTGGGAGGGTTCATGGTTTTATCCTAGCGGCTGCATTCATAACTGCGAAGTTAATAATCTTAACCTATGTATTTAGACGTGATTGATGAATCCTATACTACAAACAAAGATAAAATTAGTCTATTTTCTCTTCTTCTCCCTCACTTCTTTCTGCAGAGGTAAAGCAAAGGCATCGTCGGAGGGAGGACAGAGAGACACATGCCCCTGGGTGGCAGATATGAAAGAGCACGGACATGTTACCACAGTGTCAGCTGCACATGAGGAGGGAGAAATAAACACACCTGTAGCCCCTGGGTGCCACTACTCTGGCTATGCTGCCTCTCTCTTCCATCACCTGATTTTAGGCAATAATATTATCTTTCTTAATGTTTACCATTTATTGTTAAATATAATTACGCTTATGTTACTTCTTTTGTCAGCTCTAAATTATATCCTTTGAGTCCCTGTTATTATAGCATGAGGCATTCAGAGAATTTACCGTCCCTCCCCGCGGGCTTCCCAAATGTGATGGTTGTATCATTTCGTCATCGACGGGGCACAGAACATTCTCCTCTGTTGCTCTAAGGCTTATATTTGTTTTCGTCTTAGTTTTAGTGTAGACTGTACGGCTGCAATTCAGCATTCACCCTCAGTCTTCTCTTTGCTGGCTGAAGTTCATCCTCTGCTAGTTTGCTCAGGAAGGGCTCATGGGAACAATATTCTCTGAGTTATCGCAGGCTCAAAACTCTTTATACTTAAAAGACAGCTAAGATGGATATAAAGTTTGGCTCACACTTTGTTTCTTTGCTTATCTTTCAGATGCTTCACTGTCTCTGGGGCATTGGATGTTGCTGCTGAGAAAACTGGTATTTTTCTCCCCACAAGTAACTTGATTTCTCTGCCCAGATTCCCAATGAATGCCTTCTTTTTATTTACTATTCTTTTTCATGGTCTTTTTGTTAATTTTTGAAATAATTCCAAACCTAAAAAAAATTTTTTTTTTTGCAAGAACAATACAAATGCTTACATCTCCCTCACGCCAAGTCTCTGAATGATAACATTAAAGTCTATTTTCCTCATTTTTGGAGGGAGAGGGATTCTTCTTTTGGCAAGATGTCTATCATCTCTAAATACTCCAGTATATGCCCCCCAAAGACTGGAATCCTTCTCCCATATAACCTCCAAACAGCCCTCTGAGCCAAAACACCAACACTGGTCCAGCACAGATTCACCCACAGACCCACTCAAATTTCTCCAACAGCTGGAACAATGCCTCTTTTCCCTTCCTGGTCCAGGATCCTACCCACCAACACACATTCCAGTCAGCTGCCGTGTCTCATCAGTCTGCTCCCGTCTGAACATCCCCTCAGTCCTTCTCTGCTTCTCAAGCCCTTAAAGATCTCAAACAAGTTACAGACCTTTCATTCTGTAGGGTCCCAGCCCATCTTCTATTTCCTCATCACCAGACAGAAGCCAGGCATTCTTGGTAGAAATACAACAGAAAAGAGGCTGTGTTAGTGTATCTCATCCAGGACAGCCCGGGTCAAACCAACCTACCACCCGTGATGCTGATTTGTAGCAGTGATGTCTGCCAGGCTTCACCACCGACAATACACCATCTTTCCATTGTGTTTGATTACAATTTTGTGGGAGGCTCTTCCAATATTGTACCAATAGGCTGATCCTTCTAAGACCCCTCCAACCACATGACTTGGCCTCCATTGACAACATCTGCTGTTTCAACTACCGTTATGAAAGCTGCCAAGAGGTGAATATCTATTCCAACTGTTCCTTCTACATTTATCAGCTACATTTATCAGAATGTATTCCCACTCCATTCTAAAGAAGAGTTTTTCTTCTCCCCTGCTTATTTATTTACTAACTTATCTACTTATCTATATATCCATTCATCCATCCATCGATTCATTCATTCATTTTTTAACAGCATGAACTCATGGATTCCTATTTTAGTTAATAGATTGTAATCTGACACTCATGCTCTTATTCCTCAATTTGTTCTGTGGAAACTCCCAAGCTGGCTTATTATGTGTCCTCTTGATATGTTCTAATCTCTTCCTGACTTTCTGCAAAACAGAACATTGCAGGTTCATTTCATACTTTCTCTGCCCCATCCCATGAATCAGCCACCTCTCTGAGGAACCCCAGTAATTTTTATTGGGGGATATTATTTAGAAACCAAGATGTGAGTACTCAGTGCGCACTCAGGGCTACTGGAGTTCCACTGCTTCTAGACCATTCCACTACAATGAGTTAGGAAATGTACGTATGCGTGTATATTCACACATCACACACATGGATGCTTCTAATTCCAGTCCGGGATCCCAGGTTCTTTCCAGTCTTCCCTCTTTATATGTTTATAAATCTCTTCTCAAACAGTGGAAAACATGGGTCCTACTATGCTCTCTATATTTATGTACTTGCTCAATAAATTAACCTATTTGCCCCCATAACTAATCTTCCAGTCATTCTGGCCACCTTTGACGCATGCTGCCTCCGCACTCACCCTCTACCCTGCTGGGAAAGGAAGGGGAAGGGAGGGAAGGGAAGGAAGATGAGAGTGAGGAAGGAAGGGAGGGAGGGGGAGGGAAGAAGGATAGGGAGGAAAGAGGGGAGGGAGGGAGGGAGGAGGAGGGAGAGAATTATTCCCTAGCTTCAATGCCAAGACTCTGCAAGGCTTTATCTTGGTGTTAACTGCTCTGGGTCATTTTCCCCAACACCCAAATTTATGTTCCTTAACACTCAGATTTAAATCTTCTTTTACATCCTGAAAGTTTTCCTAATTTATATTTTAAATACTTGTTCTACTCAATCATTTTGTGTTTTCCTTCAGGGACTAAAATCACACATATGCTGAATCTCCACTGCTTGTCTTCTTTATCTACTACTTGCTCGCTAATCTTCATGAATGCTTTCCTTACTTCAGATTCCATTTATTCACCTTTCTCATTTCTACTGTCTATGTTCCACACCGTATTTTCCAGTGTCTATTTTCCCTTGAGACCCTTCAGACTTGATCTTCATTTATGAGATAGATTTGCCTTTTTCCTCCTCTTTCCTCGAGTATTGACAGCTCACGTTTCCCTACCTCTTGCCATCCTGTCATCCCTTTCAGAATTCTTGTTTCTGCTCTGTAGTTTTTCTTCGTAGAAATGATTGCTTCATTGAGGTCTTTAAATCTATTGTGAAATCCTTGACTGCAATTCTCATCTGCTCCCTAAGAACATTTTCCTAGGAGTGTTCGTTACTTCAGAGTTCCTTAATTTTTGTGGCTACTGTTGACATTTTTCACTATAATATCTTTGCTTCTATTTTACCGATGCTCTCAATTTCTCTTTTCTTACTTCGCAAGGTAGACTTTTTTGGTCCAGTTCTTTGCAGGAGTTCCTGCAGAATAGGAGGAAGGACCAGGGCAGCCTTTCATTATTAAAAGAAAGTTCTCTTTGTGGGAGAAGTAATGACTGGAAAGAAGCCCAGGGAGACCTCTGAGGCACCAAAAATGCTCTAGATCTCAATCTGGGTGGTGGTTTGACAAGGACACACACATGTAAATTCTGGCAAGCTAAAGAATATTTGTATGCTTTACTCTATGTATGTTATACCTCAAGAAAAATAGTAAGGAGGGGCGCCTGGGTGGCTCAGTCATGGAGCATCCGCCTTCGGCTCAGGTCATGATCCCAGGGTCCTGGGATCAAGCCCCACAGTGGGCTTCCCCCTCTCTCGCTGCTGTATTCCCTCTCTCTCTCTCTGCCAAATAAATAAAATCTTTTAAAAATAAATAAATAAAAAGAAAAGAAACATAGTAAGGAAAGAAGGAAAGAAAGGGATGGAGGGGTGACTTTTTTCCTACTGTCACAAACTTTATTTCCTGCAGCTAGGCCCCCCTGGAGGCTGTTTTGTATTAACCCACTTCCTCTGCTTCTCTGAAGCAAAAGAGACTCAGGAGGCACCTTTCTTCAATTCTGCTCACGTCAATCCCTGCCCAGTGTTTGCGGATAAGGGATATGGTTGGGGTTCATCAGGATGCCCTTGTGCCTCCAGGCCGTGCGCTCCACTGGCACTCTCGGCCGGTCGGCCATCTGCTGCCAGAGGCCTTCCCGACACTCTTCTCTGTCTCTTCCACACACTTCCCCCACCCACCCCACACCTGGTGGTCCCTCTCAAACCCAGCTGCTTAGGCAGCCCCTGCACCTACTGCAGATACCAGAGGTTATATCTATTCTCCAATTCCACTGAAAATGACATTTGGCTTGTTTTGGGTTTTTTTTAATTGTTCTCCTTGTTGTTCTTGCGTGATCTCCCAGAGGAGAAAGCAAAAGAGGTTGTCTTGCACAGATCGCATCACGCTGCAAGTCTTGTTTGCTGGTTCTACTGGCTCGCCACAACATCTCAAACCAGTCGTCCTTAAGCCTCGGTCTCCCGTTAGCGGAACTGCCAGAAGAAGCAGCTGTCTCTCCCCTCGCTCCCTCTGAAGATGATCAACTCAGAGTGTGGAAGGTGCAAACATGCGGCAAGTCTCCCCGCTGCTTAGGAAGGCTTTCCTCCAAGGCAAGAAACACAGCGCTTTCCATGGTGCTGATCATTTTACCTCTCATCCTATTTCTCCCTTAGCATCTGTTCTTCCCTAACCAGTAGCCAGGAAACTGCTGGTTCCTTAGGACTAGACTTGTACCCTACCCTTCAGACTCTCACCGCCTCCCCACCAACACCCCCACTCACACCCAAAGACACAGCAGCTTCTTCAAAATACCAATTTGCTGGCTGCCCTGTCTCATTTCTCTTGCTGGCTGCAAAAGTAACAGTAGGAATGTGCCACTACTTGGCACCGTCCGCCTGGCTGTGAGCAAACACAGGCTCTCTCAGCCAGGCAGTGTTTCAAGAAATACCAAACCCAGACTCCTGCCTCTGACCCCCCGTGAACCCCAAGGTGCCAGGCTGCAGATGGGCAACGCTCAATCACCGAGACCTCAGGACTCCACCGTCCCCACATCAGTCACAAACATCACCCTTACTAATAGAAGTGGCAGATGGGAACATAAATTCTTCAAAAGCAATTCTCTTGCCAAGGACTAAGGAACATATGAATGAAGTGTGAACAGTAAATTTTTCCAAGTTTGGGAGGCTGGACACGTCACCCACTCAACTACACAAACAGGCTCTGGAAGACCCAACCTAGTTTTCCATCTGGCTGAAAACATTTCAGGCTGACTTAGAGGCAAACACAAAGGCTGGCTCTCTCTTCCCTCTGCTACCTCCTCAAAGAAGGCCCAGAACTACAGGGGTGAAACTCAAGGAAGGCAACACTGGTAGGAATGCTGGGCATTCAGTTTTTCCAAAAGAGTGAGGAAAGAACAATCCTTCGATAAAATAATCCTTGGAAATCCCATGTCCTCCTTTAGAAGGCTCTTTGGAAGGGAAAGCGTTTCCCGGTGGAATAAGCACTAGACAAGTGTTAATCATTTGCATGCTCTGTGATGGTTTTCTCAGCTGGAGGGTCCAGCAGGCGCCCCGCAGCCCTGCTCCCTACTGAGCCCTGCATTTCAAGAAACAAAAGCAGTCAGCTTGGAACAGACAGAATGCAAAAAATCTGGAGTAGGGGCGTAGGGGCCAGGTTCCAGGTGAGTTCTGCCAGGAGCCAGAAAGTCACTGAGTCCTGAGAAAGTCACTTCCCTTCCTCAGGGTCCGCATCCTCAGAACTAGGGAGCAAGCAGGTCTGATAACCGCAAAGGCTCCCTGCGTCAACAAATGAAGACTCTGGTCTCTCCCCTGAGCCTGACTGTGATGTCATTCCCAGTACCTGGATCCCCGACACCATAAGGGAAGGCCAGGAGCTTTTGTGAATCGGCTGCCATGCCACCCAGGCCCGGAATGCAGCTGTCACTGTGGCAAAATGCGGTCATCACTCCAAGACCAACAGCAACGGCAAACGGCAGAGAAAAATAAAACCCAGCAAACTCACACCGTACAACCAAGCAAAGCAAAAGGGAAGGAAGTGACTGCCTAAGTAACATTTCTCGAAATTGCCCACCTTTCGCCTCTCCACGAGAAACAGCTAATACAGAGAAGCCACGCAGTGAGTCTGAAAATGCATCCTTCCTCGTTCTGAGATGAATTCAGGCAGCTAATAGCGCTGATAGCTTTAGAAAACCAAAGACGAGGAATCAGAGGCTTCAAAGGAGCCTGTCAGAATGGGAAATGATGCCCTTTCTCCTTCCTTGAGAGTGTGAACCGGTTTGGCTCGAATTATGTCTAATTAGGATGCACTGAAAATGCAACACTCACAAGCACACAGACACAGAGACACGAGCACGCGAGCCCCGGCCCTCTGTCCTACGGCAGTGCGGACAGATTGTCACGGATGCGATGCAGTACAATCATTAAACATCTCTCCAGCTTATTTGCGTGCAGTGTGTCTCAATAATGTGTTATGAGGTGTGTTTGTAATTGGCTACTGCTGATAGTGGTCCTTGAAGGGGAAATGGAGTGTGTCTAAATGCAGACAAAGCTACTTAGCGCGCCAGGACAAGACGAGATGCTCCTCGCAAGGTCCAAATGCGATACTCGGGGCTTCTTCTGCCCATAGCTTGGGAGAGAGAAAAAGGAATAATCTGTCTCAATTTTCTCAGCTCCAGAAACAATATTTATAAAATAGAAGGTGATTTCAGAGCTCATTTATTTTCCTGGTTCACAGTCCCCACTCTCTGCTGACATCATTTTCTAACCAATTTTATTTCCAACAATTGCAGGAACAGCCTCAGTTCTACTCGAAATCGTTAAACACAAATCCATTCTTTCCTTGTCTTTGAGTCCCATCTTTCCAAAAAAAAAAAAAAAAAAAAAAAAGGTTTAATTTCCGTATTGCCTTTTTCTGAAACAATATTTCAGGTCTCTGAACAGCCAGACGAGATCCTTCTTTCTCCCCTTCTTACCTCCTAAATGCTTGTATTTCCTATAAATGCAAGAAGCACACGGATTGTCCCACTTTGAGGCACTCCACTCCCTGGCTCATCAAGTCAAAGGATGTCCTACTCGTAGTGATTCTGGGGGACAGGTCTCTCAAACATGAGGCATCTCGGAGCTGGAACAGGCCAGGGATTTTAAAAGTCACAAAAGAACCCTGTTTTTTACCCAGAAGGCAATCTTTAACAAGCAAAATCACAGCATAACAGGAGATGCCAAGCATGTGCTGGCTTTCACGAAAACTGTGGACGTTTGCTGGCGCAGGACAGTTGGCGCTGGCTCCCTGGACCACCAGGGGAGGGAGCCACGGCCCCTGTGCTCAGCGCTGGCCATCGCTGGTATGTCCTTCTCCTGACCTCCCAGTGGACCTCCCGCAGGGAAGAAAGCATGCTACGTTCTGGGGGGGCCAGACGAGCCCTGGCAATCACCCCATTTTCTCCTAAGTGCTCAGAAAACCATCTGTTCTCAAATTCTGGGGAATTAATGTCAAGCTGATTGGTCTTTTTTCTCTGAGTAGGAAAAACTGAATCGGCGAGCCTTGTAGCAACTTGCATAGGCATTGGATTCACACCAAAAAACCTTCTTGGGCAGATTCTCAAAGATATGACGTAACTGGACTCAGGTGGATTAAGGCAAAGGTGGGAGCCTGGGCCAGAACGCCACATCCCTGACCGACTGAGAGGGGTGCACCCCCTCTGTAAGCCAAACTGTCCCTCACTCTTACGGTGTGTTCTCCGGCAGAGCCTGAGAATTTTAAACGGCGAGCACTCCAGGGTCTCAAAGACCGCAAACTAGAGCAAGGCAGAGAACACAACGCTGCAGCTCGCTTCAGCTCCAAAGCCCCAGGGAACCTTCTGGATGGTGGCTGGGGAGATGCCACGGCTGAGCGGCCCGGCATACAGATCCGGGGAGCCCACATGAGCAAGCTCCGGGGACACCAGGACAAGGCCTCCCAGGACGGCTACCCTGCTAGATGCCACAAGACTCCGGGGCGAAGGGCCCGCTTGTCTTTTAGTGCCACAGTGCAGTTCCACACTGGTCACAGGGCAGACGTACCCTAAACAGGTGCCCAATTCAATCTTGAATCCGCAGCAGGAAACAAAGGCGGGGGGTGGGGGGGCAGGCGGGGACTGTCTGCTTGTTCCCCAGACGGATGTGTCTGGGACATCTCTCGTGTGAACCCCGTGCGTGGCTTTCATCCAGGACTTCAAACTACAACCCATCAAACGGCGAGTAAACCGAAACGAAATACCACAGGCTGCACAAAGCTCGCGGCTGAGCCTGGCCCTCCGGAGAATCCCGGCTGCGTCCCTGCAAGCATGAGTGCGCCCCGAGTGCTCTTCACCTTCACGAAGCAAGAGGACACAGCCTCGCTCCAAACGGAGGTGCCCACCTGGTTTTAGTCACTTTTTCTAGGCAAACTGAGTTTCCATTTGATCTTTTCCCCCTCTCCCTTCCCCTCCTTTTACCCCCTCCTCCTCCCCCTCCATCTATTTTGCTCCTCTCTCCTGGCTTATTTATCTTTCAATGTGTTAAACAGGCCACCAGGAGCACTGTTAGTCAGAGGCCAGTGCCATGGAGGGTAGATGCCTCGGGCTGGGGGGCTGGGTGCCTCCTCCCTGAGAGCTCTGTGTATTTGCTTCTTTTTCCTTCTTTGTGTCCCTTCCTGTTCCACAGGGGACCTGAGCTCCCATTTCAGTCTCAAACCCCCTGAGAGACTGCCCTTCAGAGAAGGCCAAAGGTCACACTCTGCCCACTCAGTGGAAGTGCTCCCCAAAATGCTCCTCTGGGGAGCAACGAGCAGGAAAGCAACCATGCTGCCCTCACCTTCTTACTCCAAGCACTGTTTGAACAAACCCTGGACCAAAACCTACGCTTTTTTTTTTTTCCTTTTGAAGATTCTACTTATTTATTTATTTGGGAGTGAGAGCTAGCACAAGCCAGGGGAGGGGAGAGAGAGAGAGGGAGAAGCAGACTCCCCACTGAGCAGGGAACCCAACACGGGGCTGGATCCCAGGACCCAGAGATCATGACCTGAGCTGAAGTCAAATGCTTAACCGACTGAACCACCCAGGCGCCCCCAAAACCTATGCTTTTCAACAACACTGTCCCACCTGAGTCAGGCTCCCGGTGAGGCATGCCACCGGCATTTACTGACACATGACTTTGAATACATCACTCCGTTCTCAGTCTGGTTCTTCATGTAAAGTGTGAAAAGGCTGCCTCACACAGAGGGTTAGGTGGAGATCAAATGAGATGGGGCAGCACTGGGCACCCTATTCTGTATGCAAGAGGTGCTTAATAAATTTTGAAAAAGGTTGAGGATCTCTTGAATTCCTCATGAGCTAATAATCTTTGTAATATGCCCCAGTCTTCGAAGAAAAATGGCCAACATTCATGACTATTAGTTCCAGTTCTCCTCACTTGAAGGGACATCAGCTAAGATCTTGGCCAGCTGATTTCCCAGCGATCCAGGGTCCACATAGCACTCTGTCATCTCTAGGGAACGAGATCCGATACTATGCTCATCGGCCCCCAACACCATGGAGTCTGTCCCTGATTTGACTTCAAATCTTCTCATTCTTGCCATCCCCAGACTCTTCACTCTGATGCCTGTGTTTCACCAAATCCCCCTTTCTCTGGTTATAGAATCTCATCCCTATATCCTCCTGGAACTCTTACTTGTTGTGATGGATGAAGCCTACAGGTTCCCAACCTGCCCCATAAGGAAGCCACTTCAGTCCAGACAAGTGAGGCCTACCCAGTGTTTTACCATACGCAGCTGTTATAGAATTGCAGCAACATTTCCCAGTGAAAACTAAAGCAAAACCCCTCTCCCAGAACGGGGCAGGATACAAGAGTTGATGCAAAGACTCCACCTCCTACCAGAACTTAATTATGTTCAAAGAAACCTAAATCTTAGAATTTGCTTGGAAGTTTCTGAAAACTCACGATTGAAAATTCAGAGACTGAGGAAGCCATCTGGGACAACAGAGTCTTAAACGGGTGCTTGCTAACATCCGGAGCTGTCGTCTCTCTGTCTGTCTCTCTTTCTCGAGCCTGGCGGGCTCAGAGGCCAGCACGCAGGTGTGGTGGGGAGTCTGTGAGAGGTGAGCAAGGGTCCTGCAGAGCCAGATAGAGAAAGCTGAGGGGGGACTGAAAGACAGCATAGAGAATGCAGAGGTGCAGAGCAAAAGTAGAGCTCCCAAATCCCAGGGGCAGCTCAGCCAAGAGTGAGATGGAGCCCAGGGAGGAAGGCAGCTCTCTCTGGCTTTGGAGAGCACTTTGGAGAGGGCCTTCCATCTCCCTGGCCCAGAGGAAGGGCTGGAAGCTGAACAGGTCCACCAGCTCCTCTCTAGCCTGGAGCGAGAGCGATTCAGGTGGTTCGTTCTGCTGTCTCACGGAAGTGACACCAACTACATGGAGGCACTCTCAAGCACAGAAGTCAAGAGAATGACACCATCACCACTCTCTGCTGCTGCTACTGTCAGAGCAGCAGCCAGACAGCAGGTCCTCAGCCTCATCTAGCAGACCAAGGGAACGAGTCACCCACAGAGGGGGCCGGACGCCAGAGGGAAGAAGGAGCGAAACACTTAGAAAGGGGAGGCTGTTGATGAAACAGATCTGCCGGCGGAGCCAAAGAACATCACCAACAAAAATAACAGCACTCACTGATATTCAATCCCAACACACACACACACACACACACACACACACACACACACACAGAGAGAAAGACTCCCTGAAACCAAAAATATGATCTTCATGCTAAAAAGTTCATCAGATGAGTTGACAAAAGGGATCATTGCTGTAGAGACCAGAATTGGTGTCCTGAAAGATTCAATGGGAAAAAAAATATCACAACAAAAGCAAAACCACAAAGGCCTAAAAATTCAGGGCAAAAAGATTTTGGGAGAATAGATCCACCCCAAAGACCTAATTTGTGGATGACAGTAATAAAAAGAGAAAAATGAACACCAAGAGAATAGACAAGAATTAATAAAAGCAGAGAATTTCCCGTGAAGAAAGACCCAAGTCTACAAATAGTACTGAGCTCAAAGGAGTCGTGGAAAAGGACATGTCCCGAGATGTGTTCCTAAGTTCCAAGGAGTAGGAGAAAATTTCCCCAGGCCCCAATCAGAAAGAATAGATAACTTACAAAGGAAAAATAATCAGGCTTCAAGTATACCTGCCATTTGCAAAATCAGAATCAGAAAGACATCAGGAAACCATCCATAGACTGGCAGGTAGCCAAGCCAGATGTTACTCACCTGTTCAAACTACAGAATATTTGTGAGTATGCAAGGCAATCACAAAAAAGATAAGCCACACACGCCACCTGAGGAAAATGCTTAGGTCAAAAAATGAATGAATTCAAACAAAAATCTCAAGATAGGCAAGATCAAGATAACAAAGTGGTGAATACCATGAGTGGTTACATCTAAATAGTAATAAAGTGCTTGGAACATGTAACATAAGTCTTAGATAAGAGTACTTGAAAAAGAGGCATTATGCAAAGAAAACCTGATGTTTAGTTTTGGAGTGTTAAATTTTCTCAGCAAAACCTGGAAATTAGGGTGGTAGAAAATGAAGGGAGTAAAAGCCTTCTGAAGTTCCACCTGCTTCCAGTGGAAGCAAGCCTAAGGAAGTAAAACGAGGCTCAATTCATCAGGTTGATAATGAATGGGTGAGGAAAACACCTTGGCAGGGAAAACCCGCTATCTTATTTTCATAGAAATAGGTATTTGAATGCCCTGAAAAGGAAGGTAACAGTCAGTGTTGATGGCACAGTAAGATGTCCAAATGGGAAAAGGACAGAAGACTTGAAATCGTCATTGGCGGGGTGCCTGGGTGGCTCGGTCATTGAGCATCTGCCTTCAGCTCAGGTCATGATCCCAGGGTCCTGGGATCAAGCCCCGCATCAGGCTCCCTGCTTGGCAGGAAGCCTGCTTCTCCTGCTACCATTCCCTCTGCTTGTGTTCCCTTTCTTGCTGTGTTTCTCTCTGTCAAATAAATAAAATCTTTAAAAAAAAAAAATGGTCATTGGCGAAACTAGTGAAAATAACATAAAGGAGAAAGATAAAAATAAATGGTGAATATTCAATATATCAATTATTCCATGAATTATGATATGCTGAATATTCCTGTCAAAATACACACATTACCAAATTGGATTGAAAAATAAAAATAGGCATGCAAGGGGGGTGCCTAAGTGGCTCAGTTGGTTAAGTGTTTGCCTTCAGCTCAGGTCATGATCTCAGGGTCCTGGGACCCAGCCCTGCGTTGTGGGTTCCCCGCTCAGCGGGGAGTCTGCTTCTCCCTCTGCTCTTCCCCCTGCTTGTGTGTTCCCTCTCTCAAATAAGTAAAATCTTAAAAAAAAAAAAAAAAAGGTTCCTAAGGTAGTTAAGGGCTACCACTGAAGAAGTCAACAGGACCAGATCATTTCAGAGCTGAGTTTCGTGGGGCCATTAAAGAACAGATAACATCCAAATTATTTAACTATCCCTACATGTTTAAAAAAAATCTTCCTATTTCATTTTATGGAAGCAGTATAGTCTTAAATTTACACTCTCATACAGTCCCAAAAAACCATAAATCAATCTAATTCATGAATGCAAATGTTAAAATTCCAAATAAACACCAACAAATAAAATCCAGCAGCATAAATAAAAATAAACCATGACTGTACAGAGTTTATTCCAGGAATGCAAGGATGGTTTACATAAGGAAGTCAGGGGCGCCTGGGTGGCTCAGTCGGTTGAGCAGCTGCATTCAGTTCAGGTCACGATCCTGAAGTCCTGAGACTGAGTCCCACATCCAGCTCCCTGCTCAGTAGGGAGTCTGCTTTTCCCTCTGCTTGCTGCTCTCTGTGCTTACGTACACACACGTGCTCTCTATCTCAAATAAATAAAAATCTTTTAAAAAATAAATAAGGAAATAAAAATAATTCATTGCATCAAAAAAGAAAAATTACATAATTCAATCAAAATGTGAAAAAATTAAAAAATCATTTCTAATTTAAAAAAAAACGAGGTAAAACAGGAAAAGGAAATGACTAAAATACAATAAAGAGTATTTCATAAAAGTGGATAGTCAATAGTGAAACACTATAGCCATTTGCATCAAAATCAAGAAAAAGTCCTGTATTAGCACAATGTGGCATTTTGAATGTTCTTGGTAATGCAAAACAAGATAATGAAATAATCAAGAGCTATTCCAAAAAAAGAGATATACTTAATTCATTTTGATAATGATATGATTTTATACCTAGGAAACCCAATGATTATTCAAGTAACCACTGGATTTAATTTAAAAAATTCCAGTAAAAGTAGGCATAGTAAGAGATATACAGGTCAACAGAACAGAATGGATTTCCCAGAACTCAGTATTTATGGGAAACAAATATATGAAAAAAGTAGTATGCCAGTCACTGGAGGAAATGATATTTTCTTCAATTACTGATTTTGATACAAATGACTACCCATTTAGAAGAAAACACAGTTGAATCCCTACCTTGAACTAGCCATAAAAATTAATTCCAGATGGACTTAAGATTTAAAAATGTTTTAAGTCATGTAGAAGAGGAAATTTAGGATGTTCTACATACAACCTAGGCATCAGGAAGATCTTTTTAATAATACAGAATGGTCATTAGCTATTATTAAAAAGACATATTTAATTATATGAAAACAAGCAAAAAAAATTATGTAGCAATATATACCATAAACAAAATCAACAGAGTAACAAATGATTTAAAAAAATCTGTAATACATATGACCAATAAAAAGCTGTCTACAACATACAAAGAGCTCTTGAAACTGACAAAAAAAAGATAAACAGTCCACTGGAAAATGGGTGGAGGGTATGAATAGATACATCACAGAAACGTAGATCCCTAGGACAATGAACATACAAGGAGAACATACCCAATTTCCCTGGTGGTCAGAGGAATAGAACATTAAAATGGGATCCTGTTTCCCACCCTTTCAATTGGCAATAGGAAAAGAACAACATTTATACTAAAGAGGATGCTGGGAAAAGAGTACTCATACTTGGCTGGTGGAAATGTGGATGATTACACCATTTCTAAAAGTAATCTTAGTATATGCCCATTAACATAAAAATCAGATTCCCTTTGACTCAGAATTCCCATTCCCCAAAATCCATCACATAGAAACAAAAGTCCCAACATGCAAAGAGTGTGTGTGCATAGATATTTACTGCAGCACTGTGTTTGGTGACAAAGCTAAGAGACAAAGTGGATGCCCACCAAAGGGCAATGAAGAAATGAAATAAAACACATCCATACCACAGAATATTAGGCAGTCATTAAAAACAAGCTGGCTGACCTGAGGATTTCTAGGCTATGTGATTAAATGACGAGTAAAATGCAAAGACAGATATACAACATAATCAATTTCTCCTCTCCTTGGTAATAATGGCATAACAGATCTGTAAGGGCTTATCTCTGTGTCTGTACCGATGACAGGTACACAGAAAAAGATACTGAAGTTTACATATCCAGGTTGCTACATTGTTATGTAAAAATGGGGGGAGGAAGTCGAGGGAAGTGGGGAGCAGATAAGCTGAAATCAATCTAATAATTAATTAACTAGCAGCAATGAGAAATATAGTCTAGACAATATCCCATTTGGGTAAATCATCCCTTTTGATGTTTTAAGGGTTTTTTTCCTCAATATACATCTTACATTCAACAAAATAAAGTCCTACTATGGACACAATTTTGAATCCTACTTTTTCTTTTTTTTTTTTTTAACGTGGTACATCATAAGCCTATTTCTGTGTCCACTGAATTAGGGCCTTTCCAAACCTAGCTTTCCCAAGAGGGTAATATGGAGAGAGGCACAGTGGATCAGCCACTTATCACAGTTAATGCAAAAAGCCCATCAGCCTTTGGGCTGCCTGGTACCATAAGGAGGAGAGAAGCTTTAAATCCTGACTGTGATCCGTCCTCCCAGTAACCAGCCAGGATGTCACTTCTCCACTCCTTCAACTAAGGTGCACAGACTCAGGTCTTCAGGACTCAGGACCCCAAGCATACCCTCCAGAGGACATGACTGTTCTAGGTGACTTTCGGCCACAGCCCTGCCAAGGCTTCACTCAAGGGAATGTAGAAGGTGGGAGCATTTCTTTAAGAGCTGCTGCATGAATTAAAGATGGAAACAGGTGGTCAGAAAAAACCAGAAATGACCTTGGTGAGAAATGCAGAACATACACAATGACTCTCCTTTAGGCCAAAAGGGTAAAAGACCGGGAACGTCAAGTTCAAATTTTACAGAATTGCTACTTTAAGAGCAACGAGCATACTCTGAGCAGTTAAAACCCTTAAACCCGAAACATTTACTGAACCAAGTCCAGTGGGTGGGGTATAATATTCCCAACTGGGGATATCTGTTTACTTTCAGACGTACGTGCATCTTGGAACAGAAATAAGCAAATGACTAATTATTTTCAAACTCTTCCACACCCGGCCTCCTCCTGGTTCCCACTGACCTCTGGTCACTCTTGCTGGAGTCTCAGCACCTCGGAAGAATGTCCTTGCCCCCACCACCCACACAGTCTCCCTCTCTCGAAATTGCTGCAGGAGTCTACCTCATTTTCTACAGGAAGACAGTCTGTCTACATTTGCTACTGTCCTAGATGCCATGGGCTGTCCCATCAACTGTATCATAATATACTGCAGATGTGGTAGGATAATGTATTGGGATATTTGTTATATTTCTTCTCCACCGCATTCTATCCACTCGGTCCCACCCCAGCCCTACCCTAACCCCTCATCTCAGCACAAAACCAGGACTTGACCTGCCCTTGCTTCGGGGGAGGTGGTATGTAAAAGACAGTGTCATTGAATGAATAAGTAGCCCAGGGGGTCATGGAAAAAGGGAATTGCTCCACCTTGGAAAGACAGTGGAGGCAGCCAGCCCTAAGAGTTGGGCGTGGGGGCGGTGCCCAGAGGGTCACAGGATCCAAGAAGAATGGCTAACTGCTGCCCTTAAGGGCAGTAACCCACCTGGTCCCCCTCACCGTGGGCTCCGCCACTGCAGCGCGAAGGCCGAAGCATAAAGGAACCAGCGTGACTGTGTTCCCATAAAACTTTATTTATGGACACCAGGATTTGAATCTCATGTAGTTTTCATGTGTCACAAAACATTATTTTTCTTCCGAGTTTTTTTTCCAACCATTAAAAAATATTTTAAAAAAACCCATTTTTAGTCCCCAGGCCATACATAAACAGCACGAAGAAGGGACCGGATGTGGCCCGTGGGCAGACCCCAGTCTTGGGTGCCCCAAAAGTACAGAACCCCAACAGGCATCCCTGATAAATTCAATCAAAGTGGGTTGCTCCGTCACCCTATTTTCTATCCTGAAGTGGGTTTTCCTTTCCCGACCTCCTAACGCTGGTGTTATGCTTTTCTTTCTTTCTTTTTTTTTTTTTTTAAGGTCTTATTTATTTATTTGACAGACAGAGACAGAGAGAGAGAGAACATAAGCAGAGGGCGTGGGAGAGGGAAAGCAGGCTCCCCACAGAGCAGGGAGCCCGATGCGGGGCTCGATCCCAGGACCCTGGGATCATGACCGGGGCCGAAGGCAGAGGCTTAACCGACTGAGCCGCCCAGGTGCCCCTATGCTTTTCAAACAGCAAACACTTTGGGGATGAGTAGATCTAAGCAAATGTACTTCTTCAAAAATCACCAGAACGACTTTAAAAGACCGCCCCGTGAATGCTGCTGCTTCTAATAAGAGGCCTTGTGCAATAACAGGTTCCTGTTTTCGTGAAACAGCTTTTCAGGATGAGACTGACCTTCAACCAGAGTTTTCTGAGCTAACAGAAGAGTGACATGATCAAGGGAAGAAAGTCAGCCTTGCAAAAACAACTAGTAAATTCAAAAGCAATCTTCTCAAATCTTTATTCCATGAACCCGAATAAAGATTCTCTCTCTCCCCTTGGCCTCACGTTCCATTCCTGTTCATCTTGCAGTCCCTTTCACTGAGAAAAACCGAGCCTAGAGACACGGTTGTATCCTTCCAGTAATACACAACACAGTGTAAAATCCTAGAGGGAAACAGTTCTAGAAGGGCGGCCAGGAGCCAGAAGACAGCCACAGCTCCATACTCCACGACTGCCCCAAATCTGCCCTGGGCAAGGAGGGCCGACCCCGGCTGGGATGTCTCCTGCAGCGGGCTTCACACCCAGCCCCAGGGGGGCTTGCGGGATGAAGTGAAGAGTGGGACCCAGGAGCAGGGGCGTTTGCCCGCTCTGTCACTCCACACCGGCGAGGCACTCAAAAGTAGAAACTCCTTCAAGGAGCTCACTGCCCCCTTGGGAACCATCCTGATGGCACCCCAGCATGGGCTCCAGAATCACCCAGACCTGTCTTAGCTCTGCCACTCACCAGCTCTACTAATTTGGGCCAATTATTGGAACTTGAACCTCAAGTTCCTTATCAGTAAAATAAGGCTACTCAGTATCATCCGGAGAACATTCTAACAACCTGTACGGTTCAGCCACCGTATAATAAGAAGGGCACCAGCCTTCAACACCCAGCATGACGGCCGACGAGCACCAGCTAAATCTCAGCCTGCCCGCCTCATAGGGTGGTTATAAAGGACAAGTGACTTCACTCAGATAAGCACCTAGCATTTCTCCCAACAGGCAGTCACGCATCCCTCTCCCCGCAGAAAACTCTCCTTCCTGCAAAGGCTCCTGGCACATAATGGCAGCCTCTAACCAATTCCATCTCTAGAATTTGATGCAGGACACTCAAGAGTCACATGTACCACTTACCAAGGTCGTGGCCAGAGCTGCCCCTTGGCTCTTGCCAGAATGGGCATCTCTCTCCAGGCAACCCAGGAAGCTCCTGAGGGCTCTTTCCAATGGTCCTACCCTCGAAACTCAGAGCCGCCCCGGGTGGGAAGACAGCTGGGATCTCACACTGCTGGGCACACACCGTCAACCTACCTGTAGAAAGATGGCCGGCTCCATGGGGTGGGGGTGCTGGCACCGGAAACACCCAAGTGTCCATCCCATCCGCCGCGAACCCAGAACACATGGACCAAATCTCAAAATGCCACCAAAAAAGCAACCGGGTCATTTCTTTGGGAACGAATTCCAGCACTGATCTCACAAGGCAAACCCTGCGATCCCTTACCCTTCACAACGACGCTGTGCCCATGGGAAAGACCTGGATGTTTTTTCCCTCGAAGGATCTAACAGACTTCAGGGCCTGACGTGCGGCACTCACTACATACCAACAATCTCGACCTCCACCAACACCCCTCCCTCACTGCCTTGAGACTGGAAGAAAAAAAGATGATCAGATTATAACTCAATGAACGAGGATGCTTAGTATGACTGGGGAAAATTGTAAGTCTTGACCCCCAAAAGAGAAGAAAGGAAAATCACACATTATAAAAAAGAATGTGCACTTATAGTAAAAAATATCGTAAATGTGGCTTATTTATGGTATTAATAGCAGGTATTTGTTTTTGGTGCTAATAATCTAATTAGCAGTCAATCCAATGCTTCCTTTATCATCAGCTGATCCGTAATTACTGCTCCGTGCTGAGTATTTTCCCCAGCACGCGATAGCTTTCAACTCCTTAGCACAAACAACCAAATAATTGGTGCTATTATGATGGATGAGGGACTCCTCCTCTCCGAGGGATGATGCTGGGAGTGGTTAGCCAGCCCCTATGGCCTCTGTTTTCCCATCTGTGGATCGATTCTCCTTGTCCCCTCTCTGATCAGTCCTGAAGCTCGCCTTCGTGCTCCCAAGAATGCAGTATCTTGCAGACTTCCTTTTTTCAAGTTCAACCCTGGAACCACAGACATTCCCAGTCATCCGCAGGAGCAGTGTTCATAAGGATGTCAAATGGTGCCGAAAGCACAATATATTTCTCTTTGAAGATGCTGTAAAGTCTTCTCCTTGAATATATTGTTATAAAATGACTTGTCCTAGAAGAGCTAGCTTCCGACATAAAACCACTGCATCCAATAGCTTCTGGTCGAAACAGGATGTGTCTAATTCCCAGAAGCACTATGGATTCAGTATGGGACAGTGACACTAGCCAACGTGCTACTCACGGTTCCCACTGTCCCACTTAAGACAGCGGTGTCTGTCTTAATTGCACAAGCCTTCCAACCACACCCTCTCTCCTAGACATTTCCCCATCTTCCTAGGATCCAGCAACAAAGGGGTTAACACTCAGCACGTACTTTATTTTTTTTTAAAGGAATATAGAACTATTTGTTGACCTCTGTTGACCAGTATTTACAATAAAGTAAACAATACAGAGTTGGATAACATTCTGACTACAAAGTTATTCTTCCTGCTTCCCGTTGAACCAGGACTCGAATTACTGAGAAAATGGAGCCTACATGTAGGGAATGAGTTGGGGTCAAGAAAAACTTTGGTTGCCGGGTGCCCCTACCGCACCAGCTGGTAAAGGTCTCCCTGATTATAAAAGGGAATAAGATTTGGGAAACCGGAAAGACATACCAAGACCTTTCTCCAGAGACGGTGTTATCTAGGAAACAGGAACCAATAGCTATCAAAAGAATAAAAACGACTGTGCTCTGACCCCAAAGAAGGTGCTAAAATCGGAATCAGAAGCCCCCCATGCAGTCCAGATTTGTTGTTGTTCTTTTCTTTTAACTTGTCACTGAAGTGAAATCCACACAGAAAAGAGCACACATTGGATGGATTTTCACAAAGTAAACACATCTGAGTAACCAGTACCCTCAAGAAACTGAACAGAATCAGTTCTCCCCAAATATCCTCTGCCTTTTATTTTTTTTTTTAAGATTTTACTCATTTATGTATTTGAGAGAGGGGGAGAAGGAAAGAGAACATGAGTGGGGGACGGGGAGGCAGCAAGAGGAAACAGACTCCCCACTGAGCACGGAGCCCGACTCAGCGCTCGATCCCAGGACCCTGAGATCATGACCTGAGCTGAAGGCAGACGCTTCCCCAACTGAGCTGCCCAGGCGCCCCTCCCCTGCCTCCTTCCTGTCACAGACTCCTACCGAGGGTCCCCATGAAACTGACATCTCACATTACAGATTAGTTTTGCCTGTTTCCGTACGGAATATAAATAGAACCCCAGGGCCAAGCCTGGCCTGCCCACCACCTGTTTCAGCACACCCTGCAAACCAAGAAAGCAGTTTACAAGTATAAACACTTGCAAATACGTAATCCTAAAAGGAGGATAATTCATGAGATGCGAAAGAGCTACAGAATTCAAATTTCAGCGTCCACAAATAAAGTTTTATTGGGACACAGACCCACCCATTTGTTTACATACCGCTGCTCTACAAGAGCACTGTTGAGTCGATACAGCAGAAACTGTATAACCTAAAAAACCAAAAATACTTACTATCCGGCCCTTTCCAGAAAAAGCCCGCCGACTCCTACTCAGGTGCGTGACGTTCACTGAAATACAAACGCGCTTCTCTTGGGCTCACAGCGAGGAGTGAAACTGCAAGGGGAGAGGTGTATACATATGCTAGGCTTTCGTCGATGCTACCCAGAAGCTTTCCAAAAATATTCCCTCAGTTTTAAGGGAAAAGCTAAAACCTGGAGCAGAAACCATAACGTCAGTTTTAAAAGAGGCAAGGAGAATTATAGAGAGTTATCCCATCCAGAATTGAGCGAATACGCTTAGAAAACCATGAGGGCCTACGAGTGCAGAGGGAAAATATCAGGCACAAGGTTTAGACTTTTTTCCCTCTTACTCCACGCACTTTAAAAATACGGTTCCCTTTAATGTTGCCATGCTCAGTGGAAACTGACAGGAGTGGAAAAGTCATGTTTCTGCTTGGGATCTTGGGTCCCAATGACTTTGGCATTCAGGCCACATAAGAAATGCACCACCAGGAGCCCTCTGGTAGTTCATCAGGATTGCAGACAAAATATGCAGGAAGACATGAGCAGCTCATGATTTTGTGCTTTCGTGCACTGAACCACGCGAGGGGCAGCAACTGTAACTCACACCCATCCTCCCAAGAAGCCACAAAGCAGCCGAGCCCTGGGCTGGGTCCAGCCAGCAGCCAACTACCGGGCAGAAGTGAGCAGTCGGTCATCAGGGGTCCTCATGGACCAATGGCACGACACAGGAAGGGCGCCCTCTGTCGTCAAGAAAGAGGCTCAGGTGACGCGTCCTATCCCCTAAAGGCTCTTTCCTGGAGTCCTCCCCCACACACCTGCCTTGCATCTCAAACAGGACCTTTGAGGTTCTTTTAAATGACATTTTTCCTCTTAGAGGGGAATTGCTTCTGATTGTTTAAGGACCACATTCATCACGAAAGGGATTCAAATCAGCGGTGTCTGTCTTAATTGCACAATCCTGTTGACTTGTGAGAGGAGCAGCCTCGTGAATGATGGCAGAGCTTCATTTCCTGCTGTCACCTCCCCACCCCACCAACCCAAAAGGGACCTGGCTGGTGAGCGTGGGCTCACCTGCATGAGAACAGAGCCACTCGGGCCCAGCATGTTTCCACATCCCGTGGGGGATGTAGCATCCCGTGGAATGGTTCTGTAGGGTCTGTAGGCAAGTTACACTTGGCCCATCCTGGAAGAAAACCCGAAGTCCTCTCGGCCCTCCAGTGGCCCTCCTGAGATGGGCTCCCTGGTGTCCCGCTTCTCACTTCCCTTCTGCATGCGGAGAAGCAACGCTGGTGTTTGAGAGGTCGGGAGTCCTTTGTCAGCAAGAGCATTAACTTTTCGTCCACAAGAAAACATACATATAATATACACATACGTAAAACAGATTTCATTTCCCCCTGGAGCAGGGAGCTAACCAGCAGTTGAGCAGGGCCATGAGAGACACAGAGCGGAGCTTTGGAGTCAAAAGAGTGAGTTCAAGGCCGCTTACTGGTTGGGTGTTTGCCAGTGCCTCCTCCCCCTTACGACCTCGGCTCCGTCACACTTCAGAAAGGCAGAGCAATAATATGCTCATGGGGCAGCAGAAAAGATCAAATGAGGCATCTGCAAACACAAACACTGTGTAAACCATAAAACATCACAGGACATGGTGGAGGAAAGACGCTCCCACTTAACTAACGTCCTATTCCCGATTCACCGTTAATTAATCAAGTCTCTGAGCCAGTTCCTCTGCCAATGAAGACCCCAGCCCCACCGTAAGGACGTCAGTCACTTAGCACCCAGCTGGCAGCCATCAGTTGGCCATCTATTAGCAGCCAATTATCTGGGCAGCTTAATTAATCGGTGTACCACGTGCTCTGATCTCCCCGAGATCCTAGGAAACAATGAGCCTGATCTACAGGCACTGGCTAATTCTTCCGGGGCCATCAAGGAATTCGGCACGCTCGATGCCTGCGTGTTGCAGCTGCGAGCGATGGGCGCATAAATATTGATTGGACCAGTCTCTCTGGGGCTTGGGGCGGGGGGCGGTTAGGGAAGTAATGAATGACTACAGTGTTCTCCGAGGAACAAGGGAAGCTACATAAATCTCCAGTCCCAACCACGGGGAAGAAAATCCTAATTTCTAAACCTTAGTGCGACAAGGGAAAGAGACAGCAGCCCCTTTTGGAGAGAGCCTGTCGAGATGTGGTGGTCCTACCCGGTCTGTAGATGCTTCCCTCTCTCTCCTGGGCTGGAATGAGATGCAAATTGGCTTTAAACAGCCGGGATCATTAGGAAGGAGGCAGCTGGGTGGCTGTTCTCTTCATCTGGGAATTCAAACCCAATGGCAGGAACATGTGAGTGCGCTGCTCTCCCCTGCATTTCCTTGAAAGATCTCCGGAGTGCTTACAGTTAAGAAGACAAGTGACATGAGGAGAATTTAATTATTTTTTTAAGTGCCTAATCTTGTCTCTGGGACTGGTATGCGGAGAGATGTGCTACTCGGAAGCGGCAGCGTCCAGGAGGCAGTGGGGTCAGCAGGCTCCCAGTTCCTGTGGGGAAAGGCCGGTGCCCCTCTCTGGGCATCCGAGTGGAATGGTCCAGGGCAGCCCGGAGCAAGGCAGCCACTTGCCTCCTTCATGAAGAACCGCTTTTTCATCCAGAGCAGCAGGGACGCAGTCTGCTCCTGACCTTGGCTGGAGTCTTGCAAGGGAAGTCCTAGGCTCCAGTCTCTCCAGACTTCTTCCTGGGGCTCCCAGCCGAGTGTCCCCGGAGCTCTGTGCTCTGGACCCCACCAGCTCTCCAGGAGATGCAAATAAGAGCAGGGAGAAGGTGGTGCAGGGAAGAGAAGCAGGAGGACCGAGGGCCCCCTGCTCACACCACAGAGACCTCTTCCTCTCTCCCCCCTCTCCGCTTCCTCATGTTCATTAGGTCCTGTGATGGCAGCAGATGCTGCCAAATGCAAAGGCTGCTGCCCTAGAAGGTCACATCAGGCCATTTATTCTGAAATACCAAAATACCAGAGCCAGCAGATTTCCAGAGCTTCTGCAGAATTCCCCAGGGCACCCGAGTACGCGTGTGTGTTCTTGCATATCCCAAAGGGGTTCTTTCCTAATCAGCTCAACATCTGAGGACTCGGAGACTGATTTATTTTTTTTTGGTTAATCTACCGTTTCTGGTAAAATAATTAAAAGATAAGTAATAGACACGGAGTATCTGTGGCATAATTATTTATAGCCATGAGGTCTCACTTCGGAGTTATTCGCAAGTCACACGAATCGACAGAGACTGCTGGTGGAGCAAGTGGGAGACGGGCCCCGGGCCACGGCACGCCACCCCCATTTCACAACTGGGGAGACAAGGACCTGAATTAACCCAGCACCTGCCGACGGGCTGCCGCATGTAAAAGAAAAGCCAGAAGGTGAACCCGCACGCCACTGCAGGACGGGAGCTCCCAGGAGAGGGTGGGGGCTCTGTCTCCCAACTCCAGCGAGCCCTGCGAGTCTTTGAGGCTGCTGGGGAGCAGGGAGGCCGACCACCCTCTTGGGGCGCTGCAGCCCGTAGCAAGAGTCCGCAGCCAGCCGGCGCGGGCAGCGGGCACGGCCACGCTCACTTCCCCAGCAGATGGTGGGTCTAGAGAGTTGGTCTCCGGGGCCGAATGTGCAAAAGCCATGGCAGGGTTCACAGACTGCCCCGAAGAGAGGAGCAGGGGGTGGGGGTGGGGGGGACAGGTCTCTGCTCTCTAATTCAGATGCTTTTCCAGAAATGCAACGGGGACTTGGAGATGCTCTGGGAAGAGTGGCAGAACTGTACACGTTAGACCCTAAACAAGGGCACAGCAACACATTTCTTACCATGTGCCTGGCAATGGCTAAGACTGTTTTGGAAATGCGGGCTGGGGAGCTGTGGGAGAGGATGCGAGCAAAGGAGGTAGACGAGATGCCTGTGAAGCAGGCCTTGTGGAAACCCCAGGTCTCAGGCGTGCCAGCACCACAGCCTCATTCTGTCCCTGTTTAGTTTACAAATGACCTGCGATGAGTGGAAATTAACACTTGAAAGCGATACAGACGCAGGAGCAACCTGGAGAAAGGGTAATCTCTAGATAGGCTGGGCGACTTGTGACAGGGACTTTAATTTCTCTTTCCTTCTTGGTTTTGTCCCCTTGTCTTCTCTGATTTCAGCTAGCATCATTCTACGCCTCCAGGAACATTTGAGACAGGGATTCCTGGTCTTTGTTTCCAAAAGCACAAGGCCACTCGGGGGAACAAGGGTTTAGGGAGACAGAGCGCTCCCCAGACTGACTCAGAGAGGGTCCCTCAGAACAGAGTCATCGGTCCCTCAGACAGGGCCCACGGCTGGGTCCTGGAGGGGAGGGCTGGGTGGGAAAGCAAGCTGGGACTTGGGCACAACTCAGGGCAGGCCAAAAATAACCCAGCATGGAGAGATCCCCACCAGCAGGGTCTAAAAAAAAAAAAAAAGCAGCTTGTTCCTGTCTACAAAGACAGGCCACTTCTTGGACACCTGACAGTCCAACCTGCTACTTTCCTATTTCCCATCCTCTTGTAGCGACCCCTGCTGGACCACGAAGGAACACTACCCTCCACCCGCTCTAGGAACCTCCAAGGTGGGGAAAACAGCCCAGCAGCGCAAAGCACAGGCACCTGCACACAGGAGTGGATGTAACCATGAACATTCATCCGACAGTGGGCAACCTGTGGTCGTGCCAGAGTCAAAATTCCCTGGACAGAGTCCAATATGCCTGCTTGCACTGAGTATCCGCGGATTAACAGGGTCCCTCTAAAATTCATATTTTTTTTTTAACGGGAGAAATGATCTACTAAATGGGGAATAAAATAACAGTGTCACATACTCAAGGCATTTGTGGTATGCAAATATTATGGAGAGACAAGCTCTTTCCTAATAGTGTTTGCTATATTTCTAGTAGAGCACAAATACATCTACATGGGCCCGAGGCACTTTATTCAAAGCCTTCACATTTCCAGTACCTTCCTCAAAAAGTACCCTCAGGCCTCAAATTCTTTTGCTTTTACTAAGCCCTAAGCCCCTGGACTAAATTTAGTTTCTTGGAAGTCAGACACAAATTTGCTGCTTTTTTTTTTTTTTAATTCTGTCAGTTATTGTATAATTCTCCAAATGGCAAACAAATGATAGGGGAGAGAAGAAATAAAAACATGTTTCAGGTATTTTTAGTGGTACAGTATTTATCACTGAAATACAGTTTAAATTAAGAGGTCCAATTTGTTATATGATTTTCAATTAGGAATTAGAGCTCTGCAGAATTTGTGGTGGGGGTGGGGGCCCAGTAAAAGAATCAAATTAACATTAAAAAGTCAAACTTCAAGAAATCTTTACTAGAGCTATTAATAGAACCAGCCCTTCTTGGAACTAAAAAAGAAAAAAAAATCCAATTAATTTCCTTAAACTAGGAGTGCAGCATGCCTTCTCTATATCAGTTGGATTGTGACAAGGCATAGGTTTTATTTTATTATCAGGCCCACTTTGGAGATCCCACCAACTAGGTGAAAAAAGATGCTTCCCAATGCCGGGAGGGAAGGCAAGGAAGGGCCTGAGAACTAGAGCTTGCCGCAGATCCCAAAGAAGGCAGCTTGTGACATGGAAGCTACACAGAGAGATCCCCGGCCCAGAAGCCCCGGCCACAGTCTCCAGTCCCTCCAGTCCCCTGACCTCTCTAAATAGTTTTAAGGGAAGGGAGCCCACTGATCGTGCTTTGGAAAATAAGCTGACCCCCTCTCCCACAGCAGGAAGGTGCCCAGGCAAGACAAAAACCTCCCTAAAGGCTTCCACACACCCAGGGCAAGAGCTCTCCCCAGGACTATTTCCTAGGAAAAGCTAGGGTACTGCCCTCGCTCATAACTGATTTTTTTCCCTACAATAGGCAAATGTCCCCTCTGAATCTCTGCTATTGAGGAAACAATCTCTATCCTGGCAATGATTCCTAAACCACGGGTGCTCCAACCATTGGATGCAACCTCCCAAGGGACCCTCCCCACCAGGGTGTGCTCCGTCTAGTCAAAGGAGCCTCCTCTGCCCCAGCAGGCCACCTTCAAGGGCAGAACAGGACTTCCCTCCCAAGGTGGTTCCCCCCCAGATTACATGAACACCCTCCGCCCTCCCTGGAGCTTTCCAAAGGCAGGCGTCTAGGGTTGAGCCATGAAAATGCTGGAAAGTAAGTTGGGAAGCTCGTGCTATAAATATCCTTAGCCTCCCCCCATCACCCACAAGTGTAGACCCAGGCAGTCCAACAGCATAGCGAGCACCACGGAAGGAGCCTATGGGTGGGTTGCTCCCAAAGGGATCCCCATTCCACTCTTAGTCCTGATTCGGCCACTTAATAATAACCTTGTTATCGTGAGTCAATTGTATAACTTCATCATCCAGTCTTATCTGCATAAAAGCATTATCCGCCCCATGCGGTTGTTGTGGAGATTAAATGAGCTACTATGCATGAAATAGAGTTCGTGAACGTGTAAAGCACAACATAAATGCTAGCTACTGTTATTTCACACGAGCGCGCACGCTCACACAAGCTCGGTCCTTGAGGAGCTCAAGAAGAATGAACTCCCTCATTGGCCATATTTACATGGGGCCAACCAAACTGCAAAAAAAATCAACACACTTTATATTCTTCATCTAGCTCCAAATGTTATCCATCAATAGGCTGCTTCCGACTCACATGGAACACTTGTAAAGACAGTGATTCTGGGACCTTCTCCAGACCCACAGAATCATAATTACTGCAATAACCCCCAAAGCTTGTATGTTAAACGAGCTCTCCAGGGAATTCTGAGACACGCACTCAGGTTTGGGGACCAACCACACTCCTCTGGGCAAGATGTGCAAAATGTGCAAATAGATCAGTAACTGCAATCAAATCGTTCTGGCACCTAGACTCTTTGTCTCTCCATCTCCTCCGGATACGCGTACCAGACACAAATACACTCACAAATACACAACACATACATGCGGACACGTGAAGTCGCACAAACAGGTGAAAAACAGGAAGGAGAAATGTACTAGGAAGGGTGCCTAATAACAAAAGGTATCGAGGTTTTAAAAGTCTGCAGATTTTGTTTCTAAAGAATACAGAAAATGGGAAAAGAAATAAGCAATGAAGACAAAAGCAAGGGATCAAAACCAGAAGACCCCCTCTTCCATGCCCACACAGCACTGTGCCCAGAATTCCAAAATCGGACTACTCCCCCCAACCCCCACCCACTACTCATTTGTTTGTAATCCTGCCTCAAGTGGGAATCTGTGAAAGCTTCCCAACTCCCTGCAAGGAGGAAGGGACCCAGTGTCCTCCTCCCAGCAACCTCCTAACCTAGCACAGAGCCCGGCACACAGCTGCATTCAATAATTGTGTATTCAGCTGACACCAGAAGAAGAGGGAGGTAAGGCCGAAAGACAGCGTGCACAAAGAGGGATAGAGATTTCTTGTCCCAGCTCCCTGGTGTAAACTAAGAATAAGTAAGCTTAAGGTAATGAGGTTCAACGCAAAACAGGAGAGAGTTCATGTCCCTGCAGGCTTCATTAACCGCATCACAAGGAGCAGACCCACCCCTGGGGAAAAAGAAGAAAAGCTCTCCAGATCTATGGGCAGGTCTGAGGCGAGAAAATTGATCCAGGCTGCTTGAAATCACCAGTCCGATCTGCTCACTCCCGTTTGCTACACCTCCAAGGGGCCTTAGCACCCACAAGGTCCTACTCAATCCAACTCCTATCCACCTGCCCTCGGTTTCACTCGTTCCGTCAGGCACGTGGTCAATGCTCAAATTATGCCAAACTCACGCAACCTGCTGTGTCATTCCTCTGAGCCTGATGGGTACACTTAACCTCTACCTGGAATGCCCTCCCTACCTCCTGGCAAACCTACTGTTCATCCTTCTCAACTCAGTTCTGTTACATCCTCCTCCTCCAGGAAGGCCCCCGGCTCCCATGACACCCAGTGCACTGAGCCCTACTGGCCCTCCGCAAACTGTAGGGTCCTGGGCCCTTCCTGAGCAAATCCCCTATGCCTAGAGAGCAAGTTCTGTATCTCTGTACCCACGGCCCCTAACACACTGCTTGGCACATAGCACACCACCAATAAATGCTCATGGAACTCAACCTGGCATTAGCGAGATTCCAAAACCTACGTGCCATTACACTTAGGTAAAAGGGGATCTGAGAGACACCTTAACATAAGCGGGAAGTTTATGAATATCCAAGGTCTGAGTTCAAATCCGAGTGACCTAAGGCAAGGTATAGATTAAGCTTCTTAATCTATAAAATTAGGATACCTCCCAACTTACACAATTACTTATGAAAAAGTACCCACTATGTTCCTGGCACAGAGTGGGTCCTCTGTACCGAACTTACTGGGGAGACCTCCCCATCTCTCGCTCTTCCCCCTTTTTTAGCCTCCTGCTTCAGACCATAACCTCCTCCAAAGGCTTTTTCCCATCCCTGGAGGACTGATGGACCCCGTTCATAAATGTTGCCTGCCTGGCCTTGAACCCCTAGAGGACTCCTTCTGTGTCCCGCGGCGAGGTCTGTGGAAGAGGAGACGGAGGAATGGGGACTCTGAATGACAGGTAAGAGTGAGCCCGAAGGGAGAACCTTCTGGCGGTACTGGGAGGAACCTAGTGGGCAGGAGTTGGAAAAGCCACTTCGATCCTCATTTCCCCAACTCCCCACCAACAACACCAAGGCGTCTGCTTTTACAGGCTCCTCAGTGGCGTTCAGGACACATTCAACTTCCCACGCAGCTGGAGAGCTCGGGGACAATTAGAAAGCCGGGTGGCGACAGGCCCGTGGGCCCCGGCAGCAAGCGTGCAGGAGGCTGCACGGTGCTCGCCCGGGCCTCCGGCCTCCCGTGGTCGGGCCTGGCAGCTGCGGGAAAGAAGGAGGTCAGCGCCGCGGCCAGACTTCTCGCGGACGCCAGCACCCGCCGGCCTTGCCCCCAGACCCCGCCGCCCGCGACCCGCCCGCGACTCGCCCGCGGCGTCCACGGACCGCGACCCCTGGGCGGTTGGGCTGCAGCGCCCCCTCCGCCCCGGGACCCCCGCGCGCTGCCCAAGTTCGGTGCCCCTCTCTGTCCGCGAGCGCGCGCCCGCGACCCACACCCACTCCCACACTCTGCGGGTCCCGAGGTGCCCCGAGCTTCTCTAAATCCAGAAATATCGCCCTGTGGCCACACCTGCGCCCCGTTACCTGCTCGCGGCACCCAGACCCCCGCCTCGGCTTCCCGGGAGCCCGCAAGCCCGGCGCGCGGGCTGCGCGCTCTCCGGCAAACCAGTGCCCCGAGCCCACCACGCCGCCCAAGCCCGTACCTTGGGGGTCTGCACTTCAGGTCCCGGCGGCACCTCCAACTTCTTCTTGGTTACCCAGAAGAACAGCAGCACGGTGATCCAGAGCACCCCGAAGATCGGCAGCGCCAGGCGGCGAGTCAGGCGCCGCATGGTCCCGTTTGCCTCGTCTTCTCCGCGGCGCTGCGCCCCTGGGGCACCCCCTGGCGGTCAGGGTCGGAGGGGCAGGAGTCCGCGAGATCGGCGGCCCCGGGATCCGGGTGCAGGGGCGGAGGGAAGCTGCTAGGCGCCCCGCCCGCCTCGGAGAAAAGCGAGCAGGGGCGGGGATCTCGGGGCGCAGAGCGGCAGAGAAGGACCGAAGGACAGCCAAGCTGGACACCTGCTCCCGCCGGAGAAGCGCAGTGGCAGCCGAGATGCTCCCCGAGCCGCCGCCGCCGTCGCCGCAGCCTCGCCCACCGCTGCCGCCGCCGCGAGGGAAACGGACTCGAGCAGCGGGGAGGGAGGAATCCGGGGCTGTGCCGGGCACCCCGGGAGGAACACGAGGGAGGAGGGAGGAGAGGGAGCGAAGGGAGAGCGTGGGCCCGACAGAGCGACTCCGAGGAAGCCCGGGCGGGAGCGAGCGGGGCTCTGCGAGGGGGCGCTACCGCCGCCCGGCGACCGAGGCGCACCGTGCTGCTCTGGGGCCGCCCGAGCCGAGCCCCGGACGCAGCTCCCCGGGCTGCCTGGATTGGGGCGGGGCCGGGCAGGAACGGCGCCCCCGCAGCCCCGCCACCCCAGCGGCCAGCTGGGACCTCTGGCCGGCCGCGCCCGGCCGAGCGGGGCCTGGGCTGACTTTCCCGCTCGCCGCGGGGGCTGCACGTGGCGCTCACTCCCCGGGCCCGCCCCCAATGCACCCGCCTTCCGGGAGCCGGCGCGGGACCGTGGGACCTTGAGACGCCGGCGCTGGCGGGGCTGCTGCCCCACCGCGGTTTGCTCTCCTGGGCCAGTCAGGCCCAAGGCCGGGTTCGGCCAGCTCCCGGGGGTATTTCTATGCCTGCCTGCAGGTGCCTGGCAACTTTTTCTGCTAATGGAACGCTGAGCTGGTCTAAAATTAACTTTAAAGAAATCTTTTTAAAAATTAAGGTGCAGTTATCTCCCTTAAGGGTTTTCTCTCCCTGTAAGCATCAACGCTCTGTGCCTGTAAGAAAGCAGGGGTCCAAAGTTGCGCCAACTCATGGGGTACTTGAAAAATGACCCTGGGAAAGCCCCTTTTCCCAAAAGCCCTTAGAAAGTGCATTCTCCTCCTTTTTGCAGATGCAAACTATTTGGGTCTAGAGGCAGAGCAAATTACGGATTGGATTCCCGTGTAGGCCTGCACTGGGCTGGAATCATGGCGCTATCACTGGACTGGGGGTTCCGGGACTGGGTCAGACTTTCAAGTTCTACCAATATTGGGCAAGTCCTTTACCTTTCCCCAGCCTCGGATTCTTCATCCATACAATGGTGGGGATAGTAATACTTCTTCTGACAGTGAGGACATAGTTTTGAAAGCTCAATTCGAGGTGCTGGTGTTATTCGGATTGTCTGATCGCTCAAAGAGGGGTATGAAAAACTGTCCTGCTTGGGGGACAGCGGCTGCCAGACTATGTCACTTTCATGTCCACAGTGGGATTTGGAGGGGAGCTGACTGATGGGGAGGTGAGGCCGATGCAGCTATGACTGTCTAGGCACCGGCCACCTGCTTCTCCCTGCAGAGCTAGGCAGAGGGGGGCCACACCCTGTCTGGAGGTGGGGCAGGTGTGGAGCAGGGCTCTGGAATTCATTCTCCCGGAAAATGGAGGCCCCGAGAAGTGGAGTCAGATATGGAGGAATCTGCCAAAAGCGCCCTGTGCCTAGTACCTCGTCATTCAGCCACAGGGCAACCCTGCCCCACGACCCCAAAGAGTCCTGGGCCAGGCTGTGGATAACAAGTTTCGGGTTGGGAACAGAGGTGGAAACCAAACAGCCCATAAAAGCTGAACACTCTCCTAAGATTTAGCTGAACTCTTAGACTGTCACATAGAACCTGGGGAGGGGGAGGGCGGGACAGGAGAGGAGGGCGTCCAGGACTCGCCTTTATTAGAACTCTGCACACTGAAAGGTTGGGGTCAGGCTCCCCAGCCGCTGCTTTGGCCAGACAAAAATCCAGGTAGATCACTGTAATGGGAAGGGTGAGGGGAGCAGAACTAAAACCCATCCCTGCGGCCTCTCGAGCTCCCTGCATCCTTTCCAGACACCTGACCCTGGCCCAGCAGGCTCGGGCCCGCACAGTGTGCCGCAGCCGGCTCTGCAGGGGACCCCCAGGCAAGCCGCTGAGATGCTGTCGGCTCCAGGCAGGAGCTGCCGCACCGGCCCGTAGTCCACCGCTCAGCGCTTTGTGACGCTGCTTCTGGGTAACAGATGGCCGACAGTTGCACAACTGCCAAGCTTCAGAGACGGTGCCTGCTGCGAGAGGATGAGGTGCTTCGCTGTGCTGGGCATCTGGGGAAACTGAGGCCCCAGGTTTCCCACAGCAGCTCCACGCAGGGCCTGCAATGCCTGGGAGAGGCATTGCCTTCGGAGGTGCCTGCTTCTTCAATCATTATTTTGTCCTCTGCTCAAGTGGAGAAGATTCCCTGGGCCCGTGGAAGCTGTCAAGGGAATCCAGTTTTGCCAAGTGTCATTACCTGATGCAGCCAAAGGCCATATTGGTCTGGGTTGTCAGGCCAATAACCGTCATCAGGATTAAAACCCACTTCAGATGGGACCGGACCATCTGGAAGCCAGGTGAGTCCCCGCACAGGACCCAGCCCCGTAGGTCCCTCCCAGGACCCAGCACCAGGCCCCCCACACTCTGGCGGATATTTAAAACTTTAATAACCAGCTTAAGTAATGCAGAGCACAGTCGATCCCAGTGGGGGATTAGCTATCATTGGTGATTAATCCGAGTTACTTTTTTCTCATCACAGCTTATACGGGGAAGAAAAGCTCCTAGCAAAAGATTTAACATGGCAGGAAATAAGATGAATTAAACAAGTACACTCATTAGGCATAAGGAATTAGGAAGATCCCGGTGCCCTAAAATGGATCTGCCTCCCTGCTCTTGATGTTCCTGAGCCAGTTCCTCATTTCTCTGGGTCTCCGTCTCCCCACACGTAACGTCATGCCCTCTCAAAGGCCCTTCCGGCTCACGCACGCAGGGTCCTGACCTTCCTTGTCCCTGGATCAGGACTCTTTTCTGCTACTCCTGTCGTTGGCAAGTTCTGTGTAAGCTGTTCTCTCCTCACAGCCGAAGACATTAGAGAGGAAATTGGGTATTGGAGCAGATGTGAGTCATTCATGTTCGTATAAAAACTATGGAATAAAACCCATTATGGCCCCGGAAAGCTGTGTAAAGCAGCATATGGAACAAATGTAAGCTGGAAGCAGGAGGAAGCTGGGAAGTCCAAGGCTCATGCTCTCCAGCGGCTTTGGCTTTGGGCTTCCACGCTTTCCTTCTGGCTTCCTTGAGCCGTCCTCCCGTCATCCTCGCTGAGCTCGCTGCAGAGCCTGCAGCCTATTGTTCCTTTCGGATCCGGTCCCCTGCATCCTTCCTCTCTGCCCACTGTGTCACTTAAGGAAGAGAGCGTGCATGCACGCGGGCCTTCCATCTGCATGCTCGTTAGACCTGTCACCACCAGCGAGATGCCCTCTGTGCCAACCTAATGAGATTTTCACCCACAGAGGCCCGGGTGGCTTTCTGTTGGGGTCTTTCCCCCTCTCGGGCCATGGGGAGAGGTAACCGGGAAGGGCAGACTGTCACACAATGGAGAGAAGGGATGGCGCCAGCGGGCCCGGCCCTGGCAGGGGGTCCTGGCGGCAGAAGGAGCACGCCGAGAGTTCAGAGACGCCTTGTCTTTATTCCAAAGTCGTACAGACCCAGGTCTTCGGGCCGACCCCTGCAGTCTGCTGTTCGAGTTCTCCAACTGTAAATAAGACATCAGCCCCTTTTCCTCGGTGTTCCTCTCCCTTTTCCCTGTCACTGTAGATTCTGCCGCAACCACATGCCCCAAGTCTCCTGCAAGGCCTTTTGATAAAGTGAGTGACAGAATAGTTTCGGCTGCGTGGGAAATGACCATGAATCATGACCAACTTCCTCCCTCCTCTCTCTGCCTCGTTGGTGCGTCTTTGTCTGAAGAATAAAGCCCACTTCTCCTCTCATCTTTGAGGAGTAGATGGGTGGCTTTATCTAAGAGAGCTGAGAATCACCTTTCTGGATCTCTCTCTATCCATTAAACAACCCTTTCACCATCCCACTACCTTCCACCCCTCCTCTTTTTTTTCCTAGGTATAATTTGCTTCCTAGAAAGGGATTTATATCTTTGCATTTCAAAAGCCTGCTGCTTCTTTCATTATTTGAAATGCTCCCAAACTTTCTTTACTTCTTCCCCAAAAACCGCGTGGAGAATTTACCACTGCCACAGGGATAGGTCTTCCTGGTTGCAGAAGTGATTTGGTCTTCAGTGGTAGTGTCCTGCTGTGACCTGAGCCACAAACCACCCCCCAACCCCCCACAAAGAAAGTGCAAAGTTCTAGTTTGCATGAAGGGGTGACCCAGTTAGCTTAAAGAAAAGTAGATGAAAATTCTTTGACCTGCATTACCTAGAAGGGTCTCTGAAAGAGGCGAGCACAAGCTGGAGAAATGGAGGAATTCTAAGACACCTGTCATTTACTACCCAGGTCCCCAGAATTTCAGACGGCCGGGTCTGACAGCCACCTGCACCATCTCCGTCAAAGACAGTCCTTCGGAGGCTTATGCTTAGAGGCACCCGTGAAAGGTAGAAGGGCTGGAGTCCCAGAAGGAACAGAACTGTGTGGGTTCATTCCCGCACAGTGTGGGTTCTTTCAATCTGGCAGGAATATCAACAGTGAGAGGAACCCAGCACACCCCAGAGGGAGAAATGGGACAGACCTCCTTCCCAGAACAACTTCCCGAGGCCAATGGCAGATTCTGTAACCAAGTCATTAGTGGATGTTATATATCGAACAAGGTGACCACATGTCCCAGGTCATGTGAGAAAGTCCTGGTTTATTCCTATTTTCCTGGCATAATTATTAACAGTGTCCCCTTTGTTAAGAAATTGCTATTTTAGACAATACATTAGATGACCGCTCTAATGGACAGGAGGGCTTCCGATGACGTTGCCACACACGACATTGATTTTCTTAGGTGACTAAACATGTGGGTCTTTGCTGTTAAAAGTTCTTTTATGTGGGTGCTAAGCTCATGGTAATCTAAATGTTCATGTGGGGCACTTCGTGGAGTAACCAAGATGTTTCTCCAAAGATGAGGCATCGTGGACAAATGGAATGAGCTTTAAATAGAAAACAATTCCGTGGCCCACATCAGTGCCTGATCCCATTTACCACCTGAAGGCATTTTTACCCACCTAGCCACTCACACATCCCAGAAAGCAGCCAGGTTCCCGGCACAGGTGTCCCTTCAGAGGGCAGGGGTTCCTGACATCAGACCCTAATTATCCCTCCAACCATCTGTTCCTTTCACCCCTGTACCTACACAGGCCATGAAAGAAACATGAACACTCGTTCATGCTTGAACAAGTATGACCCTATACCATAGGATAGGGTCAGGGAAACAAGAGCGTAAGTACAGTGAGAACAATGAAACTGACATTAAACCTTCATTCTGAGGGCACAGTTTTGCAGGGCGGGGTTGCAAGACTCAGAGGGAGGGAGTTCCAACTGGTCACTGCCAGTGGAGATCATTGCCAGAGTTTTCCAACTTCTCAACAGAAACAGAAGTCTGGACAACTATAAGGCATTCCCTGGATTTTAACTATTGGTAACTAATTCAATCCCTATCCTTGGGGGGAAAAAAATCAGGTGGGCTAAACTAAACAGACGTCCAGTCTTTACAACCCATCTTTCAGCCGTAAATGTTTTAATAAGCACTGATCTTCCCCATGCACCACGATTCTATTGACTTAGAACAGACAGACCCGGCTCAGGCAAAGGGGAAATAATGGATCGCACTATGTTAGGGTCAGAAGGGGCCTTCGAGAACATCTAGTTCAATGCTCCTTATTTTGTAATTAAGAAAAGTGGAGCCTGAGAAGCTACATGATCTAGCTACAGCAAGAAAATAAGTTTATTACTAAAGCTTGGGTTATCATGTATCCAGCCAGACCCCCCCCCCAATTCCCCAAGCCATGTCCTTCGAGTGAAACAGGGAGCTCAGGCACTTCGGGGAGGGGGGGGCACAACTAAGCCCGAGGTTTCCAGGTAATCAGTAGAGTAATCAACCAATACATCGGGAGCGCAGATTCTGGGCAATTTGCTGCAAGGAATACAAATTTAAGGCCTGTGTCCAGCTCTTCAAGAAAGTGGCAGCTGGCCATTAGGGAGCAGGCTCGAGAGTTCAAAGACCTGGTTCCTCCTCTCTGTGGAGTTTCCAGTGAGTAATAACAGGAGTCCCAGGTACAGGCTCTTAAGCCCACCAGAGAAATAGCTACATTGCAACAGGAAAATTATTTTTGTAGCCATACTCTGCACCTGTCTTCAGTTTCTCTAAGTGCTGTACAAATATTAATTAAACATAGACTATTTGAAAAGTGCTTTTAGCATTTGAACTCAACTGGGTTGCATCAGAGGATGGTATTAATATCATCCCCCTGTTGGCAAAACGCTATTTTTTTTTTTTTAAAGAAAACCTCCTTCGCTTTTGCAGTTTTCCTCCACACAGACAATTTATTTTGCCCATCCTCTGGCTATTTCACCTTTTGTGTCATCATTTTCATGAGACAAGTGGAAATAATATTTCTCTTGTGCTCCAAAGAGCCAAATCCCTTTTTCTAGCTTGATCCAAAGAAGGCGGGATTGCACAGTAATGGAAAGAAGCCTGATGTACAGTCCAAGCACAAATCCCCAGGGAGAAATAATGCATCTCTTTGAAAAAAAAATAGCTTATACTTATGAGGCAGGAGATTTTCAATTTATAAAGGTTTCCTATTTCCTTCAATTGCCAGGATAACTGCATTCCAGAAAGGTTAGGCTTCTCGTCCGTAAGGCAGACCCGCCTCTTGGATCCGGAATATAGATTCTAAAGTGATGAGTGCTGATAGGCTTTCCACTCCATCCCTGCACCGCTGCCCCGGGGATTCTGAGGCCGTGCCGATCCAAGGGTTAAAACCCATTACCCCAAGAGATGGCCAAGTTCCCCTCAGTGATTTCTTCCCCCATCACGGCTCTCAGGCCTGACTTCCAAATTGATTTCCTTAATAACTATTAAAGATCTTTTTAATTAAACCAGGCATCTTCTTCCTTGGCAAACTTTTCTTGATGACATCTCTGGTTAATTAAATGTTTAAACTGCAAAGATGTATTACGTAAGAACAAGGGAAGCTGCCTTGTACCACAGGAATCGGGGCTCCACCGAAGGGCTGCTCCCATCTTCCTTCATGGCAACCGGAGGAGCTCCAGAAAGTGTTCACCGTAAAGATGGGTGGGGGGCTTGGGGGTGGCGCGCGTAATTTTTCTGTCTCCTGAGGTTCAATTTCTCCTTTCAGGCTTGCTGGGGAACTTTTTATCAGGTGTTTTTTCATTAAAAGCCTCATTCATTTTGATTACAATTCACTGATGCTGACAAAATTTTTCACCTTTTCATCTGAAATTCCTAAAGTAGTTGATACATGGGGTAATCCGAGAATGACAAATAAAGGCCTCTTTTCACCGAGCAATAAAATACAGCCCCTTCCACAACCAAATATAGCAGGTCCTCAGAAGAAGGAGGGAAATGGTGTACGTATTTGCAACAGTAAATTGCTCCGATGCATTGATCTTCTTTATCCTGGTTCATTATTTTGTTTGTTTGTTTCTTCCACCAAAATCTTCATTTAAAAATGGTAGGTATGTTGTGCAGGATGTCATTAAGGAATGGAACTTTTCTTCATGCAAAGTTCAATACCTCTTAAGTTGGAAATCAAACCTGTGACCTTGGCTTTGTGGTCATTATTATAAAACATATGGGTCTCAAACCTAGATGCATATTATTAGAATTACCTCTGATGGCTGTCAAATCAGATAGCTGTGTCTCACCCTAAGCCTGCTGAAACTCCCTGGGCGATGTTTCTAGGCACCCAAGTTTGGGAACTACTGCCTAGTCCCTGTGTTCTAATTGAGTTCATTACGCTTCTAGACCTGCCTGGAAATGAGAAAGACAGCCCTATTAGATCAATACTTTGGCTCTGCCGATGACTCAGAGAGGCCAAACACAGCAAAAGGAAATAGAATCTTGCCAGTATTGCTGGGTACAAGTGGCTCCAATTCTAATGAGACACCAAGGAGGGAATTAAAAAGACTTTTCCACTCACACACTGTCATCGGTAAGTGCAGCTCCATAATGGTTCTCCAGCCAGCAGAGCAAATCCGAGTCACCTGGAGAATGTTTTACTCGTCATTTTATTATAGAAGTTCTCAAACATACAGATAGACTATATCCACTCAACGAGCACACCTATGACATACTCGCCACCTAGATTCAGAAGTAGTTAACGTTTACCCATATACACGTGGGCCCGCACACACACGCACCCACAGTTCTCGAACCCCTAAAAAATGAATTACAAACATCATGATACCCAACACTAAAACAATAACCTTGAATAACCCCCAAATACTTCAGCACACATTTTTGAGAATTAACAACATCCTGGGCATAACCACAACACCATTATCACACCTAACTGAATTAAAAATAATTTCCTGGGGCGCCTGGGTGGCTCAGTGGGTTAAAGCCTCTGCCTCAGGCTCAGGTCATGATCTCAGGGCTCTGGGATCGAGCCCCGCATCGGGCTCTCTGCTCAGCGGGGAGCCTGCTTCCCCCTCTCTCTCTGCCTGCCTCTCTGCCTACTTGTGATCTCTCCTCTCTGTCAAGTAAATAAATAAAATCTTAAAAAAAAAATGAATGCTTGTCTTTCTAATAGCTGAGCTGCAGTTCACTGTTTATTCTGGGCAATCGCTGGGCAATTTGTATGGCACGGACCAGTCATTTCATGTGATGCTCTTTGCAAAGCTCCTCTAAGGTGAGTAGAAGCGATGAAGCACGTGGGGCCAAGAATCGTTGTGGGTAGGTCACAATGGCCTCGTGGATTCCTACTCTGGTGGAGTGGACAGAGAGAGCACCGAGCGGAGGGGCTGACACTGGGAACCCTAGTTCTCACTCTGCCTACGGGGCTCAGGGCATCGGACCCCCCTTCTCTGGAGTCTTCAGCTGGAAACTGAAGAACTAAACCAATGGTCTCTAAGATTCTTTCTGCTTCCAACTTTCTTCAATTCAACGTATCTCTGAGTCCCCTTTCAAAACCCTCGGTTCCATAGCAAATGTATACAAGGGTTTATTGAGTCATCAGGAGACACCCACTAATAGAATGTTGTGGAGAAAGAGGCGGAGTTGACAAAAATTTTCCCACTTGTGATGGCCAAATATAGCCAGGTCCCTTAAGCTCAAGGAGGGTGTGAGCCAATACTGAGAAACGCTTCGGTAAGTTAGGTGGGACAGGGCTCCTCTGAGGAAGATTCTCCCATCTGCCCAGGCTGGGAAAGCAGCAGGCAGGGATGCTGGGCCTGTCCTTGTGGTGCTGGCCGCCCTGAGGCCACAGGTGTAAGAGAACAGGGCGCATCTCTGTGGAGTCCGAGCCTCCTTTTCCTCGCTACTTTAAAAGCAAACTACAAAAAAATCTAAGAGCACGTTCCTGGCAGACTTAACAGCTTCTAATCAGAAAGGATCTATTCAGCTTGAGACCTCCCCCTCCATTTTACGAGGGCCCCCAGTGTTCTCACCCTCGCTTACATAACAAGGGCTCCAGGTTTCCTCAACCCCCTGCCAGGCCCTCGAATGTTCCCCAGGGCCCGTCCGCCGCAGACCGCTGTCTCACAGGTGAGGCCCGGAACTACTTAAAATTCTTCACTTGAGGGAGACTTTGATTTTATATGTATTGTGTGAATTTTTTACAAGTAGAACATATTCATGCATTGCTTGTGTAATTAAAAATAAATAATTAAAATCTTTCATGGCTGATGGGCTTTTCTTTTCAGACTCTCAAAGACAAAGCAATCTCCAGGGTGCAGCCGTGGCTCCAAGATTCCTACTGGTAGGATGTGGGGTTGGGGGTGGGGAGCAGGGGTGTGTGTGTGTGTGTGTGTGTGTGTGTGTGTGTGTGTGTGTGGTGGGGGCCAGGGGGTGTCTGTGGGGGTGTGCAGTGTGCATATGTGCCATGGTGGGTATGCTGTGTGTGGTGGGGTAAGGGGTATGTGTGTGGGGTGCGTGCATGTTGGGGGGAGGTCTGGGGGATGGGATGTGTGTGGCGGTATGTATGCGGTGTGGTGTGGGGGCATGTACGTGGGGGTGTGGTGTGGGGGATGTGGGGTGTGTTCCTCACAAGTCCTTTTCCCTCATTATAACCTTTATCACCACCAGCAGCCTGTCCTCAGCCTCTAGGCGAGGAACTTGCCAGAGGTCAGGGTGACTGGCCCACAGAAAGCCCACAGTCTCACAGAGGAGAGTTAAAATCTAGAGCTTTCTGTACCAGAGGAGTCACACACTCCAGGAATGGGCCCTCTTCATGGCGAGTCAGACAGGGAAGTGACCTTCAAGGTCAGCTGGCTGGTGCCCTGATTCTTTCTAGCCTGCCTTTGGAGGGTCGTTGGGTGGTCTGGTTTAGTGACAGGCTCCTGGCCTAGAATCAGCTGAGGTGGTCACCATCTCTCAAAAAGATGGAACTGGAAAGGACAAGTTTTATAACCTCAAGGCTGAATAAAAGGCATCCAGACCAGTGAAGGCAAAAGGGGCAGACTAGCCTACACACGCTGGAGTGAGTGGGGCTCAGTTTCACTTAGTGGTTTAGCTTGTGGGCACTGGAGTCAGAGGCCTGTGTTCGAATCCCAGCTCAGCCAGCAGCTGTGGCTACTGATCCCTCTGTCCCGCAGGGTCCCCAGGTTGGAGTTGGTCACACAGAACCTCTGGTTCTCGTCTGGGACTTGCTGCTTCTTATCTGTGTGACATGGGCGTGTTACATGGCCTCTCTGAACGTCAGTGTCTCCATCCAAAAAACAAAATGGCGTTCCAAATGTCTCCTGGCAGGTTGTTGTGAGGGTTTAGAGACACTGGATACGAAGCCCCTGGTACAGAAGGTAATCAATCCATTTGTCATCCTTCATTGCTGCTCAGGACCACTTGAGGCCGGCTAGAGGGGCTGGCACCCTGAGAGCAAGGACTATGTCTCCTGTACCTTTGCACCCCTCACTACCTAGTGACATGGTGAAAATACTCAGCACCATGTTTGTTCAATACATTTTTTTTTTAAGATTTTGTTTATTCATTTGACAGAGAGAGCAGAGCATAAGCAGGCAGAGGGGCAGATGGAGAGGGAGAGACAGACTCACTGCCGAGCAGGGAGCCTGATATAGGGCTTGATCCCAGTACCCTGGGATCATGACCTGAGCCGAAGGCAAAGGCTTTAACCCACTGAGCCAGCCAGGAGCTCCTGTTCAATACATTTTTTTTAAGCGAGCATCTCCTTCTGCCCCATGGACAGCCCTACAGGAGGGAATGGGAAGTGGTGGGTTCTGGAAGTGGAGCACCCACCCCATCCCTCCAGGGATAAGCCATACTGACAACTCGGGTGGGCATGTGACTTATGTCTGGCTGCCTACATCTGAACCCCTTTCTATTTTAGAGGAATTCCCCCATCTCCCTGAGGGACCGCACCCGTCTGTCTTGGGATTAGAAAAAACCAGCTTCTTTCCTTCCCAGCCTCTCTTGCAGTGAGAGCCCAGATTTACACTCTCGAAAACAGAAACCACTTTGCCAAAGTTTTACATGGGCGACTTGTAAGCCAAGAGAGCGGCGGGAGTCATGAATTTCAGGGGGCAAAAGAGGCACGGTGGTGGCAGCGGTGGCCGGACCCGTGGCGCCCGCGTACCTGCCGGACATGGCAGCCGGGCGTACTGGCATCTGGTTAGGAATAAGGGTAGCAGTGTCTTTGCTCCACAGCCCGGCTCTGCAGTGCGATGCCCGGAGTGCCCCCGGAAGCTTCACCCCTATCCCTTTCAATATTCGGTTTCTGCTCTGCCACTCACAGTAAGCTCCTATGGCTTCCAGCCCAAACTTGACAGACCCAGCAAGGCACGGAATCTCTGCAGTTCGGTTTCCTCATCTTTAGAAGGAGGTTACTGCCTTAGGGACAGGAGGAGGTAATCTATGCCAAGTGTCTGGCCTCAGAGGACTCAATAAATATGGTTTTCCTACAGCCTAAGTCCGGTGGCAACCACGGCCTCCAGCCACAGCATTACCTTATGTTCCCTTTTTGACTTTGGAGTGTTGGTGAGCCCTGGGGGTCCACACAGTTCTAGAGAGATCTCATCTTATCGGTTGGTTCTCTAGCTAGAAGGAAGTCACGAGGCCAGGAATAAACCGTACCACATACACATTTGTATGTCAAATAAACTGTACACATTTCTATGTCGAATCACACAAAGCCATCAACAGCGATCTGTATGAGATGAACCCAGGCTGGGGACCAACGGTGGCCCTCGTTAAAAAAAAAAAAAAGAAAAGGAAAACCAAACCAAAACAAACAAACAAACAAACAAAAAAACACAGCTAATATATCTAAATTTCCCCAAATCCCCAGATAAAATGGAATGATCCTGGCACAAATATTCTTTTAATGCTTTCGAGACTCTAATTCCTTGCATTTTCAGGATTTGCTAAACTGGCATAAGAAACAGTTGCAGAGTTATGACCTCTTGACACCTCTTTTACTCACAGACTGGTTGGTGGTTGGTTTTTGCCCCTCGGTTAAGGGGCCTGCCCTTTACAGCCATCATCAGACCCCACGCCCCGACCAGGGAGCCTTAACAGAAATTCTAGAGAGCTTATTACTGCTATAGACTCACCTTGTGGATTTGTAGATGACTTTGAAATTTGTTAACTGCAAGAAAGGAAAACCACTCAAACTGGCTTAAGCAAAAAGGGGGAATTCATTGGATGTGTAGCTGAGTAGCTAAAAGAACCCAAGGACAGTAAGGACAACTGGATTTCAGAAGAATTTCTCTCTGTGTCTCTCTAGGACCACATGAAGCCTTGCCACAAATCCTCTCAGTGGCTGGCTTCATTATAGCCCCCTGGATAGCCACGTGGATGAATGCCTTGTTCTAACTCTCCTTCTTCCTTGTCAAAAATAGTAGCCTCACAACCATCAATATCAATCTCTATGGCCTTTGGGCTTTCTTTTTCTTCATAGAACCTATGATGGCCTGAGCATACAGGCTATGTTTATTTGTTCTAGATCTCTCCCTTGCCCCACTAGAATGCAGACTCTATGAAGAAAGGGACTTTGGTTTAGGCAACATTGTATCATCTACGCCCTGAAGAGAGTATGATGCATAGAAGGTGCTCACTGAATAGTTTTAAATAAATAAAGAATGAATGAGGGAATTCTCCTTTTCTCCCCAGTCTTGTTCTCTGCTTCTGGGTGCTCAGAGAACAAAATGGCTACCTAGCACTAGTCTCTGTGACCTCCCTTGAGCCCCCCGTTCAAGCTCCTAATTATTGACTAATTTAGTTTCTTAGTGAAATCCTTGAAGAGAGAAGGAATCCTATTGGCTCAGTTCATCCTACAAATGAGTTCCTTTGGAGTCCACTCTATGTCCCAAGACCTTTAGTTGCAGAATGGCGCCTGAAACACAAAACGGCAGCCAGGACTGTGGGAAGAAAGAATTTGCATCTTTAGTAAAAAACTGTCATGTGCACAGTCTGTTTTATTTAATTTTGTATTCTCATTGGGGAAGTTGGACAATCACTAATCAGTTTTTGTTATTATATACACACATATACAATATTAAACAAAACAAAACAAAAATGCACAAAACACACACATACGGGGCTTTTTTCATGAATTCCCAGTTGTTTCCATGAGAGCCCTTTTCAGTGGATCTTCTCGGGAATCCTGATCAGAAGGTTAGACTTTACATGGAACTGGAACCCTGACTCAGCAGCTGAGTTTCTCTCCTGATAGATGCTTCAGGGACAGTTTCCTTTAACTGTCAGCTACTTCTCTGCGGGTCATCCAGTTGGTTATGAGCTGGATTATTTTCCTCCACACCTCCCCCTTGCCCCTATTCATGCCAGTTCTTTCAGTGTCTTTCCCCAGCTAGCTTTAAAATGAGACAAACCCCCTACTATGCTATAAAACTTCATGTTTCTCTTTCATCCACCCCTCACCCAGAAGAAAATCATCCCAACCAGCTTCGTCTTCTCTTTAGCTAGAGTTGGGTGCAATCACTGTGATATTAATTAATTAAGAGACTCCTGGTCTTGTTGCCCTGGCAATGCTCACCAAAGCGTCAGAGCCCTTCCAACAGAACAGCACGGCCAGTAGTCAATTAACGGTTTTCTTCACACATAGAAGCCAAGGGCATGGAACACCTGGTGCAGAGATGGGCACCCAGGGGATGCTCAGTAAACACTTGCTGACTAGCTGACAACACCGAGGCCAAGGAAGATGGTGCTTAATCTGCTGCCTTGAACATCTGAAGCATTTAGAGCTAGTGGCTGAGACACCGTCCAAAGGGAATAGCAACCAGTGTGATTTTTTACAAGAGCATCAGCACGGTGCTAAGACCTTAGAAATAATCCAGAAAAGCAGGGAAGGGACTACAAGAGCTTTGGTAGGCCAGGTAGCGATTAGAGAGGAAGAGGGAAAAGCTAAAGCAATTCTTTCTGCCGGTCATCCCCACTATCTTCTCCCGAGGCAACGAAGAAGACTCTCCACTTTGGACCTCAGGTTCAGGCGTTCCTCCATTAACAATGTTTTAGCCCAACTCATGCTGGGTCCGATGTCCAGGCAGGAAAGTCCCCCTCACTCAAGTGTAGCAGAGAATGCCAGCTACATGCACACACACACTACAACTAGCTTTCAGCTTAGCTACAAGTGTGAATTTTCCAGCTTGTCTCTTCTGAGGCTATGTTTGTGGCTCTACTCTCTAGGAAAGCTGAGTCGTCCCTGGTACATCTCAAATTCAAGTGGAAACTGTTTACTCCATCACGTGCTCAATCACTGAGGGCTTCTGACATTTCTTTTGGAAAATAAAGAATAGAGAGACCCATTTAAACTAGTTCACATAAAGGAGAGTTTATTGAAAAGACACCGAACTTGTAGTCACCTGACCCAGCTGGGCCTCTTGGAAAGAGGATCTAAGTAATTGAAAGGCACAGAACCTTCTCTGATTCTCTCTGACACAGTCTTTCATCTCAGCCTCTCTCCAGCTTGTTCTCTCCTCTCCTCTCTGCTTTGTGACTTGTGGCTTCAGCTCTCATAATCTCAGCTTCAGCCCTCACTGGAGTGGACTCGGACCCCAGCTCTATCTACACGTTGGACCCAAGTTATAACAAGGGCCTCTGTGAGTCCCTTCACTATTCCACTTCCAGATTTTGAGAGAGGGATCTGATTGGCTCAGCTCTGCTCAGGAACCTGCTCTAGACCAGACAATTACATAAGAAGTAAGGGGCAAGAGTGGGTTGCGTTCTACAGCCATGACGGCCTTGGACAACCTTCTCAATCTGGGCTGGGAGGCACTGGCCAAGGAGGAAGCTTTGGTGGGAACAGGAAACCCAAGCTATGTTGACTGCAACTTCTAGGAAGGGTATTCTCCTAAGCCTTTTTATTTCCTGAAGTTTCTGTGCGTTGCTGCCTGTCATTCAATAGTTCATTTTGTTTTTCCATATTTTCTTTATACCTTTTGAGTGTCTTTTTCTGGCCATGACTTTCATGCTCCCTATCTTCAACTATTGTTACTCTTTTTTTTTTAAAAAAGATTTTATTTATTTATTCATGAGAAAGAGAGATAGAGACAGAGGCAGAGGCAGATGCAGAGGGAGAAGCAGGCTCCCACTGAGCAGGGTGCCTGATGCGGGACTCAATCCCAGGACCTTGGGATCATGACCTGAGCTGAAGGCAGAGGCTTAACCATCTGAGCCGCCCAGGTGCCCTATAGTTACTCTTTTAAAGAAAATATTTATTTGTTTGTTTGTTTGAGAGACAGAGAAAGAGTGAGAGCATGAACAGGAGGAGTGGCAGAGGGAGAGGGAGACAAGCAGACTCCCCTTTGAGTGGGAAGCCCAACACAGGGCTCAATCCCAGGACCCTGGGATCATGACCTGAGCTGAAATCAAGACTCAGACACTTAACCCAACTGAGCCACACAGGCAGCCCTCAACCACAGTTACTCTCACACGGTAGTCTGAGATTCATTTTTGGATGGAGGATACCATATACAATATGGCGTACGTTGGAACAGGATCTCCACCCAGACATTCCACATTGCCTACCTCTATGCTCACCTGGCTGTTGTACTCCACTCATCTAAGCATAGAGCCACTTCCTGCTCACTGGAAAACATTTGTCTCCCCAACTCATGTTGACTCAGTACTCTATAGCCATCTGTCTACCCAAGTCTGTCCCGTAAGTCATTTAGTCAGCAAAATCTACTTCCTTTGAGAATTGGATGACTTATGCTTAATGAAGATAGTCATAACACATCAATCAGCATGGTCCCTGAGTCCAAGTTAAGCCATAAACCAGTTTTCACAACTTTTTCAATTCTGACTTCTTTTCTAGAGACCAATGGCTTCATTCCGATTCCTAGAACTCAAGAAAACCAGGTGCTTTTGGAGTGAGTTCAGAACAATAGCCCCCATTCAAAGTAAAAGGGGCACGGTACTCCTTTATTGACCAACTCTTCACCTGGTGTGTGTTACGTCTGACCTTGTAGGCAGAGGAGACCCAGGTGAACAAAAGCGGACAAGTCCCTGCTCTACCAGAGACACACACTAGTCAGGTATCTGTACAACTGGCACGATTCCATAGGAGGATGAGGACCACAATTAGAGGAGAACATAGAGCCAAGGAGTTTTAGCTAGACTGGGGAGGGGGCTGAACTGGAGGCTTTCCTGGGGATGTGAGGTTCGCATTCAGTGTTAGAAGCAAAAGTTCCCCAGGTCTGGGGGCAAGGACGAGAAGAGCACTCCAGGAGGGGGAACACCGGCATGTGCAAAGGCCATGAAGCCAAAGGCAGCGTGTTGCATTTAAGGAAGCACAGGCTGTCCTGAGGGAAGGGATGATAATGCCCAGTGAGACTAGAGAGGCAAGGGGCAGCTCAACTCCACAGAACTTCCGAGGTTGCGTTCAGGTCTGTGGGCTTTATCCCAATAGCACAGGGAGGAAGGGCCTCCAGAGGATTGTAAGTGGCCGGTGAATGAGGAAGGGTTGCAGAGGGTTGCAGTATCCGACTCCTGTGTTCCAAGACTCCCATTGGCTGCAAAGAGAAACACAATTTGGAAGGGGAAAGAATGATGTGGACAGATCAGCGAAGCAATGTAGTAAATAGGAGCAAGACCGGAGCTGGGTTGGAGCCAGCGACGCCCAGATGGGAGAAGGGCATGGATTTGAGAGATATTCGCAGGGGAAACTGCCAAGAACTGTGCAGTCTGCTGAGAGATCTAATGGACATGCACACTCTGTAGGAATCAACCTGTTTTATTTTGTTTATGTGGTTTATTTTTATTTTCTTGAGTTAACCTATTTTAAATGACAGAGAGGAACTGGTTGAGTGGGGGAGGGCTGTATCAGGAAAGCCCTCAGGAAAGGCATCATGAAGAAAGAACATAGCTCTGAGCTGAGGCTTATCGAACATAATGGTTAGATGTGGACATGCATGGGGGAGACTGGGGACCCCAGGTGTTTCCCGCGAACAGGTTTCAGAGTTCAGGCGATGGGTTGTTGCCCTAGTATGCTTTCTACATAGCCTTCTAATTGCCCAGTGAGGAGTAAAAGTTGTAAAGTAAATCAGGTTATCCTGAAAGAGCACAGAGGTAATCCTTTAACAATGACCAGTGTGTGCTGGATGTCTCCTCTGACAGGCATTGTCATGGTAACACAGGTTGACATCACATGGGTGCTACCTTTCAGATGCTTATGGTCCAAGCTCACCATCTTCACAGCCCAGGGAGCAGTCCCTGAGGCAATCTGAAGCCACCTCCACCCCCACCCCCGCATCAATGTCCCTGGGGCAGCTAGACTCCCAGGCTTCTCCTCAGACCAACCGAATCTCTTTGGGCTAGGACCCCAGAACCTTCCTTCAAAACCACCTCACCAGAGGGTTTGGATGCGCCTCAAGTGTGAAAGCGGGGTGAGGGGGCAGGTGACTGTGGTCTGTGCATGACAAGCATTTTACATTTTAATTAATTCAACCCTCCCCATGAATTAAACCCTCCGCCATATTTCTATTATCATTACCTCCATGTCACCGACAAGGAAACACAGCCGCAGAGAGGCTAAGGAATTGACCTAATGACACAGCTCACATTATAAAATGGAGGTTTCCAAAGGGGAGGTCTCTTGTTTCACAAAAGACATTTTTTTTAAAGCTCAACATAACAGTCAAAAATGGAGATAGACCGCCTTTTAGCTCAGCAACAGAATGGCCTGGGTCCATTCGAAGAAGATGCCCCATGAAGATCTACGATCTTCCCAACAGGAACAGATTGGCAGAGTTCCTAGGGGCATCTCTCACACAGGGGGAGCAGTCAGGGTGAGAGGGAACACAAGGAGAAGAGCGAGTAAGGGGAGAACAAAACTGACTCAGGTGTTGGTAAACTGAGTCAGGAGGGCCTGAAAATCACCGGGATGGCCACTTAGGGACTGCACATGCTGCTATTGCTTGACAAAGTCATTTGCTTGCAGATAAAATGGCCTCGGGAGCGCCGAAACTCCCTGCAGAGCCATTTCTACAGGGAGAAACAGCAAGCAAAAACATCAACACTCTCTCCTCCCCCTCCGCTGCCATTTAAGTATAACCACCTGGGTCAGGCACTCCTAGACCCTCCTGGATTGCAGATCATACCCAGCAAAGCAGACACAAACCCAGAGGACCAAACCTGCAATTAAGCCACTGGGAGTCAGGAGGAGAGAATTGGCAGGTAGAACAAACAGGCACCGAGGCTGCCGACGAGGGTGGAGGTTTAATTCTGCCGAGTAGGGAAGATTGGCAAGCATGTCCCAACTGGAGCAGATTATTGCAGTGGAGATGAAATATTTCATAGGATATTTTCAGAGGGAGATGCATGCAGAGGAAACTGTTCCAAATATATTTTTTTTAAATATCTTTGCAGTAACAAGCTAGGTAGTAGCATGTGGGTAATTGATGCATATGCATGAGAGCATAATTAAGAACTATAAGACCTGGAAGATTTTCAAGCTCTATGGCAATTATAAACTATGAAAAAATACCCTTCCTTGGGGTGGAGGGCTATAATTCAAGTATCTCTCCTCATTACGGGAGCTGGAACTTAACATGGGCACCGCACAGAAATGCAATAAACAAGGGTGAGCCACCGTAAACTAATAATGATTCCTGGCTTTGTGTTTTTCCAAGAGTCTTCCCACACATTATCTTATTTGATCCCTACGTGTATTAGTCTCTTATTGCTGCTATAACAAATTACTACAAATTGAGAGGCTTAAAATAACACAATTTTTTTTTTTTTTGCTCTTACAGTTCTGGAAGTCAAAAGTCTGAAATGAGCTTTCCAGAGCTAAATCAATGTATGAACCTTCTTTCTGAAGGCTCCAAGGGAGAATCTGATGCTTGCCCTCTCTAATTTGCCGTCCTTGGCCTGCGGTCCCTTCCTTCACCTTCAGGGCCAATCACATAATACCTTCAAGTCTCCCTCTGCTTCTATTACCACATGACCTTCTGTCCTGCTGATCTCCTGCCTGCCTCTTGCAAGGACTCCTGTGGTTACATCAGACCCATCTGGATAATCCAGGATAATCTCCCCACCCCAAAATCCTTCATTTGATCATATCTGAAAAACTCCTTTTGCCACTTAAGGTAACAAATTCACAGCTTCCAGAGATGCGGATGTGAAAATCTCCGGGAGACGTTGCTCAGCTAACCACACTACACAAACGCTAGAAAGCAGGCCCATACGTCCCATTTTGCAGATGAAAAAATTGACTTGCCTTTGTTGGGTAAGGTCACACACGTGTGCCACCAATATTTATTGAGAGTCCTCTGTGTGGCAGACACTATTGTACACACAGTGGAGATAAGTCTACTTTGAGCAGCTTACATGCTAATGAGGAAAACAGATAATTAAAGATTCACCTGAGTAGCTCAGTCGTTCAAGCGTCTGCCTTCTGCTCAGTTCATGATCCCAGGGTCTTGGAATTGAGCCCCACATCGGGCTCCCTGTTCAGTGGGGAGTCTGTTTCTCCATCTGCCCCTCTCCTCTGTTCATGCTCTCTATAAATAAATAAGTAAATAAAATCTTTTTCAAAAAATAAAGAGTCACATAAATACAAATATATTTGTGTTATAAAAGAAAGGAATAGAGTAGTAGAAAAGAAAAATAAGAAGGGAATCACCATGTAGGTTTGGGAGGTTTACCCAGGGGAAGACTCTCTGAGAGAGTGATGTTTGTGCCAAGACTTGAAGATGGATGGGAGTAGGCAGTCAAAATGAGAGGGAACAGCATGTGATGCTGAGGGAACAGTAAATGAAGGTGCCCTGGAGTGGGGAGGAACTTGTAATAGCAAGAAGTCTAGCATGGCTGCAGCATGGTGAATAGAAATTGCTTCTGCCCAGAAGTGCTTCCTGATCCTGGATTGTGAGCCCTCTTGGTCTTGCACAATCCCTCACATTACCCCTCCTCAGAGCTCCACGGCGATCCTAATAAACCTGAATATTTGGCTCTCTTTAACTAGAATGTGAATCACGGAGAACCAGACTAGGTCCGTTCATCTCTATTCGCACAGTTCTGGACATGGAATAGGCACTCAATAAACACTCATGGAATAAAGGTATGAATGAGTAACATACAAATCGCTTCCTCTATAAAACTACCCATGCCCATGGGATTGACAGGGCCACAGAGTTACTGACATTGTAACTACTGCACAGAAAACTGCTTTATTTTTCCATAGCTGATCTGATTTTCTCACAAGCCTTCCCTTCTCTTCTCAATTGCCCTCCACCCACCAGATAGTGAGGGGGAAATCCTATATTTGGTTTCTCTGGCTGGAATTTTAGTTGTAGGTTTCAGCAGCCTCTTTGCAGAACTTACACTCTTTAGCATACGGAGTCTTTGAGACTTCTGATCTGTTCTCACCAAGAGGGCATCCAGGGAAACAAAGAGGGCTTTTCTGCACGTGGTCCTCTAGCTCTTCTATGCCGCTGCTCAGTAGAAACGGAATGCTTCCCTGTTGGAATGGAAGCTGTTTGAGGACGAGGACTATACTAGACACTCTGGGCAGTATTGAAAGTATGGAGTGAATTTCCTATGACATCAGTTCCATTATTAATTATAGCTAAGGGGGACAGATCCCAGCCCAAGCGAGTCAGCCCTCTGTGGCTAACTAGAAAACAATCCCCAATGGCTAGTGATGCACTTTTTCTCAGTCTCATTTCCCTTACTTTTGAAATACTAAAAATAAAAAATATATATATGGGTAACGTTCTTTGGGTTCAATTTACAAAACCAAGGTGAAAAAGATATTTGGGGAGGGAAGTCAAGAGCCCAGAAAAAAAAGCGAGATCATCCTCCCCGCTCCCCTGTCCACCCCCTATTCTGACTCGTCCTCCCAACATTGTTTTTCATTTCACTGAATGTCACGATCCCAGAGTCATGTTTTAGGATCTCTCCCTGGGATTCTGGAACTTCCACCGTCCTCTGATCCGACTTCTTTTCCAACCTTCTCTTTCCTGGTTTTATAATCTCAGGCAATGTGTTCTAACTTCTCCCTGCCTCATCTTCCCTATCTGGAGCTATCCCTCCCTGCCTCACCGCTGTTAGAGGCTCACTTAGTGAATCTGATGTGGCTCTGGCCAGAGAACAGTGGCTCAGGTCACGTTTGTTCCTTCCAGGTTGGGAGGCCTCCCCGCCCCCAGACAGCCCATGTTACGTCAGAGCCTTCCTCCTGTCTCTGCTCAGGGCCTGGAATGCCTTCCCACCTGAAGCCTCTCCAGGAATCCTTCCCAGCTTCTAAAGCCCAGGGCGAGTTCCCCGCCAGGAAGCCAGGTCAAGATCTCTTCCTTGATGAATACTTATTGCATTGATCCCAGGTAGAATCCTTTATCTCAGGCTTTCATGCTCTTACATTTGTCTCATGTGACTTCTTTTTTCTACTGGCTATAAAACCCCTGAGGACTTGAGTGTCCCAGACGTCTTAGCACAGAGAAGCCAAAGGGGGGTGGGGGCTGGGTGGGCTCATCTCCACTCATTGGCTGAATGTATCGAGCTTTTCTTTGGCCCCAGAACCTGCAAACTCAGACCACAGGCTCACAAAGGCGGAGCCGTCAGCCTGGCCAGACCCACCGACAGTCTCCGGCAGCAGTCGGAGGCTTCTCTCACACGGAGAAGGTGGTAAGAAAGCCGGTTTACCCATAAGTAAATAAGTGTTGTAATTACAGAACATTATTCTCAACAGACCAGCGGATGGAAACCAATTTGCATAACAGACGTGGTTATTCACGGAAATGTTTGTGATTTATCTACCAAAGCAGATGAAGACCCTAAAATTAATGCGCGTGTGCCAGTTCCGGTAAGCTGAACACTCATCTCCTCACCCTCTACTCGAACTGCCAAAGGGTCACATTCTGCGTCTTCAGGTCCCCTTGGTAGTGGGGAGCTCTGGACCAAGCGCAGGTGTGGGCCAGCGGCACAGGAGCGAGGGTGAGGAAATGCCCAAGCCAGTGTTTTCCATTATGCCGGGGTGGGGGTGGGGGTGGGGGGGTGATTGCGGCCAGCACCCGTCTGGCAGGAGTCTGCTACGTCCTGAACACCGCTGACCAGACCGAAGCCTCTCTTGAAGGAGGACCGAACATGTGATGCTAACAAAGAGAAGTGGGTCGGTTCTGAAACACAGGTCTCTGCACACATCAGAACCATTTTAGTGATGTTTCATTGAAATAGGAGCGTTCATGAAAAACCTGGATCTTCACATCTTGGCCCAGAATTTCAGATGTAGGTAGTGAATGAAGGTTCCTCCCTGCATGCCCAGGGAAGCAGCCCCCTCCCCCACCCCCCACAGACGCAGTCAACACAGAGACATCTATAAACTTGACGAACGTGACATACCACCAAAATGCCATGTCTGGGGGCACCTGGGAGGTTCAGTTGGTTAAACGTCTGCCTTTGGCTCAGGTCATGATCCTGGCTCAGGTCCTGGGATCCAGCCCCACATCGGGCTCCTCGCTCAGCAGAGAATCTGCTTCTCCCTTTACCTGCCGCTCCCCCTGCTTGTGCTCTCTC
>CM053610.1:96390856-96406738 GCA_028646535.1 Procyon lotor | reverse complement strand
AGAAATTAACTAAGGGTGGCCAGGGGGGGTGGTGGGGTAGGGATAGGGTGGCTGGGTTGTGGACAATGGGGAGGGTATGTGCTATTAAGTGCTGTGAAATGTGTAAGCCCGAAGATTCACAGACATGTACCCTGGGGCAAATAATACATTATATGTTAATAAAAATTAATTAAAAAAAAAAAAAAAAAAGAATAGAAAGTGCCATGTGCTACAATGAAGAACCCAGGAAGCTGTGTTTCAAACCTCCGCACAGCGTTCGGATTTAAGTAAGGCCCCACCGGCCGGCACGCAAGGGGGGTGTCCAGGCACCCCACACCATGTAAAGCCCCCACGCCTCTGTAGTTCACAGTTTGAAGCCAAGGAAGCCATGAAGAGCCTCGGTTTTGAGGCCAATGGACTCCATTCCAGACCCCTTTCCTTATAGGGCCGCACTAGCCAGAGCTCGTACAACTGGCGAGAACAAGCCTCCGGGAACAAACCAGCAGTCCCCAAATGCAACCTCAGCAATCTGGGGCTCTAAGGGGGGATTCACGCTTGAAGATACAGACCTGGGGTTTAAGTTACTTGCTTCTTCTAAAGATTAGCTTTCAAATACCTGTTAATGACATTCGTTTGCTTACCCTTTTTTCTTTCTTTCTTTTTTTTTTTAATTCTTTTAAGGGAGAAAAAGCTTTGAGTTTCAGAATCCCAAACTTAAAGTCAAAGGTTGGCTCTGCTTAAGGCCCTTGCACACTTGCTATTACTTTTGGCTTAAAGGATATTTATCTAAGCTTCCGTGGGCTCCTAGCAATGTTCAAGGGCACAGTCATTAGTGAAATAAGACCACCCACGCGAGGCTTTATCTGCAGCTCGAGGGGCAGGTCACAGGGTCTCTTCACTCAGGCCCAAGGGGAACCCGTGGTCCTGTGAGGGGAGTGTTGCCTACAGGGAGCTGGGGTGCCGGGGCGACGGCGAGGGCACGCACGGGCGCCAGAGGGTGCACCCTGCACACTCAGTGACACAAATCAACATAGAATCGCCTGGAAGGTTGGGCAGCGCGGACGGCCACAAGCTCCGTGCCCTCGCAGGAGAACGGCGGTGTCACACTTGCACGAGCTGACGGGACAGTAACTGACAGCAGATGGCTCGTGGTGGGGAAGCAGAGCTCACCGCTGTGGTGGAGGGCCGTCTGCAGGGACAGGGGAGTGCGCAGCTGGCAGCACAAATATTTAATCACTAGAAAGTCCTCTGAGGCAGCGGCTCTGGGGCTTGTCTCACTGTTTAGCCATGTAATGATTTTTTTGCCTGTCCAGGTGCCCAGAGGTGGCCCTTCTCAGAGGGCGGGCGTCCTCACCTGGTCATTCCAAAGAACAGCCTCCGTTGACAGTGGACGGACTGAATTCCCAAGACACATTACTACAAGTATGGGAGCATGACCAGGGGACCCGGGTTCCCAGAGACCGGTCACTTCTGGGTGCCCTGATCTGGGGGTTTCCGACCAGCCGAACATTCAGCTGGGACAATCCCACAGGTCATTGGAGACCCAGCTAGAAAGTAGCCTGCTTCTCCTCATCAGCCTCCCACTGCCTCTCATTAAGGGGACTTCCAACATGCTTTATCAGTCTGAAAAAACATCGGATTGTTTTTAGTGTACAATGTAGAAAGTTGAAAGGCATACCCAAGAAATGACAAGAAATCCTGGGAACTGGCCACATGGAGACAGTCTTCAGCTGGGTGGAATGACGACCCAGCCGGGGCGGGGCAGGGGGATGGGGTGGAGGGAAAACATCCCAGCTGTGCAATGGGAGGGCTGTAAGCATCTGAGAATCCTCTCCAAAGGCTGGGTTTCTTCCCTCTCTTAGGAAGTCAAGACTTGGGAATAACTGACCACTCCCAGTTCAGCTCCGCCCTCTGCCTCCTGGGGGTGAGCAGGCTGCGCGGGTCCTGCCCCGTCTCTCTGACGAAGCGCTCCCTGCACCCTCCCCACCTGGCATGCACACGTGGCCTTGCCGCATGGCTGAGAGCACCTGCTACTAGCAAACCCACCTGGTTACCCAACCTGATACGACGTCCCCCAGCCTGGCCTCTACCAGTAATAAAAATGACATTTAGACTCAAGTTTTCTTTTATCTCTCAACTTATTGAGAATCTGGACAAGGAAGAGGGATGCTATTTATTGGGGGCTCTCAACAGCTTTGGTGGAAAGAGCATAGGGATTGAAGCCAGGACCCCAATGTCTGACCCTATCTTCTGGTTGTAATTTGGGAAAGTCAGGAACCCTGCAGAACTCCAAGGGTGATTGGAGTTCCTTCCAGGGCCCAGAGGAGTCAAACTGTTTTGAGTAACAGTGCAAAGCTGTTTTAGTCCTTGCACGTTGTATTGGTCTGTATGCCAATGGTGCAGAAGCAGTGTGGGTAAACAGCAGGTGCCCTGCGCCAATCTGTCCAGTTGTCACTGAACCACACACTCCCATCATGTTCTTCCCTAGCTCACACTCGCAGTAAAAAGGGGGACAAAATATGCCCATTTCATTTAAGAATATCTTTGATGAAGCAGTAAAAATGATTAATTTGATTAAATCTCAACCCTTGGATTCACGCCTTTTCAATATTTTGTGTGAGGGAAGTCCACTTAAAGGGACTTGAGCAGCAGAGTCCCCTGGGGAGAGGTGAAGAGCTTTCCCTGGCACACAAGAGGGCAGATTTCCAGCAAGTTCCAGGGTTGTGCCCTAAGCAGGTTCTGCCCTACGGCACCATAGGGACTTGTCTGCCATTCAAGAGCCATGGATGTGCCCTCTTCATCAAAGTCCGGATCGGTTCTGAGAGGGGAAGGAGGCTGGCCCTTGGCCACCCTCTCTCACCCCTGGGGGGTAGCACGTGACTTTATTCCTGCTGATGTTGCATTGTTTGGCTCTCTCATGAAGCTTTCTCACCCGATCTCTCCTTACTCCAATCTGGTTACAGTTACCAAGTCTTCATAGGAAAGCTTTCCTGTTTACCATGCTGCCCGTTTGTCTCTCCTTGATTGGGCCCAGATGCCTTCTCTGACAACAAGGTTGTTTCCTCCAAAAGACCCTCCTCTGGAAAGGAAGTCTTGTGTTCAACAGCCCCCAGTGTTTGGTAAGATTCCATGGGAGTAAAAAGCCATTTTTATAGCTTCTGTTCAGGAAGTCTGGTCTCATCGGTGTGAGTCTGGGTAGAAATGCCTTGTCTTGTTCACTGGATGTGCTATTTGCGTCTTGGACTGTGTCCCCATCTCACAGGATGGGTGGGACTGAGGGGCACCTGGTGGCTCAGTCAGGTGAGCATCCGGCTCTTGGTTTTAGTTCAGGTCATGATCTCAGGATTGTGAGATCGAGCCCCGAGTCGGGCTCCACACTCAGCAGGGAGTCTGCTTAAGATTCTCTCTCCCTCTCCCTATGCCCTTACCCTTATCTCTTTCTCGATCTCTCTAAAATAAATAAATAAATCTTAAAAAAAAAAAAGAAAAGAAAGTGTATTGGACAGAAGTACCTCTCCAGCTGAGTAGGGAAACCCAAAACTAAAAGGCATCTGTGAAGTCACGTGTTAGCCTCTTTTTTCTCCCCTTTCTTCCCTCCCTCCCTCAGGGACTCCCTGACGGAGTATGGCCTGGGCAGGACAGCAGGGCTTGGGGAGGCCTCCTGTGTTCCCTGTCCCCATCACACTTTCAACCTGGCCTTCATCTGGGTCTCTGAGACATGAGGGGACATGACACAGCCTCCTCGCCCCATCTCTCCTCTTAAGAGCGGCTCATTCCTCAGCCATGAGGCGGGAGGTCGGCAGTAGATCTGACTGGAAGGGCACCTATGGGGACCTAACGGGGTTCCAAGAACTGGGAGAGAGGCCGGAAAAATAGATAAGTCATGAGAACCTCCTATTTCCTGTAGACCTTGGGTGGGCCACTTATGTTCTCCAAACTTCTTCCCATTTCTACCTCTGCTGATCTGTCCTCTGTGGAGCGACGGGAACAATCTCTCCAGAACATATACACCCTGCTACAGCCACTTGTCATGACAGCCAGCGTCCCTCTCCTGAGAAGTCTTCTTTCTCAAGCTTGGTCCCGTCCCAAGCTATTCCTCCTATCTAGATCATCCTTCTGTCCCCGGGTTCGTCTCTGCGCATATGTCCTCCAGGAAGGCTTCCAAAACTCCCAGGTTAGTCTGAGTTCCCCAGTGCGTTCCTTATACCCTGTGCTGGGCTCACTTTCTTGCATTTTCCTCCAACCACACCACCACGTCCTTAAGAACTGGAGCTGAATTTTCATTTCTGCGCCCTAGGATCTAGGCTAGCCTATTTTTTTTTTAAACAAAAACTATGTAAGTAATAAAATCAAGTACATATGGTAAAGTAAAATAAAATAAAGGACTAGCTGCCGCATCTGTGCTTGGGTTGTTGAATAAACATTAGCTGTCACTAGGGCCTGGTCTTACTAACAAAGAAACCAAGACACAGAGTTTGACTCACTTAAATCCCACAGCTCGTACGTGGCAGAGGCTGAACTCTGACCCCGCTTTCTTTGCGCTCTTTGCTTAGGACAAGGGGAGGGGGCAGCGGGGTCACTGGGAAATGGTTCAGGTGGTGTGGTCTTTGGCATTGCTCAGTGTTCTTCATGGCAGCTGGTCAGGGTGCGGAGGGCTGGTGGGGATGGGGCGTGTGGGGGGGGTCCCTTCCACCCACCCCCGAGTCGTGCCTCTGTCACATCAGCCCTTCCTGCTGACGGTGGGGTTGCAAGCATCAGACTCGAGGCTTGAGCAAGGAGCCCACAGGGCAGAACGGGCTGGTGCCCAGCGACACAGCTACTCCGTCGGAGAGACCCAGGGGCAGGGCTGGCCTGCGACGGCAGCCTCTCGCCAGGTCATCAGCTGGGGGCCCCTGGCTTGGCTCTGTGGCTGCATCCCAGGCTTACAGGGAGCCGTATGGGGGGCACTGACGGGCGGCCGATGCAAGACCCAGGGCCTCGGGGGCCTCTCATAGGTTTGCTGTAACCTGAGTATTTGGTGCTCGCCAAGCCTCGTGTACATTCAGCGTGAGGCATGAATAGTCCGTGTCTACTCTCTCCCTGTCTGTGTTTACACACGTGCAGCCCTTTATCTCTGTCTAACGTGTCTCTCAAGCCATCTGCTTCTCCAGTTAGCATGATCTAGCCTCATCTGTTGGCTTCCCTTATTTTCTAGAGCCAAGTCAAATGCTCTCAAATCGTCCAGCCAATACACGTGAAGCCAGGTCCGCTCCTAGAGCTCTAACCCTCAGCTGTGTGCAGAGACACCCCTGCACAGTGTGCAAAGCTCTCTCCCACTCAGACTCTCATTTAATCTTTGCCACCAATGTCCTGTGAGGCGGGAGTTCCCACCAACTCTGGGAAAGTTTAACACGCCCCCAAGGCCACACAGTGACATAGCCAGTCGGTGGCAGAGGGGAGGTAAGAACAAGCCATCCGGCTTCTGGTCAAGTGTGTTTCTGAGGTCGCCAGCACCTCCTCTCGGGATCCTTTCCACCCCCTGGGAGGACCCACCTTTCCCAGCATGACTCCCTGATTTCAGACCTCTCCTCCTGGCTCTTGAACCTCCCAGCCCAGCCCCTCCTGACCTGAAGCCGCCATCACTCCCACATGCTGGGGTGTGGGACACACACATCCATGCTCACGGGCAAGGCTATGGAGCAAGGAGCAGGCCTGAGCAACGACCTCACAGGACCACCTCCCCACAATGCCTGCAAACCCAAATGCTCAGTACAGACTCCTACAGTCCACAGGAAGCCTGCCTGCAGCCCGCTCCTTCGAGAAGTTCCTCCATTCATGCAGAGATGGCGGCAGTTTGAGGAGCGGGGTGTCCACACCCTGACAACACCACGGTCCTCTCCGCATTAAACCCCAGGCCAAGGGCACTCCAACAATCTCTGATTTCTCCCTTCTCAAGGATGCCAAAGACCAGGAAAAGAAGGTTCTTGGTGAGTTACCCATCTGAGCTGCCCCCAGGCAACCCCCAACTGCACTCAGTGGGAGTGAGGCTTAGCACACGGGCTAGCCTTGCCAAGGGGCCTGAACCGGGCCCACCTCCCCTAGGGTGTGCAGGACCAAGAGTGAAAGGTTGGAGGGGGCAGCCTTGGGGCCCACGCCCGGCTCACCCACTGGGCCTGAGCTGCCGCCCGCTGGGTGTCCACAGGCCTGAGCCCACCATCCCTGCTGGCGAACAAATCGGTCTGAGAGCTGTGTGAGGGCAATGTCAAGCGTGCCGAGGCTTCCTCTTGGGGGAGACTTGATGTGAGGCCAATGGGAGGGAAGTCAGAACAAAGACAACCGTCATTTCAGTCCCTTCGTTTAGCCAAAATGAGAATGAATCTGGGAACAGGATCTTTTGTACGAAAGCTTTCCAAGAGACGTTTTCCAAGCAGAATGGAAGCTTGGGTATCCTTGTGGCCTCTGCTTTGCCCCAGTTCAGAAACCGGTTAGCTTTTTCCCTGGGAGAGGGGGCACAGCAGAGGCCCAGCTCTGCGCTGAGCTGCCGAAGTGTGTGATCCCGCGGGATGCACAGGGTGCCCTCGGGACTGCAGCAGAAACACCTGTGACTCGTGAAGGAGACTTCCACCAGGAAATGGGAGACAGGGACTCAAGCAGGCATCTTTTTTTGAAGCTCTTGCAAATTTGTTCTGTCCGGTCAGAGGCAGATTTAGAAGTTATACAATCCAATCTCCTCCAACTGCACACATAACTTCCTAAAATAGTTGAGCTGGGAAGTTAGGGAACTCATCTCCGGCCCCAGGGACAGCTGGTCAGGGGAACAAAACACAGCCAGACTCCCTGACAAGGTGAGGCCTGCGCCCTCCACCACCCCACTCAGCCCGTGTCGGGCTGCACCACGTCCGGCCTCCTCCGCTCCTGCAAGCGGCCGAGGCTGAGCAGGCTGAGGGTGGAGACGAGGACTTCCCAACCTGGCCTCACCTCAGTCTGGCTCTGGCCCAGGACCAGCTACCTCCCACGGCTCACGCGGCTTCGGCGGAAAGTAAAAGGCTCCAGAGCCTGACCCAGATGGTTAATGCGTCTGGGAGGAGGCATTCTGAATATGGAAGAGAAAATGACGTCCAAGTCCCCAGAATGTCAAAATAAGAAGAAACTCTTCAGGGAGTCTGATGAGCTTTTGGATGGTTTAAACTGGCCTTGGGATCAGGGCACAGCCCAGGGCCGCAGAGAAAACTATCTTGGGCCACATCAGAGGGACCCTTTTAGAGGAAATCGAATCTAATCGTTACGTTTCTTTAAGCAACCCTTATATGCCAGCATCTTCGGTTAGCATCTTGGATACACACTGACTTTTTCGTGACGGGATTCACCTAACTTAATTCAAAAATCGTTCATTCATTCGGTGAACCCCAAACATGAGGTCGGCATCAAGCTAGGGGCTAAGCTGGGGCTCATGGATGAGTGGCTTGGGCATGGCTGTATCTCTCAAGGAGACGCATTTACAATAAGGGCTTAAAAACACAGTTTTGCTTTTTTCAGAAGCAAAGAAGCTATGCATTACTTATAAGGCAGTATTTATAAAACAAAGCACGGGGCATCCATTCAAAACTAAGCAGAAAGCAAGAAGCAAGGAAAGTGAGCCTGTGTGGGGCTGAAGATGGCCTTTTGAGCTGAGTCAGGCTGTGAGGGCACTAAAGCACCCAGATGCCCAGCCTAGGGGCCTAAGCTGTCCCCTGCCACCCCTTACCCGGGAAGGAGCCGGTGTGTGGGGACCGAGCGCCATCTAGTGCTGGAACAGCCTCAGCACATGCCACAGAGGCAGGAATAAAGGCACCAGCCACTGGTATGTTATCTTCTGTCCTCACCTTGGGAGGAGAGTGCTGTGTTCCCCATTTTGTAAATGATGCTGTGGAAATTCAGAAAGGGGAACTAGGGCAGGCGTTTGAACTCAGCTCTTCTGTCTGACTCCCAGGTCATTGTCTGCACCCTGCAGACTTCCCGGCTTTGCTGGTGGAGAAGAAAGGCCTGGAGGTCTCAAGCCCGGGCTTGAAGTTCCTGGTGATGCCTCAGCCCCACAGGAGAGGACCCGGATGCTGCGACGTGACCGAGCTCAGAGGGCCCTGGCCACCGCCCGCCTGGGCCACCTGGGTCTCGCCACTCCCTCACACAGAGCTAAACTCTGGGTCCGCTGACCCACTGGGTATCGTATCCAAACATACAATTCCATCCCTCACCCCGGTCTTTTACACACACACGCACATGCGCGCACACGTGTACGCACGCGCGCGCACACACACACACACACACACACACACACACACCCATGCAGTGCCCTCCATGGAGAACTTTGTTATTCTCCCCTTGGTTTCTAGTTTCTAGCCTCTTTACTGAGCATCATCTTCCAAGAAGCCTTGCCCCCGCCCCACCCGTCACAGAGCCAGGCCACCTGCCAGTCATCCCCCACCCCAGAGGACTGTCACTCTGTGACAAGGGCCCAGCACAGGGCCTGGCCCCTGTCGGAGACGGCCGAGTGTCTTCCCAGAGGGCTGAGGGTTTGGCGGCAGGGCCGGATGGCCAGATGGATGAGACGAAAGCTCTCCACCCAGGAGGCCTCTCCACACGCTGACCAGCTGGGTCAGCCAGCGAGCCCCTCAAGATGGGGCACCACAGCGAGGACAGGTGTCCAGGAGCCAGGGGCGGCCCTCCGGACCACAGCCGCGCCACATCTCCTTACGCTCAGGTCAGCTCTAGATCACGGCTGAGTTGCCCAGCAGAGTTTCTGGAGTGAGTTCTGGCCAGTCTGCAGACTCCCCTGAAGTCGCCTGGTCTGTGGCCCGGGAAGCTGCCAGCTAGCAACCTGGACTCTGTCCACCTGACGGGAGGGGAGCGATCAGAGCGAGACGGCCATCTCCTCAGAGGTCCCCGGAGCCGAGTCCCCGACACCGGCAGCCGGCGCAGCCCTCCTAAGGCCACACTGCAAAGACATGGTGTGAAGTGTTCAGAGAGGTGATGGGGAGGAAGGAGAGGAGAGTGGAAATGGACTATGAGATTCTGGGTATTTACGAAGAGCCATCAGTAGGGGGGCCATGTTCTTAGACACAAAAATAAAAATAAATTATAATACTTGTAAAAAAAATAAAAACTACTTGTACTGCCTAAGGAAAAAAGGATACACTTTATTTATTGAGTGCCTCTAGTATGCTGGCGTTATTTATCGTCATGATGACCTAGTGAAGTAGACGTTTGGGGCTTCGTTTTACAAATGAGTAAATGAGGCCCAATGCCATCCAGCTAGAATGTTCCTTCTTCCTAATGTCTCCCCACTCTCACTGCTATTGGATTTTGTACCCCTGGGTATCAAGAAAGGGCACTGGCAGAGAGGTGGCACTCAGGACCTGTGGCCAGTGACCCCAGATGGCCATCTTTCCAAGGCTCCCCGATAGCTGGACCCACAGCCTGCCCCAATACTCCGCCCGGCACAGCTGGCCCACTGTGACCTACCCATGACCCATGAAACTCATTTCCTCCCTTTTCCCCATTATAAATATAAATGCAGATATTTCACTGGGGAAACATCAGATTGAGAATCCCAGAGGCTAAAATCATTTCTCTAACCCAGCGTGACGGTGGCAGGGTAATAGTGCTATTTACAGTCAGCTGCTGACTGCCCTGCCCCAGGCTCCCACCGGAATCTAGAAGGTTCTTTTTGGCGGCTGAGTTTTTGTACAAAACATGAGAGAAGGAAGTGGGAAACAACAAGGGTAAAGAAAAGGCAGGTACTTTAGTTCTCTCCTGGAACTGTCCTTTGCTTTTCACCAGTTAGGGTCTTTTTTCCCCTGAGATTTTAAAAACCTGTGCCAGGGCTCAGCCTGGTATGCCCTGCCTGCTTATGCCGGACCGGGGGACACCCCGACCTTCCAGACTCCCTGACCACCTCACCTATCTTGGCACCTGAGGATGGTTCTTTGCTAATCCTTCACTGGGTTTGCACACTTCCTGCTTGTCTCAGCCAGGATCAAACTTTGGGCTTCTGACTTCTGTCAGCAGCTGTCCAACTCTCAGACCTCCAGCCTGACCTCACTCTGACCCTCGCGCAGTCCATCCTGCCCCAGATCTTTACTTGCCTCACATGCTGCGGGGTGACAGAGGATGGGGAAGGGATATTTGGGTGGGAAAACGGTCTGCCCCTGGTCTCTGGTACTCAGCTTTGGGGGGCATTGGAAGGAATGGGGGAGGGGGTCAGCATGGCGTGGGACACCTGAATTACCACAGCGATAGAGCCAGGTGAGTGAGGGTAGCATGTGAGTGACATAGGAAGGCAGTGCAGACCACTGAGAAGCTAGAAGGGAGGTTCTATCAGACTTCATTAACTTCCATATGAACGCCGTCAGCACCAAGCAAAACTATTACACTGTAGTCCAAGGGTCATGAATCGGATGATGGTATCACCTTCCTACCTCCAAAAATCTTCCACATTGCCTTCATGGGACCAAAGCAATAGCTATTTAATTAAAACAAATATTTACAATGGCAGAATCCAAGAACAGAGATACCAACAAATAAATAAACATAAAAGTCTTGGCTATAATACGTGATTATCATTTATAAAATCAGTAATAACCTCGTGAACCTGGACCTTCATGGAAAACCATTTTACACTTTGTCGTTTGGAATCAATAAAGTTCTTTCCAAGGAAAATTCCTTTCTACTTCCTTAAGGCATGCTCAGAACGTGTTTGCTCCTTCTTCAGAGCCCACTTATTGGACTGTCAGCTTCCTTTGGTTCTGCCAACAGACACCCTTTTATCCCACCATTCGGCCTCCTCCTTGAGTCTTTTACAGGCTTGGAAACCAGACAGTCACGTCTATTAGAATGGTCTGGAAATCAAGAATAAATAGAAGTTTAACAAATGGCTCCGAGTTGCTAAGCTGTGAGTAAGACGTACGGACTTTGGGAGATGAACTTTATTCTGGGTTTCCTCCAGGTTCTGGGGCTGGGAGGGATGCTGGCAAAATGAGGCAGTGTGGTAGTTCAAAAAGTCAGAGATACCAACCATCCACTGCTTCGCTTCATGATATAGCAAGGATTGGTTGCTCTTCTTTAAAGTAGGCACACGGAGGCTTTGGGAACTGATTTGAAATGGATCTGATAGTCCATAGGTCAAGTAAGCAGACTGGCACATATTATCTGCAGGAAGCCCTTGGAGAAGTCAAGTGTTTTAAATCCACTGGTTCCCGCCCCAATTTCAACCATCTGGAGATATTGCAGCAGAAGACCGTCCAGTGACCTCAAATGCCAGAGCCAGCCCAAGCCACCTGGACTCTGCCTATCCTCTCATTTTCTGTGTTCTTGAAAGCACAATATAGCCCCACCCCACCTCCACACAGCCGAAATTTAGCCTAGGCCTCCACCGATTTCTAGAAGCTTGGTGCCGTTGTTTAAAGGCATATGAGTCCCTCTTCAGATCTCGAAACCTAGACTGTTGCCCCATGTGATAACACTCGGCTAAGGTCATTGAAGTTGGACAGTCACGAAGGCAGTATTGTTAAAGGTTGAGACACCGACTCTGCAATCAGATTCACATCAGGTCACATCAGGTGACATCTCTGCTTGTGAAAAGGTTGTGGCCTGAGAATGGCAGGTGGTCTTCACAAGTCCAAGGCCATCTTTGCTAACTCCTTTCCCTTTTGGCACACTGCCTTTCCAAAGGAGAGGTCTTCAGAAGAGCAATCTTCCCATCTGAGAAGACGATGACTGGAGATGTGGTCCTGCAGAACAGTAAATGGGCTGCGTGTGGATGGGTCTCAGCGAAGGCTACCTCTGAGCCGTGTGCGGAGCCCTCGGTGAAGGCGCACAGGGCCCCAGACTTCTCAGGAGTACAGGGTCATCATCAGCCACTGGACATAAAGGAGAAGCAAATTATGGTCAGTTCAGGCAGACCTCTGACATTCAGCTACGGGGGGCCTCATTTTTCAGTTACCAGACCCTGGAGCCTGACACAGGACTTGGGACCTCCTCCCCCTGGTTCCTGGGAAGCCATGGAGACAGGACAGTAATGGATGGGTTAGCCAGAGGGACCACACCATCTGGTAGTAAGTATAAATCAACCTGAAATATAATCAACCTTGACTTCTCATGGTGCAAGTGAATGATGACACCCAGGCTGCAGGCTGATTCTGTATTCAATTCTCAGTGCAATTTTCTGCCATGAATTCAATTTTCCGTGCTCGGGACAGTGGTGGGCAGGGGTGTGGACCCCCTGCGTCGCAGAAATCCATTAGAGCTATTCTACATGTTTACACTTATGGGACCATTTGTCTGACAGCTTTATGTGGGTGTGATAAACAATCCCTCTGACTCACGTCTAGGGGACCTCTGGAGAAACCACTTCCTAGGCCGGTTACATCAGAACGATGCCGCTCAAGATGTTGGTGATGAGGATGACAAGGGTGGAGTTACCAGTGGCATCAGAGAAAACCAGCATGAAATTCCAGCCAGTTGGCTGCCACTCGCTGTAGACCTCGTTGGGTGGCCCTGAGGATATCTTTCTCGTGGAGCCAGAGATGCTCAGAGCCGAAGAAGATCTTAGAGACCACCTAGCCCAGGTCACTCATTTCACATGGGGGGACGCTAAGGCCCAGGGATATTGAAGTTGACTCGCCGTGGGTCCCACAGCTAGTTACAAGCAGTACTGCGGGTTCAACTCGGGTCTCAGTCCAGGTCTCTTCCCACGATGACCCGTTGCACTGCTGGATTCAGTAGCACATTCATGCCGTCCCGCTCTCCCAGCTCTGAGCCTGCACTATGGAGGGCCTGCGTGTGATCAGGATGTGAGCTCGGGGATTTGAGATGGAGCTGGGCTCAGAAGATTCTAACCACGGCCCCTCCAGCTGAATCCTAGCTTCACATTCAAATAGGATTGTGATGGAGGCAAGACACATGCTGAGGATCCAGATATCTTGGAATGATATTACATAGAATGGACATTTGAGGTCAAGGAAGAAACCTCAGCTTTTACCAGGCCCTTTTTAAGCAGCCTAAACGGAGGATGTGTTTTTACAAAGAAAAAAACCAGATCATTTCATTCCAGAGTCCAAAGTCTTTGCAGCAAACACTACCTAGCACCACATCTGACACACAGTAGGTGCTCAGTAAATCCGTGTGGTTTGACTCATTGGGGAAGACTGTCGGTGTCAGGCACAGATTTGTCTTGTTGGCAAATCAGCTCATTCACTCGACAAACATTTGTCAAGCTCCTACTCCGTGAAACCACCGTATGAGGTTCGAGAAGAGACTACCCAGACAAGATCGGAATCTCCACCCCTAGCGGGGAGGCTAGGCCAGCTCTTGAGAAAGATCTGACCCCGATCTTTTCAGATTCATCTCGAGCCAGTTTTGTCATTCTCTCTACTCTCGCCAGGGCTGCACTGTTCCCTCCAGTGAGACTTCCTACTGCCCACTCAGCCTCCCTGGCTCCTTCTGATCTTCGAGGTTTCAGCTTTGATGTCACCTCCTTCAGAAAGGCCTCTGTGAAATGCCCTATTCAGACTGGCTCCCCCATTACTGTCTGCTGGAGTGCAGTGCTGGTCCATGTCCTCTGCAAGAGGCCTTGAGGTGCCTCTCACGACAGAGAAGGCTATTTCCCTATGTATTGGAGGTGGGCTTGGCCACGTGCCTTGCTTTGGACAAGAAGGAGTTGCACAACACGATGTGCCCGATCTTGGAGACCCCGCGTGTGCAGGCTCGCTCCCCCGTACTTCTGTATTGTCTGGAGACACTGAGACCAGCCCGGCCACAGCTTCCTCAAGGAAGGTACCCTAGCAAACCCCCACCCCCCGCCCCACTCACCCACCCATTGCGAGACAGCCAGCCGACACCTGTGACTTCTAGACATGCAATTGGGGAACTCAGTGAATGTGGCTGTCATAGCTAAAGTTGGGTGGATTTGTCCCCCGGCATTATTGCGGTCAGTCACTGGGTGCACTGAGTCAAGGTCCAGGTCCCTGACTATGCACCTAGCACAGACTGAAGGCTCAGTAAAGCGTGGACGAATGAACGGAGGAGTGCGGTGAATGCCTGGCTACATCCCCAGCTCAGCAGAATGAAGGCCCCAGAACCCCACTCCTTCACATGGGGCCTGGACCCGCTGTGGCCCCCTCTGCCTAAGACGGTGTGAGTCCGCCCCATGGACAAAGGCTTACCTCTGGCTTCTGGAGGTATATCCCTTTGCCATCTTGGGTTAAGTTCTGGAAGACACCTGTGAAAATGCAGCAGAAAGGAACACAGCTCACGTGTGATGGAAACATTACCCACGGCTTCCTCCCACCCATCCCCTCTGCTGGGAGCCTGGTTTCAGCCCCACATGGCCACACTCTGCAAGGGTGAGTGAGCGGCCTCCGACCTTTGCCCCTGGGACAGGTGGGGTGTACGTGAGTCTGGGGCGACGCAGCCAGCGTGCCTGGTAGCTCCTGGCCCGTCGTTTCTGCGCCGGTGGCTGCCCTCCCCCCGCTTAAACCAGGAACAGGGGGCACGAGGAGTGCGGAGGAAGCCCGGCCCGCCTCCTTCCCAGCAGCTCACCCTCCATACTCTCTGCACGCAGCATCAGGTGGACGAAGCTGACGAAGTCCATCTGGAGGCGGGGGCCGCCATAGCGGACAAGCATCAGCTGGCAGACGTCGTCACTGAGCACAATCCCTGTGCCAGACACAGACTCCCCCGTGGGTGCTGGGGACCTCGTGCCCCCGCCCCTCCACCTGAAGCCCCTGCAGCAGTCCCTCCCCTTCTGGGGCACAGATCCTGGTAACACGGGTGGGTCTTCTTTCATGGGGTTCAGCGTGGGCTGCTTAATGATTCAGCCCCTTAGCTTTATCTCCATCTCGACTCCCCATTCCTGCCCCCTTGGGCCACCAGTGGGAGGATCTCTTTATTGGGTGGGATGCTGGCCTTCAAGGCAAGAGGCGGTCTGTCCCAGAAGGGTCCAGAACATCCCCTTTGGGACCTGACGGTCCTGGATTCGAGCTCCAGACAAGTCACTGAACTTCTCTGGGCTGTAACTGCCTCTCTGTTAAGTGGGGATTAGCACTCGGCGTGAGTGATCAGAGGAGAGAGTGTGGGTGCCCCAACCGCCGGCACTGTCAGCTGTGACCAGTGATCGCACACGTTTCCGTGAATGGCAGATCCATAGCCTCGGGCCTCTGGACTCAGGGAGCAGCTATGCACCTTGGAATCACTTCAGGAGTAACGCCCTCCCCGCCCTCACTTCCGGGCCTGGAGCAGGTGCACCCCACAGGACCTGCTCAGCCGGGGCCTACCTGCGTCCCTCATGGCCGCCCGCAGCTGAGTCCTGTTCAGGTATCCCAACCTGTGACGGTCGTACTTGTGGAAAACCTCCTGGGAAGAACCCACACCAAAGGCTTGGGATTCAGGCATTTGCAAGCACCACCTGCGAGCTCCCTAACCACCCCCCAACCTCGGTACCCTGTGTCCATGCTGCAGCGGCCCCTCGGCTGGCTGGTGGGGTCCCATGCTGGGGTCCCGGCTTCTGAGAAATGGAGTGGCTTTTGTCATGCGGATAGACAGAGTCTGGGCATAGCTACATGTCCTTGACTTAGGCCCATTGCCCAAACCTTGAAGGGCTGCCAGCTATGGGACCCAGGAGACAAGGGGGATGGTGGCTAGTAAGAACTGGGCAGGGAGGAAGAAGCCAGCCGACGCAGGACTCTAATTGGCCTGCTAAGGAGTTCAGATCTTATCTGAAGACCATGGGGAGTCTTCAAAAAGCTTTCATCAAGGAAGCAACATGATCGGATGTGTACTTTAGAAATCCAGGAGACTGGGGAAAAGGCAAGATGGCGGAGGTGCAGGACGCACAGAAAGCACTGGGTCCCAGAAGTTCAGCTAAAGAGGCAGAAAACCACTCTAAAAGCC
>CM053610.1:96351444-96390356 GCA_028646535.1 Procyon lotor | reverse complement strand
GGTGACACCTGCCCAGGCCTATAGCCTACAGACCCCAGGAGACCTCACTTGCCTTTTCTAGGTCGCCCATCATAGATGCCCCCAGAGGGGACCACCCACAGGAGGGGGATGAGGCCAAAAGTACCCATGAAGTCCTGCTCCAATGCCCATTCTCTGCGTGGTCTTTAGGCAAGCTCTTAAAGCCTCAGTTTCCTCATCTGTGAAATGGAAGTAAAATGGGAACCTGCCCCCTGGTGCCGTCAGCGGGTTATATGAGGTTCCTTGCAGTAGCACTTAGCAGAGCCGGTGTAGAATAAGCACGCATTAATTCCTATTTATTACAGACCCATGGTCTGTTATCTACAGTTCTCAAGTCAGAAAAGCTCTGAAAATTGCATGGTTGGTGTCAAAACTCATTTGGAAGCAAAGCCTATCACGAAGTGGCACAGAGCTATATTTAGAAATGCTAATGAGGCCGCGCTCAGGAGCCCACTGGGGCTGTTGCATGATGCATTGTACACATACCACATTGCCCGTCTAAAGTCGGAAGCATTCTGAATGCTGAAATCACCTGGTTCCCAGGGTGTAGGGTAAGAGACTGTGAACCTGGGTTGCCTCTAAGTGCACTGTGTCCTCTGACCGACTTTCAATAGCAGTGACTGTCCGCTCCGGAACTCTTGAGAGCCCAGACCCTGGAAGGAATGAAATTAACTCTCTCCTCCTCAGAGAAATTGTAGATTGGTATTTAAGGAGAGAAAGCACGAGAAGTAACAAGTCAGCTGAAACAATCTAGTTCTTGGTTGTTTTCTCCTGTGATCCCTGGAAGAGTTTCTGTAGGGATCTGGTCCTAGATGAGAACTATCTTTTAAGAGCATTTCAGTTCCCAGATCCCAGGGTGTTGCAGTCACTTCCTGCTTGTTCAGCATCTTGCTAGGCAGGGCTGAGGAAAGGAGACCAGGCTGGTCACCCCCGCTCAAGGAATCTATGCTTGTATTTATTTATTTTTTAAAGATTTTATTTGTCAGAGCAAGCACAAGCATGGGGCAGAGGCAGGCAGAGAGAGAAGCAGGCTCCCTACTGAGCAGAGAGACCGATGCTGGACTTGACCCCAGGACCCTGGGATCATGACCTGAGCTGAAGGCAGATGCTTAACCAAGACTGAGTGACCCAGGTGTCCTGGAATCTGAGGATAAAAGATATGCACTCTTGGAACAGGGAGTAGTATGTTAGAAGATTAGGGTTGATCAGAAGATATTAGAAGATTACTTAAGAAATCAACGTTCAAGCGAATAACAGTGCTAAAGGGGGCCCCCGAGGTGGCAGAGCTAATCGAGGACAAGTTAATTCTCAGGGAGAAAAGCCCAGGGAAGGGGTAGGAAAGGAGAAGAGGAGCAGCACTGATGTTGGAGGGGAAGGCAGGGACTTTGGAACTCGGTCTACACCCCACGAGTATAGGCTGTGTGGTTCGGGCAGCTTGGTTAAGCTTTCTGAACCTTCGTTTCTTCACCTCTAATGTGGAAATAGTTGTCTCTCTCCAGCTATAATTATTACAAATATTAGGTAAAATGCTATATGTAAAGTGTTACCAGAATGCTCCTTCTTCTTTTTGGCCCCTTGTCCCTGCAGTTTGGCTCTCGGGATCTTAGCTCTCTTTGGCTCCATGAGGCCTATGTTTGACAAAAGCACATGAATCAGGAAGAACCAAGCAACCAACCAGTCCCTCACTCAAAACCTCAAACAAATATCGCCATCCCGCCATGGCAGCATCTGGCACCTGTCCCACCAGCTCTTCCCATCAGTGTAGTTAAGCCACGTCCTCTGTCTGGCCGTGGACAGGGAAAGCCAGCCAGCCCGTGGAACTTTGCCCTCTGGTCAGAGATGTTTGTTCTCAGGAGATCTCATTTTATCTTCTTCTTAAGACCTCTGGGCCTGTGAACACTCAGCACCACGGCTGAGAAGGTTCCCAGTAGATGGCAGTTGTCCTGAGATCTTGACTCCAATGTCTGGTTTCAGCAGGTCACGAAAGTACCATATGATTCGTACATATCAACTAGGGGAGAGGTCAAGGGGAAATGTAACACAAAGGGGAGCAGAGGTTCATGGTCAAAATGCAGGGGGAGAGAAGGCTGCACTGGATCTAATGCAGGAGGAGAAGGGGAAGAAAGAGTTGCCAAGGAGGAGTTAACACCAGAGCCCACCACACAAGCAGGGAACCCGGGAAGACTGTCTCGGTTTAGGGGACTCATCTGCACCCCAGTACCAATGCCCGGGAGAGCTGGGGCTGAGAAGGCTGTGGACGAACGGGGGCATTTAGAGGTATAGCAGCCGGGTTTGCAATACTATTGCCATTCTGCCTTCATGGAGGATAGAAGGTCCATGAGGGTCCTCTCTCTTTCCGGGGCCGGTCAGGAAGAGCACAGGGGCCTTGGGGACCAGCGACAGTGGGGACAGCAGCTTGGCTAAAGCAGACAGGATGCTTGGCCTCTTAGATGCAGAGATTGGAAGATTTTTACACACCAGACTGAGTCTTCATCCCCAGTCCCTGGGTGCCACTGGGTGTTGTTGAGAAAGCCAAGATGGTCATTAGAAACTGGGGGAAGGGAGCCCTGTGATGACAGGTGAGTGTGAACGTTTCAACAAGCAAGGGAAAGAAGGGAAAGGGAGATGAATAGGAATTAAAAGGAAGGGATGTATCCTGATGATATTTTTTTGTTTCATTCAAACGAGTTTTGTTATCATTTTATTGACTTAAAAGTTTGGTTTTCTTAACATGATTTATTGCGGTGAAATTTACATAAGATGAATTTCTTTGCATTCCATCTTAGAGTGAACAATTCAGGGGGCACTTTGAATATTCATAATGTTGTGGAACCACCACCAGTATCAAGTTCCAAGCTTTTCCATTTCTCCCAAGTGAGACCCTGTATCCGTTAAGCAATTTTTCCCCATTTCCTCCTCTCTCCAGTCCCTGGTAACCAGCTGCCTTCTGTCTTTATGGATTTCTCTCTCTGGGATATTGCAGATCAATGGGATCACACAATATGTGACGTTTCATATCTGGCATCTTTGACTCAGTGTGTTTCCGCATTTCATCTACACCCTAGGATGCATCCATCCTGCATCCTTTTCATGGCTGCATAATAATCCACTCTGTCGCTGGATTGAATTTGTTTATACACTCAGCATTACTAGACATTTGGGCCATTCCACAATTTGGCCACTGTGAATAGTCAGTAGGAACACACACGTACGATCCTGAAGACATTTGGAAGATGACTTTGACGCTACGTCTTTTTTCGTACTTTGCTTGGATGCGGTGACAAGTCAGACTGTGAAATGTATTTCCGAGGTTAGAGGCCCGCTTTTGGTCACTGATGAGCCAGGACACAGGCCTCAGTAGGCAGAGCAGCTAAATGTTGGCTAGTCCCCAGTTCAGCTCAAGAGGCCTGGGAGAGACAGTGGTCTGGCGGAGAACACGCTAGGCTGGGGTCGGGAGGCAGGGTAGTGTTTTACGGGATGGTCCTGCCATTCCCAGCCTGGGAGGTATGTAGCTGGGCAGGTCTCTGAAGCTCAGCTTCCTTCCTTCTCAGAATGTGCCGTGACCCCTGCTGGCCTGTCCCCAGTGCCGCGAAAGGCTGCAGGACCTGTCTTCCAGGGGAACTTCTCAAGCAGCGAAGTCCTGTGACTGCTATTTCCCTGTTAGGAGACACGCAAGCTGGCACCCCCGGGTCACCTGCCATATACTTGCGTGTTAGTCATAGGGCGTTACTTGCAAGTGTTAGAAAATGAAAATCTTCGGAAGGCTGCTGGGGAGCCCACAGAATTGGAGACATGAATGCTCTGCCTCCAAAGGATGGGGACCATGCAAGGGCTGGAGGTCCAGGGTTCAGGACTGACTGCTGGGGCGAAGAAGCTGCGGTCATGTTTTCTGCTTTGCCTGGCTCCACTCAAGGTTCCTGCTCCCAGGAGAGGATTGGGATGATGGGAGGGCAAGACGCCCCGATGGGCAGCTCCATCAGGCCTGCACGGAGTGGGGGTGGGGTGGGGAGGAGGTGGATCTCCAAATGCCAACAAGGGGGCCGTTAACAGAAGGAAGAGGAAATGGGAGCTGGGAGGGCCCAGAACCTCAAATGTCCCCCAGAGGCCAACTCTTTGCCCTGTTTACACAGAAGCAAGCACAGCCAGGGCTCCGGCATCAAAGGATCTGGGGCCGTCCTAGGAGTGCAGCAGAAGTTGGGGTGACCGGGGGTTAGGGGTGAAGGTTGGGCCGGGCACCGGCACACCTGGGGAGGTGCTGCCCTTCCGTGCCACGCTCCCTGTGTGAGGTCCGACAGCTCCACCGGAGAGGTCTGGACCGAAGGGCATCTGGCGACTAAGATATCGAGGCTCCAGGGAAGCAGCAGAGAGAGGTCTTCCAGAGCCAGCCAAGGGCCTCAATGTAGGTAGGAAACTATTAATCACACCCTGCAATTCTTCTTGGTAGGAGTTGTCTTTACGCCTTAAAAATAAATGAATGTGAACGGAGGCCCTTCAATCATCCACGTCGGAAGCGGCTGGTGAGCCCCCGCAGTCCATGCCCCGCAGGCTGGGGTGCCCCGCCTCCTGGGAAAACAGGAATTTCTCATCAGATCAACAGGAAATTCTATTATTGGTGTTAGAATTAAAAATACCACAGGGAGAGAGGGACACTCTCCTGTCCCTGCGGGGCTCTAGACGTACCCCCACCCCCTGCACTGAGGTGCTCCCCTCCAAAACTGTTGCTCCGGGCCCTCAGTCCTGGGTTTGCGCCCCCTGAGACTGGCCCTGACAGCGCGGCGAGATAGCTGCGACCTCCCCACTGGGTGCCGTCTCTGATCCCAGGCAGCGGGGTTGGGGCCGTGAGGGCCACATGTGACTGCAGGAGGTCTGTGCTCCATGCCGGTCATGGTCAGGCCCCGGGAGCTCCCGCAGAGACACTCACGGGGGGCGGGGGGGGGGCGCGCTCCAAAGCCACCTCAGGGCTCCTGGCCGAGAGGTGCCCTTGGGACAGGGGACCGGTTTCCCCGCAACAGTTAGGAGAATGGCACTGACTGGCTGCAAGAAACCAGCCTCGAGACAATGAGGGAAGGAAAGCTAGCGTTTCTTGAGGCCCGTTATGCCAAGGACGCGCTGGTGGGCACTGGCAGGGCGGAGCCTTTGGATCTTTCCAGCAGCCAGCAAGGGAAAGCAGCCTGAGCACCTTCCCCATTTCACAGAGGAAAGCACCTTCACAGAGGTTCTTGGGGATCGAACCCATGCCCATTTCTCTTGACCCTCACTTCGTTCAACGTCTAGCTGCAGGTCCAAAGCAAAGCTCATGGATGCAGTGGCCGCTGCTGTGGGCTCCTTTCTTCTGGAAGGAGCGTCGGTCTCTTTGGCAGGGTGACTGCCTTTGCTCAACTTTCGCTGAAGCACAAAGAACTACCTCACGCAGAGGGCGGCGAGAAACCCTCTCAGTGTGGGCTGGCTTGAACTTGAAAGTCACGTGACTCCTTGTGGTAATCCTGCCAAAGTACGTTAGCCTTTTGTCTGGCATTTGTATACATTTGCTTGCCGTGTGGCATTTTGGGTTTGTTCTGGTTTGGTTTATTTTACAGCGGTGCGGCGGAAAGAATGATGTGTAACACCCAGGCTTTGTCGCTGCCTCCGGAGCTGGGATCTTGATGGAATTCGCTTCTTGTCTTGGGGCCTGAGTCACCTCATCTGCGGTGATAAGAGGCTGGACTAGGACCCGTGTTCTCAATCCAGAGGCCACGAGTCACACGCGAGCACCCTAAAGGTCACTCGTCTAAACTGTGACGTGCTGCAAACGTGAAAAACACCCCGGATTTCAAAGACAGCCCCCAGAAAGAATGCAAGCTTTCTCATGAATCATAATTATACTGATTACATGTGTAATGATAATAGCTCGGGTGTAAAGGGTTAAATAAAATAGCTTCTTCAAATTAATTTCACCACCTATTTCTTTGTACTAATGTGGTGATTAGAACGTTAGAAATGTATATGTGATCAGGACTAGGTTTCTCATGGACAGGTTGACCTAGACCTTCTAGGTTCCTTTCCAGCTGTAGTCTGGTCAGGTAACTTGTCTAGGGTTAGGTGGTCGGGGAGCTTTACAAAGGCTGTGGAGGCTGTAGGGACCCCTTCCTCTGGCTGCTCCCCTGTTGTCACTCTGATGTCCTCTACAGAGCTGACCCACAGCCAATGTCCTTGGGAATCGATGTCGGTGGCAAAATGTTTGCCCTGGCTGGCACTATGCCAGCTCACGGCCTGTCCTCTCTGCCCTCAGTAAGAAGAAGTGGTCACCCAGACTCTGAAATCCTTCCTGCTCTGGGGTTGACCATCCCCTTAAGAAAGCCAGGCAGGTGGCCAATGGCTGAGGGCAGCCTCAACATTTGCCACGATGTCCAGGAGGAAGAGATAGTCTGTTACATTTCAGAACCTTGATACATGTCTTTACTTCTAAGGAATTGGTTCTTGGGGCACCTGGCTCAGTTGGTTATGCGTCTGCCTTCAGCTCAGGTCATGATCCCAAGGTCCTGGGATCGAACCCAGCTCAGCAGGGAGCCTGCTTCTCCCTCTACTTCAGATCCCCACCCCCCAACTCATCCTTTCTCTCTCTCTCAAATAAATAAATACAATCTTAAAAAAAATAAAAATAAAGAATTGGTTCTTTTCAGGCAGAAGCAGCCTAAAGAAAGATCAAAAGATAAAGGAATTAAGAGCTAGTCCTGGATAGAAACTCAATGACCAGGTGAAAAGGCTGAAAGCTCTTAGAATACTCAAGAATTAGGGACGTGATAGGAAAAAACAAAAGCAGCACACGCCGGACAGAGCAAGCCCATGCCTCTCACTGTGGGTTGCACCGGTCGCCGAGAGCCTGCACTTCTGCAGCATCAGCTAAGGTCTGTGAGTGTTAGTTCAACGAAGGGGCAGGGTCTGGGAGGTGAGACTCAAGCGTACCCTCTTCCCCATGGGCAAGCATACGAGGACCCAGGAGATGGGAAGGGAGATTCGAGAGTGGCACCTGCCGGGCCTTTGCCCCACCCAAAAAGCACAGTATTGGTGGTTCCCACGGGGACCCCCGAGACCACCAGGGGTCACCAGCACATCAAAGAGGCACCGTAGCAACCCTTGTGGGGCACATCATGCACACGGAGAGGCACAGAGCAAGGCAGCCTCAGGGATTTCTGTCCCACGTTGTCATTCTAGAAGAGGAAAAATGGAGGCTTGTGGGCAGGCGTGACTTACCTAGGATCGAAGAAGCTAAGTCAGGGAGGTGGGGGTGGGGGCAGGGGCTACGATCGATCCCAGACCGCTGGTTTAGGTTCTTGTCTCAAGGATTCTACAGGATGGTATCCTGAGAGAGGTATTGGGCCAGATGTGAGGGGGCCTTGGTGCCATATCTGAGCCACTACTAGTGACGTGACCTTGGGAAGATCATTTTATTTCCTTCAACCCTTCGTTTCTTTACCTGTGAAGCAGAGGATGGAGCTAGATGGCCTCTTAGGTCTTATGTTCTAACCATTGGGACAAACTAGGTTTCTCTGGGATAACGAACAACCTCCAGATGTCAGTGGCTTGGGACGAAGGCTTATTTCTTGCTCAAACTGTGTGACCAGGGCAGGTCAGCGAGGCCGCAGACCGATGGAGGCTCCTGACACATGTTCCATGGGGAAGAAAATGTGGAAAGTACACACTGGCTTTTAAAGCTTCTCACCAAAACTGACACACGTCACTTTCACTTACGTTTTGTCTGCCGAGCAAGTCTCAAGGTCATCCACCGTATGTCAGAAGGAGAGGAGACTGGAAAGACTAGAAAGCAGTCCTGCCACCCTGAAGGGTGCTTACTTTGTGACAACACGATAGAGCTGTGTGGGACAGCGGGGGCAGGAGCACTACCCCCCAGTGGGCTTGATAGGAAGGCTTCCTGGAGGAGGTTGCACGCTGGGAGGCAGAGCATGGAGAGCTGTGAATCTAGAAGAGGTGGCAGGAGCAGAAGCAGGATGTGGCAAAGGACACAAGAATGCTGACTTAATGGGGAATCTGCCTGCTGGGCCAAAGGGTGGGTGCACCAGGCGGGAATAACGAGAGAGAAAGTCGAGACCAGATCAGTCAGGGCTTGGAGTGCCGGGAGGAAGGGTGTGTGCCTTATCTGCTGGGCTCTGAAAGTTCTGAGAGGTCTGTGAACTTAGGAAGCAGTGTGGGGATGGCACTAGCAGCCCCAGGAGGGGGGTTAAGGATGGCATCAGGGTGGGGGACACCAGGTAGGAAGCCGCTGCTGTCCTCGGGGCTGGAGGTGATAAGGGGGTGATGGTTGATGACGTAGAAGGAGGGATAAAGGTACGAGGGAGATTTTGAATTCATATGACCAGAAGGAAGGTGGCAGCTGCAGGGAGGAAGTCAGGTTGGGGGGCTGTTCTGGAGTGAGGGAGGTGGGGAGCTGCACTCAGTGCCAGAGATAAACCAGGGGTCCTCGTCTCTTCTCTGGGGAAGGCAGAAGGCGAGGGAGCACGTGGAGAGCCCTGGACGGTTGTCAGGTGTGTCAGTAGGCAGGGGCCACCCTGCTTGGTGTCAAGCCAGTATTCCCAGAACCCCCAGAGAGGATCGATCGTCCAGCTGCCCAGCCTGTGTCATCAGAGCATGTGCAGATTGCCCCAAAGGGCACCTGGGGCTTTCCTACTCGGGGATAACCCCAAGGGGATAATCCCAGGGATAACCCAAGGGCTTTCGGGGGTCCCTCCTGAACTCTGAAGGGAGATTCAGGCCAAGTGACATGGATGGTACTCCTTCCTGGTCTGGAGTCCTGGTCAAAGTCCTGGGCAAAGTCCAGTGCCAAGCCCAGGGCAGGCCCGTGTTTCAGAGGTCCGTCCCGTCTCATTCCTGACTCGTCATTTTGTGCGTTTCGTCCAGATTTCAACTTGCCGCTTCTAAAGCAATCATCCTGAGTTAATCTAGCAACGATGTTGTCATCCCCCCCCACCCCTGCTGCTCGTGATCATCCAAGACTCTGAGTATGATTATTTAAAGTAATAATGAAAAGCAAAACAGGAAATTCTTATCCGTTTTGGCAGGAAATTCTTTAACTGCGTGGAAGGTGCTGTGCTGGGGGTTTGTGCCCTCCGGGAACTGTTTGGAAATGATTTATGGTTCAAGATGGCGCCAGTCCTTCCTCAATGCACCGTAGTAGACAAGGGAGGGATAAGCTGGACCCTGGGAAGCAAGGCCTGCATTATCTCAGAATGTGCATTTCTGTTGATAACATATTCATTGTCTCCACTAATAAGTTATGGTCCTGTTTTCGTCTCGCCCCTGGAATAGGATGTGCCCAATTTAGGCGAAATAAAGATGTCCCATTTCAAATTTGAAAAGTTTAATTCCTTGGTATGTATTATTTTATGAGGAATTCGATATAACATGACTTAGGGTGGAAAGTTTACTTCTGCTGAGGACACACGAGTTCCACAATATGTAACAGACCCTTGTGGTATTATCTTCGCTAATTATGGGGATTATTTTCCCCAACTCGCAGATGTGAAAATGAGATTCACTGAGGCTAAGTAATCTGGTCTAAGTCACATAAGTAGGAAAGCTTGGAACGAGAAGAATAATATTTTTAGTGGACTCTGAATTACCTGAAGGCCCAGGCCAGGTCGGCTTTGCTCCCCACTGTGTCCACAACACCTGCCACAGTGCCTGGAATATAAGAGTTTCCACCGCCCAAAATAGTTCCCGAATGAAAGAATTAAGGTGTGAGGTGAATGCGGAGACTGAGTATCTTAGTTTTGCTCTGACATCCTGTGTCTAGGCTCCCTCATTCTGTTCCCCTAAGGTCTTTTGATCGTTTCTACAGCCGTAGAGAAAACACATCTCATTAAATTTTTGAAGGATCATTGGTTTTTACCAAGGGCGAGTGTGACAGCCTGAACTGGGTCCCTTCCAAAATGTATATGTTGAAGTGTAACCTCTGGTATCTCAGAATCTGACTGTATTTGGAGATATGGTTTCAAGGAGGTAATTAAGGTTAGATGAGATCATTAGTATGAGTCTTAATTCAGTGTGACTGCTGTCACACTGAATGCAGAGAACCACAGAGCAAAGACCATACAGAGATACATGGAGAAGATAAGCCAAGGAGAAAGGTCTCAGAAGAAACTGTGCCCCCTTGATCTTGGGCCCGTAGCCTCCAGGACTCTGAGGATAGAGAGTTCTGTTGTTTAGGCCACCCAGTGTGTGGGTGGCCATTATGGTGGCCCATTATGGCGGCCCCAGCAAACTAGTGCAGCTGCTCCCTCTCAGTGTCTCATTACCTCTTGGGCCTAATGTCCACCTGCCTCGCTCACAGACCCTCCGCTGTCCGTCATCAGGACAATGCATCACTTACGGTCAGAAGATCTACTTTCCAGGAGCTGGGCCCACATGAACTAGCAGGCTCCACTCTACCTAGCTGATTTCTTCATCCACACTCGCTTGGCTCGCAAAGGGTTTGTTTTTAACTGATTTTTTAAGGCCTCCCTTTTAAAGGACACACATCCTCCAGCCCTCCACTGGTCAGTGGGCCTGTGGTCTTATCCCTGTCTGCTTTACCCATCTCCGCTGGGGTGTGAACCACTTCTGGCTCCAACAGCCTCTGTTATGGGATTCTGGGATGCTTTAGCCCGCAACTTTCCCTGTGCCTGGCCTCATGCCCCGGAGGCTTCTCACGGCTTCTACAACTCTTCAGAGTATGTCTAAGGATTTCGTTTATCCCTCTGTTCAATTAGACTGACCCCGGGAGGTAGACATTATATACCCATTTTACAGATGTGGGGACAGAGGCTTAGAGATCTTGAATTACTTGCCCAGAGTCTGACGTGGCTAATACCCAGAGCCACAGCCCCTCCACCCCCCGCCCCATCTTCTGGCTCCATCTTTTCAAGACTCCTCTTTGCTTCCACCTTCTTTGGAGAAGTTCCTAAATTCTGAGAGAAGATGGCCTAGAAAGGAATTGTGCGTGTGCCCGAACCCTGCCCCGTGAAGCCTCTGGTGAAACAAGTGGGCCTGGGATGAGGGAGGCTGGATATGAGGCAGTGTCAGAGGAGCATGTGAGGATGTGGGCCCTGTAGGGATGTGGCCAGATGGGAGGGAAGGAAAGGGGACATTCTAGCAAGCCCACACTCCTGCTGCAGGCCTGAGTGCTTCCCACCCATGCAGCGTTTGGGAGAGGCCTGGCCTGCAGCCTTGGCTCCCCAGAGCTCTATTTGTCAGCTTAACTGTGAAAGCTTGACTTTGAGTGGGAGAGTGGAGAGCTGGAAGCCTCTAGATAGCAGAGGGAGCTAAGAAGCAAGAGCATGAAATGAGGACCAGCATGGAGACCGAGACTTTAGCTCTGTGCCAAACTCACTGAGTAGCTGAGGAGGTTTCTATTATCCGCAAACCCAGGTGTTTTTCGGGCACCAAGATGCTTCTTGGTGGCATAAAAATTGGTATATAGAGAGAATTCATTCTCCTTTTCCAGTTAGTCTTTCGGTCTCTTCCAGGGTCCTGTAGTTAATCCCTCTCCATCCCCACACTGTCTACTTGCATGTTGTATGGTGGCAGACTTGCTCGGGTTTGCTTGGGATCTTACTGGTTTTAGTGCTGAAAGTCCCACGTCCCAGGAAACTCCCCGTTCTGGGCAGACCAGGACGGGAGGCCTAAAGATCTTTCCCTCCACTGACTCCCTCCTAACCTGCGGACAAGCCCGTGACTCCTCTTCATTCAACAATTCTGCTTCCCCTTGAGCTCCTACTCCACTCTCTTTCGTCTGCGGATCGCTAGACTACTTCTACTTGGGGTCCATCTCACTATGTCCCCTCACCTTCCAGACAACTCCTGAACCTTCCCTGTCAAACTTCACCAGCCCTCATTCTCGATAACCACTGGGTTCTGGGATCCCGTATTCTCCTTCCAGCTCTGAAACAGCGGCTCCTCTATCTCCCGTCTGGGGCACGAGTGCTGCCTCTGCTCTCTCTCTGCCCATTTGCAACAGCCCTCAAGGCACAGGCCTTGGACTGGGCCCCCACTGATCTGCACAGACGCCTACAAGAGTCAGTCAGGAAAGGCAATCCATTGGACAGACTAAGGATGGGAAGAACCAGAGACTATGGGCTCCACTTAGAGAGGTTTTCATTTGCAGATTTTCATGAGCGTTGGCTACCCTTGGTTCAAGTGCACAGCTTTTGAACTTCAGCCAGTGCGTGAAATGAGGAGGAAGCCTTATCATCCAACCTGGGACTGGAATATTTCCACCCAAAGGCAAAGAAGGAGATCTGGATATGTCTTTGGCAAGAATTCTGAGAGTGTTTGGAAATATCCTGTCCTTGACTTGGGAGAAGGGTTCTCCTCCTTACAGTGGCATGAAAAGGCTCTTCCTTCACCTCCCTTTGTTCTGCCCTCCAACCCCCATGCCCGGTAATCAAATCGTTAATCACAAGGCTCTCACAGTGCACTCAGGACCCTGATGGGGACTGGGGAGAACCAGCTACTCAAACCTGGGAGCTCTGTTCTCGTGGAAAGCAATTCTCCTAGCTGATAAAGGCCTTTTCACTCATCGTGGGCTCATTCATTTTTCCACTGGAATTCAGGGGCAGAGCGTGGCCCTCTAGTGAGTGATGATGGTCAGAAGGTAATGAGCAGGTTGATCACAAGAAATTGCAGACGCGAACAAGGTCAACAGCTTGAATGGTTAAGCTATTTTTAGTACCAGCGTTACAAGTCTAGAGAGGACTTTGAAGAAGAATTCGTCTCTTCTTCTTGTCTCTAGTGGAGCTGTATGTAAGTAATCTCCAATTTTCTATATCCTGATTCTTATTTCCATGAAGAGTTTGTGCCCTTTGCTCCTTTAAAAAACAAACTCCTCCCCCCAAGAATTCTTTATTCCTCTATTAGAAATTCTGTATGTGTTTTAAAAAACCATACAGTTGGATATAAAACAGGTGGAAGGTACATTTTTTATTTTGAGAAGTCTCCAATTACAGATGGGAGGACAAGGTATGCAAGAATAACAACTCTTGAAAAGACTTCTTGCTGCTTCTCCTGGCCCGGCCATGTAATGGATGTCAAACTTAGGCAATTAAGTTTGACAACTTAAGGCAACTCTTGAGACTTACCCTTGAAGGGTCTTGTCGGTTATAACAGTGTTTACATTATGGGGCTGTTCTGGGGTTCAGATGAAATGCTCGTAAGCAGCCCAGCCTGTACACAGCATGGATTAACAAATGTTAGCAATCATTAATAACTTTTATTCTCACAGAAGCTCTGGTGATAGAAGCATTATTACCTTAATTTTCTAGGTGAGGAGCAGAGTAACTAGTTGCTCATGTACCACCTAGTTGCTCATGTGTCTAGTAACTAGTTGTTCATGGTGGATTTGGGCTTCCAGCTTGGGCTTCTGACTTCCTAGAACGAACATTTACACACTGTTACTGTGCAGAGTAATAGTCTTCCCCTGCCAACCCCATAACACCAAGAACTTCTAGAAAGTAAAATAGAAGGCTTTGGTGCTCAAGGAGGTGAATTTCACAACTGGTCTAAAAGTGAGTAATAGTTACAGAAGTTGAGGTAACATAGGTCTTGGGGCATCTGGTGGGCGTAGGGGAGCCTCCAATGAGGAAAGGGACCTGCCGACATCAGGCACGTGTCCGCCTTCCAGGATTTGTCCAGGGGACAGAGGAGGCACGAGCTTTGTGTGTGGGAGGGCCAGCAATCTGTCCTCGAGCAGACCAAGCCTTGGCTCCCAGCGCCGTCGTGTGACCCGCAGAGCCACATGAGGCTGGCCTCTTCTCCGACGGCGGGGACTGCATCCACAGGGCCTGGGCCCCTTTGTCCAGCACCGCACACCAGCGGCTCGCCCGGCTTAGTCCAGGGAGTCTGGGAGGGAACAACAGGAATAGGAATCCCAAGCCCGTCTTCTGGTACCTTAGAGTCTGCTCGGCAGACAAAGACCCTCGAGACCCTTAATAAGCTGCTCGGTCTTTTGTGATGAGATGCTGACTTCATGCGTGCTCTCATGGGCAGCGAAGGGAGAGTCGCCATGGACTTGTGACGGGGGCTGAAAGGAGGGGCACATGGAGACAGCCAGCGCGGGCCCATCCCCCGGCCACTTTCTGGGGCAGCTTGTTGGCAGCCAGCGTCAGGAGGACAGGAGCCAGAGCCACGGGGAGGGGAGCGGGGGAGGGCGATGGGGTTCACTACAGACACAGTCCGGTTTTATTCTCATGCCAACCCTAGCACAGTGGGCTTAATTACCTGTGGTTTACAGATGTGGTTCAAAGACGGGGTCAATTACCTGTCCAGATGATATGCTGCACAGGCATGGCTGCTGGGCTTGGTGGCCTTGAAGAGGGGACTGTTTAATCCCAGGTAAACGTTGTCCTCAATCTTCAGATTGCTCAGCGGGGGGCCCTTGTCAATGTTGTCTTTCCAAAGCTGGAATTGCTTAATAGAAAGAGGATACGAAGCTTCTGGTACAGCGTTGTGCAGAGTTGTTCCCAAGGACTCTCCAAAAGTGTTGTACCACTAGAGGAGCAGGACAAGAGGAGTTAACAACACACACACACACACACACACACACACACACACACACACGCCAAAGCCCTGTGGATGCTACAGTGTTCCCGATACATACTTTGCCAGAAATGTCGGATTAGGGCCAGAAACTACAATAACTGAAATAACTTTGGAAGAAACCCTTGGGGGCAGTGGGAAGAGCCAGGGGAAGGGCATGAGAAGGATTATCTTACTCTTTATGCTTGCTTAATACTAGCAGAGAAAGGGAGCAGCCTGAAATTAATCACCCCCCCTCCCATCCCAGATCTGCCCTTTTTATTAAAAAAAAAAAAAAAAAAAAGACTGTGGTTGGAGACACGTGAATGGTACATTTGGTTTTCAAAGGAAATTTTATTTTTGCATTGGAAGAAATTTAGAGTCTTCTTTTTTTTTTTTTTTTTTAACTTATCTAGAGCGTTGCATTTCCTGAGCTGTAAAGAAAAAAAAATTCTTTCCCTTCTTGAAACGTATCTCCTTTTCTTTCAACAACAAGTCATCTTGGGTTTTTTTTTCCATGCCTAGATCAAATGAGACCAACAACAAAGGGAAGTGATGATCAAGTTGATCTCAAAGTTCAGCCACGGTGGAAGGCAGGCCCTCTAAGAACTTATGTGGGGTGACAAGAAGGGGATCCGGGCACAAGGGGAACCCCGTGTGCCCCAATTAGCTGCCCTTGCACATAATTAATTAAACGAGTACCTACTGACATCTTCTTTCTTTTCTAGACCCACGTGCCTCCACCTCAAAGCTCACTCCCTCACAATACCCACTAGCCCACGGATTCTGTCCTGCTTGAGTGAGAAGGGCAATTCTCAGTCAAGGGAATCAAGGCGGCTGAGCCCCGAGTTCATGGCCACAGCATTTCCATCAATACTGCGTACAGAGACTGAGCTCCACACGCACAGGGAAGGCCTGATTTCTTTCTTCCTTTTCTCGAGTTAATAAACTTTATTTTCAGAGCAGTTATAGGTTCACAGAGAAACTGAGCTGAAAGTGAAGAGAGGGGCGCCTGGGTGGCTCAGTCGGTTAAGCCTCTGCCTTCGGCTCAGATCATGATCTCAGGGTCCTGGGATCGAGCCCCGCATCGGGCTCCCTGCTCAGCAGGAGCCTGCCTCTCCCTCTCCCTCTCCCTGTCGCTCCCCCTGTATGCGCTCTCTCTCTCTGTCAAATAAATAAATAAATAAAATCTTAAAAACAAAAAAAAGGGAAGAGAGTCCCATATTCCCCATCCCCACACAGGCATCCCACACAGCGGAGGTCTAGTTTTACACCGGGGAGTTGAGGGGACACATTATCACCACGCGGAGCCCACAGTTTACATCAGGGTCCCTTCCCAGTGTGATAGACTCTGGGGGTTTTGACAAGTGTGTGTTGACTCTCCTTTCTTTTCTGATGCAGTTCCGTGTGCGTATGTGTAAGGCAAAGTATTACAATAATGAGAGCGTGACCATGGGAAGGTATTAGACCCCAGGAAAGGGGTCCCGACACATGGGGGGCCAGGGAGGGTCATAAGGAGGCTGAACTCCACTGGTGGGTGTCTGAGGCTGGGGGGACATCACGGAGCCCATTCAGCTCCAAGACCCGTGCTTCTGTGACCCATCTGTCCACTCTGAGGTGCGCACGCACGAAGCCAGATCCCGTGGGGCTCCTGCCTCTCCCTTCTGCCCACTCTGGTCCCCAGGGCCTTATCATAAGGATCAGCCGGGATTCATGGTGTCTGGGTTTCTCTTTGTTGGAGAATGTCTCAAGGGGATTTTTTTTTTTGTCTCCACACTTTTCAAAGATGATAAGATAGATAGTAGAGGACATGGAATCAGATCGGTATGGTTTATTAAATGTAATTATGCACAGCATAGAATCATGTATATAATAAACCACATAAAATATGCGGTATGGCTCTGGGATTAAAGTCAAATCCTCTTCACTGAGGACCCAGGGGCACGTCAGCCTGGGACGAAGGTGCCACAGTTCCGCGCATCGGTGGCAGCAAAGACATTGCTGAGCCGTCCTGGCACTCCCACTGGGACTCAGGTCCTTCTGTCGGTGTCCCCACAGCTGCTACTGATCAGTGGCCCCTGGACGTGGGGAGCAGCTGAGGGGGGGTCTGATCCCCATCAGCTCCTTTGTTGTAGCAGTTCTTTGTCATTCACTGATCTTTCTTAGCCTAGGAGTCTGCAATTAAAAAAAAAAAAAATCACAACCCAACTCACCACCAGGGCTTTTATACCAAATGTAGAAACATTTCAGTCTCTCTATGCAGTTGTCCGGGTTGCTGCTTACGGACAGCATCTTCCTCAGGAAGCTTCCTTCCCTCTAATGCTTTCTTCTTCTTCTCCTTCTCTTCCTCTTCCTCCTCCTCTTCATCTTCCTTCTTTTTTAAAAACCCCAGGAGATGACAGGCCCAGCCTGGGGCCCAACGCAGGGCTCGATCTCACAACCCGGAGATCATGACCTGCACAGGAATCAGGAGTCGGATGCTAAACCAACCGCACCACCCAGGCATCCCTCTAATGCTTTACTTCCTGAGAAGCCCAGGCTGGAGCTGCAGCCCAGGAAAGAAGTCTCTCTCCCTTGACCTTCGCTTTCTATCTCTCTCCCAGTTGTGGGATGTCCCAGAATGCAAGATATTTTCTTTCGGTAAGAATAACAGAAATGACAGATTGAGAGGGATTAGCAAAATGGTCTCATTCTGCCGAGAAGGGTCTTGCGGTCCTTGTTATTCTTCACTGTTGAAACAGCCTTCTGGCCGGAGAGGCCTGAGGTGTATCTCCAGGACCATTTTTGCATCTTCCTGTGGGCCCCACGGCTCTAGCTTCTCCGCGTAATTCAGAGAGGCCCACCAAGTAGGGTCCGGCGCCACATGGCCCTTGCTTGCCGGGGTCAGCTGACTCGCCCCCACGAGGCCGTCCTCCGAGGGGATTTATCATGGAGGCGTTGGCTGCTCAATGATGCCAACAGGATTTACTGAGCGGCTCCTACTTGCCAGGCCCTCCGTTGAGGGGGGCTGCCCAGGAGACTGGCTCTGGGGTGGGGATGTTAGCATGCGGGAAGCGTGTTCGTGTTCTCGGGGCTCAGCCCTGGGGAAGGGGAGGGGAGGGAGGCAGAGTGGGCGGGGAGAGCAGTCGGGCTGCCGTGTGGTGCATCACAAGGGCTCAGCTCACTCGCAATGAGATGGCCTGTCAGAACCGTCTGGGTTGGGATGAGGGGAGCGGGCCTCCTGTTTCCTCACGGACCACTCGAGGCAGCAGCTGCCTCAGGAAGAGGGTGTGGCTCTGGCGGAAGCCGATTTCTGCAGCCCAAGGCAGTTTCTAGAGCCTGCTTGAGGGTGAGGGCTGACAGCTGGCCACACTGTGTGAACGGGGGCAATAATCATCAAGGACAATTTCGGTGGCACAGCGAGGCATCCAGGGCCCGTGATGTCTATCTAGATGGTGAATTAGATAAGACGGTGAATTAGATAAGAATGCAAGTGACGAGAGCTGTAAGGTGGCAGGAGGCAGATGGAGACCCCAGAGCCCCAGAGATCTATGGACGGAGAGGTCGATGGCAGAGGCAGAGATGTCACATTTGCTTGGGGACAGTATTTGAATCGAGTCTTGGCAAATACGGCCGTGAGCAATTTCGTCATGATGCATGCGGTCCAGGCAGCCTGGCTGAAAGGCGTGGTGCACCCGGTGGGGCTTCCTGGACACAGACCCCTGGGCCGGGATCCCATGCTCGAGGTTCTTGGGTCAGTCCCGGGGCTGACGAGCGCTATCTGGTCAAGCGCCGCAGCTCAGGGGCAGTCTGTTTGTTTTCACTTTATCTCAAGAAGTTCCAGGAAATGTGGCCGAAGAGTTCAGGGCTCCCGTTATCTCCAGCCTCACTTCCTGCGGCCGCTGGCCATGCCGGGTGGCGAGAGGATGAGCTGCATCTGGTCTGGGAGGCACAGCCACTCTGGCCGGGGTGGGGGGCCACCCGCGGACTTCCCTGCGGTAAATTCTAGCATTTCGTTCCCGGCCGCGTTCCTGAGGAGTAGGATTTTCTGGAATAAGGGGAATTACTTTGTCCTGCTGAGAAAGCCTTGCAGGCATTTGGGGAGCAGATAAGATCCAGAGGACCAGGCCGTCTGCACGGGAGCCGGGCCTGTGGGGGGCCTGACCCTGAACCTCCCACCTTCTCTGCAGGGCTGCCTGGACCCCTCCCACTGGGCTTCTGCTCCATTCCTCACTGCGACTTACCTGTGACCAGAGTCACGGCAACAGCCTCCCATCGGATGGTCACATAAGCAGACTCTGGGTTCCTCAGATCAGACCAGCTCCGTGGGAGGGAGAGACACGTGTGACACGAATGGTACTCATGTGTGCTTGTATTCGTGTGTGCGCATGTGCTTGCATGGCTGGCCGGCAGAGTCAGGGGAAGGGAGATCCTCTGGCCTCTTGGGATGGGGATGGGAAGGAGAACAGGAGGAACAGGGATGAAAGAGACAGCGGCCTCGGAGAAAGAAGACCTGATTTCACCAGGGTCATCATTGTGCCCATCTGTCTGAGACTCTCTCAAAGGTGAACCAAATCCCAGTCCTATCCCGAGACGGGGTCGGGGGACGGTGACGGTCATCTCTCTACACTGAGCTGGCTTTTGCTACTCAAACAGGAATTGAGAGAGGCTATGACCAGACACTGGCTGGCAGAAAAGTGCCTTCACCTTACACAACAGTGCAATCCTGCAACTTTGTGGATGAAGGTAAACGTTTGCCTCTTGGGTCTTGCATTCAGGACATCGGAGGACCGGCTATTACCTATGAAAGTCTTAGGCGGTCTGCATGGGAGCCTGGCTGTCAGGTCGCCACCCTCCCCCGGGACCCACCCCAATGGGTGCTTCGTGATGGTTCTGAGCCCGCTGTCAGCACCAGCTCCTGGGGGCTGGGGGCCCAGGCGGGGCCTTGGGGCTGTGCGGGGGCCGCAGGTACCCACAGAGAACACCCCCCAGGCCAGGATATTCAGGCCATTCTTCCTGGATCTTCCTCACGTTCTAGGGCTTTCCTTCCTGTAGATGGGATTCTCGCCTCTTCCCAGAACCGAGCCTCTTCTCACTCCACCAACAGAACTCATGTGTGCAGTGTTTATGTTCTTGGTGAACTGTCCCCTTGGTGAACTGTCCCCCTTGGTGAACTATCAGCATCCTCACAATATCTGCAAAAGATGGAGGTGGCCCCCACTTGGGGGGAAAGTCCGTGGAGGCCCAGAGGCCACACGACTCATCCTGAGCTAGAATTCAGGCAGTGGGAGTCCTGGTCAGCCCCATGCGGACCCGGCCTCACGGGCAGGCTTCAGTGCCATTCCCTGGGGTGGGGTGTGGACCTGCTCCTCCTGAACCTCTGAGTGAGGCAGTGGAACTGCTATTTTTAACGGTTCCTTTTTGTAGAGCTTCAGGTGTTCTAAGTGCATGCACTCATAGCCTGTAGGTGCTTTGAAAGGGAGTATTGCTCTGAAAGTTCCCCAGCCACCCTTCCCTTTGCAGACCCCTGCCCGACCCTCTCTCCCTCGTTTAGCTGGTAAGACCCACTTCAGTCTTCCTTGCAACACACACACACACACACATACACACACACACTCACTCACACTCCTCCAGGGAGCCTCCCCTGCTGCGCTGGGGCCCCTCTGCACATCACAGCGGCACTCAGGCTCCGTGCTTGTGTGGGCAGACCCAAGGTGGCACGTGGTCACTTACCGTGCTGCTGAGCACTGCAGGTCGCTGCTCCATCCGACCTCACGAACAAGATTCTGGCTTCTTGAGCACAGAAAGGAAGCTCCGAAGCTGGGAAACTGTTCTGTCGGCTGCGGGGTCTGCCTCCATCCGCCTCAGCAAACTCTCCCATGAGTATGTCTGGTTGGCAGGACCCAAAATCCCATCCTGAACCTGGTTGTAAGGGGGTCTGGGAATCGCAGTGTTTCTCTGTCCAGGCTGTACCCCCTCTGTTCGGCTCTAGGCGGACACACACTCCGTCAGTCCCCCCTTTTCTACAGCATCTCAGGAGAAAGGGGAATCCCGTCCGAGTTAGACTCCATGAATGCCAAGTTCCCCGGCCCAACATGCCACGTGGAAGGGCCCTCAGCGATGTTCTGAGATACAGCAGAATGAGGCTCAGACCATGAAGGTCTTTGTGCAAATCTCACGTGCCTTCAGCGTCAGGCGACCTTGGTCGTTAAGAAGGCAGGAACTCAGTCTCTCAGACTTTCTTTCCTTTACACCCTCTCAGGGGACTCAACTATTGAAAGAGCTTACTAGGTATTTTGGTCACAATAGTCTAGGTTATGCTGTGGGATCAATAGCCCACAACCATCAGTGGTTTAGCATTAATAGTAGGAGGGCTGAGCCTGGTTCCTGCCACCTGTCCGATGTGGACTGGTGAGGGATTTCAGAGTGCCCCAGGGCTGTGGGCTGGCCACGGCTCCACCTCCACACCTGCTCCCAAGTGCGTTCTTGGTAAGGCAGGAAAAACAGTGTGGCAAACCACACCCTTTTTTTCTGCAAGGAACGGATTTGTTGACACTCATGTTCCAGTAGCCAGAGCAAGTCCCCCAGTTTGTCTGGTGTCAAGGGGGCAGAACTGCAATCATCCCTGTGCTTCAGGGACCAGAGAATCAAAATGTGGCAAACAGCACTGATTACCTCTGCTGGGGGGTGAACAGGAGAGCCGGGCCCTCTACACCATGCCCCCTACACCGTGCCCCCTGCACCATCCCCGCCACTCAACAGTCCCCCATTACCATTTTCCTTCAGGCACTGTGAAGTTCAGCTTTAAAGATACTGATGCAGCCACTTTGGAAAACAGTGTGGAGATTCCTCAAGAAATTAAAAATAGAGCTACCCTATGACCCTGCCATCGTACTACTGGGTATTTACTCCAAAGAAGCAGATGCAGTACAAAGAAGGGCCACATGTACCCCAATGTTCATAGCAGCAATGGCCACAATTGCCAAACTGTGGAAAGAGCCAAGATGCCCTTTAACAGATGAATGGTTAAGAAGATATGGTCCATATACACAATGGAATATTATTCCTCCATTAGAAAGGATGAATATCCAACTTTTGTATCAACATGGATGGGACTGGAAGAGATTGTGGGGAGTGAAATAAGTCAAGCGGAGAGAGCCAATTACCTTATGGTCTCACTTACGTGCTGAGCATAAAGAAAAACATGGAGGGCATTGTGAGAAGGAAGGGAGGGGGGAATGGAGGGAAATCAGAGGGGGAGATGAACCACGAGAGACTGTGGACTCTGAGCAACAGACTGAGGGTTTAGGAGGGGTGGGGTGAGGGGTTGGGCGAGCCTGGTGGTGGGTATTGAGGAGGGCACGTACTGCATGGAGCACTGGGTGTGGTGCATGAACAATGAATCTTGTAACACTGAAAAAATAAAACATATTTGGGGGAAAAAAAAAGATATGCCATTTTTACTTGAAAATGGCCTGTGAAAAACCAAGCATGGTCCCCAGAGGCAAAATTCTCCTCATGCTTTTCCTCAAATACATCTGTGGTTCTCAGTCTGTCATGACTCCGTGGGCTGGGAATGCTGCGTGTTTACTCTTGCATAAAGGCCCTGCTTATCTCTCTTGATTGAGGGAGAGAAGGTGATTGGCACAGGAGGCGCAGCCCAGATGGTTTCTTGGGTTCAGCCCGAGTGCCTCACGCAGGCTCATGCTGACCACCTTCTCCCCAGCTGGAAGCCATCTGCTCTCCTGAGTCCCTGTTTTGCCTGTGCTCCCCCCACTTCCCATCCTGGCACGGTCCCTCATTGCATTATCCACGTTTGTATAAATACCTCATTCCCCCACTCACTCTTTGAGAACCAGAACTTGATTTGATCCATCTAGAATTATCCCTGTTACACAGATGGCATTTACTAAGTATTTTTGAATAGGTCAAAGAATGAATCTCTGTCTTTATCTTAGGATCTTTCCCTCAGGAGTATCTCAGTGTCTTCTGAATAAAAGAAAGGATGGGTGGGTAGGTGGATGGGTAGATGGATGGATGGATGGTTGGGTGGATGGATGGATGGGTGGGTGGGTGGATGGGTGGAAGATGGATGGATGGATAGATGGGTGGATGGATGGATGGGTGGGTGGAAGATGGATGGATGGATGGGTGGGTGGATGGGTGGAAGATGGATGGATGGGTGGGTGGGTGGATGGGTAGAAGATGGATGGATGGGTGGGTAGGTAGGTGGGTGGATGTGTGGGTGGATGAATGGGTGGATGGATAGGTGGATGAGTGGATGGATGGATGGATGGATAGATGGGTGGATGGGTGGGTGGATGGATGGATGGATGGGTGGATGGATGGGTGGATGGATTGATGGATGGATGGGTGGATGGATGGGTGGATGGATTGATGGATAAATGGATGGATGGGTGAGTGGGTGGGTGGGTGGGTGGGTGGATGGATAGATGGGTATGTGGGTGGATGGATGGATGGATGGATGGATAGATGCACAAATGAAAGAATAAAGGATTGACTATGTATAGAGTCGATTAACCTCTCCTAGGGAAATGAAGCAAGCTTATTCTCCCCAGATAGCTCTGCTGAATCTGACTACCTAATGTAAGCTCTTGGAACAGAGGGGACAGATGGAAGTGGGGTGACACAGAGCAACCTCTCACTGCTCTGACAGTGAGGCCCAGGCTCTGCCAGGGCTGGCCATGTCCCCTGCACCTGTACACAACTAGACTTTGGTCATGAATTGACTCTAAGGCACTAGGGGCACAACTTGCCGGGGCAGGGGTGAAGGGTGTTGCTCTTCTTATGTGATGGTTCCTATGGCCCAAACTGAGTCGTGTGGGGGAAGGAGCCATAGGACAGTGGAGTTTCTAGGGATTCTTGCCTGTGAAACTGCCCTGTGGGTCCCTGCTTTCTACAGTAAATGTTTTCCAGGCAGAGGCATGATCTACCCCCAGGTTCCTGAAGCCTGTAAGAGGTCAGGAGGCTGAGGCAGCGAGAGCCAGAGGGACAGCCCCAGAGAGAGTGTCCCTCCATTGATCCCTCACCCGTAGAGAGGAGCCTCAAGCACCACTTCCTCTTTCTCAGGGGATGGGAGGAGTGCCACCACACATTCCTGTGCCTTGCAGATCTCTCCGGGCTGGAGTCTTGAAGAGGGAGGGGAGATAGGCAGGGACATGTGGGGGTAGGACATGAGGTGTGCATGTGTCTGAATGGTGGATGGGTAAGGGGGCCAACAGACACCCCTTTCTTCTACACTGAGGAGACAGCAACATCACCTCCTGCTGTCTCGTTCATCTCAGTGAATGGCATAGAGGTGATAACTGGTCCCTCTGTTGGGCTTGGTGCTCAGCTTAGGGGACTTGAGACCTCTTTGCCTTGGTCTTCCCTTGCCCTTCATTTCATGAGAAAGTGAACCCCGTGGGTATAGAAGGAAGCCCAGAGGTGTGGGGACCCTCTCCACTTGGAGTGGTAGGAAGTGGTGGTTCCGTGAGGTCAGCCTGGAGAGCTCTTGGTCCCGGAGACATCGGGCCGAGGGGGCGCTGGGTATGGACACTGGCTGCAGGCAGCCCGATCCCCTGCCAAAGATGCCACCAAGAGCTCTGAGTAAGAACCCACCTCCCTCCCTCAGCCTTCTTTGGAATGATGCTCAGTGGCCAAGCAGGTACCAAAGGATAAATGTGCTGTATTAACATGACTCCTAACGATCAACGCACTGCAGTAGTAAGCACATCATAGATACATAGAATATTCTCTATAGAGTCCGAACATAGATATAAAATAAGTTATACTTGTTTCTATTTTCCATCACAGTAGGAGTAGAGCATACAAAGTGATTGGTTCAGTGGCCACAAAGCAAGCCAAGGGAGAGACCGCGGAGGAGGGCGTGGGGCACTGAGAATGGCAGGGATGTGCCAAGGACGTGGCCGCATCGCTGGGGCTCCCGCCGGGAGCCAGACCTCAGACCCCTCACGTTAGCCTTCTGAGCATTAGCAGGAGGCCCCACGAGATGAGGGCTGGTGGCTGCATTCGAGCTGGGACCATCCCCACGCAAGCAGCCTCCCGCAGGCCAGCCCACCCTCCCGCCGGTGCTATCAGACTTCTGTGATTTTAGGAACATGGGCTACATAGCCAAATGGCACGGTGTGCTTCTGGGACATGACAGATGGCCAGACCGACGGCCCACTGAGTGCCAGCTGGCCCTCCTCCCCCAGCAGCCCGCCCTGGGAGGCTGGGGTGTGCCCCACATGCTCAACTTGTCCCCGTGGCTGGGTGGCGGCTAGCAATGCTGGGGTCCTGTGCCCGTCCCTGAAGCAAATGGAAGGGTCTGAATCCTCTCTCTGCCGCGTGTGACCTCTGTGACTTGGGGAAGGTCACCTCAACTCCTGAGTCTCAAGCTCCTTATCTGTAAAGTAGCAGGGGGTTGGTATGTGATGCTCCCCTCCTGGCGGGGGTGAGGGCCAAATGGGATAAGGGATGTGAGGTGCCCCCCTACCGCTCCCGGCACACGGGAGGGGCTGGATCAATGGCAGAAGGGTCTGAGCATCCAAACATCAGGGCTGGGTGGAAAACACACGAACCTCACAAAAATCTGTGGAACAAAGCCACTTCGACTGGCTTTGAGTTGAGGATTTCGGGCAATTTCTTTGCCTTCTTTCCTCCCAATTTGTTCTCTTTTCTCTCCGGGTCTGGGATTCTTTGACATGACATAGGGGTAGGGTTCAAGAACGGGTCTGTGCGAGCAGACAGAGTTTGAGCCCAGGGAAGCACAGAGCTCATGGCCCTGTCTCTTCAAGTCTGGACCCAGCCGAGGATGCCTCCTTCCACAAGTCCCCCACCCCCGCAGCAACCCCTTCCCTCGCACCTCTCAGCCCTGGAGCATTGCTTCCCACTGGGAAGCCAAAGAGGGGGAGACAGCACCCAAAACAGTGCAGTGCCTACTAAACGAGAAGCCTTTTCCATCTGCTTCAAGCCTGGAGGAAGGTGGGCCCCCCGTGGGTGAGCAAACTGTCTCTGTGGGGGAAAGCAGGTCTCTGAGTGGCAGGAGATGGGAAGGAAAGAGGGATGGAGACCCAGGCTTGAGCCTGGGGCCCTGGGAGCACTCCTGTGCTCCTACCAATGCTGAGAACTTGGAGATGTGTCCAAAGCCCAGCCCAGAAGCCTGGGGGTCCCTGCAGTACAGTTCTTAAGATCTGTGTGTGCGAGTGTGTCTGTGTCTGTGTGTGTATGTGTGTGTGTGTCTCCTGCTCTCCCATCTCCTCGAACCCCTGCTGGCTCTGAACCTCCTTCGCCCATCACTCGGCCACTTTCCTCTTGGACGGGGGCAGCAGGTGGGCGGGCAGCTCGTTGGGCAGCTCATGCCCCTCCAGCTTGACCTTGATGAGGTGGTTGGCCAGTGCGAACTCCTCGTCGTCTAGCATGCCGTCCTTGTCAATGTCAGCCAGCTTCCAGATCTTGCCCAGCACGCTGTTGGGCAGCTTGGAACGCACCATCTCCTTCTTGGCGTTGGCCCCTGTGATCTTGCCGTCCACCGGCGACAGGGTGTAGAAGATCTCGTCGTACATGGGCTTGTCCCTGGCCACCACCCACTCGGCGTCATCGATGCCCTCTCCAGCCCCCTCCCCATAGCCGTGCCCGAAGGGGCCGTGCAGGGTGCCTTCAAACGCTCCGCCCTTCACCATCTGGATGGGCCGCTGCGTCTCCTCCTGCCGCACCAGCACCATGAGCTGGGCAATGTCGTGGGCTAGCATGTCGTCCACCACCTCCAACAGCTTGCTTTTCAGGGGCTGGAATTTGCTAAAGTCCTGGGCCTGCAGTTGGTCCTGGGGAGAGGGAGAGAAAAGAAAGTAGGGATAGAACACCAGGGAAGGAGAGCTTTCCCCTTGCTGGGGATGCTGCCTTCTGTGAATGTTGGAATGTTCCCAGCCATGGAAGCTAAAAGGCCGATCACAAAATAATAAAATACTGAAAGATGTGAGAGAGGAGGAGGAAAAAAAAAACACAAAACAGCGCATTGGCCCTGGGTGTAATTTTGCAGGAGAAAACAGGTGCAGGGGCTGGGGAAGAAAAGGAAATTGAACCAGTACTGGTTTGCTCCATTTAGCTGGATTCCCTTTAATGCTCTGGAAAACAATTAGAAGCCTCTTTCGCTAGTTCTGGCTACTGAAGGGTGGTTTCTGAATGCTTTGGCCTCCGAGCCAGGGGCGTGTGCGTCTCTCTGCTTCGGGGCTGGTCCTGAGTGCACCGCAGGGGTCTCGCTGGGGGATCTCACTCTGCAGGGCCCCTGAGGTAGGAACATCACCTTCTATCCCCATGTAGGGAAGGAAAACCGAGGCAGAGGCAACTGAACACCAATTTTAATAGAAGCCACGGCTCACCCCCAAACCAGCGATTCTTACTCAGGACGCTCATGAGAATTACGTGGGGAGAGTTCAACTATCAGCTCCTCCCCTGAGGGTTCGGACACAGTGGGCGCAGGCAGGCATGCAGAGCCCATAAAAGCTCCCCTCCCTGGCTTGCCCTAACACCCCCTCCACACAGTAAAAGAAATATGTTCCTCTTTGCACGTCTCTGCGATTTTGAGAGGTCCCGGGTTTGGAACACTCAGCTCCCTGGCCTTTTCGGTGACAAGGTGAGAGCTCTCTGCTCCTGCCCTGGCTCTGGGCACAGCATCTCAGGACACGGGGCGCAGGGGAAGCCTCAGGGACAAGCACATCGAGTTCACTGCAGAAAAATTTAGAAAACACCCACAGCTACATTTCAAGAGTGAGTGTTAGCTTGAGCATTTCTCACCTCCCTTCCAAGGCAGGGCTGAACCCGGGAGGGGAGTGGGGGCAGGGGCTGGGGGCTTTCCTCCTGCCCTCGGGGCACAACCTCCCAAGGTCCCTGGCCTCTCTCCCAGCCCGTCCACAGCTACGTGTGTTTGGTGGGCCCCCAAACAGGCATCCTAATGTCTTCCAGGGGGCGCGGTGGGTACCCCCTTCCCCCCACACATATGCCCTGCCAGGATGGCCATTTCGGTGACTGGTTCAGCGTCCCTAACAACAGATCCTAGCGTGGGACTGGCAAATAGATGAGAAGGTGAAATCATTTATAACGCGAAAGGATTCCTCCCATTAGAAATAGGGTCCTACGGGCCCTTTTGCATGTTATCTTCCCAAATGCTGGCTTGCAGATCATGACACTCTCAGAAGGAGAGGCTAAAAGTGGGAAGCATTCCAAGTCACAGCTGAGTGGCGAACCTGAATTATGTTAAAGTGATTCTGAAATCAGTAACTGGCTCCTAGTCGGTGGTTATGGGAACGAATGGTTACATGAACAAAGGCATACTTTGAATGTCTACTTTTTTCTCTCTCTGTTTTAGCACATAGAAACTAAAAATGCCTATTTGTGACCCTACTGACCTTCTGAACCTCCAGTCTTAAACTGAGAAACGAGTTCCCAAGCCCACGATCAAAATCAGCAACAGGAGCACAAACACTCTTACTGTCACATCTGTTGCTGTTCTTAAAAAATGCCCTACTTCTTAGAAACCTTTTATTTTTAAATAATTGTAGAACCGCGAGATGTTGCAAAAATTGTGCATACAGGTAGGTCCCTGGTGTTCACCAGCCAGCTTCAGCAAGGCCCCAGTGGTGACCTGTCACCAAACTGGACATTGCAAGTTTTGAGCGCATAGTCTGTGCCAAGCTCTGTGCTAAGCACCTTGCAAATATTGTCTCACGGATGCTCATGACATCTACAGAGGTGGGTGCTTCTGGGGCCTCAGACTACAGAAGAAGAGACAGAAGTTCAGAGAGGATCCAGTTAGTATGGTCTGGTGGTTTCCTGCTTGGACTGTGGGGACAGCTCCCGGCTCTTCTACTAGCAGCCTGTGTGAGCACCACTCTCAGAAAACTGCCGGCAATTAATTACAAAGGTTAGTTACCTTTGTAAACCCCAGTTTGCTCATCTGTAAGAGGAGGATGAAAAGGTCTCCCTCAGAGGACTGCTTCGGGAATAACATGAGAAACCCAGTGTTATGGCCCCTGGCCCAAGACAGAGGCCTATGGCATACCCCGAGGATGACAAGCCCCTGTGAGGACTTCTGCTTCTCCATGGCTTGTGTCCCACATTGCTCCTAAGTGGGAGCTCAGGCATAAACGTAAGCACTTGAGGGTCTGCAAACCCCTTGTCAGGCAATATCCCATTTCACACGGCATGGTGGGGACTTCAAGCCTGCGGTGGCCATGATGGGGGGGGAGGTCGTGCACTGGCGGTGTCAGGCCCCAAATATCATGGATGCCCCTGTCTCACTGGGAGCACCGGGGCTCCGTGTGCTCCCCAGGCCCAGATAGGACACCTGCTGGGCCAGTGGCAGCCCAGTGGGGAGGGCAGACCTGGGGCCATCTCCTCACCTTCAGAGGAGGGTCAGCTTCCTTCTGGGGCCTCCAAGACTGGCCTTCTCCATTGTCAGGCCGCTCGGCCAGCTCACATGACATTGTCCCTTGTCCCGGAGCCCCCGAACCCTGGTTACCTGCATCCTCTTGAGGTTGGGAAAGTCCCCAGGTGAGATCTGGTGCTCCCGCTCGATGCGGCCGTAAATCTCAGCCAGGTTGTTCACCAGCTCCTTCTTCTTATTCTCCTTCCCGAACACTGACGGCATCTCCTTCTTCAGGGAGCTGATGATATACGCGTGCACCTGAGACACGGGGGCAGAGAGAAACCTCCGGATCCAGGCCTCCCCTCCAGGGGGTGGCTCTCACCCATCTCTGCCCATGAATCCCTCCTCCTGCTGCTGCTACTTCTGTGATCACTGATGTCTCGCCCCCTCACCCTCCCTTGCCCCTTCCAGCACGAGCCGTTTTCCTGATCACCGGGGAAGGGCGAGATTACGGGGAGGTACAGCCAAAGTGGCAGTAGGCACAGCGATACTGCCGATGGGGTTGGTGACAAGGGAGATGACGACAGCTAACATTGCCAGAGCGCTCTGAGATGCCAGACACTGTGATGGGGTTGCTCCGTTTCCTTTTTCACTCTGTCCTCCCAGCCTTTCACGGCAGAGCAGTGGAGACAGGCATAGAGAGAGCTCGCCAGGGCTGGGATCACAGTTGGACAACCGTGGAGGTGGGCTCCTGTCTGGCCACCTGACACCCGGGCCTGTGGCCATAACCATCAGGCTATCCTGCCCCCGGCTGCCCGAGTGGGCCCAGCTGGTGCCCACGACCCAGGGGCTCTAGAAGGTGGCCAGGCGGTGGCTCAGGGTTGCAGGTGGTGGCCCCCCTGCCTCCCCGCTCTCGGCACAGACCCTCCCCCGCCCAACCCGCATGTCTCCCAGGGGAGAGCCTCACCTTGGCCAGCCTGGCTCTCTTGATGAGGTCATTGAGCTTGCGCAGAGCAGCATTTCGGGGCAGACTCTGAATATCTCTGAACAGGTCCTGCTCCTCGGCCTCGAAGAGCTTCCGGTTGTCGGGGATGAGGAGCGGGTGGGACCAGAAGGAGCCGATGTAGACCCGGATCACCTCCGGGGTGTTCACGATCTTGCCCAGGGACCACATGAGGGCCCCGTAGACCCGCATCAGCTGCTGCGTCTCGATCTGGTCGGCCTTGTTCAGCACCACCCGCATCTTGTCCTCGTGGTTCTTGAGCGCCTTGATGACCTCGGAGAACTCGTCGGAGATGTCCAGCTTGTGGGCGTCGAAGAGCAGGATGATGCGGTCCACCCGTTCGGCGAACCACTCGAGGACAGCCGCGAAGTCGTACCCTGTGGCAGAGGGACGGTCAGGAGGCGGCGCCTCAGGGCACAGGGAGGGGTGCGGGCAGAGGAAGCCAGCTCTGCCGACACAGCACGGCCTTGGTGTCAGAGCCGGGCTCCGACCTCCGCGCCTCCACAGGCTCACTATTTGACCTTGAACATGTTGTTCTGTATCTCTAAGCCAGCATTTCCCTCACCTATAAATGGGCATATCAATAGCGCCTAATGCATGGACTTCTAAGGACCAGATATACTCAGAGCCCAGCACGAAGTGTAATAATAATAACATGATTATTCCCACAGAGTCGTCTTACTCGGGCGGAGGGGACCTCACCACCCAGGGGCAGGGTTCAGGAAAGTGCTTTGGGGCCAGGCTCTGCCCAGCAATGAGGTAGGGGCTCAGCCAGTGCCACCGAGGGACTGTGGCACTGTGACTCAGCCAGGACCGCCCTGCTTGTCGGAGGCAGGCCCTGGGGCACGGTACTGCTCTCCAACCCCAAGGTCAGTGCTTGCTCCGGTTGGTGAGATGTTGACGTCACAGCCTCAACCCACCCCCCGCCCCCACAGCACCCCATGACAGAGGCACTGTGAGGAGTCGTGCATAGGGCTGTGGGGGGGAGGGGGCGGACCACGATCAGAAGTCACGTCTCCCCATCCCAAGTCAGGCCCTCTTGCCACCCTTCCATGGGCTCAGGAAAGCAAAGGGGCAAAAGGGGCAGAGAGGCTGTGGAGAAAAGAGGCTCCCCCACCTCCGACTCTCTCCAATCCCCCAAGGCACCAGCCATGCAAGAAGGGGGTGGGGCAAGAGCAGCACCAGGTCGTGTCACCAGCAGAGGACGATCCCCAGTCTATTCCTGTCCCCTTGGCTGAGTGAGGTGCCCCTCGGTGTTCTCAGGATGTGCTCTGAAGGGGTCACCTGAGAGCACTGGCCTGGGAAGCCCACTTCTAGTTTCTGATCGGCCATTAACTTGCTGTGTGTTCTTGGGCAAATAGCCTTCTGTCTCTGGTCTCTGGTCTCTTTGCCTGTCAAAGCAGGGTGAGGGGGTGGATTGGAAGATCTCTGAGCTTCCCTTTTCCCTGCTTCAAGACTAGAGGTGGAGGGTGGAGAGCACAGCAGGATGGATGTTGGGCACACCAAGGAAGCCCTCGCAGGATGGGGAGGAAGGAGGCTGGGGGCCTCTGTCTTCAACACCTTGGGGTACCCCTGTGAAGTCCGCTCCTGCCTGAGGACCAGCGGACAATTCTGGGAAGCTTTTCTGGGATTTTAGAAACACAGAAGCCTCCTATTCGTTGTTCTGCTTTCCTGAATCTGCGTGCTCTGACAGGTGCTGTCAAATCGCAACGTCAGCAACACTAGGTGCCTTCTGCCCAGGTTTGGCTGTGAGTTCCCTGAGGATCAAGCAGGGAGGGCGTGGGCTTCCTCTGAAGCTCAGCCTCCGGCGCCCGGCTGTTCAGAACCCAGCAGCCTCCAGGACGGGTCACTGTGCCCGGGACTGGGCTTATACACATCCAGGAACGGGAACGTCCGAAAGGCACCAGCTGGAAGAGGGCATGGGACTAGGTCTCTCATTTATTTTCTGTGTGCTCTTAGCAAATGTGAACCTCAGCTTTCTCAGCTGTAAAGTGGGGATAATAACACCCAACAGTGAGGGGTCCATGGCAGAGCCACGGCAATAAGGTCTAAAAGCGGAGGGAGGGCCTGGATCTGTCTGGGGGCTCTGCCCTCACTTCCAGGGTAATAGGCCCCCTTCCCCCCGGTGGTCCCGGGAATGGTGCCGAGACCCCCCCCAGCAAGAGCTCCTGAGCACCTGCAGCAGCACGAGGACTCGTGACACAGGAGGTAGTAGGTAGAGGGACACTTGAGCCCCAAGACACTGAGCAGCAAAGCGGGTTCCCAGAAGCCCTGGGCTTACGTGTAGCCAGTCTGCGGGCTCCCAGAGATCCTGTCTGCAGGCATCAGGCCCAGAGACTGGACAGCCTGCGGGATCTGAGGCTCTCCCTACTCACCCCCAGGCTCCAGAGGACTGGAAAGGAAGCATTTCCAAGTAATGCCAGGCAGGAGGAAATCAATGAGACGAACACAATAAGCTGGGCCACTTCCTGATCACCCCCCAGCTTCCTGCAGCGGCCGGGTAACTTAGGGAGCTGACTGCGCGTTTCTTTGTATTTTCAGCCACACCATCCATTTGAGCCTCCTAAGAGTCCGCATGCCAGGAGGGACACAGGGTGCACACATCTTCCAGGGCAGGGAGGGGACAGAGAGCTCAGGGGCCGGCCAAGCTCACACAGGTGGGACTGGAACCCAGACCCTTGCCTCCTGTCCACACCCCCTTCTTGGGCAGAGCCATGTGTGAGGCTAGAGCCCAGATGATGGAGCGCATGAAAGGTCCTGTCTCGCCCCGAAAGATCTCTCGAGGTTTAAAGACATCTCAGCAAGAGAGAAATAAGAGTGCACCAACTTTCAAAATGTGGGAAGAGTTCAGATGACCAGGGGGAGCAGATGTCACACTGCATGCCTCCTGGAGGTAACCTTGAAAGTGGCCTGACAGACGCATCACAGGCCTCCGAGGACCCCAAGGCTGCCGGCCAGCCCTCGTGATGGTGTCAGGACTCCGCGGCCCAACCCCTCTACCCCCCACCCGGGGCGCGTGGTACCCACACAGCCCCAGGCGGACAGCACAGAGTTAGGGCCCAGACGTCCCTAAGTGCGGGCCCCACTCCGGTGAGAGTCCTGGGACTGCAAGCCCCCCCCCAGAGGAACTGTAGGGGAGAATTCTGCCCCAATGGCACTCCCTGCACTCTTCTCGGGCAGGAGATGATCATGTGCTATAAGCCGCTACACTGGGAAGCAGGAGACCTGAGTTCCCATTCCAGCCTTCCGGTCTGGGCGTGGTTTTTACCTGCTGTGGCCCCACTGAGCTCACCTGTATGGGAACGGGTCCCCTTGGAGGGATGTGAGCACCATTCCCAAGGGATGGCTTCACTAGGGTGGGGCCTGTGGGTATTTCCAGCTGAGAAGGAGCCAGGAAATATGTTCCCAAGTGAGAGGACACTCAGGCTTCCAGAGCCCTCCCACTTCTGTGTCCTTGCTTCTTCCCAGTAATGACCGGGGCTGGGCACACCCCGTCCCTTCCAGGAACTGGCTCCCTGCCCCTCTGCTGCCCATCCCAGTGCATCTTCATCCAGAGACACGTGCCGGATGTCCCTGGCTTCCTTTCTCCCTCTAAGACTCCCTCTCTCAGGCCTGGGCAGAGAGGCCACACCCTGAGCAAGGACCACACTTTTTCTAGCTCTAGTCCGAGGCTTGGGGGCTCCTTCCTGTGAAGCCTGAGGCCTGGGGAGGACTCGGGAGCAGCTCACTTTGCAGCATGTGGCACCCTGAGGTGCCCATGCACCCAAATTTGATAACGCTGCCCCTTTATGCTGGCGAGCCACAGCACTGTGCCTGGCGTGGAGCTCAGTGGATGGAGTGTGGGCTGGATTTCAGGCTCTACACACCTCTTGGCCTGGTGATCTTGAGCAGGGCCCAGTGGCAGGACTACCCCTGGGGCCCTGCCCTGTCCTGAGCTGGCTGGACGAGGGGAAGAAGCACCAAATCCATGGTGTAGCCAAACCCAGAGCGTGGAGGGCCCCAGGCAAGAGGCCATACAGAGAGTGTTTGGTTCCGTGCGTTCGCTTGTGTGTGTGTGTGGTGGGGGCGGGGTATGGAGGGAGGTGCAGGTGTGTGTAGAGAAGAAGGTGTACGTGTGTGTCGGCAGAAACTGCAACTACCGGGTCCTCTGACCGGTGGTGAGCAAGGATGGGAGAGTCTCTGCACTGGAAACTTTCCTGATACCTGAGGGTGTCCAATGCCCTCCCATTCCCAGTCCCCTTGGAGCACAGAGGGCAGCACTCCCCTAGGCTGGCAACACTGTGCTGGTGCCCAGCTCCAGCTCTGGTTTTTATAATAGGCTACTCTTCCCTGTTGCTGCATTTATAGTATGAACTCGGGAAGGCAGAGAACAAATTGGCTTATGTAACCATTCATGGGCCATCACTACCAGAGGTGTGCGTGGGGTAGGAAGGGATAGGAAGGCCAGGCAAGAAAACCAAAAGCACCCAATTTGCCAAGGGCAGCCCCTGAGGTCCAAAGACAAAAAAAGCAGGAGAGAAGATACAAGAATAGGAAAAGAGTGGAATGGGACAGGAGCTGAGGAGGGCAGAAGTCCCTGGAAGTGGGACTGCCACACACAGTTGCACAGGCTGTGCACTGTACGACCACAATGGAGGCCATTCACATAGATCACCCTGGCATTGTGCAACAGGTGGCCCTGGCTGGCAGATAAAGGGGAAAGAAGGGAGCTCACTGTGATCCAGGCTCAGACCTGATGTCTGTGTTTCCATTACCACCTGTAGGTCTCACAAGGTCATGGGATGGGTATCATTATCCCTTGTTACACAAGGGGACACAGGCTCAGGAAGAAAATATGACCTGTTGGGACCCATCCTAGTTCTAAAATCCAGGGCTCCGAACCCAGTCCAGTGCTCTTAAAAACCCTAGAGGCCGGAGTAGTCTCTGGACCCAGCTGTCAGGCTGCATGGCCTTGTAGGATGCCTCCCCCTCACCCCCAGGTGGTTCATATTGAGAAGCTGTGGCTCTCCTGAGCCTTGCTTGAAGGAGATCAGGCTGCCAAGTGTGAAACAGTAAAGCTCCTTTAGGTTTAAACTCAGGGGGAGCTCAGATGAAACTGGGGCGGTGGTGGGGAGGGGCTGGTAAGGAGGGAGCGAGTGTTTAGGGAAACACGTACAAGCCAGAGAGCCGCCAAGCCTCCCTTCCACGGGGCTCGGACAGAGCACCACAGTGCACCCACTCACACAGCCATGGTGGGCCCCCACAGGGCCGAGCTGGGTGCTACCGCTCCAGAGAGCTGCTCTCCTCTGGGCGGAACCTGGGGCAGCCGGCAGGAGTGCTCACGGTGGCCCAGTTCTGACACTGAGGCCTGCACCCAGGCCAGCATGGGGGCACTTGAGCCTCCACTGACCTGTTGCTCCTGAGGCAGGGGGCTCTCCTCCCTGGGGCTCAGGAGCCTGGGGTTCAGCGGGTGCCAGCCCACGCAGGCCATGCCCTTGGAGGAGGGGGCTTCTGGGCCCCACTGTGGTGTTCCAGACATGCTGCAGGACAAATTTGGGCTGGCTGCAGCGCTCAGGGGGCCAAGGGAGGTGCGGGATGGCAGCAGACAGTCACCTAAGGCCACTGCCCAGAGAACCCTGCCAGTCCCAAGCCCTTCCTTCCCAGAGGCTGCCTTCTGAGTGCAGACTTGGCTCCAGCCCAGCCCCTAGCTCCAGGACTGGGGCGGGCGTGGCTTCATCTGCTCTGCTTGCCGGAGACACAGAAAGGGCAGGGGGCTATGTGGGGCACACAGCAGGCTGTGGCCAGAGAGGCTGGGGGGGTGGCAGGAGCTGACTTGAGTTTTGGACAGCATCAGAGATGCTAGAGCTAGAAAAGACCAGTGATGATGGTCTGTTTACTCACGTTTACTGAGCACTTGCTACGTGCCAGGCAGAGCTTGCTGTGTGCCTCTATTATTTCTTTTAATCCTCCAACAATCCTACAAGGTAGATAGAATCATTTTCTCCTGTTTTACGGAAGCATCACTGAGGTAAAGAAAGCTGCTTAAGCTCACTCGGTTAGGATACGGCAGAGGCAGGCTCAGCGCGCTGGTCATCTGGCGCCAGCGATCCGTCTCCTCGCTGCCCGGCCCAGGGACCTCCCTGGTGAGCAGCCGCCCCATATCTGTCCAGAGAAAACAGCTTTCAAAGTGCTGCTGCATACCCCGCTCCCTACTCTCACGGCCCGGAGCGTGCTCCCATGCCCACGTTCCTGGGCTGAAGTTCTCTGCGGGCATTTGTCCTCCCTGCACACAGCACGCACCCCAGGCCAGGGACTGTCAGAACCGTAAGAAGCCAACCAGGGTCTGGCCCAGTCGTGCCTCTTTGGAGGATGAATGAACCCGATGAAGTAAGGCAGATGCTGATGTCTCCTTTTACAGGTGAGAAGACTGAAGCCAGCTGTCTCCTGAGCGACAGTGGACCCAAACTCTCCTCTGGCCCCTGCCTAGGATCGTCCCACACAGCACACGAGGCACTGCCCACTCGTCAAGGTATGGCAAGGACCTGGGGGGTCTATCTCATAGGCTGGAAGCAAGAGAACATACCAGAAAGAACACAGCACAGGGCCAGGGCCGATCCTAGACACTTACCTCGGCTGATCCTCTGCTTCTCCCCCGAGAGGATGCCCGGAGTGTCGATGACACTGATGCTCTCCAGCACGGGGTTGGGCAGCTGGGCACACACGAACCTGTGTGGGGCAAGAGCAAGCCCTCGCTGTCCTCTCGTTGGCTCTCATGAACCCTCCCTCGTCCCAGCCGTGGCACAGAGGTTCAAAAGCCTGGCTGCCTTCCGTGCAGACGCCCAGGCCCTGGGCCAGACTTAGCCCCAGCCCTAGGCCCAGGACCTTGAGGAAGCTCCCTGGGTGACCCTGAGGCAGCCGCAGTCCTCCACTTGCGAACCGCTGCTGTCAGGGACACAGCCACATCCAAACCTCAGTCTCTGCCCCCAAGGAGCCCAGCCTGGTGGGGAGAGGTGTGCACATGGGCAACCACAATAGGAGGGACCAGAGCCCTGAGGGCGGTCAGTGAAGGGCTCAGGAAATCCAAGGTGGAGAGATGACTTTCAGGGACGGCTTCCTGGAGGAGGAGGCATGGGAGCTGGCCTTGATGAATGGTTCATGCCACCCAGGAACACTTATTTGGGCTTCCACATGTCCTGCTGTCAAGATAGTGGTCAAGCCTTGTTAAAGGAAACATTTCTAGGGTTACATCCAGAAGTCTCAAAATACAAATTGGTAGACCTAACTTAGGTCCTTCTTACTTCAAGCCTTCTCTCTTAGATGCCATTTTTGGTGAATAAGGTATCTTATTCTCTCAGGTACACCGGGCCTCCGCTGCCCAGCGAGGTGGCAGCAGAGTCACAGGGGAGGGGAGGGAGGCCAGGGATGCACAGAGGAGAGCATCAGGGAAGGCTGCCCAGAGGAGGCTGGAATGGCTAGGGTGGGGCTGGGTGGGGAGGCAGGGCCCCTCCAACCTTTTCACAAGGGCCTTGAGAGATTCAGATTTTATACTGAGGGCAACAGAAACCCATTTAGGCTGAGGAACATTTTAAGCAAAAGAATGACTCAGTCGGATAGGATGGTTGTCAGCGAGCCCAGTTCGGTTCGTCAAGTACGTGTTGGGGCCTTGTCACGTGCCCAGTGCTGGATTAGGTAATGGGCTGGGAAAGGCCATGACAAAGCCCCTGTCCTATCTAGGCCCATGGCTTCCATTATTCCCGAGGCCCAGCCTCATTCTGGCCCTTAGGCTCTATGGCCCATTCAAGTATTCTACGGAAAATTCCTCATTTTGCTGAAGCTGACATGACCCAGGTTTTGGACACTTGGTGACCAGGCGGTCAGGTGCACGGGGCTGGGTCCGGGTCAGGGGCTGTGGTTAAAGTTTTCCCCAGGCTGAGCTCCTGGAGTGACAGAGGCAGGGGGCTGAGGGTGGGCCCCACTGAGGGGGGCACCAGGTCACGGGAGCCAGAGAGAAAAGGGGACAGAGCAGGCTGGAGAGGGCCTGGCCAGGGAGGCAGGAGGAGGGCCAGGGACCTGAGAGAGAACAGGGGTCTAAAGGGACTGATAGCAAAGAGAGGAGGGGTAAGGGAAGGGTGTGAAGTACCCACTGCTCATGATCACTGAGAGGTCATGATGACCTTCACAGGGGCAGCTGCGATGGGAGAACAGGGAGAAGCGAGGTGGTGAAGCCTGGAAACTTGGCTGTGAAGGGAAGTGAGAACGGGTTAGAGCTGGTAGGGTCCGCCGCGTGGGGTCGGGGTAGCGGGGAAGGCTGTCAAGAGGAAACATTCCCACGTGGAGCAGAGGGGCAGGGGCAGGTGTCGCCGTCACAAAAAGAAGGAATCTCAGAGGGAGCAAAGCGGTCCCTGAGCGGCTGGCCCCCCCAGCACCTGTGGGGAAGGGAGGGGAAAGAGAGAACGCAGCTCTCTGCAGATGGGGCGGGGGCAGGTGACTCAGCGCAGGGACAGATGAAAACTCAATTCAGGGGCTCCATGGATCCTGGCTTCCGTTTTCTCTAGACTAGGAGGCAAGGGCATCTGCTCAAGGAGGCAGCTAAGGTGGTTCCAACACGACCTCTGGGCAGTGGAGCCAGATGCCTGGGTGTGGCTGCCGTGGAGCTCCGCCCCAGCCCCGCCCCCTCCTTCTAGCGGACACGCCCCTCACCAGTCTCAACACCCCTCAGCTCAGCTCTGGTGCTCCCTAAGAATAGCGCAAGCCTCCCAGCGCCCTGTGTTCTGGCCCAGGGCTCCTGCAGCAAGCCGTGTTCTTTCCTTCCTCTCCACTTGTTGGTTGGTTTTTTTTTTCCCCCCAGTTTTCTCTACCTGAAATCTCCCTCTCCCCCCACCTTTTCACCATCATTTCACTCATCACTCATGCCTCATGAGTCCTCTTGCCTTGGAGAAGGATATTCCTCTTACCCTATATCACAGATGGGAGAAGTGAAGCACAGAGACATTAGATAATCTGTCTAAGATCCATGGTGCTCTG
>CM053610.1:96321052-96350944 GCA_028646535.1 Procyon lotor | reverse complement strand
CTGATATAAGGATTGCCACCTCAGCTTTCTTTTGATGTCCAATAGCATGGTAAATTGTTTTCCACCCCCTCACTTTAAATCTGGAGGTGTCTTTGGGTCTAAGATGAGTTTCTTGTAGACAGCATATTGATGGGTCTTGTTTTTTTATCCATTCTGATACTCTGTGTCTTTTGATTGGGGCATTTAGCACATTTACATTCAGGGTAATCATTGACTGATATGAATTTAGTGTCATTTTATTGCCTGTAAGGTGACTGTTAACTGTATATTATCTCTGTTCCTTTCTGTTCTATGTTTCTTTTAGGCTGTCTCTCTGCTTAGAGGGCACTTTTCAATATTTCCTGTAGGGCTGGTTTGGTGTTTGTGAATTCTTTCAGTTTTTGTTTGTCCTGGAAGCTTTTTATCTCTTCATCTATTTTCAGTGACAGCCTAGCTGGATATAGTATTCTTGGCTGCATATTTTTCTCATTTAGTGCTCTGAATATATCATGCCAGTCCTTTCTGGCCTGCCAGGTCTCTGTAGATAGGTCTTCTGTCAGTCTAACATTTCTGCCTTTGTATGTTACAGACTTCTTGTCCCAAGCTGCTTTCAGGATTTTCTCTTTGTCACTGAGACTTGTAAGTTTTACTATTAGATGACGGGGTGTAGACCTATTTTTATTGATTTTGAGGGGGCTTCTCTGTGCTTCCTGGATTTTGATGCTTGTTCCCTTTGTCAGATTAGGGAAATTCTCTACAATAATTTTCTCCAATATACCTTCAGCCCCCGTCTCTCTTTCTTCTTCTTCTGGGATCCCAATTAGTCTAATATTGTTGCATCTTATGGTATCACTTATCTCTCGAATTCTCCCCTCGTGGTTCAATAGTTGTTTGTCTCTCTTTTTCTCAGCTTCTTTATTCTCCGTCATTTGGTCTTCTATATCAGTAATTCTTTCTTCAGCCTCATTTATTCTAGCAGTGAGGGCCTCCATTTTTTATTGTACCTCATTAATAGCTTTTTTTATTTCAACTTGGTTAGATTTTAGTTCTTTTATTTCTCCAGAAAGGGATTTTACTTCTCCAGAAAGGGATTCTCTAATATCTCCTATGCTTTTTTCGAGCCCTGCTAGCATCTTGATAACTGTCATTTTGAACTCTATTTCTGACATATTACTAATGTCCGCATTGACTAGGTCTCTAGCCATCAGTACTGTCTCTTCTTTTTTTTGTGGTGAGTTTTTCCACCTTGTCATTTTATCAAGATAAGAGTAGATGAGTGAGAGAGAAAAATACTGTGGAGTTCTGCAGTTTTCACTGATTAACTAGGTCTTGGCTGGATATTCTCGTTGATCTTCTGGGGGAGGGCCCATTGTCGTGATTCTCAAATGTCTTTGCCCGAGGTGGAATTGCACCGCCCTTGCCAGGGGATGGGCCAAGCACTTTGCTCGATTCGCTCTTGAGGGTCTTTGTTCCCTGAGCACTTTCCATACAGCCCTGGAGGCCGGGAATGAAAATGGTGGCCTCCCAGGCTCCTGCCCCAGGAGCCGACTGCTGGGCACCCTGCTTCTCAGCACGCCCTCAGAGGAAGCAATCACTCCCGTCTCCCTTGTCTGTGGCCTGCACTCTATGCTCAGCTAGCCTGTGGCAGAATGCCTCTATCTGTGGTGCATGTGGCCCCGGCTGGAGTCCCCAAACCCAGCAGATTCCTGCTGCATGCTCCTGCACCACTCCTCCCAGAGGAAGAAGGAGGGGGTGTCTCTGGAGCTGCCTCCCGTGGGGTCCCCGCTTGAAGTGCAGCAGCCTGACCGTGTCTCAGTTCATATAGTCCAAGGTAAGCCTAAGTGGGCATGGTGTTGTGTGGCTCCTTCTCTGCCACCGGCTTCTCCACCCCTATACTTGGGAGCTCTACTGTGCTTGGCAACACCCCTGGTCCCTCTGTGACCCCATGGGTCCTGAAGCCACACTGTTCCCGCAAGGGCTAGACCCCCTGCTTAGCCTCTGGAGCGATGTCCCTCAGTGCAGCAGACTAAAATTCTAATTTTGTGCTCCATGGCTCTGCAGCTGCTGGGAGCCGGCCACTCCCCCCCAAAGGTCTCTCTTCCCATCGCTTTGGATTCACTTTTCCCACATGTCCTACTTTCAGAATGTGGTTGATTTTCTGCTCCTAGAATTGCTGTTCTTCCTCTCTTCTCTCTCTTGTTGGGTTTGCCGGCTTTTAGAATGGTTTGATAACTATCTAGCTGAACTTCTGAGATCCAACACTATCTCAGCCTCCTACACCTCTGCTGTCTTGCCTCCTTCCTAGATTTTTTTATTTACTGAAGTTTAACATTGTTTTATAGTAAAAGCTATTGATTTTATTCTTTATGATTACTACACTAAACTTAGAATTCCTCTGCTCAGAAACTTGAAAATTTTTTTCTCAAAGTTGTCCTTTAGTTTGACATTTTTCTATGTAACTTTTTTTTTTCTATGTAACTTTTTAATTCATCATTATCTTTGTTGTTGTTGTACAAAGTTATGGGATGGTTCCAGATATTTGAGCAGTTTTCCGTTAAATAATTTTCCATTCTCTTTTCCATGGCAAATCTTCTTAAAGATAAATTAGTACAAGCAATTGAAGTACCTAAAGCCTATTTCAGAATTATATGTTCTGTTGCAGTAAGTGGTTTGTCTATTTTTAGCAACATGCCATTAAAATCACTGTGATCTTATGATACATTTTAATACCTGGTATGAATATTCCCACCTCCCTTACTTACGTGATTTTTAAACTTTCTTAGATATTCTCTTTCCTCTTGTTCTCATTGTTTTCCCCCTCTCTCACTCTCTCTCTTTTCTGTAAAGCAACTAGGCTGTGGTTCCCAGGCAACATCATACCATCAATATTTCACATATCCTAGAAAGCTAGCCAAGTGATTAAGTTGGAATGGATGCTAATATTCAACCCCACAGAAATTCCATTAATTGAATTAGCTCATGGTGGACATAGAAGTCATTTGCAGAATTGTTGTCAACAATAATAAAAGCTCTATTTCAAAGTTATCTGTTCCGTTTTAGTGATCATCGATGCAAGATGAGTATTTTTGCATATATGTCTTCATCCATGGTTTTTTTACTTAATATATTTTATATAAATGGAATTATTGGGAACATTATTAATGCTTTTGGTAGTTATCACCAAATTGCTTTTCAAAAGAACTACATCAATTTATATCCCTATCACAATGATACCAGAGTTCCTAAGTTTTTTTTCCTCTCTAGCACTGTATGTTATTAATTAAAAGTATTCACCAATGTGGGAAGTGGACAATGATTTTTCATTTTTTTAAAATTAGTAGATGCATTATTACAAAAAAACTTGAAATTTTTCTTGTGTTTATTAACTATGTATATTTCTGCCATAATTGTCTATTTTTGTTTGACCTTCATTTTTCTAAAAACATTTTATGTTTTTCTCATTGTTTGGAAAAGAACCCCTTATTTGCAATAAGGCCATTAATCTCTCATGTGTTTATTTATCTAGAGTAATTTTAAAGAAATTTTGTCAACTCCCTTCTGTTTTCTTCACTCTTCTGCAAAATGGAATCATTAGGTTTTTTTCTTTTTAATCAGAATCTCATGGAAAGTATAAATTAATTTAAGAAGATGAATACCTTCTTAGTATTTACTCTTTCCATCCAAGATAGGGTGACTTCCCATTTATTCAAATATCTTCTACATCTCTATAAACTGTTCATAGTTCCCATCAAACAGGTCAAAACATTTCCATTAAGATTATTCTGTTATTTTGGGGTGCCTGGATGGCTCAGTGGGTTAAAGCCTCTGCCTTCAGCTCAGGTCTTGATCTCAGGGTCCTGGGATCAAGCATCTCAGAATCCTGGGATCAAGCCCCATGTCGGGCTCTCTGCTTGGCAGGGAGCCTGCTTCCCCCGCCCCCGCCTACTTGTGATCTCTCTGTCAAATAAATAAAATCTTTTAAAAAATATTATTCTGTTTTTTATATTTTTATTGTTATTCTGGATGAGCTATTTCTATCATGATAACTTCTGACTGCTTATTGTTACATATAGGAATGTCATGGGGCGCCTGGGTGGCTCAGTGGTTAAGCCTCTGTCTTCAGCTCAGGTCATGATCTCAGTGTCCTGGGATCAAGCCCCACATCAGGCTCTCTGCTTAGTGGGAAGCCTGCTTCCCCCTCTCTCTCTAACTGCCTCTCTGCCTACTTGTGGTCTCTCTCTCTCTCTGTCAAATAAATAAATAAAATCTTAAAAAAAAAAAAAGGAATGTTATTACTTTAAAAAAATTTGTCTTAAGTATTGTTTTATTTAATACTCATTAATGTAATAATTTCTAGTTTATTCTTAGGTTTTCTAGTTATATAAGGATCATGCATCTAGTGTTTTCCCTCTCCATTAATGCTATTTTAGTTTATAATTATATTTCATATTTTGGATTTTCAGAACAATGTTGAAAATTTAAAGAAAGAGCATTCTTTAATACTATTATAAATAGGGTGCCTGGGTGGCTCAGTGGGTTAAGCCTCTGCCTTCAGCTCAGGTCATGATCTCTGGATCCTGGGATCGAGTCCCGCATCAGTACTCAAATAATTCCTTTATTATCAAATGGTAAGGTTGTTTGAAAATTTTCTAATATTATTATTAATGCTATAGAAAATATCTCTATTAGTTTAATTTGTTCACATTTCTGTTACTCTCCATTGTGTAAATTATGAATAATTAAAATTGGATTTCTGGATAAAAGATGATAGACATTTTTAAACTGGTGATATGCCTTATCAAATTTTCCCCAAGACAGGTTATCCTATTAAATAGTATTTTGTTGTTTTAGTTCATACATTATTGTCATCTGGGTATTATGTTTTGATGATGGGATATGGGTTTTTAATTTTTCCCAATTATTCTAGCATCAAATAATAATAATAATACTGATTCCCTATTGATTTGAAGCATTATGTCACTACATTGAATGTTTTTTTCAAGTTATATATTTTTAGACTTCTAGATAAAATTTCCTTTTTATCAGTACTCTTTTTAAATGTTGTTTTATCTTTATCGTTTATATTAATAATTTATAGTGCTAGTTTCCCTCCAATTATTATTTTTCAAAATCTTTTAAATTATAAAAATAAAGCCCATCAATTTACCGTTAAAAAAAAAAAAGAGCATTCTTGTTTTGCTCCCAGTTCCTAGATATCTAGATTTTTCTTTCTATGCTCCCTTGGCTTGGGAGGTGTGACCTCTGTCAACACTTTTCTCTTTTTTGTCAGATAAAAAATATTCTACTAAAACAGAGCATCTAGTATATGGCCTCCTCTCAGATTTAACATACATATATTTGTGTGTATAGAGAATCCTATATACCTAGTTACATGTATATGTTATGTACTCCAAGTGTTCTTGTTTAGAAGCCTGGGTAGCTGGTGATGCAAGTAGAAATGAGACCTTGGGGAGTTATCTAGTGACGGCCACCAGAATACTGAAGCACTTCTCAGTATCTTCTCAAAGGATGCGAGTATCCTCTCCCAGGATGGGAGAGAATTCACATGTTAGAGAGACACGAGATCTAATTTATGGAAAACTTAGTGCGAGTCAACACTTAGATGTAGTTGCCAAAAATAGCTATAAGGTTCGAGCTGCCTGAAGACAAACACAGGAAATGATGACGGTCGGTGTTCGCCAAGAGCCTGATACGTCGCAGTCATGAGGCTAGGTGCTTTCACACGGATTACTCATGTCATTTTCACGACGATAGTTCAAAGTCTCAAAACTGAAGCTTAGGCCCTAAAATAAAGCAGAACAGGGGATGCGCTAGAGTTTTTATGAAGTGTAGGGTCCTGAGCTGAAATGGTATACTGCAGATGTGGCCTGGTGTGGCACATCTAACAGTGAGGGAGGGAGTCCTTACATTGTACTGTGAAGCATTTAAGGAACTAAAATTTTTAAAGCTATCCTAGAAGGGCTGTCACATGAGGGCAAACACTATGGATCGAGGGTGAGCCAAAAACAATCAATCTGTTGCCGTGATATGACCCGCTTACAGAATTCATTACTATCTGTCTGCATGCCGATAATTGTGACCATTCATCTCTCCAGCCCAGGCATTCCCTGAGTGTCCTGTAGGGAGCACACACTCAGTCCCGGGGGGTACTGGGGCCTAGGGGATCCTCAAAGACATTTCCATGAGCACTGAATCCAATCTTACGGACTAATCATGACCATTACTTTAACAAAATGTTTTGAGTGCTGATTATGTACTAACCCTTGAACTAAATATGTTGTATTCATTGAACACAATATTGGCCGAATTCTTCCACTAATCTTCCCAGTATGTGTGATTACTATGTTGTAGATGATTAGAGTGAGACCAGCAGAATAAGTTAGTTCTCAAGCTATCCGCCTGAAACCAGTATCCGAAGGGTTGATGGAACTAATGAGCCCAGCTATAACTTTTTACCCAGATCTTTTTCATTTGCCTTTAAGGTTGCTTGACTCTCCTTGGGGAGGCAGATTTTGGGTATTGCTCTTCTATCTCCACGTTTGACCGCCTCTTGAATAATCTCCTTTCTGCATGCTCCAGGTCCCAGTGATTGTTCCTGCCGCTCATCCGGCAGATGAACTTGGGTTCGGTTATACAACCTGTAAATGGTGGTATCAGGTTCAAGCTTCTGGGTTCATCTGGCTCCAAAGGTAAGCTCTTTCTAGGACACAAATGGCACAGTTCCAGAGAGGGCAGATCAAGGTGAAAGGCAACATGCATTGGGGAAGCCCAGACATGCGGACGCTCTAGGTGGCTAATGTTTTTACGGCTGCTGTCTCGTTCCAGAAGCCTATCAGAATTATGCTTTTCAGTTAAAGAGATGTTCATTTTTTTCATGTTTTGAAAGGCGCACACAAACCGTGCCATGGAACTGTAGGAGGACAACCTGTTTCAACACCAATCCCTGCCATGTGCCCGTTGAAGACTTTCACCTACACAACTCCCTAAAAGCCGTTGTTTTCTGGATGTAGAGAAAGTCCTTATTTTCAGAGAATGCAAGGTTGAGGACGGCAAACAGACATACTTGTTAAGGTTAGGAATTCCATCAATTGCAGAGTCTGCAGTCTGCATGCTAGAGACCCCACTTTAGATGGTTATTTAGGACCAGACTTTCAGGAATGGGAGCGGCCATATTGGCAGCCCGGCTGGGATGCTGCTGACTTCAGGATGCTCTTCCCCTCCTCTCTTGGATCTTCTTTCTTGGGCATTAGGCACTGGTCTTACTCATTTTTGTGCCCCTGGGATTAGTCATGGTTTATTGACCATGGGGACTTTTTCCCTAACAGAAACTTTGCCACCACCTCTTGGGAGGAAATACGGAAACTGTGCTGTTTTCCCCAGAAGTTACTTTTCCCTGTCATGATCATCAAAATGGCAAACAAACTTTCCACCAAGAAAGATAGGCTAGGTCACAAGTCAAACCAACAACAACAAAACAAGTATATAAGTAGAGGTAAAATTATAAGACGCTCAGGGGAAAAGGATGTCAGGAACAAAGTAAGGGTCAGGAAGAAGAATGGTTTGAAATACATTCCATAGTTGTGTATCGATGTCGACAAGTTTAATAATGCCAAGAACACCATTAAGAACAGAGGCAGAAAACAAGGTGTACACAATAAGACATTGGGAAAAAAAGAGTCTAGACAACATTTTTTTTTTTAGACAACATTTTTATCTGTTAGGGAACGAGACTAAGAGCTAAAAAAGAAATGAAAACAAATCATGCTGTAGACCTTTTAAAAAATTTCTGTCTTAAAAAAAAAAAGAAAAAAAAATTTTCTGTCTTTGGGGCCCCTGGGTAGCTCAGTTGTCTAAGTGTCTGCCTTCAGCTCAGGTCATGATCCCGGGGTCCTGGGATTGAGCCTCATGTTTGGCTCTCTGCTCTGTGGGGGGCCTGCTTCTCCCCTCCTCTGCCTGCCTCTCCCCCTGCTTGTGCTCTCTCTCTCTCTGTCAAATAAATAAATAAAAATTTCTGTCTTTGGACAGTCTTTCTTTGGAGGAGTAGTCAGTAGTTTCATAATTGTATAATTTCCGGCTGTGCTAGGAAGACCCATCACATGAAAAGGATCTCCCTTAGTGGCTTATTGTTAATAGATCAAGGTCTGTGCTTCAGGGTCTATATTTTGTGTTTATTTTTTAAAGATTTATTTATTTATTTCAGAGATTGAGAGAGACAGTAAGCGAGTATGGGGAGGGGAGGGGTAGAGGAACAGGGAAAGAGAGAGTCTTAAGCAGACTCTGCTCTGAGCTCAGAGCCTGGCACGGGGCTTGATCTCACAACCCTGAGATCACCTCCTGAGCCGAGACCAAGAGTCAGATGCTTAATTGGCTGTGCCATCCAGGCGCCCCAATCAAGGTCTGTATTTTGTAATTGAATCATTGGCACTCGACAAATCAACTATTATTAGCCATCTATTCATGAATTAGTTTATCAGATTATTTCCAATGGTCTTAAAGAAAACATGTGAAAAAGAAAGAAAGAGGCAGAAGTGCTGGATGAATGCGTGTTTCACGAACTTACTATAGAAATGCCAACATGTACTTACCCATCTGAGTGAACCGTTAGGTGCCTGTCATGTACGTGTCTCAGGTGATGCGCTGGTGTGACTCCAAGTGCTATAGAAACCTGCGCCCCTGGACCCACACAAGGTTAGAGAAGGAGCGGGGATGGGGAAGAAAGACATAAGCAGAATGGAGGCTGATAGAGGAGGGCTCTTGCTTCTGCTTCCATGAGCTGCTTTCTACCCAAGACTTAGTGCCCAATTTTGCCCCAAGACTGGGGAAGTAGCTAGGTCCCAGTCAAGAGATTTTGTGGGGTCATGAACTCTGTTTCAACAACTTTGCTTGTTCGCCTTTCTAGGATCAAACAATCTCCTTGCACCCTAACACCATGAAGGTGCTCCCTGCCCAGGCCCTGATTTCCAATTAGACAGGTATAAGATGTTCTTCTGCCACCTTTCTAGGAATCTAGCTGTGCTCTGTAGCTAGGTCATCATGGCTGTTTTGGACCGTCTCTGATGCTCTCTGCCTTCCTGGTGCTTAACTTAGTGTATTTCTACAATTCTTCGCCCTCCCAGGCTTTCATGCCCTGGCTCCCCAATCTGCATGGCTTCTAGGGCACCCTCAAGCCCTTCCCAAGTACAACACATCTTGTCAATTCAAGTTCACTTGGGTTATGAGTTAGAATTAAGTGTCCTTGAAATTCTGCTGAGTTATCTGATAATTTAGGAAAACACTCTCTTATTGAAAACAAACAAACTTGTCTGTTTTTATTTCTAAAGTTTGTAGTGAATTTCTTAAAGAGTATTTTCCTATGACATTCTGAAAATATTTTGAATATAAAGAAACCTATAACTTAGATCCGAGAATTTACACTGGAATCTTGGAGAGGAATTAGCCCGCAAAGCCTCTTTTTATGATCTTGGTTTTTGGAGAAATTTCTAATGCTTAAAAGTGACATATGGAATCATCAATTGTTCCTTCCATTCTTCTGAACCTGATGTGGTCCTTTCTCCCACTCACAAATCAAATCCCTTCTCTTTACCTTATTTGAATCTAGTTTTGAAAACATGTAACCGACTGAACAAAAATAAAGCAAGAAAAAATTCAGAGAATAGTATAACCTGTCAATTGATTTCATGAAGCTTCAGAGCTGCCATACTACCAAGACCTTGAATTCTGATCTAGAGGGCTGCCAGTGGTAACTTTGCCTGAGCCGTAATGCCTCACGATTTTGTCTTACTCTAATATCTCCCCAGAAGGGAATCGATGCGAGAAATGGTTAGAGCTTGTCCGTTAGTGTTTCAGTAGCTTTCCCCGTTTATAGTTGTGTAAAGCATAATAGTTGTACTTGTTTTTTTTTAATGTGAGTTGGATTAAACAACAGAAGTAACCCTGTGAGCATGAATGAACACTTGTGAGCAGTTGTATTTACTGTACTTGGTGCCTTAACTTCATCCTCGACCAGACTTTTTCACCGGTTATTTCACTGCCTGAAATTACACCATCAGGAATTTGTCTGGATAAGGAGCTCCCTATTTTTAAAAAAAATGCAAATCCTTACAGCAAGGTTAAGGAGGTGTGAGCTCTTCACACATTTATGAGGACCGGTTCCATCAGACTGTTCCTTGGTGAAGGAACGAGAATTTTTCTTGGAGAAAAGGAAGGAGCCAACACTTAAGCTTGGAGAGTCCATGGAGTAGGGTAGGAAGATGTCAGAGACAAACTTGTTTTCCTTTGAATATTTGCTCAAGGCAGGTCACAAACAGAGTCATAGAATGTTCGAACAAAGAGCTGAGAGATGGTGGAGTGCCACTTCCTCGTCTTATGTAACCAAGTCGCAGAGAGAGGTGGTGACTTGCTCAGCTTCAGAGTTAGCAGCAAAACTTGGACCTGAATCCACATTTCTTAACTCTTGTGTCAGCACTCCTTCTCCAATATTCTGCTGCCTTGCAAAGTTAAGGAGGCACTCCTTCCCCCCTTGGATTTTCCTCAGGACCCAGAACTTGGCAAGCGCTCAGGTCCTGCTGCTCTGGACCTAATGGAAGCCACCAGAGCTCTCCCGGGGACTTGAGCATTCCTTAAGCCTTGTTTCCACTGGAAAATGAACTCCTGGTCTTAAATCACAAATATGCTAACCCGCTTTTGGTCCACAACCCATTCCTGGGTCAAGGACTGCCCGTGCTGTGCAAAGATAAAAGGACTCATCCCCAGGTAAGGAGGGGATATCGGACTTCTGAATGACTGTAAGTCACAGGGCTCGTGTGAGAGGCCAGTGAGCCTGGCTGACCTTGTTTCCTTCACCCTGAACAATAATTCATAAGAGGGTCAAAGGAGGAAATGGCCACTGGGCCTTGCCCTCTTTCACACGGCTTTTGACAAGCCCAGTGACAACTTAACAAAAACAGCTCTGACATAGAGTCGGTTCCAGCCCTGCACTAGGTGTGGAGCAGGGGACCCAAGGTTGAGAAGCAGCCCTGGCCAGAATTTTCTGAAATAATACCGATACGAGAGAGGGAAGATCAGTGCCAGAGTGAGGGGATAACAATGAAAAAGCTATGTATGAGACAAAACTTGGAGCTCAGTTATAACAGCAGTCCTTTGTATACACTTAGATCCCTATGGTTTTTACAAGGCATTTTCGCCTTTGTGACTTGATATATTTTTTTAAGATTATTTACTTATTTGATAGAGAGAGACACAGAGAGAGAGGGAACACAAGCAGGGGGAGTGGGAGAGGGAGAAGCAGGCTTCCTGTGGAGCAGGGAGCCCAAAGTGGGGCTCAAACCCAGGACCCCAGGATCATGACCTGAGCAGAAGGCAGACGCTTAATGACTGAGCCATCCAGATGCCCCTTGATGTATTATTAATAAGGATGAATTATTATGCTGATTTTTCAGAAGAGAATGTTGACATTTTCTTAGCCCAACAAGATCCTCTCTCGTCTTTCGATTCCTGAATCCACTGCTCCTGCTATCCACACAGCACCCTCAGACCAAAGAGTGTAAGGAGGGTTGGCCATTTCAACATGAGGTGGGCCAAAGGATTCAAAGAACTTTGAACTCAGGAGGAAAGCTTTGGGTTTGACTTTGGATTTGACAGAAAGACATGGTTTCTTAACTGATATAATGAAAAGCTAGTGGGATATGAGGCATCTGAGACTGAGTTCCATCTCTGCTGCTTATTGGCTATGGGTATCTCAGTGGGGTTACCGCTCTGTGCCTCGCTTCCATTTTTGTGAAATGGGGATAATAGTACCACCTCACAGAGTTGTGAAGATTCACTGAAATTCTGCATGCGGTGTACTTAGCATTGGACCTGGCATGTCACAAGGGCCTAATATATGTCGGAATGTTGGCTATTGTCTTCGTCTGCTCAGAACGCCATAAGAAAAAACCATTGACTAGGGGGCTTCAACAATAGAAATTTACTTTCTCATGGTCCCAGTTCAAGGTCTGGCAGGCTCAGTTTCTGGTGAGAGCCCTCCTCCTGGCATGTGGACAGCTCCCTTCTCATTGCACCTGCAAATGGCCCTTTCTCTGGGTATATGTGCGCGCGCACACACACACACACACACACACACACACACACACGGGTATCTCTGCTGTCATCCTCTAGAATGCAGGTCAGTATGACTTCACTTATTTCCTCATTTAACACAAATACAGCTATGCCCAGGGGTTGGGGCTTTATACACTGTTGATGGGAATGCAAGTTGGTGCAGCCGCTTTGGAAAACAGTGTGGACTCTGAGCAGCTAAATGAGGGTTTTGGAGGTTTTTGAGGGGGTGGGGGATTGGGCGAGCCTGGTGGTGGGTATTGAGGAGGGCACGTACTGCATGGAGCACTGGGTGCGGTACATGAACAATGAATCTTGGAACACTGAAAAAATAAACATATTGGGGAAAAAAATTAAAAATAGAGCTACCCTATGACCCTGCAATTGCACTACTGGGTATTTACCCCAAAGATACAGATGTAGTGAAAAGAAGGGCCACATGTACCCCAATGTTCATAGCAATGATGTCCACAATCACCAAATTGTGGAGAGAGCGAGATGCCCTTCAACAGATAAATGGATAAAGAAGATATGGTCCATATATATACAATGGAATATCATGCCTCCATCTTTCTGATGAATACTCAATTCTGATGAATACTCAATTCTGATGAATACTCAATATTTGTATCATCGTGGATGGGACTGGAGATTATGCAGAGTGAAATAATTCAAGTGGAGAGAGTCAATTATCATATGATTTCACTTATGTGTGGAACATAAGGAATAGCATGGCGGACATTAGGAGAAGGAAGGGAAAATGAATTGGGGGAAATTGGAGGGGGAGACGAAGCATGAGAGCCCATGGGCTCTGAGAAACAAACTGAGGGTTTTGGAGGGGAAGGGTGGGGGTTGGGTGAGCCTGGTGGTGGGTATTGAGGAGGGCACGGATTGCGAGGAGCACTGGGTGTCGTGCATGAACCATGAATCTTGGAACACTGAAAATAAAATTAAAAAAAATTTTAAAAAGGTCAATTTCTGGGGAGATGCAAACATTCAGTCATCACAGCTTTCACTACCGGTATTATTTTCCTTATCAGTACTTATAAAATAGGTGAGGTGATAGACAGTTGCACAAAAAGATCAAGGTGTGAGAGGTTAGAGTCCGAGCAAAGGCCACGGTGGAGAAGTCAGTTGGAAGGAAGAGGAGGACGAAGTTCTAGAAGTAAGGGACTTGTTCATTGCACTGACGGTGTTAAGAACCTACTGGGCACCAGGCCTTACTCCATGTCCTGGAGACCCAAGGGTTACGAGCGTGGAGTCAGGCAAGTGAGAGCTGACCTAGTTTCTGTGCTGAGCCCTCCGCGAGCCGTGCGGGGAGCCTGGCACCACGGTCCTGGGGAGAGCCAAGTACACCTACGAAAGAGTCAGCACATGAGTGCCAGGAAATGCTTTAAGGGAAGAAGAGCAAGTGTGGAATGCAAGGAAACCATCAACAGAGGTCGTTTCTAGCCCTGAGTGCCCAAAGACAAGAAGACAAATGGACCGAAATGGGGGATTCAGGAAGTAGGGTTGGGAAAGAAAAGGGTCTCGACAACACAGAGATACCACTGGGTTCTTTCTCAGCAGAGAACATCCCTGAGGGCAGTATCAAACACCAAAAACCGCAAAAGAATATAAACATTGTATTATTTCCTGTAATGAAATAATGTTCTGAGTCTTATCTCCAAATACCCTCCCTTATCTGGAAGTGAGAAGATGACTAACTCTCTATTGTCAAGGCATTACTGAAACAAGTTCTGTCTGCCTGGTTTTCTAAGAAAATAATTGGCTTTGTGCAACACCATCACAAAGCCCTGGGTGTTCCCCTCCCTTCCAGAGAACATACAGTGGGGAGGAGCCAAGGCTCTGGAAGCCAGGAACCCAGACTCCTAGCCCAGCACATGTGCTCATATATAGGGTTGGTCTCAGGCAGTCGGCTTCAGATCGCACTGGGACTAGAGCCTGTCCATTTGCATAAAGAAACAAGATCTTCAGTGCAGGTAAATTTCTTTAGCTTCAAGGGTGGGATCAGTTTAGCCCAGAGGCCCTGGGGACCCCTGGAGTGTCTAGGTTGAGATGATGAGAAAGAGGTAGTTGCTTCTCCTGGTTTGAACTTCGAAGGTCAGAGTGTGTATGGAAAGAGCCCTGGAGTCTGGAGACCTGAATTTTGTTCTCAACTCCGCAGTCCCTAATCTGTGTCACTTTAAGGAACAGACTTCGGCCCTTGGACTCAGTCTCATCATTAAAATCAGGGAGTCTTTGGGCCTAGGGGAGCCCTGAGGTTCCTCCAGCTTTGATTGTTATCAATGGTTATTTTGTGGAGTGACTGATGTCGCTAGTGCTGTCATTTCCCAGGGCTCAGGCCATTCCAGGGGTTTTCTGAGCCCCCTTGATTTTGGAAGGGGTCTGGAGGTGGCTGGCTCTTATCTGGAGCCTTTTGTGGGATCCTGATGTTCCGGGGGGGGGCAAGCTGTTCTCTGGGTGCTGATGGGCAGTGAGGCTGTTTTGACTTCTGCGAAATCAGATGTGAAGACACCAGTGATGATGCTCACATTCTGTAAGAGGGAAATAGTTTCTGAAGGAAACCTTACGTCACCCCAAAATATGCCTCTTTGATATAAAAATTATTTTGAGCTGAAGGCACTTGAGAAGTGGTAAGCACAGAAAGAGTTTTCCCTTTTCTGCCCAAGGGCAGGAAATAAATTCTCCTTTTATTGGAGACATATTCTTAATAGGCTCAAAGAAGGCACTACAGGAATCTGCAAACAAACCTATTGAAAATAACCTTTATCTTCCTTGTTCTTGTCCTAGTTAAGGAAATTCTTTTCTTAGTTAAGTAAGATGAGGACTGCTTAGTTCTAGTTGGGCCTAACCCAAATTCCTTTGTCATGTCAATTATTCACAGGTTGTTTCTTTGTCTAAAAGGTGTGAAAGCATCCTGCTCTGGCCACTTTGGGTCTTCATCCTCTTAGAAAGGCTCCCATGTTCATGTGAAAATTCAATAACATTTGTGTGCTTTTCACCCGTTAATCTCTCTTGGTCAGTTTAATTTTTGGACCCTGCCAGGACCCTAAAAGGAGAACTTTTTCCTCCCTCCATCTCTCACATAGTAATCAGTATGGCATTAGGGCTCATTTAGACTAGAACTCTGGAACTCACCATGGTTGGAGCCCTTTGCTGGTCTCTGGACAGGAGAAGTCCCTAACTGGGGCTCTGGATGATTCTGGAAGAAGGCAGGTGGCTCTCGGCTCAGCTCATAATCTTTTTTGTGGTTTGGGTGGGAGGTAGCCTGGATATGGGTTAAACATATGCCAGCTACAGTCTACAGGAGTTCAGGGCTGGAACAATGATCTTAACCTTGAGCTGGTGGAGTAGACCTAGGTTTTTCGATCTGGGGACTCTCCTCGACCAGACAGAGTTAGAGGGTGTTTCAAAGACACCCTTTTAGAATGAGGATTCTTAGAATGGTGCTGACCATTACATGGAGTGATAACCTTGCCATGAAAAGAAAAGGGCCCTTTCTAGAGTGGGAGCCTGGCCACTGGTCTGTGATTTCCTTGTGGGCAGAAACTAATTCATCCTTACTCCCATCATCTAGGTGATGCCTGGCCCATGGGGAGACACTCAATAAAGACTTGTTTACATGAGTGAATCTACCGCTTTTCAATCTCTCTGTAAATCTCTCTCCTGACCATCAAAACAATCAATAGAAAGGAGTAGAATAAAATAATATATTAGTGGCTTAATTGGCTTTGTGATAAATGTGTCCACTCCAAGGGTAACCAGTAAACTGATTTCTAACACATAGATTGGTTTTGCCTTTTTTTTTTTGAAAGTTACATAAATGTTGTCATAGGGTCTCTGTGCCTGGATTTTTTTCACTCTGTACTAGTGTTTGTGAATTCCATCCGCATTGTAGTAAGTAGTTCTTGTTTGTTCAGTCTCAGTGTTGTATGGTATTCTGCTATGTGAATGTAGCCCAATACTCTTTATCCATGTTCATGGACATGTGGGTTGTTTCTCAGTCCAAGCCTAGTTTGAATAACGCTGTTATGAATACTGTTATAATAGGTCTTTTGGGGCACAGATTTAAGCATTTTTGTTGGGTAAAGCCCAGGGATTGTTGTGTCGTAGGATGCATATATGTTTAGCTTTACTATTCATGGCCACGTCATCTTACTAAAAAGATGTTTTTGGTTAACTTACTTTCCCCAAAGTTTTGCCTTATTTTTGAACTATACAACTTGATATTCTAGAGTAGTGTAAATTGTAACCCAATATGCGAAGCTATCATTCCTCAAGTCCAGGACTGAGCCTTCTGGGAGGCAGGGGATACTCTTAACCAGCATCCTCCCCCGGTTTACATACTTGAACAATAGGCAAGCGAACACTAAGTCATAACAGATTCAGGATTGTTCTTTCTGGGCAGCTCCTTTTACAGTGGTCTCTGCCTGTCACAAAAGATCAGAGACCCTTAGAATACCTTTTCTAAGGTGAAAACATCAGCATATCAGTGAGGCAACTCAGCTGTGAGGAGAAGATCAAATGTGCTGGAGGGGCAGAGAGGACTCTGGGGAGGAAGGGAGACCTGAGCTGAACTTTGAAGGACGGTTGCATTTGAAGCAGGGGGAGCATGAAACACCTTGTATTTGTGTGTACATAAAAAGATAAGTTGGGATAGAGAAGAGGTGTGTGATGTAGGTTGTTTATACAGAAAAGGGCCGAAACACCAAGAGCCTGACTGTTTGGTTTGAGGTCATGGGCTATGTAGATCTGAGGAGAGTGGTGTGACATGACCACTCAGAAGGTAAATGCAGGGTCAGTGGAAAAGAAAAGGTACCTCTGTCTGACCAAGCAACATAGCACTACGTTTGTGACTCTTTTAAGATGTAAATATTCCTGAAAAAAAAATAAGATGAACTCATTTAGATCTGTTTTAAAACTCATTCCTAGTCAATCGTGCTTTGAAATGTTCAAAGAGAGAAAAATTGAAAGGATTAGTCCACTAAAGTGTGGAAGGTGGTAGAGAAATAAGAGAAGGGACTAACCCAAAGCTAGGGTTTGGTGATAACCTGGGTGGGAGCTGCAAGGCCAGAAGCAGGCTTGAGGGAACAGATAGACCCTACTGGGATTCTGGATGAGTGGCATGAGGGGCTCAACCCCATGAAACTGAGGAGGCTGAGAGGCCGTTGGACCTTCTCAGAAGTCTCGCCTGTAACGCAGGAGTGCTGAATGGGGTGACCACCAAATTCCTTCTAGCCTGATTTTTGGTCCATATAAAATGAGTGACATCTTCCACATAGGCTCAGTGAATATTCCTAAGCCCAAGGAAAGTTACCTCTAGGAGGGTACTGCAGTTCTACAAAGCCACAGATTTGTGGCTCTTTAGTATCCCATGGAGTCAGATGACAGATGGGGTGGTTGGGAGTGAGTAGAGAGCTCCACAAAATTTTAACCTCTCCAAATAAACATGTAAGTCAGCCCATAGGAACCCTTAGCATCACCAGCTAAGGCAGGGCATTTCCTGCTCCTCCTCCCCCCAATCTACTCCCAAGGTGTGTATTCCCTTTGGAGACTCTTTTCTCCTTGAAGGCTGACCTTGATTTTACTTTGTTCCCCAGGATGCTTTGCCCTGGAACCTGCATAATTCCCCAGGAAAGTAACCCCAAAACTAGCATGGATTAGAAGAGAAGGCTGTTAATGAGTCTCCTGAAAGCAAATCTCAACCTAGAACAGTTCTCAGGGATGTGATCAGAACAACAGAAGAGCAGCCAAATGATTGGCAGCTCACAAAAATATTTCATGTCCTATGTCTTATTTCAGCTTCACTCAGGAGGGGTGGAGAGGGCAGGCTTTATTGTTCCTTATGTTTTGTAAATGAAGAACCAACTATTTGTTCCTTCAATCAGCCTGTCAGCAAGCATTTATCAAGCATCTGTTTATTCATGATGTATTGCCTGACTCCGTGATTCTAGAAAAAAATACATACCATTCTTATCTTCTATAGCTTATGGTTGGGCCACACTCTTGTTTCCTCAAAGACAGATGTCTTCCCTGATAAATAAAGGAGTGCTTAGGGTCTCCTATTATAAACCATATCTAAATTAGACATATCTAAATAGTAAAAACTTTCATGATCCTTTCAAACCATTAATTTTGCTGTCGGGAGGAAAAATTTTCCTTTACCCTCCCAGCTTCTTTTGGCTGGTCTAAGAATTAAATTGACATGAAACAGATCAACAGGGGAAAACAAAATTTAATGGTGTAAGCAAGAGAGCACCATAAGAATAGGAGGCCCACAGGCAGTTAGGCAATTGAGGCTTATATGCCATCCAGAACTATGAAAAAGATGCAGGGGGCTAGGTCTTGAAAGGAAAAGAACATGACCCACCCAAGATGAAAAAGAGTAAAAGAGTAAATGAGTGTTTGCTGGGCCCATAGCAACACTGGGAGATAGAGAGGAATTTTAACCAACAGACTTCTCTAGGTCCCACCTTCTCTACCACACTTGGTTCATATTATACTATAGTTATCTATGGCAATGGTTCTTTTTCTGAAATAAGTCCTCTGTCTAAACTTTCTCAGGCATTTAGAAGGGTGGCAAAAAAGAAAAACTTCTCGAGTCTTCTGCTTCTTAAAAATAAACAGCGTAGGGGCACCTGAGTGGCTCAGAGGGTTAAGCCTCTGCCTTCGGCTCAGGTCATGATCTCAGGGTCCTGGGATCGAGCCCCGCATCGGGCTCTCTGCTCAGCAGGGGGCCTGCTTCCCCCCCTCTATCTGCCTGCCTCTCTGCCTACTTGTGATCTCTCTCTCTGTCAAATAAATAATAAATAAAATCTTTAAAAAAAAATAAACAGCGTAAAATAATCTACATGCCTAAGAGACTCACTTTGGGGTGACAAATTTTGCTCCCCTACATTGCAAAATAACTTCCTCTTTTACAAACAAGTCTTGATGTGGGTTTTCCTATTCATAATCAGTAACCACAAAACCACCTGAAACTTCCTAGGAATGTCTGATGTCATCACATCTAAAAAATGAATTAGAGATGAGACTTTAGCAGAGAGGAATGGCAGGCCACATCTTCAAGTCCTTTTGAGACCTAAATGTAACTGTAAATGTTGAGTCTATAAAAAATTAATGAATCAATTAGAGATAAAATTCTGTTACATTAACATAAATTCTTAATGATGGACCCAGTTAATCACATTTTATTCTCTGAATTCCTTTTTGGAGCCTACCACTGTGTCTACCATTATGCCATAATAATTTATGGGAGTTAGACTGTGATTTAAGCCAATTTGTCTGTAAAGGGCCAGCCAATAAATATTTCAGGCTTGTTGGCTGTATGATGTCTTTTGCAACTACCCAACTCTGCTGTTGTAATGTATGTTGCAGAAATAGCCTTAGATAGTACATAAACAGTGTAGCTGTGTTTCAATGAACTTTATTTACAAAAACCAGCAACGGGCCAGATTTGGCCCATGGGCTATGGTTTGCCAACTCCTGCTTTAGACTAAAGTTTTTTCAAACTACATTATATCATTAGCTCTTTTGAGTCCTGAGAATATACACAGTATGTGTCATCTCTGTTTTACAGGTAAGCAGACCCAGCTCAGAGAGGGTAAGGGGTCTGCTCATGGACATACAGGTAGGAGGGGACAAACCCAACCACCTCCTGGATTTTCTAATTCCAATTCTAGTGCTGCTGTGACACAAAAGAAGTACAGTCCCTGCCCAAGATAAATCAGGCACAGCAAACAGTTAGTCTTGTTCTTTTGTTCCAGCTGTCGAGAGCCTGGAATTGATCATGTTTCCAATCCAGTGCTTTTTATCATGCAGACAGACCATTGTGCAAAAGCCTAGGTTTCTTTTCCAATTTTTCCTCTGACAGCTTGGTGGGTTGTGGCAGGATGCCAGAGTTCTCTGGAAATCAATCATCCCCTAGGAGGATGCTATAGATTCCTAGCACCTGTGAATGAGAATGTGGTTCTTATTTTTTTTTGTTGCCTTTCCAGAGCCCCAACTCTACACTTATGTGTGTGTTTAGCTTGGGTACAGTGTCTGGCACATAGTAGGTGCTCAATGCACATGTGAATTAACCGAATATCAGGGCAGGGACTCAAGGCATGGGACATTCAGGTGTCTCACTTGGTAATGTCCCTCAGTGTTCACCATCCGGTTAGCACCAAAAGGCTTCATCTGGATTAGGAGCACTGGGGACACCCTTTACCATTATAGAACTCCCCATCTTGCACCTAACATCTATAGAGAAGGTGAGTGGAGCCAATGCAGAAAAGTGAAATGGAGGCTCTGACTACTTCTTTGCTGAGTACAAATGAATCCTGACATGAAGAACATGACAGAGGAGTCTAACATCCTCTGAGGTGGCAAGGAAAGGACACTAAGGCACGGGCTGTGTGCCTTTAGGCTACATACTTGAATATCATGTGCCTTGATCAGCTTTTCCCTATTTATTTGCATAGTTGTATGCTATGGGCCTGCTCCAACACTGTTTACTTACAATAGTTAAAATGAGTTTCCAAAGATACAACCAAGATACACCTGATGGGCCCTTTGCAGAATGCTGTGTCAATCTGACAAAGAGCCAATTTCAGCCACAGGTTGTAACATACAGAAGACATTTAAGACCTGCCAGCTGCCCACATCTGGGTCTAGATGCTCCTTAAGGTGCCTTAGGAGTATGTATTTAAAGATAAGATATTTATGTGTTTGGCCTCATTTGCAATTTGGAGGTTGAAAGCATCTTATGATGGGTATTTTGTCCTCTGAGCCTGACAAGGCACCAAGACTTGTCATGAGATGCAATGTTTTCAGGCATGGAGAGGAATCTGAGTGTGCCCCAGTCCTCAGGAGGGAGGGTCTGGTTCTAAAGCCAAGGGACCTGCTATGATTGGTCGCATCGCAAGCTGTGAAGTGTTGCTATTCAGGCTTGCAAGGACAAAAAAGTAAGACAGCCTCTGTGTGGTCTTCTGTTTGTTTACAGTTATAAATGTGGTTGGAAGAAGGAGTTAGGGCAGAGGAAGCATTGCCTGATGGTCCATATCAGGAAGAAACTCAGGGGAAAACCCAAGGCCCCAATAATAAGGTTTGGCTCCCAGTAACCCAGGAGAAGAGAGTGTGCAGGGTCGTCCCCCAGGAAGTGTGAATACACTTGTGACAAATAAGAGCAGCCAGGAATCAGACTGTCCTAACCTCAGAGAGAGGTAAGGGTGTGAGACAAATAGCATTCCACCGGTGTTAATCCTGTGGGGGAAAAAAACGGGTGTTAGGCAGAGTAGGTTTCCGTGTGTGAATCAGTCAGAGCAGAACCCACAATGGGATCCAAGAGCAAGACCATTTCAGGAACTGATTGCTGGCAGTGCATGTTAGGCTAAATACAAAACTAAAGGTAAGTGTTTAGAACCTTATTTTATAGTAATTGATCAAGTAATTTTATTCCCGTTGAATCTGAAAAAAAATTTTTAATTGTCTGTATCTTTTTAAAAATTTCAACTTTCTCTTAATTTGTTTTTATTAATTTCTGTGGCAAACTGAAAATAAAAGAATACAGGTGCTTCACTAGTGATAATTTGAGAAGGTGGTAGGGTGTTCTTGGTGGTAAATGATGGGTCAGTAGACATTCAAGATGAGGGTAACTCAATGAAGACTAGACACACAAGGAAGGTTTCCTGGTGGAGGGAATAAAGTGGGACTTTGGAGGATAGGCAGGATCTTGACGAATGAAGAGGCCCCTCACATCACTCCTCCAGCTGGGAGGGAGACCCATACTTGGCGTAGGCTTGTTTGAAGGCTGCTTTTAGTACCTATACATTCTGTCCCAAGCACTGTACTAGCACAAATGGGAGCTGTTGGGATGGAGGGCTGAGCACTGTTATAGGAGTCAGGGCCCTGGGTTCTACATAGGACTCTGTTGAATTTTCCCCAGGTAGCCCTGGGAAGATCACTAAAGCTACACTGTGGTCCAACCTGCAAACTCAGGCCTCTACCCTTGAGTTTCTATAGGATTTCTTTTAAAGAAGGAACTTCACTGCTAAAATAATTTTTGGGGGAATACTGGATTTGATGATTTCTAAGGCATATTATAGCTCTAACATTTTCAGGTCCTAAGTAGATAGGAGTACGAATCATAGAGGCCATAAAATCATTGACTTAATGAATCACTACTGCACAAAAATAGACATGGGCGATATAAGGATATGCTAGAATATTTGGGTTGGTGGGGTCCAATTGACTGGCAGAGCTCTTAATGTGAAGCTTGTCAACGAGCTTCAGAAGAAAGATCCACTGATCTCCCAAAAGTGTATGTAAAATTTTCCACGCTGTTGAGAGTGGAATTGCTTGAGAGTGCTAAGGTTGCTTGTAACAGAGACACATAACTTTGGCTAACATAGAGAACACTGCCAAGTCTGGCCACTACCATGGCTTAAGTAAGCAAATGGTTTCTCCTTCTCATGTAATAAGTCTGGAGGCAAGCCACCAAGGCCAGACCATTTGTTCAAGGCAGTCATCACGATCCAGACTCCTTCTAGCATGTGGTTTTTTACCTAATGGTCCCTCTCTAGCTGTTACATCTGCTTTCCAGGAATGGGAAGGGGGGGAAGTCAAAAGCAGTGCCAACTGGGAAAATTGGGAAAGTCATAACTTTTCCAAAAGCCCCTCCTGGTAGACTGCCACCTTCATCTCATTGGCCAACCTGTCCAGCAAGAAGCTCTGGGAAATCAAGTTTTATTGAGTGATCAAAACTGGGATGCTATTAGAAGGAGAGAATGGATAGGTACAGATCTGTCAGTTTTCACCATAATACGTAAGTGATTTTTTTTTTTTTACATTGCCAAAAATGTCTTTAAGGAAGGAGTTAATTTGAAGAATATGTGGATGGAGGAAAGCAAGAGACATGGTTTTGGAGGGAAGACAGAGGAGGATGTTAGAGCAAGTGGAAAGATGTATGTGAGCTTGGGGGTGACAGCAGGAAGGCCCTGCGAGGGAGGACAGAAGGAGTAGCCTCTGCTCCTTCCTTGTCTGGCACAGGAACCCTCAAGTCCAATGAACTGAACTTTAGCTTCTTGCTGTTCTCCTCCAATCCCCGCCCCCCAAGCAGATGTGTCCCTGTGACATTGGCATGGTCAGGGGCCCAGGACCCACCCCTGAGGCTGAAGAGACCCCTCCTTTCCCTCAGGCTTTGGCTGGGGGAACCCAGAACCCCCATCAGAACCCCAGCACTGAAACAAGTGCTCAAGGACCCCACTCTCTAGGATGAGAATCGGATGAGGTGCTGCAGTCTGTCTCACCTCTCCATCCTCCTCCTCCTCACTGGGGGAATGGCCCAGTGTCAACAGGCAATGAGTAAACTGAACATGAGCTCTCCATTCCAGGAGCAACAGAGACCATCCAGGAAGACCCACTCGACTATGTCTCTGTGGCGACCTTTCCAAGGCAGATGGAAGTTGGGACGGAAGAACTCATTGCGGGACTCCTCGCAGCTCCCCAAGCAAGATTATGAGGCCCTGAGGGAAAGGTGCCTGATGGAAGGCCGCCTCTTTGAAGATGACAGCTTTCCAGCCAGTCTGCGCTCAGTGGGCAGCGGGCCCCTGATGCAGAAGCTGCCGCCTGACCTGCAGTGGAAGAGGCCTCCAGTAAGGGATGAGGGTGCTTCCCTACAATGCACACACACACACACACACACACACACACACACACACACACACGTCAACTCAGACCTTCCTTGGGGAGAGTTCTAGATGTCTTTCTCACTGCCATTGATCCCCAATTGAGGGCAGTGGGTGAGTGCCCACATTCCCATTCTCCAGATAGAGAAAACCAGGAGGTAGTGCTGAAAGGGATCTGAGATGTGGTCTTCCTCAGCCCCTACCCAGAAGTACGCTGGCAGCCATGGCTAAAGTACTGTTGGGCCTATCCAAGATGGCGGGGCATCCTGAGCCGCCCCCAATGCCATCTGCCAGGGAGACCCATTCTCACATACCTTCACTCCAACCCTCAAATCAGGCCCATGGAACACATTAATTAAGAAGCTATTAATCACCTTACAACAATGTTCTTCACTTTCTAAAGTGCTTTGACAATTCCTTTAAAAGGCAACTTAATGTGTTCAAAGGCAATGTAGCCCCCTCCAAACTTGATTTACACAATAGATTTCCCAAACATGGCTGGTGAACAAAGTGGAGTCAGGCTGTGCCACAGATTCTCCACCCTTCTGGGCCCCGTTCAGCCTTCCCATCAAAGCGTATGGCCCCAGACTAAGTCCCTTCTGTGTGCAAAATTCCCAAGTTGGCCTCCTAAACTAGATAGCAGCCAAGATTCTACTTTCTCCAGAAAATTCGAGAACTGCTGATGTAGAGTCTGTCACACACCTGACCTTGGGTGAGCTGTGCCAGTGCTGAACCTGAGGGCTTTAGTCCTCACGGTGGAGCAGAGACCACCTGCCCCATCTCTCACTGCCATTCCACCTGCATCTCAGCATGGAAAGGCAAAGAAGCCATTATTTTGGGGGGTGGGTGGGAAGGAGAAGGAGGAGGACAATAAAGACAATGGGAAGATCTCCAGGAAAAATACGAACACCCTCTAAAAGACATACTTCCACTTTTTCCTCAAATATGTTTATTTTAATTTTTCAGTGTTATAAGATTAATTGTTCATGCACCACATACTTCCATTTTAACAGAAACTCCAAGCAAAGGTATTTTGGGTACCACTGCTCTTTTTCAGGATCCACACAGAGTTCTCCCAGACTCTGGCTTCCATGGGCTACAAGAAGGAATGAGAAATGTGATAGGTTGAATCCATATGCCAGTCTGTTTGGGACAGCCTTGATTTCACATATATTCTCTAACTATGTCCCCATAAATCTAGCTTTGGGGTATGAGAAACTATGGTCACTGTAGCTCAAAGAGCTTCTTGTTCTAAAGGAAAATTCTGTCTGTCCCCTGCAGGAGCTACACAGCAATCCCCAGTTCTATTCTGCCAATGCCAAAAGGCTGGACCTGTGCCAGGGAGTGGTAGGTAAGTCTCTACAGCCCATGGACATGCAGGCCTGGCAGCCATGAGCCTGACCCAGCCAAGGCAGAGTGGGGTGGGAAAGAGGGGAACTGAGAGATCCCAATGGGGGAAATGTCCACCCTGAACTCCACCGTGAAGTCTGTGTCCTTTGCCAGGAAAATAACAACAACTGCCCTCAGACTGTCCTCATTACCAGTTTACAGGTCTGGGTTTTGTCTTGGGAGAATGTGCTTACTCTGCCCTAGTCTCCATAATGAGTCCTTTTTGGCACACTGGTCACTAGATACCCCAGCTAGAGTCCAAGCAAGCCGATCCTCATCCTGACTTCTTTTTTAGGGGGATAGGAAAAACCCTTGGCCACAAGGGAAGGCTCAAATGTGGTGATACCTGTTTCATAGACAGGGATAATGGATCGTGGAAAGGTTGAGACTTTTCCAGAAGAGCATAAATCAGTTACAGAAGCAGGACTTTAGAAAAGTTTGGTTGTGTTCAGGTCCAAGTTCCTGAGGATGTGACATTCAGGAAGCTAAAAGCTGGTCCAGGGATATGGCTCAATTCTTGGTGTCAAGTTAAGACTCCAGCCATTGCTCCTCCCTACCTTCTACTCACTCAACTGTCTTCCTCCTCAGTATATCTTTCTCTTCTGATAAACTAGGCTACAAGCCCAGAGAGGAAAGCAGCTGAGACTAGGCATTTCTTGCATGTAATGTCTTCAACAGATTCCTGCAGACACCTGTAGAATGTAGGAAGTACATTGTGCAGATGCCATGTACTCTCTGGCTTAGGTGACTGCTGGTTCTTGGCTGCTTTGCAAGCTCTGACTTTGCACCAGGACATCCTGAGCCGTGTTGTTCCCCTGAATCAGAATTTCACTGAGAAGTATGCTGGCATTTTCCAGTTCTGGGTGAGTAACCTTCTGGTGCCCCAGCCTGGAGGAAGCCTTAGGAAAGAGGGGTCTCAGAAGAGTTATGTCTTTGCCAGCTGGGCTGACCATCTTCCGTGGCAATCTTCACTCACTGGTGGGCACTTCTTCCTTCCAGTTCTGGCACTTTGGGAAGTGGGTGCCTGTGGTGATAGATGACCAACTCCCTGTGAATGCAGCTGGCCAGCTGGTGTTTGTCTCCTCCACCTACAAAAACTTGTTCTGGGGAGCTCTTCTGGAAAAGGCCTATGCCAAGTAAGACAACCACCAGAAATCTTTTCCCTTCCCTTCCCCCTTCCCTTCCCTCTTCCCTTCCCTTCCCTTCCCTTCCCTTCCCTTCCCTTCCCTTCCCTTCCCTTCCCTTCCCTTCCCTTCCCTTCCTCCTTCTCATTTCTCCTTCCCCCTTCCCCTTCCTCTTCCCCACCTCTGTCTTTTTGTCTCCCTTTCATCAATGCTGGGAGAACGCAAGAGGAGGCAGGTAAATTTTATGAAGTGAGACACTGAGGCGTGGCTCAGTGAACATAGCAATGATGTATTCAGAGTCTCTTATAGAGAGTAGCGAGTAGGGGTAGAGTTTACCCCATCTGAACAAGCATTTGGGAATTTTGGCTTTCCCTAATGGATAGAGTTGAATAACAAAGATAGGAACTCAGTGTATACATTTTCTCCTTTGCCCCTGGGATGGAAGGAAGGAGTAGCAGGCACATGCCCAGGGAATAACCAAGCAGGGGTTCACTAGACTCTTCAGGACAATTCCAGGCTACAGTATGAATGCCTCTTCCTTTCTACTCCCATGTGTACTCCTTCTCTGGGCAGGCTCTCTGGCTCCTATGAAGACTTGCAGCGTGGACAGGTGTCTGAAGCACTTGTGGACTTCACTGGAGGGGTGACGATGACTTTCAACCTGGCAGAAGCCCCTGTCAACTTATGGGACATCCTGACCCGAGCCACCTACAGCAGAACCCTCATTGGCTGCCAGACCCACGAAGGGGTGAGACTGGGCTATGTACCAGCAGTGTCCTCTCATGCTCCCAGCTTCTGCCAGCTTCTGCTCTCACCTAGCATGGTCCCCAAGACCCCCATCCAGGTCTCGCTCCTAGAGTCCTGATGTTCAAACCTGAGCAGCCAAGCGGAGCCCTCAGGGCAGAGGAGGCCAAAGTCAAATGCAGATGGTGTAGACAAGCGAGCTAATGATGACTAAGTGTCAACAAGTTGCAAGGAGTTTTACTAGCACTACTGCTCTTTGCTGCCTAATTTAGCAACAACCAAGAACGTGGAACTAGCAAAGGGAGCCCTGGGTTAGGCCCTACGTCTACGGCTCCGCGAGCGACCACCATGTCACCTCACGTGATGGTTTAGCAGCTCCAAATCTGAGCTTGTCCTCTCTCCAAAGGGATGGGAATCACTGCAGAATGGCATCCTGACTTAGAGGCTCCAACAAGTGGGTGCTGCAGAGCTTTGACAACTGCGAGGCCACTGCGGGGTCTCCCTCAGCCCTCCCCATAAGCCCTTGCTCCAGCCTCACAGGTCCCCATGCCCCCCGAATAACCTGTGCACAGCAGTGGGCTGACAGGAGCTCTCTTGTCTTCACAGATGGAGAGGGTGCTGGAGAATGGGCTGGTGGGAGGCCACGCCTATACCCTCACAGGAATCAGGAAGGTGGGTGGAACCAGCCCCTCTGTTTCCCTTCAGGTTCCCCCTTCTCTCTTGGGGCTTTTCACTGAGGCTTTGGTGAACATTGCTAGCTGTGCCCAGTCTCGGGGGCCAATTCTTTGCCAGGTTTGACAGGCCTGTCCAAGTGGGGGCTGAGCTCCCTGCCCCTGTGCGCCCGTGTTCTGGAGTGACGTGGTGGGTCCCGCCTGGGCCACCTGCATCCCAGCCCCTCCTGCCCTAGGGCAGCCTGGCCAATCAGCCGCCCAGCCCTGCTGGGCCTCACCACCCTTCCTCGAGGCCCTCTTCACTCTGGGCTGCCACTGATGACTTTCACGTCTGGGGCTTCCTCCCCAAATTCCCCCTTCTTTCTCACACACTCCCTTCCCTCAGCCTCCCGGGTTCTTTCCATAGCTATTCATCTTATGAGCTGTGCTAAGGATGGAGGGAACAAAGAATCAGACAGGGACCCTGCCTACACGGAGCTCACAGTCAGGGATGGAGAGAAACTGTACGTAAAAATGGGAAGGAAGCAAAGTAGAAAGTGGAGGGAAGAAAGAACAGATGAAAGGCTTTAGGGCCTCAGAGGTAGTTGAGAAGACATTTGCCTGGTTGGTTTGGGGAAAGTCAGGAAAGGCTTCATAGAGGAGGTGGCATTGGGCTGGCCCCGGAAAGGTCAGCAGATTTGTCTGAGGGAGAGGGGTACTCCTGGTGGACGGGGCTGCAGGGAAAAGTGTGCAGGTAAGAAACCTGCAGGTTCTATCTTCTGGAGCCTCCGATGTCCTCTAGACAGCCTGATGTCCCCAAGTCCGCCAGTTACCTTTGACACATTCAGATTTCTTCAGCTCCCCTCCCACCTGTCTCCCTCCTCCTCCCAGATCTACATCAGTCATGTTTGTGTGTGGGCCCAGAGCTCTTCGTGTATTTTCATATTTCTTTAACAAAACTTAGATTTTATTAATATTTAGTTATATGTTTATGCCCATATTTTGTTTTATATTTATTTAACGTACTTAGCAAAATTTAGCACTTACTGTGTGCTGAGTCGTGTTCCAACTGCTTCACAAATGTTAACAATCCTCACAACAGCCCTGTGAGGGGGTGTGTTGGCGTCCTGGGCCTGCCATAACAAATCACTGCAAACGGCGGGGGGGCTTCAAGCAACAGAAATTTATTCTTTCACGGTTCTGGAGGCCAGAAGTCTGAAACCAAGCTGTCATGAAAGCCTCTGCAGGCTCGGTGGGGGGACTGGGCGGGGAGGTGTCCTTCCTCACATCTTCCAGCTTATGGTGGCTCCCTGCACTCCTCAGCTTGGGATGGAGAGCTCCAATCTCTTCCTCCGTCTCCACGTGGCCTTCCCCACCCTTCCTTTCCCTTCTCTTGTCACTGGGTTTAGGACCCACCCTCATCTAGGGTGATTTCTTTTCTTTCCTTTTTTTAAAGATTTTCTGTATTTGAGAGAGAGAAGGAGAGAGAGCAAGGGAGCACAAGTGAGGAGAGGGGGTGGCAGAGGGAGAGGGAGAAGTAGGCTCCCCACTGAGCAGGGAGCTGGACCCCTGGGCTTGATCCCAGGACCTGAGCCAAAGGCAGATGCTAACCCGACTGAACCATCCAGGCACCCCTCCAGGGTGATTTCATCTCAAGTTCCTTCATTTTATTCTATCTGCAAAGACCCTTTCCATAGAAAGGATCACACTGGGACACCTGGTGGCACAGTTGGTTAAATGTCCGACTCTCGGTTTCAGCTCAAGTCGTGATCTCAGGGTCGTGGGATCGAGCCCTGTGTCGGGCCCTGTACCCAGTGTGCAGTCTGCTTGAGTCTCTCTCTCCCTCCGCCCCTCCGCCTTTGCTCTCTCTCTCTCACTGAAATAAATGAATTTTAAAAAATAAGTAAGTAAGATCACACTGATAGATTTTGTGTAGATCTATCTTGGGGGGGGGGCAACATTCAACATTCAACCCATGACAGCAGGCGTGGCTATTAGCGTGACTTCACAGATGAGGACACAGACCCAGAGAGGGTAAGTAACTTGCGCTGTCTCGGCAGCTCTAAGAGGTAGAACGACTTTCTCTTCTCCCCACGCTCGGGGCCTTTGGTCTTCCCCTTCAAGGTCCCATCTGGCAGGCATGGATCTCACCCAGATATCTGCAACATTTGCATTTGGCACTCAGCCCGGCCGCCAAAATTACTTCTCGTTTTGCAC
>CM053610.1:96215489-96320552 GCA_028646535.1 Procyon lotor | reverse complement strand
CCCGCTTCCTGAGTATTCCTAGGCACCAGAGGCCGTGCCGGCATCTCCGTCTCTCAGGTCCCTCCCCAAGCAGCCCAGAGTTGAGCAATTTCCCCAGGCAGAGGAAAGCACAGGAGGCCCGCAGGAGACATTCTGGAAATACCCTGTAGAGTGGGCAGGGGCAGAGGTGGGTGACAGCCCAGAGCCCAGCCAGGCCCATGAGACTCTGCTACCAGGTTCTCTTCCCTCCCTGGACCGTGTCCTGGGTTCAGAGCACCAGGGGTGGAAAGGAGAAGCCTCTAGACTCCCAGGGGCTCATGAGAATGGAGGTCAGCATGTCACTTTCCTCTCTGAGGATCCCTGGGGCCTTCTCCAAATACAGCCTGGAATTCCTGTTCCACTGATGGTCCAAGAATAAGAGGAAAAGTCCCCACAGAGCCCCACTGAGCCCTGCCCCATTCCAGGTCACATAAACACTTGATGACTGAACATACCCAGAGCCTTTAAAGGGGCCGCTTCCTCACCAGAGCCCGGCAGTGGGGCCAGGGCCCTGAGCCCTGAGCCCAAGAGCCCAAGAGGAAATGAGGCTGCCTCTGGCCATCTCCAGTGGGGGCCTGCGTGCCTCTGCTCTGAGGGCCACAGAAAGAGGTTGTCTCTGGGGGTGGAAGGCCCTAGAAGGAATGATGCAGGAGGTCTGTTGATTTCTACTTAGAAAGAAACCCAACTAAAGTCTGTGTATTTCCCTTGTAGCTGAAAAATGCAGTGAAGCAGAAAAGCCTGTGTTACCACTAAGAGGGGAAGTTGGTACATTTTCCTCCCCAATGCCTCCTCCACGACTCTACCTGCCAGGAGCTTCCTTGCCTTGTCAGTGTGAGGCCAGGCCTGAGTCTGTGTGTGTAGGGTAGAGCCAGCCCTGGAGAGGGGCTGGGGCCAAGGAAACTTTCTATCCTGGGGAGCAGGCCATAGTCCAAGGCCACACCCCACAGCTGGGATATGTGTGGGCATGTATGTATGTTTGTGTGGGGGGGGGGGGTTGAAGTCTACAACCCACCGCTAGTGTGTTGGGGGGTGGGGTGAGAGTCTATACCCCACTGCTGATGTGAGAAAATGTGTGTGTGTGTATGTGTGTGTGTGTGTGTATGAAGGGGGAGTGAGGGAGAGAGAGAATATGAATGGGACTGGAAAGGGTGGAGGGACACACAGACACGCAGGAGGGCACCCTCTGCCGCCACGGAAGGGAGAACTGGGGAGGGTTCGGGGGCAGCGCGGGATCGCCCCGCTGGCCCTGCACTGCCGGCCCTTGGGCGGGGGAGCCTGGGCTGGCCAGCCAACTCTTCTGCATGGCTCCAGCCTCCCTCTGCCTGGAAAACAGCCGCTGTGGGAACGGCCGCCTCCAACCTGAGAACTGGAGATCAAATGAGCTCTTCAATATTATAGTTGGAAGTGCAGCTGAAACTGCAAAGGGCTAGACAGACGTGGGAGAGTATCACTCAGCAAAAGGCGGATGCACCGTGCTCCCTAATTCAGGGCGCCTGTCGGACGCACAGGCCCCTGTGTCCCATCAGATGGACAGCCCAGGGCTGCTGGGTGGCTCAGTCGGTTAAGCTTCCCACTCTTGATTCCGGCTCAGGTCAGGATCTCAGCATCGAGAGATCAAGCCCTTCCTCAGGCTCTGTGCTCAGTGGGGAGTCGGCTTGAGATTCTCTCTCTCTCCCTCTCCCTTTGCCTCTCTCCCTGATCACACGCACACTGGCTCATGCCCTCTCTCTCAACATCAGTAAATAAAATCTGTAAATGCAATAACCTTCCCCCTGCAAGAAAACAAGGGCCATCTGTATGACCACCCTAAATGCACCCACCATCCTCCTCTCCTGACTTGGACCTGGGGCTGTGACCTTGAGCCTCACAGAGGATAATGAACATGTGAGTGCTTTCCACACCGAGCTGGCCGCCACAGGTCTGAAGCACCGTGTGTGCGCGGAGCGGGTGTGGAGGGGGTGTGGAGGGGGTGTGGAGGGGGTGTGGGGGGGAGTGGGGGGGAGTGGCGGTGCTGGAGCCGAGAGGGGTGTCTCAGTCCCTTAAGTGGCTTCCTTTGGCTAGGGCCGTGATCCCAGGGTCCCGGGATCGAGTCCGCATCGGGCTCCTTCCTCAGCAGGGAGCCTGCTTCTCCCTCTGCCTGCCACTCCCCCCACTTGTGCTCTCTCTTGCTCTTGCTCTCTCTCTGACAAATAAATACAATCTTGTAAAAAAAGAAAACCAGGAATGGTGACCCATGCTTTGTTCTTATGGAGCTTTTTCATTCTGCGTGTGCGTGTGCGTGTGCGTGTGTGTGTGTGTGTGTGTATGAGGGTCAATGAAAATATGTATTTGGAAGCATTCTGAGGTAGGTCCATTGAGGCCAAGAGGCTTCCAAAGTTCTTACCTCTTGTAGATGGAGAAGTTAGATTGAACCTGGGGCCATGACCCCCCAGGTCAACCCCTTTCCATGCCATGCCAAGCAGAACTGAGGAATAAAGATAACAGTAATACAGGTTATGAACAGTGATCACCATTGCTCTGGAAAATTCCTCAGGCCACCTGGTACTTCCATGTTCATTAGTGATGCCCCTCTAGGCTGATGGGGCACAGCTTGGCCAGGACAGCAAGGTCTCCATCTCAGACCCTACTCACTGCTCATCCCCTCCACCAAGCAGCCTTGGACAGTGCACAACTTGTGCAACTCCACATGACAGCCTTGATGGTTATCACCTTAAGCTTTGAGCTCCTTTTCCACAGCAAGGTGGCTATGCCCTCAACATTTTATGTCATCCAGGTTGTCCCCCCACAAAGAGCAGCGAAATCAGTGGGTTAGAGGGGAGATTTTGGCCAGGAAAGAGAAATGCCAGCCTGCCAGCCAGCCAGACATGGGCAGCACGATCCACCTTTCCTGAGAGAACTGGGAAGGAGGTGTGGCCTAGAAGCAAAGAGAAGAAAGACAAGAAGGAGAAGAAGACCAGTGTGGTCAGGATTTTAATCAGGCACATTCTCAGCCCACAGAGGAGGAAGCATTGTCAAACTTCCCTAGAAAGAGGAGACAGGGGAGTCCTGAATGTTCCCCATGTTTCCAAAGGGTCTCTTCGTTGCTGTTGCAAGCTTCCCCCCACAACCCAGAGGTCCAGCCAGCCCAGAGTCCCACTACCCTTGAGGGAAGAAGAGCTGAAGCCTGCTCTGGTGAGACGTGAAGGAAACCCAGTGACTTCCTTTGCCCCTTCTCTCCATTTACTATTTACCACACAGCCCTTTGTTCAGGGTGCGGACCAATGGCAAAGCTGTTTTTGTGTGCATCTTCCCTTGGTGAAGATATGACCAAAGTCCTGGGGCTCACAGGGCTCCCTCCACTCTCAGCAGTTGCTGGAATAACTCATCACAGAGCAAAAGTCAGGTAGTCCCTGGTAGGTGGAGGCAACCAGCCGAGGCCCTGCGTGTTTCCAGGCCAAATGAGTTTCTGGAACAGAGGGTCAGTGGGTAACCGGGTAAAAACACAGAGTTCTGAGTGAACTGACCTAGATTCAAGTTCCTGCTCAGCTACTCACCCACCCAGCTGGTGGCTCGAGTGAGTTAGCTAACCTCTCGGAGCCTACTTATCTAGAAAACACAACGAATCGTGGCCAATTAAGGTAGGAAAGGCTGCAACGGGGCGGGACAGCACGAGAGTGAAGAACAGCTTATTTGGAACTACACAGCCCTGCATTTGGGTCCCAGTGTCATCGTTCACCAGTGCTGGGACCTTAGACGGGTACTGACACATTTTTTTAATATGGACTCTATTTCTTAGAGCGGTCTTCAGGTCACAGTAGAGTGGAAATTACAGGGTTCCATATACACAAAGCCCCCACCTCCAAACAGCCACCCCCATCAGAGCGGCACATTTGTTCTGTCAGTGAACCTACACTGACCCATCATCACCCAGAGCCCAGAGTTTACCTCAGGGTTCACATCTGGTGGTGTACATCCTCGGGGTTTTGACAAATGAATACTGACGTGTATCCGCCATTACAGTAGCGTACTGAATGGTCATGCTGCCCTAAAGATCCTCGGTGTCCCACCTGTTCATCCCTCCCTCCTCAGCAGCCACTGGACTGCTCTCGGTTGCTTTGCCTTTTCCGCCATGTTGTCTGCTAAGAATCACCCACTGCACAGCCTGACTAGATTGCCTTTTTTCCCTTAGTGATGTGTATTTCAGGTCCCACCATGTCTTTTCGTGACTTGATAACTCATTTCTTGTTAGCACTGAATAATATTCCACCGCTCGGATAGACCACAGTTTATTTATCCTTCCACCCACGGGAGGACATCTTGGTTGCTTCCAAGTTTGGACAATTACGAATAAAGCTGCGATAAACATCCATGTGCAAGTTTATGGGTGGACAGAAGTGTTCCGCTCATTTGAGTAAATACTGAACAGCCACCATTGCTGGATCATATGGCTGCCCTCACTTTCCGGAGCCTCATTTTCTTCGTGGGTAGAGCGGAGAGAACATAGGCCTTCCGGGTATTGTGAGGGTTTTTGAGCTAACACGGGCCGCGCTCCTCTCATGGTCGTCCTGCCCGGGTGACGACGGCAACACTGACGGGAGAGGCAGGACTCCAAGCACGGACTGGAGGAGAGGGCGCTGGGGTGTCCTAGTCATGGGTCATCTGTCCACAGTCCAAGAAGGCCTAGGGCGACAGGGACCACTGACAGGCCAGCAGAGCACCACTGCCTCCATTGAGGGTGACTATGAGGGGTCTCCCACAGGCCATGACCCCGAGCACTGCAGGCCTGAGCAGCTGGAGTCGGGAGGGGACGTGGAGACAAACCCACCTCACTGGTCCCAGGGCAGCGAACTCTCTCAGGCTCTGCAAGCCAGGACCCCGGGGGATCGTGGACCCTCAGGCATCGCAGTGCTCCCCTGAGTCCTCCTTGACTTCCCAAGCCCGCTCTCGGGCAGCCTCCTCCTCCCCTTCCTCCACTTGAGTCATCTCGAGCTGAGCCCTGCCCATAACCAGAAGCTCAGAGGTGACAAAAACAAGGCTTTTGTTTTTTGGGTTTTTTTCTCTTTTCACCTACTTCCTGTGTACTCACTTCATTGTTCCCAGAACGACCAAGTCACCGGGAAGCTTTGCTAGCTCAGGTTTTTTCCTTGTTGTTTTTCCTTTTGCTTCTCTGGAGACAAGGCCTCCTTGGGGTCTGGACTCATATACAAAGCGTGAACCAGTGGTAGTTCTTTGGAACCCACTCCTTTGGGATGTCTTTGGAGACACTGAGCAAGGGCAGGGGGCTGCATGACAAAGTAAGCCCCACTGTGTGGTGTGCGGTTTCAGAAGGGTCTGGAGCCCCAGCGCTGGGCCATGCCAGCTGGAAATGACGGTCGTGTTTGGGAGTATCTGTGTCCCTCTTCCTTCTCCAGGCTACCGTGGGATTATTAAATGGTCTGAGTCAGAATAAGGCCTGAGCCTTCCAGGAAGCCTTGCTGACTCAGCCCCTGCCCGCCACTCCTGACTTCACCTTTTGTCCCATGGGGTCATCGGGCCATCCGCACACCCTTCTCCCCGCCCCCCCCAACCCCTCCCCACAGACAAACCTTGGGGAGAAGCGGGAGCCGCTCCGCCCTTGTTCTTGCAGCGAAGCCCTTTGGGGAGCTGGCGTGTCCGCCCGTGGAGCTTACAAAGCAGGTGCACAGAGGCGGCTGCGGGCTGAGGGCCTGGCCAAGGTACCGCTCCAGCCACATAGGCGGGGTGTCCAACAGGGGGCTGTCTGACGTCGTGACCCCTCTGAGCTCGCCCAGAACCTATTTTAAATACTTCTCCGAGAGACCTCCGCACTATCCCGTGGAAGTTTCTGCAGCGGTGGAAAAAAGTTCACTAAAGCTTCGCTGTCCGATAGTGGCCACCAGTGACCACTGAGCACGTGACGCGTGCGGCGGGCGAGCACCACGATTTCGTTATTTCATTAATTTAAAACTTATTATTAAGAACTGCAAAAAAATTATTACCGGTAAAATTAATTATCTTAATTTAAATTGAAGCAGCCGCCATGGCCACCGTAGTTGACAACACAGGATCTAGGAAGCCGGACACTGTCTTTAAAACTGTGGGTTCTGGGCGCCTGAGTGGCTCAGTCGTTAAGCGTCTGCCTTCAGCTCAGGTCATGATCCCAGGGTTCTGGGATCGAGCCCCGCATAGGGCTCTCTGCTCAGCAGGAAGCCTGCTTCTCCCGCTACCATTCCCTTTGCTTCTGTTCCCTCTCGTGCTGTGTTTCGCTCTGTCAAATAAATAAAATCTTAAAAAAAAAAACCAAAACAAACAAAAAAACTGTGGGTTCTGTCGATTGTACCTGGAAATTGTATCACAAATCCACCCACTTCTCTTCATGCCCATTTTCCACGTTAGGCTGAACCACCAGCAACTCTTCCTCCTTGGTTTCTCTTCTACCTCTTTGACTCCCATGATGATTTTGCCCCAGCCCAGAGCAATTTTCTTAAGACACAAAATTGACCAAGATATTCCTCTTCTCAAAACCCCTCAACGTCCCCATCACAGTAACCCTGAACACCTACCTAAGACCCACAGGTGTCTCTGTACTCTGAACACCACTCCCTTCAGACCTCATGGCTCCCGCCTCCGCCTTGCACCCAACACCTCAGGCTTCTAGAAGTTGCCAAAATCTTCTTGAGCTCAGGGGCTTTGCATAAACTTTCCCTCGCTTCTAGAACTATGCTGTCCAATACAAGGGCCACTAGACACACGCAGCTCTTTACACATCTATATTTAAACTAACTAAACTTAAATAAAATTAGAAATCTAGTTCCTTGGTCACACTAGACACATTTCAAGGGCTCCATTGTCACTTGTGGTTTGTAGCTACCATGTTGGATTGCACAGACATGGAATATTTCCATCCTCGCAGAATCAGCTAGGCTAATTCCTACCCATCTTTCAAGTCTTACCTCAAATATCATATTCTCACAGAGGCCTTTTCTGGTCCCTCGGTCTAAATTAAGAGTCCCTGCTGTCTTTCTTATAAACCTGTAATTTTCCTTTTTCGTTCTTACAACTGTTTGCGAAGTTGTAGTTACACACACGGTTGTCTGATATATGTTTTCTATCACCGTCTCAGAAAGTGCCTTTTTTGTTTCCTGATCAATCGCCTACCCTGATCTCAGCTCCTCACACTCAGTGGAGCTCACTCCTGCTGGGTGAATGAATGAAAAAATGAATAAACATTGGATGGAGTAGTTGCATATCATTTACTCGCCTGACAAAGCACTAAGAGCAAGAGCTCAGAAACTCTATGAACCTGGGATGAAATCCTGACTTCCACACTTATTTCGGCCAAATGGCTGACCTTTCCATGCACCATCTCCCCACTGGCGAGACGGTTTGCTAGTGCCCAGCTCAGAGCACACTGGGGAGCCATGAATGAGGTAGGTTAATTGGGGCCAGGGGTATTTCTTTTCCTTTACTACTTCCCCTATGTCCTTCCAGCCTTTTCCATGGTCCTCTTCCTCTCACACGGCCTCTCCGGCCTTGACCTCGAAGTCTCTCATCCCTCAGTCCCACCCTCACTAGGAGGCCTTTGTTTCTCTCTAAGCTGCCACCACTCATTGACCAACCACGACATTCCTTCCACAGGGAGAGCCTACCTTGTTTGGGCCCTTCCTCACTGCCTTCTCTGCCTCTGGCTACATGAACCAGCCAGACCCCCCCCCCAACCCCCCCAGAACTCATACAAGCACACACCCATCCTGGAGATGCGCTCAGAGTAGCACGTGCACACAGCATCTGGCCTTGAGCGGTACCAATCAATTCCTATTTGGGGACCACATCAGCTTCCCTTCTAGGACTTGTTTAAAATGCATATTCCTGGGCCCCAATCCTGACTCTTCTAATTCCCACAAGAGGGGCCCTGGAAGCCACATTTTTAATAACCATCTCAGGCAACTCTATAGCTCAAGGCCCAGGCTTGGCAGTGCATCATATTTCATCCCAGGGAGCTGGGAGGATTCTTCAGATAAGTCACTCACTGATCCTCCCTTTAACTGGGATAAAATTTCATTTTACATTTTACTTGGCAAATACCTACCTAGTAAGTTATTAAGTGAATTACTAGTATTTGGGACTTGTAAACTCAGGTTAAAAATTTGCTAAGGTTTACAGTGGGCCCCAACTCACTGCTCTCCCAGGGAAGGAGGCAGCCACTCCCTGGCTTGGTATGAGTATGAGGCCCTCCTCTGGACTTGCGGGTCCAAAAACGTCACCACAAGTCCCCAGTGAGTTTAGGACTTGCTGCAATTAGAGGACTATCCCTGTTGTCTTGGGCCGGTCATGACTTTAAATTGCTGCTCTTCTTGGTCTTTGAGGATAACTTCTGGTTGTTTCATCTTTGCTGATTCATTAATTATGGGTTGCATGGTGAGCCCTGTAGTTTGTAGGGGTGCAGGTTGATATCGACGCAAGCATGGCCTAGACAATCTCAGGAACTAGACTTTAAGACGTGCAGCTTGCTGTCCAAATAGGAATAATATGGGGGCTAAAGTCAATGTGTATTTATATAATCTCCCCAAAATTTACTTTAGTATTTCATTGTTGTAACCAGGTTCATTTTCCATGTGGCAGCATAAAGGGTGGGGCCAGCCGGCTGCAGGCAGAGTCACGTGACCAGCACTCTGCTGCACGAGGCTATACGACTCCTCTCTTTTATCTGCTTTGCACCCCAGGCCGCCTCCTCCCGGCCAGACCCACCGGGTCCCGGGCCCCTGCCTCACCCCCCTGCAGAGTCTGTCTCCACAGACCCCTTTCCCTGGTACCTATTCCAGAAAGGCACAGTGCAGCAGTCTTAGGGGGGTTCTCAGAAATAGCGGTTAGGAGCATCGCCAGGCCCTATCTTTTCTCTTCTTCCTGGGAGGGCCCTTGACTCTTCCCCACCCTGCCTAGGAAATTAGAGAGCGAAGCAGCAGCCTGATACCCCTGGAAATGTTTTAGGAATGGCTCCCACACGTTGACTCTCCGTCCTTCGTCAGACACCACACTGGGCTGTTATACACAGGATCTGAAACCCTTTCCACAGCCCTTGCCTGCAAGGCAGGGCCATGTCTCCTGAGACATAAGGTCAGAGCCCACTGAGCCGAGCTTCTCCCCAGGCAGCCTGAGGAGGTCAGCCCCTAGACAGCCCCTCCTAGCCCTTCTTTCCTGCTTCTCCCCCACCTTATCCCATTTGTGTTAACTTGCACAAATATGGCCAGATCCTGCTGGTTTGCAAATACAGAACACTTACATTTTTTGTTAAATATTGAGGCTCATTTATATACAGTGAAACACATAGCTCTTGATTGCCACAGTCCCCGGGTTTTGATAGACGCATAACCCACAACGCACTTACAACACACATGTTCAGAATGCTTCCTCACCCCACAAGGATTGCTCTTTCCCGGTCGATCCTCACCCCCCACCCAGAGGACGACATTTAGTTCTCAGATCCCTTTGGTTCAGGCAGCTGGAAGCAAGGGAGGAGACAACAGAGTAGCAGGAGCTGGATGCAGGCAAGGAAGCACAAACATTGTCACTGTCCTAGTTACCGCCCAGGGTAACTGTTTGTCCATCCTCCTTCAGCCTATCAAAGCAACTTGCCTTTGCTGTGTTCTTCCTTTTCCTTCCAAAGGAAACAACTTCCAAGAGACATCCTGGGAAGCGCGGGTGCGTCTCCCTGGGGGTTCCGCTCACCAGGACTCAGGGCCGGCCCAGCCCCAGACACCCTGGGGGCTCACGCCCAGCTGAGCTCCCACAGTCCTCAGCTGCAGCTCTGAGTGTCCCGCGCCCCCCCCCCCCATGCTACAGTTCCAGGGTCCCCAGCAGAGCACTCAGGGCCAGCTGGATTGAGTAAATGACAAACAACACACTTGGGGACAGCCAAGAGGCCTGGATGAAGAAACCAGACAAGAGGCCATGGACCCCAGCAGCTGGGACTGTACCCAGGCCTCCCTCTGCTGTCCCGCGGCAGGTCTCATGACATCCTGTGCCACGGGTCTGTACAAACCACCCTTGTTGTGTTCATCTCAGAGTTGTGTATGACAGCAAAAAAACTTGGCCCCGAGCCAAATGTCAACACTGGGGACTCCCTTAAATAAACCATGGTGCCACCCATACGATAGAGAAGCACCTAGCCAGTAAAAACAATCCAGAGGGAGACTATTAATAGACCTGGAAAGCCAGGTGCATATAGGGCTAACTTTGAAAGGCATCTTACAAAACAACATAGTATTTACAGTTCCGAGTGCTCGGGTGATGGGTGCTCGTCACATTCTTCTGATTGGCCAGGACTTTGTGCAACAGATATGTAATAATACATAAAAGGTACTCACTGTGGGTGCCCAGTTTTATGCTCTTCAATCACAAGGAACGAAGCATATGCAAGAAGCGCAGAAATGCTACGACAGCAATTTCACCCCCAGGGTTGAGGGGATGGCCCCCCTGCACTCCTCACGCCCTCAGGGCAAGAGTCTGTGGCGGCCAGACTCTCATTCAGAAGGTCTTACTCTGCCCAAGAGCCTGCACACATATCTCATCGTTTGGAGGAAACTGGCCCGTTTGCGCCCGAGAAAAAGCCAGCTGCTCCGTGCACGTGGTCTCCTGCCTCCTCGGCCTGAGAGCCCTCTGGCATGGCCCAACACAGGTAAATTCTACCCTTTGGAGCTAGGCGGGTAATGGCTCGCCCAAGACGTCCAAACCCTAATCCCAGATCCTGTGATTCCTTCCCTTGCAAGGCAGAAGGGAGTCTGCAGATGCAGGGCAGGCTACAGACCGGAAACAGGGAAACTAGCCTGGCTTCTCCAGGTGGACCCAATATAATCACAGGTGCTCTTAAAAGCAGAGAACGTGCTCCAGCTGGGGTCAGAAGGGATATGGCAAAGGAAGTCTGGAAAATCCATGGCGTGAGAGGGACTCGTCTCCCACTGCTGGAGGTGACCTCATGCAAAGGAGTGTGGTGGCCTCTGGGAGCAAAGACAGGCCCCCAGCTGACAGCCAGCAAGGAAAGGGGACCTCAGTCCTGCCACCACAAGGAACTACACAACTTGAATGAGCTTGGAGGCAGATTCATCCCCAGAGGCCCCGGAAAAGAATGCAGCCCTGCCAACACCTTGATTATGACCTTGTGAAACAAAGCAAAGGACCCAGCAGAGCTACACTGTATATACTCACACTTCAGGCTTCCAGAACTGTGGGGCACGAACTCTCAGCAGCTTTCAAATAGGCAATATGGCATTCCTGCCTCTAGTCCCAGGCTGTACCTTCCAAGGTGTTGTCTTAATGCACTGAACTTGTGGGAATTTGTTAGGGGCAACAAGGGAAGACAAACACACCATCCTTCAGCACCAGTACAAATGCCACCTCCATGAAGCCTTCTCTGATTTCTCCACGTACGGGTGAGGTCCCCTCTGAATTCTCAAAGCATTCTGCTCCTGAGTTTCTCCAGCCATTACCATGGTCCATCTATATCAGGGGAATAGTTCTCCCACCAGACTGCATGCTACTCGGGGCAGTAGCTGAGGCTTCCTGGTCTATATATTCCTTCCAGGGCAGAGCACATACCTCATATGCAGTCAGTGTTAAATCTTTGTTGGAAGGATGTCTCCTAACCTATATGGGTGGTTATTGTTTAACAAAATGAATTGCTGTGGCGACGGACCCCAGAAACACTTGCAAATATACAGAGGAGCTGACTGATGACGGAGACAGCATAAGAAAAGCCAGAATGTGCAGAAGTAAGATATGCTAATTTTCGGATGCTTGGAATCCGAGCGTTCTGGCAGTTGGCCCTGAGATATAAATTCGTACACAAAATAAACAGGATTGAAAGCTGGGATCGAAAATGTTTTCGAACATAACCTCTTAAAACATTCAACTTCTGGCACCGTGAAGTTTTAATTAAATGAATGTTCTTCTTCTGCTTCAAATGGATGTAAATGTTGTTGAACATGTAAAATGATGGAGCACCCAGCTGAGCTCAAAAGAAGGAAAGGGAAACCCCCAAGTTCCAGAGAAGAAGGGGGAACTCAGAGTCAGAAGGTCCAGAGCACGAGCTCCGAAAAGAGCTCTTGTCCCCGTTGGTGCAAGCACCAAGAGTAGACCCACCAGCATCCTTTGATGCCGGCGCAGGAATGAAGAAGCAAGTAAATCCCAAGCATAATAAATTAAAAGTTTCTCCATTCGGAGGTAATGGGATACTTTAAAATAAAATACTTTCACAGAAGAAAAGCAGCCAGTGAGACAGAAGGTATTTTACCTGCAAAGGAATGGCTGTTGGACTGACATCAGAAAGCTATGGTCCCAGGACTGGGGGAAACCAGCTGCTGCCTACCATCCGTACCCAGAGAAGCCATCATTTGGGGAGGAGTGGGAAGTAAAAACATTTTGACAAAAGCTGGAGTTGACCATTTACAAATTCTGACCGGAAAACTGTTAACAGATGTGTTTCTGAACGAAGGAAAATGAACCCAGAAGGAAGGAATGGGTTATAAAAGCAGAGATGAGAAAAACAAAGGGAAACATAGTATAACCACCGACGACTCATGGGAGCATTAAAACAGGTGAGAGCACAGCGCCCAGCGATGGAGGCTGGTGGAAGGCAGAGCTCGGAGTGCATGAGTTTGAAGGCTCTTCCACTGTGTGGTGAGAGCATGTAAATGTTAAATAAATGCAGGCTTTGCTAAATAGAGTGGGCACCTGGAAAATGCACCAAAGACCTTTAAAGAGTAGAAATGAAATGCAGAACTGCCAAACTAGCAGAGAGACCAGGGAGGGAAGGGAAGCGAAAACTCAATGCCAATGGAAGACAGTGAGCAAAAGAGAACATGGTCAGGAGAGAAACACCAACGGTGTTGTTTCCAATCACGAAGGATTGGAAATAGCATTTACATCCCTTAGCAGAGGGATGGAAAAGTACATTTTGACAAATACATTCACAAAAACACAATGTAACTGATAAACGACTCAACCAGATCAAAGGGGCCAAGATGGCTACATATCAAAAGAGTAAAGTTGAGGGTTCCCTGGGAGGCTTAGTGGGTTAAGTCAGTCCACTCTTGATTTCAGCTCAGGTCATGAACTCAGGGTTGTGAGATCCAACCCCGCAGGGGACTCGGTGCTGGGCATGGACTCTGCTTGGGATTCTCCCTCTCCCTTTCCCTCCTCCCACACATGCACATGCATACATGCACTCTCTCTAAAAAAAGTGGGGGGTGAGGTAATGTTGAAGAAACTCCAGTTGGAGAAGGTTATCCCCATATGGTATCATGGACGTAGTTCACGATAGTTCAGCGCACAAACCGTAATGGACAGTTCAATGAGTTTTCACAAAGTGACTGGCCCTTGTACCCAGCACCCAAATTAAGGACTATCACATTCCCAAGCATCCTAGAAAGGCACCCTCACTCTCCTCCAGGTACTAGCCCCCTCCGAAGATAACTACTACCGGAACCCTGTAGGTTAGTTTTGCCTAGTTTTGAATTTATACACATGGGCTCATGCACACAAAAAGTTTGTACTCACTTTGTGTCTCGCCTTTCATTCCATTTTATGTGTGTGAGCTGCGTCGTTACTGAAGCATGAAGGTACACCTTATTCACTCTTTCCTGGGCTCGGGTCCCCTGCATGAATACACCACAATTAATTTATGGACTCCATTAGTGATCTACCCTTGGGGCGTTTCAGTTTGGGACCTAACAAGCTGTGCTGCTGTGATCAATCTTGGATTTCTCTTTTGGTGCATATGTGCATGCATTTCCCTTGGGTATGGCTCAGCAATTGCTGGGTCAGCGGGTATGTGTGCTTTCTGCTTTCGCAGAGACTCTTAGTTCTCCAAAGTGGTTTAACCAATTTACTTCCCTAACATTATACAAGAGTTCCAGGAACTCTATGTCTTACTTACTCTTGAGTTTTTAGTCTTTCAAATGTGAGCTATTCTGGTGGTTAATGAGTGTGAATTGTAAAACACGCTCATGCACAAGTACTCTACCTTGCCCGTGGATATATGTATATATACAGTAAAAATACAGAAACATGAATGGGGAGGATAGACACCAACCTTAGGATACTGATTACCTCAAGGGAGAGAGGAAGGCCTGAGGTTGGGAGATACATTGAAAGGTTTCAACTGCACTTATAACGTTAATTTTTAAACATGGGAAACAAATACAGGCATTTTTACAACTGGGTGGGCATTATATATTTGTCTTTAATTTTTCTCGGTATTACTTATGTTCGATATATACTATAATTAATGTATTTAAGACAAAAGTTCTTAAAGGAAAAAAGAGACCATAGGGAAGCAAACAGATTCACAGTGTATCTGGTTATAAAATACAACACTTGAAACTTGACTAACAGACCAGACCAGACATTCCCCCGTTCCCATTATGGATAGATCTAGATCTAGATCTAGGTCTAGATATGAGATATAGATCTATACACCTATATTTTGCAGGAAGGGTAATTCCTCATGCTGAGCAGATACCTCTTGAGTGCCCATTTATAAATAAGAACTTCTTGGTGTTCTACAAGGAGAACAACTATCTACAAGGAGATTGTTGTCACACGCTTGCTACACAGAACCGAAGCCACAGCATATAGACACGACAGGTCGGTAGAAAGAAGATCAGCCAGGTTTTAAGTCTGCCACCGTCCCCTCCAGAGCCCTCAGTCACCTTCCTGATGATCTCAAGGTGGTTAGACGGACCAAGGTTTCTCAACTTCAGCAATGTTGACATTTGGGTCTAAATAATTCTTGGCGTCAGGGGGCTTCCCTGGGAGCTGCAGGATGTTAGTGGCACCCTTGGACTCTACCCAACAGATGCCAGGGGTCACCAACCCCTCCCTAGTGGTGGCAACCAAAGAGGTCTCCAGACATCGCCAAATGTCCCCCGAGGGACAAATCACCCCCACGTGAGGACCACCGAGCTAGGTCCTTTAGAGTTGTCCCTTCCAGCTCTAAAATGTTTTGCTTTAGTATACCCCTGGAGCAATGCGTATCTTTTTCTCAGAGCCCAGGCCCAAGTGAACATATAAGGAACCAACAGCGGAAAGGCAGACAGCCCTGGTCACTTTTGTGTGGGACTCATTTGCTATCTTAGGAAAAGAGGAGGATTCAGTGTAACAGTAGAGGACATTGATGATGCTTTGACCAGAGGACATTTTCGTGAGAATGGGGCAAATGGCCCTGGGTCACGATGGAGACTCAGGAGAGACTCAGGGCACCGTCACGATCAACCAAGCACACACACACCTGATCTCATTAGACTGACTCTGAGCTCCCCGCAAGCTGGGAATTCCCAGCCACACATTATCTTGCCAGACAGGTAAGGATTCCCAACCATCCAATACCCAGAGGGCAGGCATGCAAGAATGTAATGTGGTTTTAAATGATGCAAGTAGAAAAAAAAATAAAAAATAAATGATGCAAGTAGAAAACAACATATGACCCATCCTAGGGTGGGTTCCCAAGAAGCAAGATTTAGAAGAAATTGACTGCAGTGATTGGGGGGCGGGGGGCTGCTGTCGGCACAAAAAGAATGAGTGTCTTCAGGGGGCAGGGGAAGGTGCAGAGCAAGGTGGGGGGCTCAGCAGGAGTCTAAATTCAGCCTTGTCCCCTAGACAATCAGCAGCTGGAATCGTGCCACCAAGACAGGTGGACAAATCTGGAGGCAAGGGCCCATTCTTCGGCAGCTGCTGACGGTCAGTGGTTGCCCGTGAGCTGCCCTCAGGATCAGGGGTGCAGAGGGCTTCTAACCTCCCAGGGGAGGGCAGCTCTCCAGGTAACACGCAGCAGCTCCGAGCCATCAGCAGCCGACACAGAGAAACTGGGAACTCACAGCCCAGCAAGCGGATTTCCAACAGCGTCTACTACCAGTGCACGGTAGAAACACATTAGCTACTGAATTTACAACATCGCGTCCAGAGGCCGCGCACGTCTCGAAACAGCACCCCTGGCTGACTTCATGGAGCAGCCAAGCAGGGGCCAAGGGCGGGGCTGGGCGCTTTCACAGCTGACCTCGCCGGGAGCCAAAATACTGACAGCAGGTCCAGCTACCGTCCTTTTCTCAGTCTGCAGATCCAGCTACCGTCCTTTTCTCAGTCTGCAGGTCCTGCTTACCGTCCTTTTCTCAGTGAGGGAGACTGAGGCTCAGAGGGTGCGTCACTGACCCCAGGGAGGAGAGCTCCGACGCTGTCAGGCGAGAAGACTGCTCGTGTGCAGACCACGCTCCTTCCGTTCCAGCCCTGGGCGCCGCCCCCGACCTGCCGTTAGGAAGCACAGTGCGCATGCCCTGAGCAAGGAGACCACGTGGGATTTCGGCCGATGGGGGCGGAGCTCCTCCCAAGCCAGTGTCCTCGTCTGCTGAGGTCCATGCAGCACCGCCAAGGACTGGGACCGTGGCCCTGCTCCCAGGGAGGTTGCGCTGCCCCGGCCCCAGGGCAGGGTGGGAGTGAGCCCTGGGAAGGAAGGCTGTTGCCAGGTTTGATAGGGAAGTACAAGTACAAAGATTTGAGCAATTTGCTCAAGATCACACAGCAGCTAAGTGGGAGACCCAAGATGGGACCGTGTTTGTGGAGGTCACAGCTAGTGCTCGTGACCGCACCACCACCTTCTTGCCCTGAGCCTCCACTTACTCATCCGTAAAATGGGTATGACTGTAACACACATTTCGTAGCTTTGCTGCAAGAGTTCCCTTAAATAATAAAAGGTAAAAGTGCCTTGCAAATCGCTTTAAGAATGTAAGTTGTCATTATCAGACAAGATTAAATGGCAGAGGTGACAGAAGTGAAGGACTGTCTCCTTCCAGCCTTTTGATAAAGGCCTGGGAAGACGCCTGACGTACTCCAACCCCAGTCTCTCTCAGCATGCAGAGCTGAGAGCCAGCCCTCCTCTCTAGGCCAGTGCTGGGAAAGCCGAGGCTGTGTGAAAAGCTGAGGCTGTGTGAAAAGCCGAGACAGGCAAATCAATCATTTCTGTCATTTGTGCCACAATATAATGACACGAAACACTCTAACTTGCTTTAAGTCCTCAGCCTTCTGGGTGCTGGCGGTTCCCCCTCAGGCCACACCTTGTTATGGTCAGGAGTTTCTCCTGACTCATTCCTGCAACCTCCCTCACACCCTGTTCCAGAAAGCTCACTCAGGATCCTCCAGCAGTCTGTCCCCTTAAAGGTGCGCTCAAGGCCTAGAAAATAGAACCGTAAGCTCTTCAAATTGCTTTCTAATCCACTCCGTCTTTCACGCGTCACAACAGCGCAGCAGAGGAGAGATGATAATCCATGCCCATCTCATGGATGGGAAGACAGAGGTTCCGAGCAGTTAAGCAAGTTGCCTAAGAGAGGAGGGAAGAGGAGAAGCAGAGGGCCTCGGCCCCCATGTGTTATAATCAGCTCCCGCGTAACCCAGCGTGGGCCCAGGCTCCCAGTCTATCACCGCCCCAGGGCAGGAACTCAGTGCAGCCTAGGTGGGAAGCAAGGAATGGCGGTGCCCCACAAGGCTGTCGTGCAGCAAGGAGGACCCCTGGACCACCTCATGGGAGGAAGAAAACAGGGAAATGAGCAGGCCAGTTCGGTATTTGTCAAAAGTTCAAAGGTTAGGACAATTGGCTGCAAGGGGAAGGGACCAGGTCACCACCCCAGGTAGGATGTGTGGGAGTTGGGGAGGCGGGGGAGAGAGTATATGCTGCTCAGACTCAGAAATGCGCTCCCCTGGGTGGAGGCAGGAGCCCATGAGAACGATGGGAGCGGCCTGGGCCCAGCCTCCTTATACTCCCTTCTCCCAACACTCAGGGCTCAAGATGAGGAAAGGGACCCTTGATCTCACTCTCAGGCTGTCACTGAGGCACAGGAGAGAGCTCTGCTACCTTCCTTCCTGCAAAAAGGCCTGGGGGCTTTTGGGGGCTGGGTGGGGCGGGGGCATTAGAGGGCAGCTGGAGGAATGTCCAGCCGAATGGAGGAGGCAGGGCCAGGAGGTGTGGCTATTTCCCGTGGGCCACACCCGAGAAAGCTCAGCCAAGGCTATTTTGAGCCCTGGGCATAAGACCGTCCCACCCCCTCCAGGCAGTCCTCCTGGGTGATATCCAGAGGAGCCTTTACATGGGAAGATATGGGGCTCACTCACACTCCCTTCCCGTTGCTCTCCTGAGGCCTCCGGCTGATTCAGCTGCAGCCTTCTCAGGCAACTTTCATGGTTTGGGTCTTTGAGTGGTCTCTTTGATGCTCCTGCTCCAATGGCCTGGTCAGGGAGAACTTCCCCCCAGAATACAATCTCTCTCTCTCTCTTTCTCCTCTTTGGCCGAGAGGACGCACAGCTTGCTATCTTCAGAGAAATCCTCTTTCTCCGATTTCTCAAATCCCATGTCAACCCTTTATTTCCTTGGGGTAGGGCATGAGCTACCAGAGGCCTGGTTCCCAGCCACTTCCGCTACGAGCCTTGCATAGACGACTTAGCCTCTCTGTCTGGAACAAGGGGGTGTTTTCCACTTACTGTTTTGTTCCCGTCAGTGGGGCTTAAGAAAGAAGCCCATTTCAATATCCTGCTCTAGGACTTTAGGCCACAGTGAGGTGTATGCCCCCTTGGCCGCAGTGTTTGTCTCGGGCCCTGAGATCTATCTTCTTACCAACTAGCAGAACTAGATTTCCATCAGATCCCCCAGCAACCTGACCTAGTTGCCTAAGAGAAGGCCCACAATGATTTGAAGAGTCTGGGCATGGAGTCAGGCATCCTAGTCTAAGCCTGCCCCTCTCACTGAAGGGCTGCGGTTACTCACCAAACAAGTGAGTAACCCTCTTTGGGCTTAGGTTTCTCGGCTCTGAAACAAAAAGCTTGAGCTGGATGGCCCCCACGCTCCAGAATGCTGAGTCGGTCTGGGGGACTGTGCAGGGCCAGAGCTGGGCCAGTTCCAGGGCAAAGCCTGACATTTGCGCTCCCATCCGTGGGCTGCTTTGTCCCAGGTGACATATCATACGATCTGTCTCCCGCCTTGGGGGCACGTCCTCCTGTGGATCAGGATAGAGACAGAACAAAGGGGCAGCCCCCCCCCCCCGCATGGGGGCCCCAGGGCAATATTCAGCCTGAGCCAAGGAAGCTGCATGTTCCAAATAGCCTTATCCCAGGATCTAAAACAGGCAGTGAATGGTTTCCAGGCTCCCCCTCCACTAAAGATAAAAATATCTTGGGCTCAGGGATGTTCCCAGTCATAAATCAATAAGCTAGAACTATTTCTGTCCCCATCCTTTGCCTGGGGTTTCTCCTACACCCTCCATCCATCCGGTCCTCCCCATCCTGGCCCTCCAGTCACCCCAGCTCTGGAGTAGGGTGGTGGCCCTGAGCTGCCTTCAGACAACAGTTGGGCAGCCTGGCCACGCCAGCAGTAGAACCCAGCCCCGCCTGCAGGTGGACAGACAGCATTCAGGGACCTCCCACAGCCTCCAGGAGCCCGCTCAGCCTGAGTCCACTCTGGCACGCTGATCAACGTCTGGTCTACACCAGCTTCCTGGCTGCTCTCCGAGAATAAACACCACTGACTGAGGAAGTCCTCTGTGCTGCTATGGTTCGGGCTTCTCCTTCATGTGGCTGCAGAGATTAAATGAATACCTCTTAGGGCTGCGGGGCGGGTCAAATGACACCCTGTAGGTAAAGCACTAAATGTGGCAGCTGGCCAGTTCCAGATGCTCAGAAAAGAAAATGCGCCATCCGCCTTCCCCCCACGAGCCATTCCTTAAGAGCTCAGGCGGTCATGGCGAACCCACATCGTCTGAGGGCCCTTCTGAGATTCTGTCATTCTGAAACCCTAGTCAGTTTTAGGTCCAGCTCGTGGAGAGGCCTTTGAAGACACTCAGCCTACACTGAGATCCTCGGTCAGTTTCTTGGTAACTAACTCCAGATGCAGTGCAGCTGGGCTCGCTGAAGCTTTGGTCTCATGTCCAGTCTTCTATCGCCCTCTGCAGGTCACAGTGGGGTACTGTAGGGTCGGCCCCATTTCTTGTGCAATACCAGGAAGACCAAGCATCCTCCCCTTATAGACTCCAGACTGTTTATTTTTTTAAAGCTTTTATTTATTTTAGCTTGACAGAGACAGAGAGAAAGCACAAGCAGGGGCAAATGGAGAAGCAGACTCCCCGCTTAGCAGGGAACCTGATGTGGGGCTTGATCCCAGGACTCTGGGATCATGACCTGAGCCCAAGGCAGATAATCAACCAACTGAGCCACTCAGACTCCAGATAGTTCACAGATTAAGAGGGCAGAGTGAGGCCACGTGTCTGAGAGAACAGCCCCTCGGCATAACACAGTGATGTACAACTCACAAAGCACTTGCTTTTTGGATTTTCATAGCCATTCTGCCTTGCCTCTCTTCCTAAGCTCAAAAGAAAATTCACGGTCATTGTTCAGTCCTTGCAGGCTCACTAATGACAGCGGACACATCTCAGTCTTAGGCTAGTGTCCTAATGTCCTAGAACATCCTAGAAAGTCAGTGAAATGGACGTGCATGGATCTTCATGTAAATATCAGTTCAATTTCTATGTTCTCTATTCTCTACTCTTACTGGCTATAAAACAGCTGGCATATCTAGGATACTCTGAGAAAGGGAATTTTGTAAGAAAGTGTGTGGGGCACTTGGGTGGCTCAGCCGGGTAAGCATCTGACTCTCTCTCTCTCTCTTTTTTTAAGATTTTGTTTATTTATTTGACAGAGAGAGACATAGCAAGAGAAGGAACACAAGCAGGAGTGGGAGAGGGAGAAGCAGGCTTCTCGCCGAACAGGAGCCTGATGTGGGGCTCGATCCCAGGACCCTGGGATCATGACCTCAGTCAAAGGCAAACACCTAACAACTGAGCCACCCAGGCACCCTAAGCATCCGACTCTTGATTTTGGTCCCGAGTCGTGAGACGGAGCCCGAGTTGGGCTCTGCGCTGGGCGCTGGGTGTGAAGCCTGCTGAATATTCTTTCCCTTTCCCTCCACCCCTCCCTCTCCAAAGAAAGTGTATGTGTATGTGTGTGTGCATATATGAGTGTTTAGTGTGCATGTTCTCTAGAAATGAAGTCTGGCTACAACATGGCAGATATTAGCACTCAGTGAGATTATGATGATTACTAAGTATTTCTCACATGCCAAGCAGCTGATTGTTTCATTGCTTAGTGGCATCAAGCACCAGGCTCGAGCGCATGGCCTCCACTGTTCCCTCTCTGTAGCGAGAACCATGGCCCCAGCCGGCAGAAGGTTGGGCATTTGAAACAGGGAAGGCACGTGACAATGTCACATCGCCCACCCCACACCACACAGCGATGAAATCACCCATTGGAATAACTGGAGGGAAGCTTGCTACACTCCTGTTCTCTTTACCAACCTCAGGAACTTGGGAGAATCTAAGCAGGATTCATTAAGTGCAGAAAGCACATCACAGTAAGGAAGCCAAGTCTCCGATAGCTGCAGATCCCTTATATAACTGGAGTTTTCAGGTCATATATTTATAGACTTTTAGAGCTGGAGAAGGCCTTAGAGATTATTCCAGTCCAATCCCTCCATTCTGCAGTAAAAGAAATCACGGGAAAGAGAAATGACAGACCAAGGTCGCACAGATAGACACACAGCTGGGGTGAGAACCCAGGCTCCTTGACTGTCAGTCCTCTGACCAATCTTGATTTTGGTAGCCTGATTTCTGGATGGAAATTACTCTGGTATCCAATGAAGATCTTTCAACCTGATTTTTTTTTTAATGTACAAAGGGGAAGAGAATGAAAACTAGCACTTTGTAGGTGCTCAATAATCAGGTTGGTTGGCTTTGGAATGGTATAGAATAATTGACTTTCTGTCACCTAACAAGATCGGATTCAATTAACCTTGAAGTTGCTTCATTGTTCATTCTCTTCAATGACCCAAAGGTGGTTAGAGGATTGAATCTCACCCCACCGTCCCACTGCAAATTGGAGTATGCATCTGAGGGTACAATATGTCATTCATTGGTTTGAAGGGGAGGCTTTCCAGGGAAGGCACGTGGATTTAGAATTTAAGCTTCCCCAGGGTTGTGGGCACCTTCCTTGAAGGACAGACACCGTCAGCCCCTGAGGTTATACAGCCTGTCCTGTGAGCTAGGATATGGCACAAATACTTCTTAAATCTATTGTAAATGCATGATTAAAACAGACGTAAAAAGATTCTAATTGCATATCAGTGCCACATAAAAAGTGTCTAATTGCATAACAGCTCTGAATTGGCTTATCATTAGGTTTGCAAAGCGGGTTTTTGATCCAGATCTTCCAATGCGTTCAGTGTTCTTCCAAACACCATCCTGGTGGATCAGGCAGCATCATCCACGACGTGTACAGACTCGTATTCTGCAGGGTGTGTCCCACGCTCCATGGAAGCTCTGGGGTTACACAAGCCTGCCAGGCGCTTTCTCTTCAGACCCTCACAGACCAGGGCTTGCAGTTGTCTGGTACGCCAGTGACACACTAGGAAGGAACGGCAGAGCACTCATGGCCCGGGGCTCCCCACAGCACGGGACCCGTGGCCCCTCTGACACACTTGCCCCCTCCCACCGCTGCCAACCACCCTTCCCAGACCAAATGCCCCTGTGCAGTCCCAGCTGTTGACAGCGCCCCCGGGGCAGGACCGCTTAATTTCCCAGTCATTTATTTATTTGTGCGAAACACTTTCCGCGTGGTAGGCACGCTAGGAGGCCATCCCTAAAGACGCAGGGATGACCAGATACAGAAGCGGTCCCCTCGCAGATGGTACTCGCAGTCCTGGAAAGCATGACTGGTCCCTAGAATCAGCTATGTGTGCACACCCACGGCAGGGGCGTTAAATCACTGGTGTGTAATAACAGAGTGAAGGGGCTTGGATCGGAATCTTTGCTTTAGGTCTGAGGACCCGGAGGGGCTCATGACATCAGTGAGATCTGCATCAGACTGTTTGCAAGGAGCTAACCTACAACTTGTGTAAGCTTATAGGGAGCCACGCAGCACCTTGCCTGCCAGGGAATGGTGTTTGGGGAACTTGTCAGCGTCGTGGCCATGGTGGGAAGGTTCTGGGCTGCTGTTGCAAAGGCCACTCGCTGGAGAGTCCCATGTGGGCAGCACCCCCTGGAGCTCAACTCAGAGGCGACAGCGGAGGAAACTGTCTTGGTGGTCTCCTTTTGCAGGGCATTGTCCACTACAAGTATCTTCTAGGGGCTTCCCAAAATGATTTCAATGCCCACAGAACCCCTGCTACATTCTGCTACACGCGGAGGTAGTAACCAATGACCCTGTAATGCGCTCACTGGTTTCCTGAGAGACCTCCCAGTCCTCACAGGCGCCCCCGCGAGCTCGCGTCCACAAGGCACGCAGCAATCACAGAACAATCGTGCTACTTCTAATTAATTCCTTAACGCCCCTTCCGGTCCCTGGCTGCACAGTCCTCCCACGGTGGCCTTCACAAAGAAAGGTCTCAAACATGCCAGGGATGGACACGAGAGATTAGGCTCTTGGGGACCTTTTACCCATCACCCTCATCTTCTTGGAAAACAATGAAATCTGTGGGTGATATTGTGCACCGAGGAGCCCTCTTCCCTCAAAGAAGGCCCAGCTGCAAGCTGCAGCTTGAAGGGGATGTCATGCTGTTTTCCAGCAAGTTCGAGGGGGTGCCTCGATGGCAGAAGGAAGGCAGCCCGGACCCAAGGCTGCCCAGTGGAGAGACAGAGCCTGGCATCCCCCTGGCCTCTCTGTCGTGCTCAGGCCTCTGCCCCAGCCTCCCCCAGACTGAGTAGGAACTCGAGGGGCCTCATACCAGGGTGGTGAACTTGTCCACACAGGCATTGCGGATCCTCTCTGGGGTGGCGGGGCTGTCGAGCCGGAAAAGCTTCTCCATCTTACAATCTGGGTTCTTAGCACGAGCTGCTCGGATGGCGTCTTTGATGGCAAAGAAGATAGAGGCTGCCAGAAAGAGGGGCGGCTCCCCGACGGCCTGGGTGGACAGAGCACGGGACAGGGGGGATTCAGGCACCGTGACCCCCAGCCTCCACGCCCGGAGGGCTGGTGACGCCGGGAACCCCAGCTGCCCCAGCAGGCTGCTCCCAGTAAGGCAGGGAGGATGGTCAGAATTCTTCAGGAGCCAAGAACAAGCAACCCTAGGAAATGACTCAACCTCGTTGGCATATTTCTTTTAACTCTCACTATGCGGTTTTTCTCTGATGCCATCTGGCAAACAAAATGTACCATTAAAAGTTGTATTAAATAATTATATTTTAGGGGCTCCTGGGTGGTTCAGTTGGTTAAGCATCTGCCTTCAGCTCATGATCTCAGGGCCCTGGGATAGAGCCCCATATCGGGCTCCCTGCTTAGCCTGAAGGAGCCTGCTTCTTCCCTCTCCCTCTGCCTTTCCCCCTGCTTGTGCTCTCTCTCTCTTCCTCTCGAAAACGAATGAATAAAATCTTCTAAAAATAATTATATTTTATGGACAGAAACGTCTGACACGAATTTTGACCCTTTCCTCACTGTCACGAGGCTACCCACAAGGTGAGTGGCTGGAACCCCTCCTGCCCGTCCTCCCCTCCCCCAAACCTCCCCCCCACTAGCCTCCCACCATGCAGACCAGAAGGCAGCACAGACCCAGGGCAATGGTACCTTGGACGCATAGATGGCCTTCTTGTTGGGGGAGTCACGGAGCAGAGACACCCTAAACTCAATGGGGATGCTGCCAAATGCAGGGATCTTATAGGTGCTGGGGCCACGGGTGTGCAGGCTCCCCTCTGGGGAATAGTGTAGCTCCTCCAGGGTGAAGAGGCCAAGGCCCTGCACAAAGGCCCCCTCCACCTGCAAGGCAGACAGAGACCACGGTCACTCTGCGTCCCCCTCCCCTCAAGGACAGATACTGCTTCCCATACCAGGCACCAAGCCTCACCTGGAGTGGGCCCGGAAAGGAGAAGAAAACAGCCCTCCATAGCCTACCTGGCCCCCACCCAGCCTGGGATCACCTCGATGGGCCTTCGCCAGGCACTGAGGTAGGCAGGGCAAAGGCATCAACATGGGAGGCTAGTGTTAGAACTCATCAGCGATTCCGGAAGACTCACACCATGGTAGGCATAATTTTCCATTACAATCTGCCGCTGAGAAACGGCAACTCGGAGCTGAGAAGCAGGCTCCCAGGCTGATGCTCGCTGCGTGGGCCTCCTGTGTGCCAAGTGGGACCACGCGCCTGCAGGCAGCCCCGCAACACAGGAGGGGGTTCTGGGATGGACAATCTAGGCTTAGTGAGCTCCCAGCCCTGCCTCGCTCTGGGAGAAGCAGTGGCCCCGCTGCGGCTTACGGAACTCTCGGAGGGCATCTGCCACGCCCTGCGGGCCCACACGTCTGTTCTCCCAGCCTCCGCTCACCTCGGAACTCGGGAGACACACCTGCGGCCGAGCCCGTCACCCCTCTGGTCACCTGCATGCCTCACCTGTCCGATATCAATGGCGGGGTTCAGACTGGAGCCCACATCCATGACAATGTCGGTGCGGAGGTTCTGAAGCGAGGGGAGAACAAAACAGTGAGAGAAGAGAGAAAGGTGTGGGGTGACAGATGGGGCTTGGGGGCCCTTAAATCACTGTGTCAATGAAACAGCACTTTCAGAAGCAGAGGGCCCCAGGTGCTCTCAGGCCCGTGTTCACAGCCCTGCCGGTCAGTACTGGTGTCGTAGATGCTCCAGTTTGAGTCGGGGCGGGCTGGGCAGAGAATGGCGGCGGCTACGCTCTCCTGTGGTCAGGGGTCACCGTACACACACCTCCACGTGAGTGGGAAGGCCGGCTCCCAGTCCCGGGGCTCTGAATCCGAGTCCGGGTCAATCGTGTCAGGAAAGGAACAACAAACTACATTCCATGGGCTGATTCCAGCCTGGGCCCCGCTTTTGTAGGACCTGTGAGCTAATAATGGTGTCTGCCTTTTTAAGGGACTGACAAAAATAAAAGGAATATGGCATGACAGGTGAAAATTATATGAAAAAATATTTGCTCGCTGGCCCCTTCTAGGAAGTTTGCCAGGCTGTGATGTCAGACGTTATTTTCCAAGCCAGAAAGTGTGTCTCTATTGGTTCTTGGTGTTTGCAATTCGCTTGTCTCTCCTCTCTTCCCCCTAACTTAGTACAGAGGTTTTGCCAACCCCTTACTTTGTGATCCCCGGTCAAGCAGTCGATTTCCACTTCGGAGCAAGCCACCCCATAGGAGAAGTAGTGGAAGGGGTTCCCCGAGTTCGTCTCGAAGCTGTAGCCAAGGTTGGGTGTCCTGGGGGAGAAAGAGAAAATGTTGCATTCCCCCACCTCACCCCCCCACACACACACGGCTTGACCCACAAAATCCTAAGACTCCAAAGGTGGTTTTTTTTCCATTCAGCTGCTCTTCATAAAAGTCCATCTGTTTTTCATATTTTGAACCTGTTAATGAAATCCGCGTGTTCCAGAGCCTTCTGCCTCCTGTCTGCTCAGTTGTGCCCAAGACCCTCATGAGAACCGTTCTGTACAGCCGAGCGGAGAATAAGATCAGTGTGTCAGCCTCTACGTGGTAGAAACGGGACCCATTTGCCCAAGCTCAAGACGGACATGAAGGCCACCTTCCAAAGGGTCTGCTGACCTGGAATTCCAGGTCTCCGAACCAGAGATCCGGCCCCTGCCGCCTCCTGGGCCGCTCACCTTTCTCCAGGTGAGAGCGGAGGCCAGCAGCTCACGCAGCACCCGGAACCACCTGCCCGCGTGAGGCCTTGGCTACGGGCCCTTCTCAGTTCCAGCAAAGGATGTGAGGAATGTGCGACTGATAAAAGCAGATGCTCTCTTCTCATTTTTTTCTTCTTTAATCCCAAGTGTCTTATACAATTCCAATTTCACATGAGTCATACGTGTGTGTGCATCTTCTCGCACCTGGAGTTTATAGTGCCCCACACCCGTGTTTTTTTATTCGTGACACAGAAAACCGTGAGCTCATGGGATCAGAATCTGCAGGCAGCCACACCAGCACAGCGCTGAGGGAAAAGGATTCTCTAGGGAGAACCGGCCACCTTCTCTGACCCCGGATTTCACCGTCTTCACTTGGCAGTTCCATTACATCACCCGGTTTTATCAACTCTGGAAATGAAGCAAGAACTTCTGAGAAAATCTGCGTGGGCACGTGTGTGCGCGTGGGTCAGGTATCACGCAACCCAGGGGGCACCGGCGAAACCTTTGTTTGTCTAAAATACATATTGAACTTTTTCTCTAAACCCATCGACGTGTGAAAGAAAAAACATCCTAGTTAAACTTCCCGGGGAAAGCGAGACCCTTACGGCCGATAGGAAATATAATCGCATCTTTTCACAGCCTTGGAATCAGATCGGCGAGGTCTCTAGCTCCTCGCGTGGCTACTGCATTTCAAAGCAGCAGGAGGTGTGTGCTCTTTTCCAAATCTCACTTTCAGCGCCACTGACTTCTGCATTTTGTAACCAGACCATGGGCTCTAACTCCTCCTGTGGTTCTTTCCAAGAAGAGAGATGTGGGTAACTTGGCCCCTGGTTCTAGGAGGACGCCGAGGCGGGGGTGGCTGGGGATGATCCCACTAGGCTGTTAATGAGGAGACAGGCCCAGCGAGACCCCCGATCTCTCCAAGCACCGGAATATGCTTCCAGACCAGAACCGGAGTGTGGGTCTTCAGATATCACGTCTCAGGTTTCTGCCTCCTCGGCACACAGATGGGCGATGCTGGGTAGTTTAGAGCATCTTCAGAGTGAGATTAACAGCAGCCCATTGATGAGATAAGAGTTTCAGGGGAACTGCTCTCTCCCGACCGCAGGCTGAGAGCGTTCGGTGCTGGGGGACCTTCAGAGGTCAGGGTGACAACATGCAGTGAGGAGGGTGAGAGCAGCCCTGTACTTACTTATAAAACCCAGTCGCAGACAAGCTCACTGCATCGTTGTAGGCAGCTAAGACCTGAGGAGAGGAGAGAGACAACAGGAAGGGCTTAGCGTGGTTTCCGGAATCCCTGCCCTGGCACTAAGGTTTCATGAGTTCACCCTCCTCCTCTGGAAGCTGGCCAGTCTGTGTACCAGCGGCTCCCCCCTCCACAGCTTTGCCTCACGTGCTCCCTGAGTGAGGAGACGGCACCGGACGCCTCGGGGCTACGGCAGCCTCTCAGCTGGCCCTCACCCTCCCCTCCAAGGAGCCTCCCCAGCCCTCCGGGGAGCCCGGCCCAGCCACTGTGAGCATCTCAACTACTGCCCGCATCACTCCCCAGCTCTAGAGCTTTGGAGGACCCCCATCGTCTCCAGAGCACATGCTCGACGCTCAGGACCCCAGAGTTCTCTCTTCTTTCGGGTCTCACACACATCCACGCCTGCCAAACTCAAGGGGCAGCCCTCGATGTGCCCCCCCCCAATGTCCAGCTCAAGCTTGCCTCTCCAGGTCTCCACACTGAAACCCAAACTACCAAAATCAGCCTGGATTCGTGTGGGATTTACGTGTGTGGGATCTGTGAGTGGGGGAGAAGGGACGTGGAGGTCAGTCACATGAGGCACAGGAAGGGGCGGGGGTCTGAGAGAAATAGCTTATTTTCTTCGGGTCTATAGAGGGAAGCGTATGCTCTCTGACCGGGTCTCACTTTATATGTCACCATTGTGCCCACTTGTCCCACCCCGACTCTGGGAGATGATAAAGCAGGGCTGCCACTGAGGTGTCTGCTTGTTGGAAGAGATGCGGCCTCCCGCCAGAGAGAGACATCCCTGAGGCTTCCCTCCGAGGGTCCCCGACACAGGCCTCCAAACCAGAAACCAGAGAACTGGGCTCCTTCTTATTACGAGTGCTTGCCTGTCACTTCTAAAAGCCACAGGAATGATAAAAACTCTTGGGAAATGTCTTTTCCCCCCACTCCTTCACAGAGGGGGCCTCAGTGGACTCCAGAGCTGGGGGGAAGTGCTGCCAGGGGCAGCCCCCCAGCGGCAGGAGGTTTGAAGAAAACCAGACTCATCAAGACTGAGGACGAGCCGGGTGAGGAAACCAGGCCCGGGGTCAGGCCCATTCAGCAGTCACCCCACCTTCCGAGGCTCAGGGCAGCCCACCTCCCAGTCCTCACAGGGTTGTCAAGATCCCGGATCAAAATTTTTCCTCGGGACTTCCCTGAGGAAGTTGCTCAGGGAAAAAAATTCCTCAGGGAATTTTTCTCAGTTGACTTCCCTCAACTATGAAAACGGCAGAGAAAGGGGCCCAGCAAGGTGGAGCCTTTACTTGCCCTGTGAAACCATACCAACCACTTCAGCTTCTCTGCCTGTGACTAGATCGTGTCCCTGTTCCTGCTGCAGGCGGGACAGAGAGCCTGCCTTTCATGTCTCTCATTTTCTTTTTTTTTTTTTTTTTTTTTTTAAAGATTTTATTTATTTATTTATTTGAGAGAGAAAGTGAGAGGATGAGAAGAGCGAAGGTCGGAGAGAGAAGCAGACTCCCCATGGAGCTGGGAGCCCGATGTGGGACTCGATCCCGGGACTCCAGGATCATGACCTGGGCCGAAGGCAGTTGCTTAACCAACTGAGCCACCCAGGTGCCCATGTCTCTCATTTTCAAAAGCAACTTGGAGCAGCTCAGACTTACCCATTCTTCCCAGGTGCCAGTAGGATTCTTTTTCTTGAAGGGTTCCAGCCTTTTCAGGATGGTCTGACAAGCTTCCTAAGAGCACATCCACCACATACAAGACACATTAATCTTCTGCATTTCCTGGCCCAGGCAAAAGCCCAAGGGCCTCAGCAAGGCCACCTCCAGGTAATGCTGTGCCCACGGTCCCATTCTGACGGCCTTGCCACCCTCTCAGGAATGACTGAGACCCAGGGAGGAAGCCACAGGACCCCGTCGAAGGGACTGGCATTGGCCCTTGCTGGGAGAACACCCAGTTCTTAGGCTACAGAAGATGAAATATTTGAGGGATCCCAAAGGAGATGACTTCTCCCATCCAATCCTTTCCTTAATTATATCCCCCGCATGGAAAGAGAAGCAAGTGGGTCTGACCTGGCCAACCCCAAAATCCAATTCCAATCTCAGTCCATAGTCTTACGACCAGTTCTACCACTGGGGAGTATATCTTTCCAGAATGCTCCTTGTGACCCTCCGTATCTCCTCCCCATCTTACACTCATATTTCTTGGCTCTGATGGAAGTGATTATGGCTCTTAGGCCTCTCTTTCAGCGTGGTGTCAGGAGGAACAGCATTCTCCTGGGTAACAGAGCCAAGGCATGGCCACAGCCAAAGAGCCGACAAGGACCACTCCAGCTCCCACCCCAGGGGGCTCTCTGGGCCCCAAACCCTGGGCAGGCCCTCAGCTCTGGGGGCTGCCCAGGCTCCTTACATAGATAGCCTGTCCGTTGAGGTCAGCGCTGACGGAGGCGGCCGTGGGAGAGGTGTTGGGCACGGTGTTAGTGCTCGTCTCGCTGATGTAAATCTTAGAGATGGGGATTTTCAGAGCTCTGCTGGCCACCTGGGAAGAGAGATAACATCACCCTCTCAGGGAGGGGTTCGCATGGGTCTTGGCTGCCTTCTCCCCAAGACAGACTCAGGTTCACTCTTGCAGGCAACAAAATAACCTTATAAACTGTAATCCTTTTGAGACTGGGAAGTTCTCATACCTGTCTCAGTTTGAAGCAGAACTTTATGGAGTGATTTTGTTGGATAAAGAAATTCATAAACCCAATGGTGACTCACAGCACTTTTTAAAGCTAACCTTGGCTTTAGAAAAAAAATTCAGGGGTGTCTGGGTGGCTCAGTGGTTAAAGCCTCTGCCTTCAGCTCAGGTCATGATCTCAGGGTCCTGGGATTGAGACCCACATTGGGCTCTCTGCTCAGCAGGGAGCCTGCTTCCCCCTCTCCCTCTGCCTGCCTCTCTGCCTACTTGTGATCTCTCTCCTCTGTCAAATAAATAAATAAAATCTCTTTTAAAAAATAAAAAGTAAATTCAATTTGGCCCGTTGGTGAACCAAGCAGATGTGCCAATATCTGAGCTCCACTGCATGGGGGAAACTGGCTACCTTCATGCCCACAGCACACCCTCTTATACACGGTTGGGTGAGGGCATCCAAAAGATGTGACCCCCAGTTGACTCTTGAGCTGGACCTGGTGGACTGGAGGCTCCTCGCCCCTCCCCCTGTCCTTGGAATATGGGTTCCACTTGCCTTTCCTGCTCCCAAAGACTGCTCCAAGGTCACGACCTCCAAGGATGATGGTGTGGCACTGAGAACACCTACACACGACCTTAACTAAACCCAGTTAAGGCCTCTCTCTATATAAACTTTAAAGATCCGGTGGGTAGGCATGGGGATCATTTGTCTTGCTGCCTCCCAAAGCAAGCCTCTTATGGAAGTTCCCTTTGCTTATGAGAACTGTGACCTGCCAACCTGGGCCTCTTTTTTCCGTCTCTGAGTGTAGGGACCCGTCTCCAATCACACCTGGGAAACTCCCCCAGGAGCTTGCAAACCAACACAGTCATGGAGCCCTAGAATGTTGGCAATGGAAGAGACCTCGGAGGTCACCTGGCCAAGCCCTTTGCACAGATGGGGCAACAGAGGCCAGGAGGGGAGAAGACTTGCCTGAGACCACATGTAAACAGATGGCACAGGCTGGCCAGAGCTGGGGACTCTCCTGCTAGCACGGTGCGCCGCCGCTCAGTGTCTCAGCGCACCATCCCTCCCCCAGGTGCCGCGGGGCCACAGGGGGCTCCCAGTGTCCAGGCCACTCACCTGGACCATCTTGGTGTGCAGGCCTTGGCCCATCTCCATGCCCCCGTGGGTCAGCAGCACAGAGCCATCAGTGTACACGTGAAGCAGGGCTCCTGCCTAAGGGAAGGGTGCCAATCACAAAATTCAGTAAATCCAACCTTGACTTGAGGCTTGGGACCAACGGGGCTGGAGCCCAGGAGAAAGAAAACCAGCGGCAGCATTTCGGATAGAAACCTTAGACAAAACCTGCAGTGGTGTCAATCTCGTGATTTAATGATGTTTGCAAACATTTTCCTATTCCTCCATGTGTCTCCCATCCTCAGAAGGAAGGAGGACATTTAATATGTCTTTGTGTTCACTCTAAGGATGAAGCCAGGGATCAGAAAGGCAGAGTAGCTGTCTCTGTCCCTACAACCAGGAAGAGGAAGAACTAGAAGTTGAGCCCAGACCTCTGAGTCCCATGCTGCCCTCACTGACCCGTGACATTCTGGAGAAACAGGAATATGCAAGTTCAACTTCATTTAAACAGCAGAGAGCCTCTCCACTCAGCTCTGTTACCACTGACAATGTCCCTTCCTTTGCAATACTGCAGACAGAGGGGTAAATGGGGCCCCAGCCAAGTGCAGAGGGACAAAATTATATAAAGCAATTACCTGGTTCAGGAAAGGAAGACCAAAGCTTATTCCAAACTTGGTAGGAATTATGCACAATCCTCTCTTCTTCCAACAATTCTCCCTGGAGAAGAAGGAAGATTCTCATCTCAAGGAACCTTCTCTATCGTGTTTGTGTCAGCTCAGACACAGTGTCAGACAACATCTTTGCAAAACTGGAATGAGGCATCCTTGGAACTGCCCACATGGTATTTACCATAATTGAGTTGTGCCCCAGTTGGGTAAACCAAATGAGAAAGGTCAGATTTGGGTTCTGGGTCCTTCCGTGCAGCTGAAGCAAGGCCCAGCCCTAAGAACCCAGACTTAGAAATGTTGTCACTTCCCCCCAGAGTGGAGTTCAGACAGGGTCAGGGTGCCCTGGTGATCTCGGACTGTGACTGTTCCATGGATGAGCTGGGTCACACTTCGGTGATGATCCCAGTAACACTTTCCCTGTGCTTTCTATTTGGTTTTCTGGGTAACTTGGTGAGGAAACGGAGTCAGTGGTGTTAATTATCCCCACTTCACAGACGTTGAAACTGAGGCCCAAGTTGGTGGAGCGACGGCAAGGTCATATTTACAGATTCACGTCAGAGGCAGTGTGTAACTGTGGTGTTCGGAGTTCTGGGCCAGCGTGCCCCTAAGGTGGATGAACGTAAAGACAAGGCATACTGATGGGCTATGATGCTAAGAGCCTGCTGTAAGCCCATCTGCCCCCTGGGTCAAGATCATTTCAAGATCTTAAAGAGACGGCTATGAAAGGGGCCGCAGTCCCACAAGTTATCCATTAAGTTATTAGGCTGGTATCTGAGTTCAGCCAAGAGGCTGCAGAATATGAGCCCCAAGAGAGCACTGGCACGTCGGACTCCTCCTCACCCCATGCTTACTCATTGAACTTGTCGATCGCGCTCCTCCGGGCGTGATACTGAGAGCTGGCTAGGCATTCATCCCAGCACCTTGACAAGGTGAATGCCTCAAGCTTCTGGTTGAAGTGTGTCAGGTCCCCTTCCTTATACATGTTTTTCTTCCGCACCTTTGCAAGGAGAGAGACACTGAGGGCTCGCTGGTGGCAGCGAATGAAGGGGTACAACCTCAAGTTAAGCTTCTGACCCCTGCCACAGCACCTGCCTCTCCTCCCCCCCCCCCCCCCCCGCCCTGGGAGATGCCCAAGACACAAAGCCAATGTCCCCTCAAAGTAGGGGTGACCCACGCCACCAGACTCCCGACTGACTTACTTCCTCTGCCGGCAGCCCGCAGGTCAGAGCGACTTCACTCATCCAATACTCGGCAATGAGCATCCCCTGTGGCCCCCCAAAGCCCCGGAAGGCTGTGTTGGAGGCCAGGTTGGTCTTGCAGAGCCACCCAGTGCCCAGGATGTTGGGGATTTTGTAACAGTTGTCCATATGGAATAGGGCTCGTTCCATTATCTGCAGAAGAAACCAAAATGCAAGAGAAGAGCACGCTGATGTCATCGGCTTCTCAAAAAAAAGAAAATTCAAGGGGTTCAAGGACTGTTCTGTCTTTCCCAGCCCCGCTTGGCCCCTCAGGCTCAAGTTATTTCTTCCCTGGTATGTAACACAGGACTCCTTCCGGGCCTCTGTGTCTCTCCACCCTCTCACCTAATCCTCAAACAAAAATACAAGGCCATTTCAGGTCAAACACTTGCTTAAAAATGCCACCTGTTATCTTGAGAGTGAAGTCTGTATATCATTCAGCATGGAATTCAAGACTATTTATGACTTTCCCCAGTGTATTTTTTTTATCCTCTCTCCTGACTATACATTCCTCTTACCTGATATGCCTCTCCTCTCCTTACCCACCTACTAACCCACATCCTCATTCAGTTTCTCCCTGTGGAAGCCCTTCCCAGACTCTCCAGTTAGGACTGATCACCTGCCTCTTCAAAAAAAAAATGGGGGGCGCCTGGGTGGCTCAGTGGGTTAAAGCCTCTGCCTTCGGCTCAGGTCATGATCTCAGGGTCCTGGGATCGAGCCCCGCATCGGGCTCTCTGCTCAGCGGGGAGCCTGCTTCCCCCTCCTCTCTCTGCCTGCCTCTCTGCCTACTTGTGCTCTCTCTCCTCTCTGTCAAATAAAGAAATAAAATCTTTAAAAAAAAATAGGTGATCTTATGAATTAATTTTAAGTAGTTTGTATTCCCATTAGAGTTGCATGGCAAACAGCTTATTAAAGAGTCAGATACTTCTATAAGTTTGTGCTGTGCAAACAGCAGCCCCCACTTTCCTACCTTCTACTCCACTTAGAGTTCTAGCTCATTCTTTATCAGCTCTTACACACTAACTTCCACATCTCTAAATAATGCCTTATGCTTAAACTTCTTGATGTTTTCAGTTATAGATTCATATTACATGCTTTCTTGTTAGAGAAAAAGGGGATTTCATTCTCGCCTAACCTCCATTCCCAAAATCAATCACCTTCTTGTCCCCCATCCTCCCCATATAGTTATATTTCGACCTGATCAATAGTCAGTTTGACATCATCCTGTAAACATTACTGACAGCTGAACCACCTAGTTAGACTAGGATACCTCTCTCTTTCTGGATAGCATCCCCCCCCAACCCTGGAGTTAATAATTATCGTCACTTTTTCATTTTCTTAGTTTTCTATACAATTATTACTACGTCAACTTAAAGTTTTCCCTAGTGCTAGAAATCGTCTCTCAATATGTTTGAACACTTTAGACTTTCTAGCAGCCTTATCTTTTTGAAGAAATTATTTCTGGAGCCTTCTGGCTGACTGTGATTTCAACAGGCAGCCCATTAGACCCACTCTTCTGCTGTTACTTTGGGATCTTCCCCTCACATTCATCCCAGATTCTCTGCCTCTCTCCACATTAAATCTCCCCTTCCTGGAACCCACATCTTCCCCTTTCCCAGTCTTAACTCTCATTTTGTTGGAGTACATTTTTTAATATCTTCTCAAAAAAAAAAAAAAAGAATATACAGAGAGGAATGTTTTTGAGACTTGCATGCCTGAAATGTCTTTCTTGTACTCTCATCCTTAATTAATAATTTGGCGTATGTACGATTGTAGGTTGGAAACAGGTTTTCCAGTATCTTTCAGCATTCTGAAGGCATTTTACTGGCAAATCCAATCAATGTCTTTCCAATTCTTAGAAACAATTCTGTTTTTCTCCTTCCTCAAAATCGTAAAATCTTCTTTACCCCCAGGTTTCTCCAAGTTCGCAATGATGTAACTTAGCATAAGTCTATTTTCCTTCATTGTGCTGGTTACTGAATGGGCTCTTTTAATCAAAATGTATGCCCATCAGTTTGGGGAGATTTCCTGAGTCACTTCCTGACAGTTTCTTCCTCTCTCTTGTTTACATTCTTTCTCTCTGAAACTTTGATTATTTGGATCTCCTGGACGAGTCCTTAAATTTTGTTGTATCTTCTCTCGTATTTTTCCATTTTTTTTTTCTTTACTTGGGGAGATTTGTTCAAGTTTCTTCCTTCTGCTTTCAGAGTTTTAATTCACCAGAGTTCATTTTTATTCTCCAACTGTTCCATTTTTATGGCATCCTATTCTTTCTTGAAGGTATAACTCATCTCTCTGATGAGACCAATGGCAGCTTTTATTTGTTTGTTTCATTTGGGGTTTGGTTTACTTCCCCATGTATAGTCTCTCTCTCCCACAGGTTGCTTTTTGTGTCTTTGGTTATTTCAGTCTTAGTCATCCTAGATGCTTTTAGTATGTCTCAATTAATTCCATTTTTGCTTTCCCTTAGCACTCTATCAACTTGTACTTCTATTTCATTTTGTCTTTTATTATCTGTCTCCCCCACCACACTGTGAACTTCCCGAGGGCAGAAACAAAGACATATATTCTTCTTTCTGTTGCCACTCTAGGCACTCAATAAATGTTTGCTGAATTGAATTTAAAAGCTTCTAAGATCTTTGGGGACAAGTGCTATATCTTTTTCAACCTGATTTTTCCTACAACACCAAAAGGCATGTGTTGCAAATGGTGAGAATACTAAATACGTTTCTTTCTTGGAGACGTTTTCACACTAGATCTGAAGTGTGAAGTTTTCTAATTGAGCCATTTAGCCCCTAGCAAAGAGGAGAAACACAGGGGGTAGGTATTCATGGGAACTTCTGTTTTCCCTGAAATGTGACTTATTTTTACATGAAGAATCCATGCGTATATAACTAATATGGTTATAAAATTAGGATTCTAAAAAATTATGAGGGGCACCTGGGTGGCTCAGTGGGTTAAAGCCTCTGCCTTCGGCTCAGGTCATGATCTCAGGGTCCTGGGATCGAGCCCCGCATCGGGCTCTCTGCTCGGCAGGGAGCCTGCTTCCCCCTCTCTCTCTGTCTGCCTCTCTGCCTGCTTGCTATCTCTCTGTCAAATAAATAAAAATAAATCTTTAAAAAAAAATTATGAGAAGTAGTGTCACAAAGGATAAGTGTTAACTTCCAGAATTAACAAAAATACACATCTACATTAGACTCATAGGAGGGGCGCCTGGTGGCTCAGTTGGTTGAGCATCTGCCTTCTGCTCTGGTCATGGTCCCAGGGTCTTGGGATCGAGCCCCATGTTGGGCTCCCAGCTCAGCAGGGATCCTGCTTCTCTCTCTCCCCTCTGCTCCTGCTTTCTCTCTCACATTCACAAATAAATAAAATCTTTAAATAACAACAACAACAACAAAAGACTCATAGGAGAACGTTCAGAGTAGCATTACCCGTAAAGACTAAACACTGGAAACAACTCAGATGCTCATCAAGTAGTGAATGGAAAACAAAACATGGTCTATCCATACGAGGAAATATCAACAGAAAAGAATGAAGGACTAATGCATACTATAACAGGGATGAACCTAAAAACATTAATCTGAAGACGAAAAGCCAGACATAAAATATTACATAGTACTTGAGTCTGTTTACATGAATCAACTACAGGAGGAAAATCCCTAAAGACAGGAGACGGTGAGAGGGTGAGAACAGGAGCAGCTACAAGAGATCACTCTGGGGTGATGGAAATGTTTGAAAACTAGATCATGGTAATGGTTGCATGGCTCTTTAAATTTACTAAAAACCATTAAACCATATACTTCAAATGGGTGAATTTTATGGTGTGTAAATTATACTTCAATGAAACTGTTACTAAAAAAAAAAGAAGAAATTCAGTTCATTCCTGAAAATTCAAACATCACAAAAATGTGTTATATAGGAAATGACAGTGAGTGCCCCCCCCTTGTCCTACCCAATCACTGTTTAGTGTTTTGGAATTTGGTCTTTTGGAATTTTCCATGCATATCATTATATCTAGTATGTAGATATTAGATATACATATATATAATAAAGGCATATGTTGATTTTACATATATATACATGCAATGTCATTAGACCATGCATCAAGTTTTGTAACTAACTTTGCTTGCTTGGCCAAGTATCTCGAAAAAACAGGAAGGGTTTCCAATTAGGAAAGTAATATGATTATCTCTGTGCTTTAGAGACAAGCCAAGGGTGGAGAACCTGACGGCGGGGACCCATGCGGAGGCTACCACCATGGTGAGGCCAGGGGGACTATGGGGCCCACCCTTGACCTCCCAGTCACCCCCCGCCCCATCCCCACCCCCGGGGGCAGGGGTACCTCGTACTTACGTGCTGAGAGAGATCCATGGTGTTCCCCGCATTGCTATAGTGATCCACCTTCAAAGCCACCACCTTCCCATCCTTCATGAAGCCAACCTGATGGGGAGAGGGAATTCTCACCAGTGCCCTTCCTCTGCTAACCCGAGTCGTCCCCTCTCACCTAGGCTACCTGAAGGAAGTGGACAGAACAAGACATCCCACCATGAAAACGAGGTCACCAGAGCTTAACAGGCAAAGCAGAGAGGAACTAACATCTCTCTGGGGACGTTCCATGGCTCCTCAACCCTGCAGACACCTTTCCCCCACACCCCTCCTTCCTCCTATCTACTCCTGGCTTGTGTGAGAGGGAGTGGGGAGGTGGAGAGGGGAGGGCCGGGCAGAAAAGCTGAGAAAGAGACAGTGTTTGGCCAGCAGGTGCCCAGTTACACCCCCACACAAGCAGGGCTGTGCTCTCACATCCTTGACCTCACGTAGCCATCCCTAAGTGAGGAACTGGGATTCAGAAGACCAAGTCACTTTCTTTGGGCCCACGAGAATTTGGGAATAAGGGAAATATGATCCCTTTGGGGAGTTTATCGTGGAACAAAATCAGAAGAGGTCAAAGGGGAGATGGTCAAAGCCAGCTCATGGCGAGGAGGGCTCCCAGACCGGGATCTGGCAGGTTCGATTCGATTGGTGTTTAGAGGGGCAGGGTGCATGGTTATCCACAGGGACCCAGAGAAGGGGCGGTCCCACAGGGGGACTGGCAGTGACGTGCCATACCCGCTCTGATGGGGCAGGTGCCCACCCCCAGAACCTGGGCAGTTTCAGTTCTCATTGTGAGTTACTAAGCACTAAGCAGTCATTCTGGTTTTTACATCAGGCAGTGAACACATGAACTTAGGCCATTCTGCGACATGGATTTACCCCGGGGCTGCTGAAAAGTCATGCTACTCAGCCTGAGTGGACAGAGGTCAGATATAGACCAGAGCCAACTCGCCAAAGCATAAACTGGGACATCACTGGGGAGGCGGCCGGCCAGCATCACCCCTCTTTGTTGCTGTTGGCCAATTTGAATTTTTCTCGCAGCTATTTTTTTTTTTTTTAACTTCTACAGGTAATCATGAAAAACGTTCAGAGTACATCCCAGGATCTCTGAATCTTCATCCTCAGCTGTCCCCACGAGACAGCACTGTCCCTCCCACCCGCGGCATAGCTCCCGACATCTGGAACCTTGTATTTGGCCAAGAAGGGATGTCTGCCGCCGGTTATCAGCATGTCCTCATCGCGATCCAGCATGCAGCGCACAGGGCGGCCGGTCCTGAGGGAGGCATCAGAGGCTTAGAACCCCAGGCACCTCTGCAACGGCCCATTCCTGTCAGTCCCAGGGATGAAAACAGCACGGGACGCTTCTCTTTCCATTGGGCACACATGGACCCGTGCGGGGTTGCCTCACTGTTTAGCCGTCTGCACACTATGCTGGGCAAGGCAGGGAATAGAAGGGTATGGCATGTGTCCTGGCCCCCAGGGCCCTCACAGCCAGGCAGGGGAGAAAAGACACAGATCCGTGTGTGGAACACAAAGAAACAAGTGGTGTTACCTTCACCCCCGATGCCCAAGAGTTCTAAAAACAGAAGGCTGGGAAAACTCAAAGCAAGGGGAATCTACTTCTAAAAGGGGGAAATCCAGAAAGCCTTCCTGGCAGAGGCAGCCTTATTCTCTTTCCCAGGAGCTGGCAGGAAAGACTCACTTGTATGCAGCCAGGGCCACTGCCGTGGACACCACGGTGCTCCGGGTCTCTTTCCCTCCAAAGCCTCCTCCAATTCTCTTCACTCGGACCAAAATCCGGTTTGCTGGAACCCCCAGCATGTTTGCAACAAAGCTCTGTGGACAAAAGAAAAAGTACCTGCACTTGAGTGTACCATCTGGACTTCAGGCCTGAACTAGAGCTTGCCCAACATCCATGAGCCTAATTACTGTGGTGACTGTGGAGACGTTCCTTGATTCCAGAAGCTCCCTGCCCCCTACCTCCCCAGGCAGCCTTCAGGCTGGCGGTGCTGGGGTTCAGCACTCCAGACCCTCACATCCCCTTCTAGACCCGCCCAGATCTCCCTTTGTCCATGTCCCACACTGCCACGCCTGGTCTGCCAGACGCTCCCCAGTGTTCCCCCAGTCCCCGCCCCAGCCCCGGAGCTGACCCACAGGATGCCCACCTGGGTCTTCATGGTGTTCTGGGTAGACACAAAGAGCTCCATCTCCCCCTGCTCGCCTTTCGGGACAGCGATGGTGCAGTGAGTCTCCAAGTAGAAGTGCTCTTGGCCACCAATGTACACCTCGCCTGGGGGAGCGATAAGACCTCCCAGTTATCCCAACTTTGCTGAAGGAGAGTGTACTTGCCCTGGGCCCTGGGCAGGAACCAACCACTCACAGGTAACCTCCAGGTCCCCAGCGTGTGTGGAAAGGGGCTCAAAGCCTTAGCCATCTGGGAGCCGAATCCCCCGCCCCAACAAAGAAACCAGAATGATCCCAAATGCATCAGACATGTTAAACTAGTATTGTAGAACGTTGGACAAGGTAAAGAGGGAATTAACAGATGTGAACGCAAAGCTGAAAATGAGAACATCTTCTGAAACTGAAGGTATCCGGCCAGTGGGAGAGCTGGCTCGCCGGTGACTTAGCAGCACACGAGGGACGGTGTAGGTGACAATTCCAAAGAGGGTCTGGTCGGCAGCCCCGCACCGCATGGGAGCTGTGGAGGTGGCTGAGGAGGAGAGATGGGGGAGCGTCCTGGCTGCAGATGGGCGAGGAATGCCTGCGGGCCCACAGTGGGGGGCCAGGATGTGTGGCCGCTACCTTCCCTGCACAGTCTTCCAAATTCGCCACACTACCAGTTCCCGAGAATCACTTAGGTCTAATCTAGCCTCGAGACAGAAGGGCGGAGATGAAGATGACAGAGGGTCTTTCCCTGCCAACTGTCTACTACTTGGTTAGAAACGTCAGGAGGACTCTTCTGGTGAAAATCCACTCTCCTGCTCCAGGACCCAGGGTCCAGCCCTTGAATTTAATTCGTAAACCAGGGCCAGCCCATGCCCGGGACCCCAGGGTACCCGCTGTACCTGAAACAACATTGTCTGCTTCCGAAAATCCCTTCATGAGGTCTCCTTTCCCCATCTTCAGCTCAGACCCATAAAAGGAGTTGTTTTTTATAGCATCCTGAGGACCAGAAAGAAGCTTCAGTGACTGGGTTTTCAGAGAAGGAAGGTCCAGGAAGAGAAGCTGCTGGAATTCCCTCTCTCTTCTCACACAGACATCTCTACAAACATCTTACACAGGCTTAAAGTAAGCTTGCTGTGGCCGGGGGGGGGGGGTGGGGGGGGGAGTGCATTCCTCCATTTCCTCAGAGATAAGATCCAAGGTGAACAACCTTGGATACTGAGGAAAAGTAGGGTCCCTCAGGGAACCAATGGGAGCGGGCACTGGGAAGGAGAAACCTAGTTTGCCCACTAATGGACGGAGTCTGGGACCATGATGAGGAAGGTTTCAGAAGACCACACAAAGCCGGGACTGAAGACATTTAAAAATCCTCCCCAGGGCGCCTGGGTGGCTCAGTTGGTTAAGCGACTGCCTTTGGCTCAGGTCATGATCCTGGAGTCCCAGGATCAAGTCCCGCATCAGGCTCCCTGCTCAGCTTGGAGTCTGTTTCTCCCTCTGACCTCTCCTCTCTCATGCTCTCTCTCTCTCTCAAATAAATAAAATCTTTTTTAAAAATTTAAATAATTAATTAAAAATTAAAAAATAAAAATCCTCCCCAACGGATCCCAATAAAGGTTCCTCCAGAGACAGGGAGCTCACCCTTTGCATGTGGCCCTTTCTCAGTTACCTCAATTGTGATAATGGCAGGAAGTTCTTCATAGGTGATTTTCACCCCTTGAGCAGCTCTCTGTGCATGTTCTGGGGTGTCAGTGACCACAGCGCCAATGATGTGCCCAACACAGGTCACCTGGAGACCAGAGCCAGACCATTAAAGACTATCATATCCTCCTCATGTGCTATTCTTTATCATGTGAAGCAAATTATTTTCAATTGCTCAAAAGGCAAAGAAGTCTTTGCCCCCCCAGTTTCCTTAAGGTACATTTCAGGGATGCCCCAGGGTCTTTTCCTGTCTTTGTCCTATTATTTGGGATTATGTGCTTCTTCATAATTGTTTAGAATCAGTGGAACTGGAATAGGACTTGGAGATCACTAGTGTCAGGTCGGCACACTCACTTAATCTCAAAGACCAATTCTGATGATTTACTACTGGCAGCTTGTTGAAAAGTTGCTCAGGATAGAATGTGGCAATTGAATGTCATGTCTGCTGAGAGCAGATGTTGCCCAGGATAGAATATGGCGATTGATTGGTCATGTCTGCCGTGAGCAGCAGAATGGGAGGTATGACAGCACGAAGTCTCTCTACTGACTCAGATCCACTCTAACACCCTTGTTCTTCAGGTAAAGAGATATAGATGCAGAAGGCAAGGCACATTGCTAGCCCATGACTAAATCTTAGTGCTGACTTCCAGCTTCACTTTCTTCTGCCACCCCACTCTCTTTTATCTTATTTCCAGATGTACATCCAAAAGCTTCTCAAAGGCATCAATCATGTCTTATACCTCATCTAGATGCCCAGAAGCGATAGTTCTCAAATGCTGGTTCTTAGACTGGATGACCCATAAACCAGTTTTCTGTTAGGTTTATTGAATAAGGATGGTCATTTTCTCATTACTTAACAATTTAGTTCCTTCACAAGTAATTTTCTTCCAACATCCCCCAAAACATAAACCAAAAATAAAATAAAATAAAATAAAATAAAATAGTCCAGTTCATCACTTTGGAATATGAGGTTTCTCACACTAAAAACCCATATGATCTCTGATCATTATCTCCTGAGGACCCAACTAAGTCATTGACTTAATTGATTGGTGCTCTGGTGGTTATACCTGGCTGATTCTCATTACCCATTATGCTAGCAGGGGTCTTAGACACTCTTGAAGTTTGTCAAAGTAATTTGTTCTTCTGTCAAATGGAGTCCTTGTGTCTCATGGTTGTAGTTATGATTGCTCTTCTTCACTTGTATACTAATAATAAAGTGAATTTGCCCTTCGGCAACAGCTACTCATCTCCAATTTGCATTTGATCTGTATTGGAATTATAAAATGACTGTCTGAGAACTATGCTAAAAGTATATGGATTTTTGTAGCCACCATCTTGAATGTTTGGAAAGTGTGTATGTGTGGGAGGGGGTAGAGCTCTGCATATCAGTAAATGAACTTTCATATAAGTGAATTATCAATACTCATAGTGATGATATTGTGGTTTCTACTCTGGTTAGCTTGTTTGCCATATTTTTATTTTCTTTAATAAAGGAGCTTAACATTATACCCTTAAGAACATAACTGGTAGTTCAAAAACAATTACCGGTCTTGTTTTAATGCCCCTTTGTCTGGGAGTCATCCTAATGTGTGCAATTAGCAACTCTCAGTTAAATAAACAAGTAACACTAAGGGAAAGTTCAAAGTGCCACCAAACAGACTCCATCCCTTTACTGGTTGTCCTGCACCCTGGCCAGCTGCGTGATGGTCACAGTATGTGCAAATACAAATCTTTTCAAGATTAGGTATTCGGAGGCATGAGCATAAATTAAAACTCGAGCGTTCATTCCACTAACTTCATATCTAAAAAAATCCAAGACCTACCTCATCCTTTGCAAAGACCATTTCATCATTAAAAATTCCCGTTTTATTACTCCCAGGAACATCCTCAGCAGAGATAAAGCAGACGAATCCTGGCACCTTCTGAGCTTCTGAAATATCTATGGACCTATAAGAACGACACAGTGAGGGGCACAGGCAGGAAGCCAGAGCAGAAGACCCGCCACGCCCTGGATACCTCTGTCCTCACACTGACGGTTTTCCTCCACTCAAATTTCTCCCTTCGCCACCTTCTAGTCTGTTCTGGTCTATCCTGTCTTATATTCTATATCCTACCTTATCCTATCCTATTCCATTCTGAAAAAGCTCATTGAATGCTTACCCTGTGAAGGCCACCATGCTGAGTACTGTGAGGGATGGAAGATGAATAGGACAGCCCACCCCCATGGACCTTCTACTAGGGAACCAAATTGCAGTGAGTAGCATTGACTCTTTTTTCTCAAAATTTTTTAAATTAACATATAATGTGTTACTTGTTTCAGGGGTACAGGTCTGTGAATCATCAGGCTTACACATTTCACAGCACTCACCATAGCACATACCCTCCCCAATGTCCATCACCCAGCAACCCCATCCCTGCCCCCCACCCTCCAGCAAACCTCAGTTTGTTTCATGAGATTGAGAGTCTCTTATGGTTTTTCTCCCCCTGGTCCCATTTTGTGTCATTTTCCCTCCCTTCCCCTCATGACCCCTTGCCCTGCCTCTCAAATTCCTCATATCAGAGAGATCATATGATAATTGTCTTTTTCTGATTGACGTATTTTGCTTAGCATAATATCCTCTACTTCAATCCACATCCTTGCAAATGGCAAGATTTCACGTTTTTTTGATGGCTCCATAGCATTCCATCGAATATATGTACACCACATCTTCTTGATCCATTCATCTGTTGATGGACATCTAGGGTCTTTCCATAGTTTGGCTATTGTGGACGTACGTTGAGCAGCATTGACTCTTGAAAGCTCCGGCTCTAACCCACATCACAGCTGATTCCCATGCAGACTCAGCACATTAGGGCCCTTGCTGCACCACTGACCAAACGGTCTTGAACATCGTCACACGGCCCAGTTTCTCTCCCCATCTTCATGAAGCTATCCCAGAACGGCGGCACACCCCGGCCCTCAGCAGGGCTGAGACGGAAATGCCTGGAGACCATCCCTTATCAGAGTCTCAACTACGCACCGCTCACTCTGGCCCAGGCCCCCATGGGGAAGTAGCCCTGAGGCACCTCAGAGAAAGGTATGGAAACTATTCAGAGTTCCAACCAACTTCCAAACAGGCAATCCACATCAGAACCCCCCAAAAGTCATCATCATTATTCCCAGGCTACATGTGGCAAAACTCAATTCGAGGAAATTGAGTGGCTTATCCAAAGTCCCACCCCCCCAGAGCAGCCCTGCTGAGGTAAGGGGAGAGATCAGGTGACGAGAAGCCCAAGCCAGGCCCACTTCCACCGCACCTCCCTGCCTTCCCCGAGCAGGCAGCCCAGAAAGCCCAGATCTTTGCAGTTACTACAGAACCCCCCATCCTCTTACTATGATCATGCACACATTGCTCGGATGGAGCCAGGTTCTCTGCATGTAGACAATGTAGGTCATGGTCAGTGTGGTCAGTATGCGCTCAAGACAAGGACAAAGGCAAACGAATTTACCCTAGAGCAAACAACCGTATCATCTTAAACAAACTTTTTTTTTTTTTTCCAAAATGCTGCAGGGGTTTACTTATCTGTTAGCTTTTATCTGTGTCCGTGTTACCATTCCCAGACCTGTCTCCGGGTGGCTGGGAGCAACAGAGGGAAACCCAACGATGAGGAGACCAGGGGCGGCTCTATGTTTCATGCCTACCCGCAAATCACAGTCAGCCTCTGGTCTGAACATCCAGAGGCCGTGCAGCTCGGCGGCCAATGCTGCCTGGCTTCAAACTCTGGCTTTGCCAGCTTCGGGGTCTGGGGCAAGTAACTGACCGTGTTTTACCTGTCTCCTCATCTGGAACATGGGAGTTATGGGACCTGCCAAGAGGGTTGCTGAGAGGACTCAATGCGCCAATATATGGAAAATGCTTTAAACCAAGCTGCAGCCGATATTAAGTGCCCTATGAGCACTGGGAATTATTATTATTATTATTTTTAAAGATTTTATTTATTTATTTGACACAGAGAGAGAGAGAGAGATCTCAAGTAGGTAGAGAGGCAGGCAGAGGGAGGGGGGAAGCAGGCTCCCTGCTGAGCAGAGAGCCCGATGGGGGGCCTGATCCCAGGATCCTGAGATCATGAACTGAGCCAAAGGCAGAGACTTTAACCCACTGAACCACCCAGGCGCCCCAAGAGAATTATTATTATGATTATAGAGGTGGCCATTCTTGTCATCTGGGCTCTCCAAGTTCAACAAACAGGTATGAGTGACTATTCTCTGCTAGGTCCTCTGCGGACTCTATCACTGAGCCTCAGGAAAACACCCTATGATGAATGGGGAAACTGAGAGCTTAAGCATGCAGGCCAAGGTCTCGGTGGCAAAGCACCGGAGCAGGGACACAATCTCTAAGGCCATGCTCTTTCCCTAATATTGACTCAAGTCCTCCTGGAATTCTGCAATGAAGTTTAGCCCAACAACAAAGTGCAGATCTAACCTGTTGCTTTTAAAAGCTCCTTGATGCTTTTCAAGCCACATGTCATCTCCTAGTTCGGCATCCAAGGCTTCCCTCATCGGGCCCCTACCTACATGTCCAGTGTCCCCCCCTCACCCTCCCAGGCACCACTGAGCCCCTGACACTCCTCCAGCTCCTCCCCAGGCTGGTTTTAAGATGAGTCCCCATGTTCCTCTCTGGACGGGAGGGCTCTGGAGGAGCCTCCCAGGGCCCCTCCCAATGGCATATCTTTCTTATACTCACGTGATCTTGGCATGGGCCTTGGTGCTGGTGACCAGGCGGAGGGACAGCTCGTTCTCATAGCGAGGGATGTCGTCACAGTACACAGCCTCCCCAGAAGCCTGCATGGCCGCAGACAGGTGGGGCAGGGGCCGGCCCACCATGTCCTCCTCAGACTGACCCTCTGGTACCTCCTGGAACAACACGGTCACCAGTCAAGCTGAGCTGCGGAGGACACTATTTCCCGACAGGCCCAGGAAAAGTGCGGAGAGCTTCAGGCCAAAGCAGACCTGAAGAGTGAGAATGGAGGAGGCAGGAGGGGCACAAGAATAGAAAGGGAGATAAGAAGTCATTGAGAAGGGAGCTCATAGTATCATTCTAGGCAGGAACAAAAAACAAATAACTAAAGAGAAACCTCTACCTCCATTCATTGGGGGAGGGGGATAAAGCGATTCTGCTATATGCATATGATGGAAAAGTATGCAACTGTTAAGACAGACTTCTGAAGAATTTTAACGAGAAGGAAAGAATGCTCATGTGAGGTGTAGGAACAGGACATAAACCATTGTGTGTTTGTGTGTGATCATTCGAATTCTGTAGGAAAAGATATACACGTTATAAATGTAGTCTATACATGTCTACATATGTATAGGAAAAAATGGAGAGAAGTAAACAAAAATACAATGATTTTCTCTTGGAGAAAGGATCTTGGGTGATTTTTGTTTTCTTCTTCATATCTTTCTGTACTTTCCAAAATGTTCTAAAATGTATTTATAATAAAATTCTGGGTTTTGTGTTTTTCAAAGTAATAATAGCTAATATTTTATTGAATATTTAATATACTCCAGGAGCTATGTAAGCTCTGTACTTGTACTAACACATTTAATCCTCAGAGCAAACAGATGCCAACATTATGCACACTTGCAGGTAGGCATATTTAACTTGCCCAAAAGGTACAGAGAGGAAATGACCTGTCCCAGGTTACAATTACGACACGGCAGAGTTTGGACTTAAATCTTGGCAGTCAGGCCCCAGAATTCACATTTTGGACCACCATACTCTAGTGCAGGGGTCCACAAATCGTGGTCTGTGGGTCAGATCTGGCCCGGTGGCCGCTTTTATAAATAAAGCTTTATTGGTACACACACACACACACACACACACACACACACACACACACACACAAACTCATTTATGTATTGCCTCTGGCTTTTTATGCTATAATGACAAAGTTGAGGCATTTCAACAGAGACTGTATGGCCCACAAAGTCCAAAATGTGTACAAGAAAAGCTGATCCTTTACCTACGGCGTCTCAAAAAGTTACTGTGGATGGAAAGTTGTTGTTTTGTTTTGTTTTGTTTACGTGGGCAGGAGAACTCCTGGCTTTGCACATCAGCCCCGGGGAGGTACCAGAAAAGACAAAATGGAAAAAATTTTTTTCTTTGTCTTTCCAGAGAGGTGAAGATAAGAGTAATCCCAAGAGAGAAATTTAAGTAGAGAAGGGGGAAAATAGCTTTGATGACATCAACATGATTCCCATTTTCTTCACTGGATATTTATGCAAAGCAGTGAGGTGTTTTGAGCACCTGTATCCGATCTGAGTCAGTCATTCGCCAATGGTCAGCATCATCTGAAAAGCCCTGCAAGGGCCTGTGATATTAACCATGCATCATGTATACTCACTTGGAAGAGCTGGATATTGGCTGGAGGGTCTTTCTGAAAGAGTAAGGTGGCACTGGCATCGGTGGGGTCCAGCTTCGCACAGTTCTGCGGAGGCAAGATAACCGTGGTGATCATGACTATTTCTATCCTTGATCCCACCTTGGTTGTCCCCAAGGGGTAAAAGTTACAGCTGTTCCCATCATCTCCTCATTTCACATTCCTTCTAGATCTGGCCGGATCTATCTCAGCATCAGCGTGGCGGCTCGAGAGCTCAGTATTTAATAAGAGGCTCACCTCCTCTCCCACCCCTGCAGCCTGCATGGTGAATGCTTTGTACTTCCTCCAACACACCAAACGGTTTCCCTCCCTCCTGCATTTATGCACGCGGCTCTTTCTCCCCCGACCCTGCTGGAAGGGGCTTCTTCTCCCTTATCTCTGCGGGAAATATTTAATGATTTGAGAAATGTGCACAATATCATCTCAACAGAATCAAAGGGGGGCATAAAACTCTATATGCAGCACGCCCCCGAACCTGTTTAGAAAAATGATATGTTTCAGATCAAAAGCTAGGAAGATAGCAGGTCTATAGATAGGTGGATGGAAGGAGAGAGAGATGGAGAGGAAACAGAATGACAGACAGATGGACAGATAAATGTAGGAAAAAAGATCAGAGAAATAAGCAAAAATAGTAGCACTGGTTTTCCATAGGATCTGAGAGAAGAGTAATTTTAATTTTAAAAAACGTTAATTTAAAAAACTTTTTAAATTTAATTTCTTTAATTCAAAAAAAGTTTCATTTTTTCTTTTCAATTTTAATTTTTAACACGTCTGTGTTTTTAGAGTTTTCCACAATAAGCTTATTGCTTTTGTTAATCAGAAGAAAATAAGTATTCTGAACGTTTTTCAAAGGGGGATCTCAGTCAGCTAACCCCACATCTGTGGATCCAGCTCTCCTTTGCGCTCCCCACACCCTCTTCTCAGCTGACGCTCCAGGCTGGCCTTCATTGACCAGGTCGTCTCCCGCATGAGGCTGCCCCTTAGCACCTAGTCCAATGTTATACATAAAAGGTACAAAATAAACACCTGGTGAACCGATGTGGAGAGATGGGCTCCCGCTCAGCCACACCCTCTCCAGAGCACACACCCTCGCAGTGACCACTGGCCCCTGGCTGTGGCAGCCCCGCCTCACAATCCCATTCCACAGTCCCATTTTCATCTCACTCCACATTCCTGTTCTAACTACAAAACCACAGTCATATCAGCTATCCTCTGGAAGGATCATCTGGTCTACCCGCCCCCTTTTGCAGATTTTCCACTGGAGAGTTCGAGAGAGTTGTGGCCTATTCAAGTTCTCACGTGAGGTAATGACCCAGCCAGGACCAGAACCCGTGTCACTGATGCCCAGCCCCGTGCTCTGCCTCTCAGGCACCCTGTGGGCTCCCATCTCCATGTGGCTCCCTGGGCTATGCGTCCTTGGTCCTTTCTCCTCTGCCCTTGGACATCAGAAGGGAGAAGCAAATTTACCACCTGGTCCACAGTACCCCCGCCCTCAGACCGGCTTCTTAAATCCCCAAACGAGAGTCCTGCGGAGAGTCTCTATCTCACCCCCACGCCCACACTCACATTTTCCAAATTTCCTTTGCCCAGTTTCTGAAGCACCGTCAGGTAGAACTTGAAGAAGAAACTGAGGGTGAGGGTCCGCCGGAACTCCACCATGCCGCCGGGGGCATCAGGGGTCAGGTGCAGCTCCTCCGCCAGGCCTGCACACACGTCCTGCAGCAGCTCCTCGTTCCAGAAACTGCCAGAGAGCAGATGGTGGGAGAGTGCTCCCACCCGGCCCTCAGAATCCTTTGTGTGGGTGGTACACGCAAGGTGACGGTCATAGGAAACTTGGTTCCAAGTTTGGCTCAGAGACTCGTCGTTTTGTAACTTTAGGCAAGTTACTTGCCTGAGGCTCAGTGTCATCTTTAAAAAGAGCCACAGTAAGAAAAAGGCCCCAAAAATCATAATAAAATCTACTGAGTCCTTATCATATGCACTAGGCAATGTCCTACGTGCCTTATATAAAATGTCATTTTTCATTTCAGTTTAAAAGTGTGGCAGGGAAGAGGCACCTGGGTGGCTCAGTGGGTTAAAGCCTCTGCCTTCGGCTCGGGTCATGATCTCAGGGTCCTGGGATCGAGCCCCACATCTGGCTCTCTGCTCAGTGGGGAGTCTGCCTCCCCCTCTCTTGCCTACTTGCAGATCGCTGTTTCCTCTCTGTCAAATAAATAAATAAAATATTTTTTTTAAAAAGTGTGGCAGGGAAAATTTGTGTATTCATTTTACCAGTGAGAAAACTCAGGTAATAGGAAGATTAAGTAACTTGACTGATACAATCCCGCTGGTAAGTGTCGGAGCCAAGAACTGGAACCAAGGAGCCAAACACCAACAGTAAGCTTTAATCCATACAGTGATCGTAGGGACTACAGAGGACCGTGCCAGGGAGGTGCTGGATCAACTGCTCCCCTATCCTAGCCGCAGTGATAATAGAAGCCACCTTCGTTACTTAGCAGTAGTAATGGTGGCAGTAGCGACAGCAACAGTAGTAGAAGTAACACTAGCAGTGGCAGACACAGTCGTAGTAGGAGTGGAAGCGACAGTGATAGTAAGCAGCGAAAGCAGAAGTAATAGTAGAACAAGCAGCAGTAGCAACAGCAGCAGCGATCCTACTATTAGTTGTAGCGATAGCAATAGTAATGGTAGAACCATAGGGTAACAATAGAATTAACAGTAGCAGCCACGGTCATGCGCTCAGTAGTAATACCAGGAGTAGCAGCAGTAATACTAATACTGGTAGTACAAGAGAGCGCAGTGTGGTACCAGCACTACTAGTAGTGGTTAGCCACAGCGGGACCACTAGTCAGAGTAGTGATGGCAGTAGGAAGAGCAGGAGTCATGGGGGGGGTAGTAAGAGTAGGAGCAGTAACCAGAGGAGTAGCTCTTGCTGTAGTAATTGTAGTAGCAGTGGCAGGAGTAATAGCACCAGTAAGTAACCGCTGCTATGGCCGCGGTCATGGCAGTAACAGCGGTAGTAACAGGTGCAGCAATGGTAGGACCACAGCATGACAGCGATGCCATGAGTAACCAGGCTACATCGGAGCAGCGGCGGTAACCATGGCAACAGCAGGCGGCAGGGCAGTCTCCCAGCAATAGTGGGAAGACTAGACCACGGAGCGGTCGTGGGGGTTCTATTTGGCCGGTAGCTCTTACTTTGCCGTCTGCTTCCGCGTGGTCTTGAGGGCGGAGATGGTTCTGTCGGCCATTCCGCCGAAGCACAGGGCCAGCTCCTTCACCTGCGCGGTGCCCGGCTGGAACAGGACCCTCATGCCGCAGGTCACCTTGGCTATGTCATCTTCTCTCCGAGAGGCCTGCTTGAATGCTGAGAAATACTCACCCTAAAAGAGAACAGAAGGGCTCTTGCTGCCCACCTTGTTTGACGGGCCCACAGAGGTCGAAGCTGGAGCACAGGGACACCGGATGGGCTGAAGGGACAACCCTATGGCAAACCCGTATCGGGCACAGGGGAGGATTCAGAGATCCAGGTAGAACCGACTCTGACATTCCCAGGAGAGGTTCCAGGTAAGATTCCCGGAAGCTGGGGAGGGTTGGGGTTTCTCCCTGGTAGTCAGGAAGATTGAAAGTCAAGGACAAAGGAGAATGGGGTGCTCTCAGCCAACAGAAGAGAGACATTTTCACAGAGGGTCCTCAGAGACCCCCAGCCTCCACACCTTCCCATCCCGGTGCCCAGCATCCGAGCCCACCTGGCCTCTCAGGGGCAGCCTGACTGCCTCTCAAGGTCCAGTGAGATGCCAGAGGGTGTTTGAAGTACACCTTCAGCGGCGGCCAGGCACCTGCTCTCTCTGACTTTTGCCTCCCACTATCTATTGTCTACGGTTAGAAACCTTGCTTCCCAAAAAAATGAGTCACACGAGAAAGCAAGAGCCACCTTGGTGCTTTGAACATCTCTTTCCCCCTGGGTTCAAGCCAAGCTCTCTCCTTCCAGATAGGAGGAGAGTGTGAGGGACTTTCTAGGTATGAACCATCTGATATCAAACCCTTTCTGGGCCAAGTTCTGCTCGAGGTTTGAACTCACCACAAATTTCAATTATCATCAAAGGTAGAAGTTTAAGGGAAGGCTTATTAGAGAAAGCACAATGAGGCCCATTGTGCAGGTCCAAAGTGGCCAGAGGCTTCTGTTCCAAGAAGCCACAGGGACTCCTGCTGATCATAAAGCTAGTCCAGATTCCTGATGTCAAACATGGCCCTGGGACGGTGAACCCAGAGCTCGAGCTTGGCTGTGGAACTAGCTGCTCCCTTCCAGGACCGTACCAGTCCGTGGAGACATTTCCACTGGGGTGCCATGAAATGCCGGCGACAGATTGGCAGCCGTTCTTTCTTGAGAAATCCTTCCTAATTCTGGGTATGAAGATCTCCTTTCTTTTATGAAATGTTTTTGTTGTCAGTGTCTCCATCTGGCAAATTAAAAACTGGACAGTGCCATGCCTCTTTCCTCCTTTTTCCCTAACCCCTCATTAAACAAAAGAAAAATGTACTGGTCCGTGAAACACAAAAGTTCTGGGAATCACTGCTCAAAATGGTCTGTAGGGACAAGCTAGGAAATTGTGAAGAAACCACCTCAGGGATGCAATGGCTCCAATTTCATTAGCATTCTCATTAAAGAGGCCAAAGTTAGCAAGGGCACACATGCCCTTGTAACCCTCGCTCGAGCACTAGCTGGGGTAAGACCCACAATGCTTTCCATCACGGCTGGGTTCCCGGCCTTGCGCAGATCAATTTTCGATGAGGCCCATTACAGAGTGTGTGGCCAGCGAAGGAAGACAGAACCACATGAGGTAAAGAAACACAGCCCCCACGGAACAACACAGCAAGGCAGCCAGAAATGCCCAGACCTGCCTGAACAGGACAGGGAAACTGCCCATGAAGCAGAAATCCAACTGAGCCAACCCACGGCAAAGTCAGTAAATAAACACCTCATTAGCATGTGAGGCCCTGACTCCCGGCAGCTTCTCCGCTCAGCATGCAAACGCGTCTTCTCCGACCTCCACAGCTGGATGTGTTTTTTGAAACCATGTGGCTAGCTATCGGTTGGAGATCCCCGCTGGCTCCCAGACATCTGCCTGGAACCTTATGAATTCTTGCTTTCAGTTTTCATAGTAACCTGCACACTGGGTAACACTGTGCCCATTTTACAGAAGAGGAAACTGAGGCTCAGAAAGCGGACCCAATTTGCTCAGGATCCCCTGTCTAGCTGTCAGTTTCACAGTCCAGGGCACGCCCTCTGCCCCTTACCCTGAAACTCCTCATTATGCAGACAGAAATGGGGTTGGTCAGAAGCAATGTTTGGAGACTATGTCAAAGTTGAGAGATGCTAAGTTTGGTCCCCAAGGCCGACTCCGGTCTCCTTGTCTGGAGCCTGGCGGGGCTAAGAGTGATTCAGGACGATCCTGGGCCCCTCACCTCCCTGCTGTAGGGGATCTCAATGGAAAGCAGGATCTCCTCCGGAGTGAGCAGGGTCTTCCTGTAGCCAGGGAAGAAGGTGTGGTCCATCCGAACCGTTCTCTTGGTGCCTGTACGGAGGCCAGAGGCAAAGCGGAGAAAGCAGCGTGAGAAAGAGAACGATTCACCAGTGAACTCCCCACCCTGGTCTCTGGTGCCCGAGGTCGGGGGCGGGAGGTGGGGGGGGTGGGGGGAGGGTGGTCGTCGCTGCCACAGCTGGGACCAAGGTCTTCGGTCTGAAATCCTAACTCAAGGATGTGCTGGTGCATGTTTAACAAGTGATGGTGTGGGGGAGGGGGGGCAGCCCCGGGCCTGGAAGATCTGCTAGTTTCTACAGTATCAGTATTCCTGCTGCTCATTTCAAGCGAGCAGGGTAGCTTGGGTTGACATCAGTGGGTGACATCAGTGACCATGAAGTTGGAAAGAGGGTAGCAAAGAGTTGACACAGAAGGCCTGCCATCCCCTAAAAAGCCTGCTTACGAGGCTGGCCGGGGACGGTCCTCTGCACACTTGGATTTCAGCAGAGTTCCCACCATTCCCTGGTGAGAATGACTCAGCCTGTCTGCCCTGTTCATACAAACAGCACGGCTGATGTCAAACAGCTGCTCTCCTTCTGGGTGTCTGGGCTTTTGGTTTGCGCAAGGCAGAGCTTCGTGATCACCCCCAACAGAAGCCCCGGGAGCTCAGTCTCCAAAGGGCTGCCCTGGCAGACAGTACTTCATCAGCATTATCTTGGTGCAACTTGTTGCTGAGGGAACCAAGGGCATCCGGTGTGACTCTACCAGGAGAAGGCTCTGGAAGTCTGTGCCTGGTTTCCTCCAGACGGTACCCCCTGGCCTTCTGCTCTTTGCTGACTTTGCTTTGTATCCTCCCACTTGTAAGTCCTGGCCGTGAGTACAATGATATGCTGAGTCCTGTGAGTCCTCCCTGACCTCCTGTGAGTCACCAAACCTGGCAGTGGTCTCGGGGACCCCCAGACAAGGGTTATATAGCAGCACACAGTTAGACCGCATTTCCACCCCACAAACAGAACAGATGGGAAGAACCGTAAGAGCATAGGCAATAGTAAAATAGACTCAAATGATTAGGAAGTGATGAATTTTGAGTATTTGCTACCTTTCTTCTTAATGTAGTTTATTCTATTGTGAATTTATATGATTCAATTTTTAATAGGGGCCATGTTTAACAAACAAAGACTCCCTAAAACCCCCGCGGTGGGCTGCAGCGAGCCCGTGCCTCCCAGCTCGAGCAGGCCACTAGGTAAGGCTCTGCATGACAGATCCTGTTGTGAACTCTTCGTAAAGAGATGGCCCGGCTCTCCTGGCCCCAGCCTGGGTCCATCTCCCTGGCAGTTTCCGGGGATCCGAACCTTAGGACAGCCGGGTCACCAAACTTTGGACTGGCTCTGTCTCTCCAGAAAGTGACCTATCTTGTGAGACTTCTCCCCCACCTGGTCCTCTGTCCCAACTTCGACATGACGTGGCTCTCACCTGTGGACATGATGGTCAGCTTGGCCCCGCTGGCCATGAACACAGGGTTGAGGTCAGAGATGGGGCTGGCAGTGATGATGTTCCCTCCAATGGACTAGAATAAGCAGAGAGTGTATGAGAGTCCAGCCCGCCCAGGAAAACCTTGCTCTCACAGCTGGCTCCCAACAACAGGGCCCATGGGTGACACCTGCCGAAGGCACAAGACCAGCCTCCCTCAGGCTTCCAGAACAATGTGCAAAACTCGGGATCCGAACACTTGGGATTGGGTCTCAGCTCTGAAATTTCCAGACAGTAATGGGGGTCAGCTCCTTTAAATTTGTTTGATTTCACCCAAACTTCTGAAAGAGCTGAAGTGGTTTGTTACATGGTGAAAGCAAATGTTTCCTGGAGGTAGAGGCCAGCCCGGCTGGGGAACTCCATGGAGCTTTCTGAGTTTCTGCCTCCTCATTCACAATCACAGGCCACAGGGGCTTGGGGGCAGGGGAGGGGCTGGGAGTGGGCTGGTAGCTTCGGGTTTAGTTCTAACTGAAAACAACAACGAAAGTGTAGTGCATGGACAATAAATCTTGTAACACTGAAAAAATAAAATAAACATTTTTGGGAGAAAAAAAAAAAGAGAGAATGAAAGCCGCAGCTTTCTACCAGGTGTGTGAACACCGGTAGCAAACGGGGAACTTGGGACTAGTCTGAAGTCAGACTGTGAACAGTCAATGGCTGGAGCTCTACCTTCCTCTGGGGGTGGGGGGCGGTGTCTACCTCTGGTTCTCCCCGACTCTGAAAGGCAGTCCCTGGCCTGATTTGGCTTCTCCCTAACTTATCTCTCATCCACCTGCTGATGTGGAACCTCACCAAGGTTCGCCAAGTCCAGGAACAGGGTGGGTGTGCCGGCCTCGGGGGCAAAGACTGAGTCACGAGCACATGCTTCCTAGAGCGACCCACAGGTTGCCTTCCTCAGCAGCACCTTCGGGCTCCGTCCCAGCCCTACTGAGTCAGCGTCTCTGGGAGTGGGACCCAGGAATCTGCATTTTTAACAAGCACCCTAGGCAGTTCTAAGCACTGAAGTTTGAGGCCTGCTGGGTCTTCAGCAGAGGCCCGACTAGTTCTCTCTGCTCCCCACCTTGTGACAAAAGGCCTCATGCCCTGAGCCTTGAGGGCCCCCGACTAGGAACTCACCGCCACAGACTTGACCTGCATCCCAGCAAACCAACGCAGCTGCTCCAGGACTCCTTTGAACACCTCTGTTTTGTAGGAAGGAAGGCTGTCAACCGCTTCCCGCAGTGTCTTTTCCACAGAGCTCAGAGGACAGGAGGCTCCAAAGGAGATACCTGGAAACACAAGCTCAGAATAACAGCGAATCCCTTCATGGCTCAGAAAACACCTTCATGCACAGCCCCTAGGACACTTCACTGGTCTCTGAGGAGGGCTGAACCAGATCTCACATCCTGATACGGATGAGGAAATTAAGGCCCAGAGAGGTTAAGTGGCATGCCCAATGCCACACAGCTAATGTAAGAGCTAGGACTCTACCACAGTTCTCTTGATCCTACAACCAGATCGCACTGCTCTCTCAACCAGTGGTTCTCAACTCAATAAAATCAGGTCCTTAAGGGTGAAGTCCTGGCTTTTAAAAAAAAAAATCCCCCAAGACCTTCCCATGAGTGATTCTAATGTGTAGGCAGGATGGAGAATGACTATTGAAAAATCTCACAGCATCCCCTTGCCCCCTGGCACCCTACCATGGATGCTCAGTGGATGAAGGCAATGAAGGGGGCCCCTTTTCCCCATGCAGGGAGGCTTCCTGGCACCCAGCACCCCATGGGACCTGTCCCCAGCACACCAGCCCCTGCCTCCGGGCACTCCAGGCACATCTCCCCTTACCCTCCGGTCCGTGCTCCACTGAATTCAGCTCAGGGATCCAGGCTGGGCAGACGATCATAGGAAACAGTTTATTCTTGAACTTCATCTCAATGCCTTGAGAGAAACAAGAAACCTGAAGTCAGAGACTCCCACCAGAGCAGGCCTTGGCACTTTTCCCGCCGCTCACATGGGATCTCAATGGCATCACACTCCGTGGGGGGGTCCCAGGATTAGCAGACAAGGGGACAAGACATGGGGGCTCTGTGTGGTTTCCCCACTACCAGCCTGAACACTATCTTTTTCAACCTCCCAAGAAAAAACCCTATCAGAATTCAAATGAGATAAACTCTTTTTTTGTTGGACCTTTGGTTTGTTTTTTTTTTATTACTCAAAAAAGCTTCCTTTTTCCCCCACTTAGCTTTCCGACTCTACGCTTGTGCTTTCGACACCTTCCCCACAATTTCTGCTCTTCAGTAAGGAAGGCACGCTTGATCCTGTCACGACCACACTCAGAGCACATGGAACAGGCAGGCGCCGCTGACGTGACTTTTGGTTTTAATCGAGATGAACTTGAACTGTGTGTGTGTGTGTGTGTCTGTGTCCGTGCGTGCGTGTGCATGCATATGCACATGTGCGTGTGTGTGTGTGTGTTCATGTGCATGCGTATGTGCATGTGTGTGTGCATGTGTGTGCGTGTGTGTGTGTGTGGCGGGGGTGGATGGGGTAATATACAAAGGCACAGCATCCTGATATATGTCAGGAACCCATCTAAATACCTCACATATTTTAAATCACTACACCCTCACAATCGCCTTGTGAGATACTGTGATTTTCTGTTTTTAGATGAAGCGGCTGAGGCACAGGAAGATTAGGTAGGTTCTTCCCAAATTACACAGCTAAGAACAGGCATGTTTCAGTCCGTGAGCAATTCTTACAAGTTGGCGTATCATACTAATAACACGAATGTCAGGCATGCAGACAAAAAGGAAAACCGTCTCAGAGAGAAAACATCAAGTCCGCTTCCTTGTCCTAGCATCTGCCTGAACCCTTCCGGGTTCGTGGCTCTGCGGGACCACACATCTGTATCCAGGTTCTGGTCTTGGCGGGCCAAGGGAAAGAGCTCCGCGAACAGACTCACCGCCGGTCCCCAGGCCTCATCTGCTCCGCCCTTCTCACAGCCCCTCCCACAGAGCTACAGGTGAGAAGGTTCAAAAAGAAGAGTGTGCGTCCTCCCCACCCTCTCGTGTGCTGTGTATAGTCTCCGAGGTGTGGTCCAGGCTTTGAGGAGTCTGGCCTGTTTGAATGGGGGCTCCCAGGACAAAGAATGCAGGTGGAAGGCAGAGGGGGCCCCTCTTGACAACGCTCTCTCTATGCCCAGCTTCCCGCAATCCCGTTGGGTGTACATAGGAGGGAAAAGGGGTGAGCCAGATGAAGTCATCTTCGGAAATTATTTCTAACTTGAAGCTCATAAAATGTTTGTGGATTCATTCCCTTCCATTAGAATCTAATTGGGCCCAGGATGTTATGTGGCCCATGGCAAGGAACATGTCATGTGTCAAAGGAGCTTAAAGATTCTTCCAGCCAGTCGTTTTCTACTTTAACTCATGCCAGCCTGGACCCCAGGGCCACAGCCACACAGGCGATCAGGGTCATATCACGGGAGGCACATCTCCTAGGCCACCCTGCCACCCTGGTGTGTCACATTAGTGCAGCTGGGGTCTCGGTCCCGCACCTGTGCTCATGAGGGCAGGGCCTGCTCTGTCCTCCGCCAGCTTGGAACCAAGCCAGGCCCTCCTCTCTGTGTCTACAGATCCAGCAAGAATCCAGGGCCCAGGGGGGTTCCTTCCAGAACCAGAGCCAAGAACCCCCCACAGAACAGCCTGGGGCTGCTTAAAAACAAGTCAAGCCCCCCCCTAAATGCACACACTCCTCTAAGACAGACCTCAGCTACACCATGATCCTTTCTTCGGAGCCTCCCTGGGCTCGGGACCCAGCAAAGTGGAAATGGGCCACGCCAGCTCCAGAAATGCGTGGATTTCTGTCCCTTTGAGCACCGGGGAGGAGGGCAACACAACCGGAGTCTCCCAGGCCAATATGCATATGGCGAGCCTCACATCCCAGGGGGTGGCTCCAACAGGGCAGGTGGCCACATCACCCCCAGACAAGGGGTGGGGCAAGAGAATGACATTGCTGGAACCCTAACATCTGTCAGGCACTGGCCTGGACACGCGACCCCCATTGCTCCCTCCTCTCTTAGGTGGGGAGGTACTTTAGGAAAGGAATGATGACAAATGATCTTGGTACCCGAGCTCCTCCCATAGCACAGAGCCGGCCCGCGACATGCTTATGGAGGGTCAGCAAGGGTCTCCTCGGGACCGGGAACAGCCCCTTGAGAAGATACTGTTCCCCCCACAGGTGAAATGGGAAATGAGGGCAGGAGAGGGGAAGCAAGTGTTCTGAGGACACACAGCAAGCAGGGGGTTGTCCCCAGGGCACACTGGCCACCCCGCTCTCACCGATCTCCGTGTTCCCCACCACCAGCTTGGCCTCGGGGTTCTGGGCTTTGAGGTCCAGCAGCTCCTTCAGGGTGGAGGCCTGGATCCAGGTCACGCGCTCGCCTTCAAAACGCAGCTGTCTCTGAGGAACATCTTTCAGCCTCTGGAAAATGTAGCTCCTTACCGCACTGTCTCTTTCCCACCGCTGCTCCCCCATACTCTGAAGTCTGCCATGGGATCAGCTCTCCCACCGGCGTGTTGAACACGGATTTCAGGAGGAAGAGACGGGTCCCGGGAGAACAGAGGGGAGCGTCCTCGTCCTCGTGGTGAGGCAGGCAGTGTGTTGCAGCTCTTAGATGCATTCTCTGGCTTAGTCTTTAGGGGACCAGGAGGGGATGGGACCTTCACCTGCCACAAGGGTCCTGAACTGTTCTGATCAAACCCTTGACCAAAAGCCCAGGGCCCCCGAGCAGGGCCCCCACCCCCCACCACCACCACTGTCTCCCGGAGGTGCAGTGGACAAGCCATGGGAGGGGGCGGAGGTGGCAGAGGAAGAGTGTCAGGAGAGAACGCAACAGAGGCCCGTTCTAGTGTGTGAGGGGTGACGTGGGGCTGGAGAGAAAACCCTCAGATCAAACTGACAGTGTTCTCAAGGTTTCACCGTCCAGGGAAAGGTATGCTGGCGGCCTGCTGCCAAGCCCTTCTTTCGGGCCCGCTGGACTCACTAGGCTGTCTCCATGTGCTCAACACCCCCCGGAATCTGCACTTGAGGACTCGGGGAGACGCTTGACTCCTTCCTTGCCATAAATGTTGCAGCGAAGAAGCAGAATGGTCCCCGTGAGAGGGCGGGTGTGAGAGCCTCCTCAACACAGGGGCAGCAAACTGGGGATTGTGCCCTCCGAGTACAGCTTGGTTCTTTGTTAATTAAACGGACTGCTTACAGAGAGAAGAGCGGGTTGCTTGGGGGCTTCTACGTGTGATTTAGCCAGGAGGTCAGCAGATGCTTCTGGAACACGTGTTACTCTACACAGAGTCAAGTGCCAGGGAGATCCACTCTCAGTGCTCAGAGTGACATGAGTTAGAGAAGTGTGGGTCCCTTTGGAATATGTGACAGAGGAACTTGACCTCTAGGTGTCAGAAAACGGACAAGGCCACAATGGTCCCGGTTGGTAGGAAATAGAGCGGGCCTCCAGAGGCTCAGGGCACAGAGACTGAGTTGGGCCTCTCCCTGGGCATCACCTACCAGCAACTCCGGGGGGAAGATGGGCTCCTGGGTGGGATCCAGGGGGATGAATTCCTCCGGGTTGAATAAAGATGGTGAGAGAATAACTTGCTGGAAAAGAAAACAGTTGGGTGATACCGTATCTCGTCCTTCAAAATGTCCTGTAGGACCTACCCAGCCCCTTGTTCAAGCGAGCTTGTTTGTAGCCCCCATCCGGCTTGGTCGAGGGCCAGGAAGCTCCTGGAAGGCAGGATAAGGAGGTCTTGCCAGAGGACCCAGGGCTAACTTGCACATCCACCACCCTCCTGGTCTGGGCATAACCATTTCCTCTTCCAGCCGCACTGCCGGGAGAGCGCAGAGAATCCATTGCCTCCTTTGACCCAAGACCGGCCCCCATGCATCCATGGAGAGGAGGACCCACACACCTTGGATTCCGTCTTCTGGTTCATGCAACAGTTAGGGCTGTCCCCATTTCCTCCACAGCACCCACCATCCTAGAGAGATGACAAACACACAAAAAATATTTGCAAAGAGTTTTCATGGAAGTTTTAAAAAATACCCGGGTCACTAATATCCAATGAAACCAAGCTCTGCTCCTACCCCAGCACCAAGGGGAACAGCAGGTGTCACTCCCCATCCCGCCCACGTCTGCACGGACGTAAGATTTCTGCTTTAACCACTTCCCCTTTCCTGGTTGATGAAGAAACTAAGCAACTCATGCATAAACAAATAGGATCTCTCCTGGAAGCAGGAGGAAGATTTAATTTTAAGAAAATTTCTCTACAGGGGCTCCTGGGTGGCTCAGTCAATTAACCATCGGACTTGATTTCAGCTCAGCTCATGATCTTGGGTTGTGAGGTGGAGCCCTGTGTTGGGCTCTGTGCTAGGTGTGGAACCTGCTTCGGATTCTCTCTCTCTCTCTGCCCGTCCCAGCCCCATTCATGCTCTCTCTCACTCTCTCTCTAAAAAAAGAAAATTTCTCTATAAAAGCTAAGTCCTGCTTTATCAAAACATATCTTGATGCCTGTTTCCACCCCTCAGGGCTTCCTCCTCAGAAAACCTCTCTGAGAGGAATCCCCATGGGTGCACTCGGCACTCGAGAGCCTCTGCTTGGGCATCAGTCACGTTCTAGGGGGCCCGGCTGGGCTCCTTCCAGGCTCCGATCTTTGTGGGGCTCCAAGCAGGTCCGAGAGCAGGGCTGGCTTCAGAGAGGTGTCCAGCCAGTGTACCCCATGACCCCGCCGCTATGTATTAGGTCCTTCTTGCCAGAAAGCTAAACATTCCTCCTTCCTGTAACCCTGTGCTAAAGGGAGGGTACAGGTCTAATGACCCACCACCCCTGGGAAAGAGTTGGCTCAGCACTACTGTGGGTGCCCGTGGCAGAGCACAGAGTAGAGTTCAGATCACTGCCTCCCACAACCGAGGCGCTGAGGATGGGGAAGGGGTGCGTTCGCCTGGCTGATGGGTGCCAAGAGGGCAGGAGTCTCAGCTCAGGATCTGGGAGACACTCCAGAATCCAGGAGTCATGTGGAGAGGCAAAGGTGGGAGCAACTCCAAGGCGTGGCTCCGAGCCCATGCCCAAGGCGGCCAGCTCCTGCAGAAGCAGGTCTGGGGCAGCCCTCCTGCCCGGGATTCACGGGAGACACATTGCCCAAGGGATGAGTCACTCCCTAATGAGTGTGCCCAGGAAAGCTCAAAAAGGGCCATGGAGGCTAACAGGGTAGCCTCTGAGAATCCGAAGGCACTGTCAGGCCCGTCATCAGGAGAGGAGCCTCCCCCGCCTCAGCGCCCTGAGCGTGTCGCCCGGCGTGCCAACCCCAGCCCCCTCCTGAGCCCCCCGCCCTGCCGCTGGGTCTCCGAGCGCCCTGCTTTGGACCTTCCCACCATGACCTGGCCCTTCTCCTCTGTGTTTAGACAAAAAAGAACAGAAAAATAAAGTTCCTCTAGTGTCTCTTCTCATCTTTCTTCTTAGAGACGGTGACGCAGGGGACTCACCGGGCCCCACCTGAAGGGAGGGAACAGCCCGTCAGCCAGCCATCGGCCTCGCTCACCCAGTCCTTGTGGAGAAGGACATACTTCACAGAAGTACGTTTTCCAGATAAAGTGTTGGCACATTCTTCCTTAGATCTTTTTCCTCGATGATTCATGGACATGTCCATGACCTAAATTACTGTCATGTACAATAACGTGCCACTGCTCTCCATGCCCACGGAGGTTGGATAAAGCTGGGGGGTTTTTCCCCTGGAGAGATTTCTCCTTTTCTCAGCAGGCTGCACTACTAGGCTTGTGTTCACTTTTACAGTTCTTCCTTGCCCTTCTTTGCCGCTAGACAGACATCATTTCTTGCTGTCAACAGCGTACCTCCCTCTAGCAAACCCTCCTCACTTTCCTAATGTGCATGATGGGCTTGAGAATGAGCTAAGCAGGTTCGTCAGAACTGTGTGTAAAGTCAGAGCGCAGAGGCTCTGAATAAGGCCTTGGGGAATCTCCAGGGAGAAACAAGCATGAACTCCGAAGACAGTCTCTGTACCAGTCACTTGGGGACCTCTCCTCTGCTCCTCGTGGCCCAGCAGCTTGACCCGGGGAGGTAATGCCAATACAACGGAATCGGGGACCATTTCAATGATGATCAAACTCCAACCCAGGGAAGGACCATACCGTGGACTACATTCACAAGCCCTTCTCTTTTCAGAAAGTAGGAAGGCTGATGAAATTGTATCTCTCTGAGAAGCCTCTTCAGAAATAAATACATGGACAAGATTAACAATCCTCTGTTCTCAGGGAAGCCTGAGCAATTCATGAAGATCAAATAGTGAGTAATGGAAGAAACATACCAGCATCGTAGTTTAGAGTTGCCATGTACTTAATACTTAAGATGTGCCAGACAGTGTTCTGAGGGCTTTACAAGGGAGAAGTACTTCCCACAAACACCTTAAGAATTATTATAGGTATTATTATAATTTTGTGATACTATTGTAATTATGTGTGTTTCATTATAGTTATATATGTATTAATATAACATTATAATATTGTAGGTATTATTAAAATCCCATTTTAGAAACAAGGAAATATGCCCGAGGTCATGCACCAGTTCAGTCAAAGGATGGGATTTGAACCTGGGTCTGCACACTCCACGTCTGTGCTTTTAGTCATTTTCCCTTAAATCCACACCTCCTCATTCTTTGTCATCAAGTGCATTCAGTAGGATGTGCTGCCTTTCCTCCCTGTAGACCCATCCCTGTGGCCACCATCTGTGATCATCTGGATACAATGTTCCTTTTCAAAATGGAGCGACCCTAAAGGTCTGTGGAAGGTGTCTGTGACTTTCCTTGCAACCCAGAATCAAACTGAGAAGAGATGGTTTGACTGGTGTCAGGGTCAACTTGCCCCAGGTGGAGAATCAGGTGAAGTCTGGGGAGATAAGCCAAGAAGGGAGAGGCCAGCCCTCTGTCCTCACTGCAGGATGGCATGTGTGTGTCGGGGTGTGTGTGTGTGTGTGTGTGTGTGTGTGTGTGTGTGTGTGATCAAGGCTCCTCCCCCAGAGGTATACAAACACTGCAGGGAGGCACCAACTGTCTAGAGATCTAATTAGCAGTTTCGAAAGCTCCACAGAGTGCCAACTGCAGACAGCAGCTCGGAGAGGAACGGAGAGGCTCAGGTGCTGGGGGCTGGGGTGTTATTTAACACCAGGTTCAGCACCTGGGCCACAGGAGTGCTCTGGACCCGAATGACTGGAGGAAGTTAGCTCTTGGACTGCATGCCTCTTCCGGGAGCCAAGCTTTCCCTGGAAGGAGGGTTCTCAGCAATTGTGCTATTGCTGAACCCTCTGAAGAAGAATGGTGGAGTGCGATGCCCGTGCCAGGCATCCACAGCGGGACAACCCACCAGGTGGCCCTCCTATCTTTCTCCTCTTTCTTCCAGAGGCCCTTGGCATCCCTCCCAACTGTGATTCCTGAGTGTTGCTGCTTTAGGAGCAGGGCTGCAGCCTCCCCGGGGCCCCCACTTACCCTGGCGAAGGTCCGGAAGCCCTGGAGGATGGGTCTGTAGCCCGTGCAGCGGCACAGGTTTCCTGGGGGCCGAGGAAAAAAGCTGCATTGGGAACTCAGGCCCAGGGCAGGGGAGGGGTTTGTGGCTTTGCTTCTGGCTCAGGGAGATGCTCAGTTTGCTTATTCTGTTTTCTCTGCCTGGAACACCCCATTCTCCTTGTAGTCCTGACTTCAAAACATCCATCACTTCCTCCAGGAAGCCTTCCTAGACTGCCCAGACTGAACCAGGTGCCTCTTCTGAGCGCCCCTTTGTTGCCTGCTCATAGCCTTATCAGTGAGCTCATCAAACTACATTATAAACTCTCTTCCCATTCAGAGTGCAAACTCCTTGAGGGTAGAGACTGTCTTTCATCCTCTGGGCCCTCCCTGCGTGCCCTGTACCTTGCATAGTGCCTAACAAGATAGGGCTCAACACAACTAATTGAATAAATGAGGAAATGAAATGGTGAATGGGTGGGGAGCCCGTTCAATCCAGCAAACAGACACCTTGTCCAGGCTCCTGGGCCCAGAAGGCAAAGTGGGAAGCCCGCTGCTGCCCAAGGCTCAGAATCGTGGCCACCTTCTTCCTCATTATGTGGCCTTTGCAGAATCCTGCTCTAGTACAAGCAGAGGAGAAAGGGTGTGACTAGCCTGTGTGGAATTTCCCAAATGATCTCCTCCCCCTCCGACCTCCCAGGAACACCCCATCCCGGCGCAGGAGGACAGCTCGGGAAGATGAACATTAAGCACTAAGGCAGGAGACCCCCGGAGGTCTCCAAACCACGCGAGTGTTCTTCAGACCGAGAGAGGGCCCAACTCCAGCCGACCTGAACCCCCACGTTGGAGTAGTCTGAGCCTTTATTCCGGAGGCCAGAGCCTCGCCCTCCTAGCCCATTCCTGGCTTCCGCTCTGGCCCTGCCCTAACCTCCACCAAGCCCCGTTTGCTATTCCCCCGCCTAGGTGGCACCTGGAGGCCCCTACCTTGGAAGTTATTCTCGATCTCCTCAATGGTGGGCTCAGGCTGGTTCCGAAGCAGTGTGTACATGCTCATGACAATGCCAGGGGTGCAGAAGCCGCACTGGGAGCCGTGGCTTTTGGAGATTCTCTCCTAAAAGGGACAGAGGACATAGACCTGCGTGCTGGCAGAAGCTCTCTCAGGCTCTCTGGATGACCCATGGGAAGCCCGACCATGTCGACGGGCGGCGGGGGTGTGGGGAGCAGTCCCTGCACGAAGTCGGTCCTAGGGCCAGTGGGGGCCTTGGCCACCAAGCCTCTCTGGGGCCATCAGTGCCTCATCTGGATGATGACGACCACCCTAGTACTTCTCTCTGGAGCTATGTGGAGGATTTAATGAGATAAGTCACGTTAAAGTCCTAACATCATTATTCCTGGCACATAGTAGGTGGTCAGCCAACGTTGGTTATTCATAGGAAAGTCTCTTCAAAGAATAGTGACCATTAAAACCAGAAGGGCTTCTCACCCTCCATTCTCTGCACTGAACAGAGGAGGAAGGAGGCCCAGAGATGTAAAAGATTTAACCAAGAACACACACGGTGTATGGAAGAGCCGTCTCATGTTCTTTCAATACTCTAGCCAGCAATCCAGCAAACCAACATTTATTAAGAATGGACTCTGAGCAGCTAACTGAGGGTTTTGGAGGGGGTGGGGGTAGGGGGTTAGGCGAGCCTGGTGATGGGTACTGAGGAGGGCACGGATTGCATGGAGCACTGGGTGTGATGCATGAACAATGAAGCTCGGAACACTGAAAAAATAAAATAAAATTAATTGGGGGGGGGAAGAACCAAATGAACACATTTTTTTTTCCAAACTAGAATATCACTACATTCTTAAATGAAGGCAAGGCCAGGAATCCATGGGAACATAAGAATTTGGAAATGTGCCATATAGAATTGGCTATATGCATTGAATGTCACAGAATTGTCATTCAAACTCTGCCAGATTTTTCGCACAAGGAGATTCTCTGCGCCCACTTTATAATTATTGTTGTTGTTGTTGTTATTATTTTGTCTCCTGGGAGTGTCTCTTGGTACTTAAGTAAAGTCGCTAAAGTACTGTATTTCCAGTGCCTAGCATATATGTTCATCCATTTTATAAATATTTACTGAGAACTTATTCCGTGCCAGGCATGGTAAGGGCACTGGAGACAGCAATGAAGAAGAGAGATGAGGTCACCAATCTCGTGAAGTTAGTAGGGGAAATACTGACAAAAGTAACAGGAAAATTCCCAGTGGAGGTCAATGCTATGTAGAGATTTAGCAGAGGCTGGGGGGACCTGGAGTGACCAGTGGCCACTTGGGAGTGCTCCGAAACAGCCACTCTGAAGACATGACTTCTATGCTGAATTTAATAACATGACTTGGATCAGGGAAGAGTGCATATGATCTAATTATGTTTGTTAAGAATCACTCTAGGGGCACCTGAGTGGCTCAGTGTGTTGAAAGTCTGATTCTTGATTTTGACTCATCTCATCTCAGGGTCATGAGACCGTTGGCCAGTAGATGGTACTGAACTCGCCTAGGGGTGGGGGATGTGCAGAAGGTGAGGGGAAGGGGCCCAGCCAGAGCTCCAGGGGCGCTACAGCAATTGGGAACTCGGCAGGCCTACAGCCACCCCGGGTACCAGCCTGGAGGGAGGAACATGAGCAAAGCGTGGTGTCCTAGGAACCACAAGGAAAAAAGCCAATGGACAAGGAGAGGTGGGATCTGGCTACAGCTTACTTAGGGCCAAAATAAGTGCATGGGGATTAAAAGTCTGTACCATTGGAAAGGGAGGGGTTGGTCCCTATGTTTAAACTCTTCTGTCTTTCATCTGCTTCTTTCCAGTTACAAGCCCAAATTCACCCTCTCACCTCTCCTGCAGCTTGGACAAGTTTACTAATTTCCCTTTCTGGTGCCTAAGAAATGAAGTCGTAAAAGTGAAGCATTAGGTGCTATGACCTCACGTGACTCGTTCCAGCCGCCCCGCCCCTGCCCCGAGGACAAGCGGCTCAGGCAGCCCCAGGCCCTAGCCCAGCACCCACATCAGGTGTCCAAGGAAGGCATGATCTGAGCAACAGGTCTCCTCAAGTGACCAACAGGCCTGCCTCAGGCACCTTCTTCGACTGTAATGTCTGGAAGGCCTCCTGCCTCAGTTTCCCCATACGAGAAGCTCTGGAAACAATGGCCTTCCCACAGTACTCTGCTCCCATGTTGCCCAAGAGTATCCTGATTCTCTCCACAAAACCTCCCGGATCACTGTCCGATCTTGGTTCCTAATTCCAATCCATTGCCAGGCAGCCTGATACCATCGGAATAAAAACCTCATCGGAGGCCTCTATTCTCTCACTGGGCCCTTACTGACCTCCCTGTTAGAGGGTAGAGGCCCGGCAGCCCACATCCGTATTCCCCGCAGGGGGCCCTCCAGAGGTGTCAGGGGATTACCCCTGGAGCAGGTGGGGAGTGGGTGGGCTTTGAAACCAAGGCACAGAGCGTCCGGAATCTTGAACGTGAGACAGCAGGGGTTTCCTAAGCACACACACGGGGGGCGGGGTGGAGGCTGGGTGAGGCGCTCTCCTGCCCTCCCCCCTCCAGGTCTGGCATAGGCAGCCGCCCTGGCCACCGGGTCTGGCCGACCAGGCGGTTCCCTCAGGGTCACACCCATGGCGGCCACAGGAGGGAGCTGCAGGCTTGGGGCCCATCTTTCTGCCTCACAGCCACCCCCCACCCCTCTCCCACCTCGCCTACCACCCAGGAAACAGGAGGTGAGGGACGTGGCCGGGCCCCAGTGTTCCTGCCCACGCAGTGACGCTCACTCAGCCTCACAGCCCCGAACGAGTCTGCGGCCCCGGCATGAGCCTCCCTGGCCTCCGGTTACCTGCACAGGATGCAGCCTCGACTTGGTGCTTCCGATTCCTTCCACCGTCGTCACAGCAACATGATGCAAAGAGCAGATGGGGGCCAGGCAGGCATTGGCAGAAAAGTGGCTGGAGCCCCACATTAAGGTCATTCCGTTGTCCACTTGGGCCACCGGAGATTTCGAGATGCTACATTCCATTACATTGTGGGCTCTTCCATGGGTGTCCTCGCCTCTCTACCCTGGGCTCTGGGCTAGTGACAAAGGAAGCTCCCCCCACCCCAGGGAGGCACGGACCCCTGCAGGGTCCTGTGGGGCACTGGGCCTCCGAGCTGGAACACGAGGACAGTGCCATCCTCAGCCACCTCATACTCAGCCCCACCCTGGAGGGATGAGTGGAGGAAATTTCTGGCAGTTTCCAGGCCCAGTGTTTGCTCCTCTCTCTGCAGGGCCCTTCCTTAGCCTCTTCCACTTCAGAACCTCCGGTCACTTTTGACCCCTTGCTCTTACCCCCTTGTCTCCCGTCCTCTCTGGGAGAAAAGGAGGGGGCGATCCCCAGGAAATATGAGACACCAGCCCCTTAAACAGAGCTTCTTGATGTCCATTTTTCCCTTCACCATTCATCCGTTTATATAAGCAGCATCAGTTTCTGAGGGCCAATCACATGCCAAGCACTCTGCTGAGGGCTGAGGAAATAAAGGTGGGTGAGAGATACTTCAATAGTCCACAGCAACACAGGAAAATGTGTGAAGTCAGTGTGAAGATGTGATTTAATCAGCTTATGCTGAGTGTTTCAGGAGGGCTGAGCACAGTGTACTGTGGGACCAGCATAGACACAGGGTACCTAACCCAATCATGGGAGGTCAAGGAAGGCTTCCCGGAGGAGGTGTCATTTTGCCCAGTCCTAAAGAGCTAGCAAGAGTTAGCCAAGTGGAGAAGTCCTAGAAGAAAGGACATCCAAGACCTGGGCAACAGCTTAGGTAAAGACCCGGAAATGAGTGGGCCAAGAGTGTCAGTAGGCCACAGTTGTCCCTGCAAGGATGGAGTGCCGGGCCCATAGGGAGAGATACCTGGAGAGGAAAGATGGGGCACGCCGTGAGGGGCCCTGTGCACTAAGCCCAGAGATTGGACTTTATTCCAAAGGCAGTGGAGACTGACTGAAGGATTTCATTGGAAATGAATGTAGAAAGTTCACTCATGCATGCACACACACACACACTCACTCACAACCTGACCCCTGCCTCACAGTCCGCATGTGGACAATCAGCCAGTGGGCAAAGGATACACGATCTTGTTCTGGAAACGATCATACTTGGAAAGCATCACAGTGCAGGCCCCACAGCCGCCTTCTCCACAGCCCAGCTTGGTCCCGCTCAGACCCACTGGGTGGCCGAGGGTTAAGGAACATAAATTCACAGAAGAGTCTTTGCTGGGCTGCTGGGAAGTGCGTGTGCAGAGCTGTAAGTATAGAGCCATCCATTGCTACACACAGGCTCGAGCCCTTGACCCAGGGGGGCAGCAGACCCACATGGCCCCCTCATCCCAGAAGTATGCACTGTGGCCTGGAAGGTGGCGAATGAGACCATCTCCACCACACAGATGAGGAAAGGCATCAAGGTCCCATCGGACCATGTGGCTCCCTCTTCTAAAACACAACTGGGAAGAGCTCTCTATATCCTAAATTATTCTTCTAACTTCCCAGAATATATGCAGTTAGCAATAGTTCAGACAACTTAATAGCCTAAAGTCTAGCAGAATCTTCTAGCCTGGGGATTTTTTTCAGAAGCCAGTGTAGAAGTCAAGCCTGGGGTTTTTCTTCTTTCCCAGAACTCTCAGAAACGAACTCTCACCACAGCTGGCAAAAAGCCACCTGACCTTCACTTCTGTGAAAACTTTCAGTTTTGGATTTCATTTGAGATTTGACCTTCAAACTAGCAATTGCTATGATCAGGAACATCTGAGGCTTTCAAGATTTCAAAACTTCATCAGAAAACTAATATTGGTGTCCACAATCTCTGAGAATGTGCCTCTCTCCTCAGACCTCCCAGGTGGAGGGGCTGGCAGTGGAGATCTGTGCGGTCTCCCAATCCTACTGAGTGATTCCACTGCATTCATGGGCTGTAAAACTCCAGACTCACCCTCTCTCAATGGGAAATCCAGGACAAAGTACCCTGGAACCAAACGTTATCTGATAAGAAGTAAGCAAACCAGAGGGAAGGCCTTGGACTTCAGGCTTGCTTCTCTGGGTACTGAAAAAATATTCTGCTATCCTCAAATAGGGCACCTGAATGAGCCACTGGACATCTCTGACTCTGTGAGTGAGAGGGATTGGTTAACAGAAGTCAGGATGAGCAGCATCCCAATGACCAACCCTGAAGAGTTTCCAGTATGACTGGAAGGTTAAGAGTATGGTTCTAGGCTTTAGTCTGGGCTCTGCCAGGATTGGCCCAGAATACACAAGCAAGAATACATGTGTCAAACTCACTTCCTCCTCTGTCAGAGGGATTGCTCTGGGGATCAAGGAGATCACCCATGAAAATCACCTTGAACTTCACCTATGTACAGTAAGTGCTCAGGAGTCCCCTGTCCCTTGCCTCTCATCCCCACAGTGGATGGCACTCTGCACACTTCCCACTCAGGAATCCTTTCTCAACAGATGTGCCCTCCTCTGACATTCCTTCCACTGGGAAGGCTCTAATGGATCAGCAAAGATCTCCTGAGGAAAGCCCACTCCTCCTGAGGGGAATGGCCACAGAGTTCACCAGGGCCACTGAGGGCCTCTCACAGTTATTCATTTTACAGGCCTGAGATTAAACCCTGGCATCACTAGAGTCTTACCTGGAAGAGATCTTAAGAAACATCAAAAATAACCCTCTCCTTTGACAGTCGATAATTTTATACCTGGAGAGCTCGAAAGACGTCCCAGGGTCACACAGCTGCTGAGTGACAGACTGCAACTAAGACCCAGGGGTCTGGAGCCCTGCTCCAGGGCTCTGTCCTCCACACTTCATGGCCTCCCACCATCACTAGAGAATGAAATAAGGCCTAGAGAATGAGTCCCCAGTGCCCCCCAACACACACCCCACTGCAAAGTCAGGATACATTTTCTTCTCAGGTAGGCCAAAAGGGTTGTTTCCGGATCTGCATTTTTCTCCACCACCTAGAAGAACAAAACCAAAAGAAAAATGTATCCTAGGTATACTTAGCCATTGCCTCACCCAAGAATTTGTGGAGTTAATAGGGATGTGCCCAATATATCATGAAAATGAAGGTCTTGGGGTGCCTGGGTGGCTCAGGTGGTTAAGCAGCTGCCTTCGGCTCAGGTCACGATCCCAGGGTCCTGGGATTGAGCCCCGCATCAGGCTCCCTGCTCAGCAGAGAGCTTGCTTCGCCCTCTCCCTCTGCTACTCCCCCTGCTTGTGCTCTCTCACTCTCTCTGTCAAATAAATAAATAAAATCTTTGAAAAAAAAAAAGAAAGAAAGAAAAGAAAAGAAAATGAAAGTCTTTTTCTTGACAATTCCAGAAGAATGAACATATTAATTAAGAGCCAAACTGTGTGCATGCTGATATTCCCCAATTCTAACCCTCCACATTAGTGCTCAGCTCTGAACCCACCCCAGAGGGCTCTGGTGTTGTACCCAGCACATCGGGCTGACCCAGACAGAGCCCCCTTCAAGTCAAACATGTTGTCTTGGGGCTCCTGGGTGGCTCAGTCCTTTAAGCATCTGCCTTCAGCTCGGGTCATGATCCCAGGGTCCTGGGATTGAATCCCTCATCGGGCTTTCTGCTCAATGGGGAATCTACTTCTCCTCCCTCTTCCTGCCACTCTGCTTACTGTGCTCTTTCCCTCTTCTGTCAAATAAATAAATAAAATTTAAAAAGAAAAAAAAAAAACATGTCCTCTCATTTCTAGCTGCTGGATCTCACCAGGAACAGCTAAAAATGGCAGCCGCAGCTTCCTGACTGTGCCCCGGGCACATACCCTCTCAGAGAGCAGAGGGCCCATGTGTTGGCCTACACTCCCAGCCATTGGCTCTGATAGCCCAACACCAATAACATGACACGTCAGACATGCAGGAGAAATCTCAACCCCAAAGCCCACAAATAGTTTATTCAGTAAGATAGAAAGGTTGTCTATAAAGTGAGGTGCCAATTTCTGATGCAAAGAGCCAAAGGAAATCCATACAAACCTGTGTCACTACCCCTACCCTATTCCTTATACGTTATGAAGGGTAATGGGGTTTGGGTGACAGAGTTGGTTAAGGAGAGAGAATATGTGACACGAGTTTCTTTAGAGAGAGTGGTACTATGAATCTTACATCTTCCTAAGGTTGAGGAGAGGTGCTATCTGCCTCACGCTTCAAACATCATGAGGGATCTTCCATAGCCCTACAGGGGAAGCTGGCATACAGCCTTTGTAGGATGGGGGATGTGGTAGTCTGGCATATGTAAGAGCTAGAGCTGGCTTACCAGAGAAGCCGCAGAAGAAATGGCGGTGTTGGGATTGGGGTGCACTCCCAGGGTCAAGGGGGGCAGAGGATGTGAGGTGTTGGCTGTGGGGAGAGAGGTCCACGCAAGAAGCCACGCAAGAGAGAGAGAGCTGGTGTGGAGGTGTTTAAGTCATCCCCCAAACACTGACTAAGGAAGGCTTTGGACCTCTGACAGAGTTATGTGCGGTGGAACTCCCAGAACTGGAGGCTGAGGAAGTGCCATGGGCCAAAGAAAAGCACACGCCTCGTGTCATGAGACTTACAATGGAATGTTCCCAGTGGTAGGAAGCCATCTTCCACCAGCACTGACTAAAAGAGAACTTTCTTGCTAACTCCACCTCTCTATCCTGAACTGAGGCTGCATATGGAAACTTAGAAATGACCATAGGATTTTTTTATTGATTAAGAGCAATCCAGGAAGCCATAAAACTGCCAGAATTTGCCCCCTGAAAAAAGTTTAAAGGAAAGTGGAAAATCAAATTAGTTTCCTTTCATGAAAACAGTCCACAAGTCCGGTTTGTTCAAAGTCCTAGTTACAAAGTTCAATAGAAAAGCTATTTCTTTTCTCTTGGAGAAGTCATAAGTGCACAAATAAAGATCCCTATCCCTTTGCTTGGAAATGGCAGGAAGAGACTCTTTGCTTATTGCCTTCCCCCTGAGCTGGGCTTTCTTCATCTTCCAGCTTGGCTTTCATCATATCAGTCCCCTGCTCTGTGCCTCTCATGACTTTCCACCTATGCCAGGTAACATCCAAGTGCCCTAGGCTGTCTTCCAAAGCCCTTTTCCATATGTCCCCAATCTTCATTTTCAGTCTTTTACCCTCCTACTTCCCTGAGAACTTGGTCCTCACACTCCAGAGAAAATACAATGTATACCTCTGACTCTGTGCTTTTGACCATTCTATTCCCTTTCCACCTACATCTTGACTTAGAAGAACCCAAAAGCTTCCCTGGCAAAGGCTTTTTATATCACCTCAGCCATGAGTGGTCCAACCTTCCTTGCATTTCTACAGAGAATGGCTGCACCACCCTCACGGCACGGCTGCAGGGTTGGCCTGGCAAACACCATGGAACCGTCTCTGAACAGGACGCCAACGGATATTCTAAAGGACAAACATTTTGTGGAGATATGAGCTTAGGAAATGCTGGGTTCAGCAAGTTGTTCTGATAAGATTTAAGCATCAAAACCAATAATAGCTCTAATGGACTTATAACCCATTAAATAAGATTAAAACTTATGAGTCCAAAGTTATACCTAATAAATAAACAAATTGGAGAAATGGGTAAGTTCGTCCTGATGGAGGAATGCCAACTAATGAATCCGGTTAGCCATCTTGCAATTAGCACGGTAAATGTTTCAGTCTAGAATCATCTATGGGTGCTAAAACTAGTGGGTGAGAGTTTGATGATCAAGATACTCACACAGACTCAAAGGATCTTCTCACAGATTATTTGCTAACTATAAAGGGTAGAAAAGTTACCTTCCAGTAGAGAAAACTGATGGATATGACCTTAACCAAGCAGTCAAAGTTCAACATTCCAAATAATAGGGGAACCTGACCTCACGTGTCTCCTGATATAATGCACTGAAAAACACTTACCACTTCTCTGGAATTTCTGCCCAAAATTCAGACTCTGAATCTAATTATAAGAAAGCATAACACAAACTCAAAATGAGAGACATTCTAAAAAATAATGGCCTATTTTCTTCATAAATATCAATGTCCCGGAGGACAAGGAAAGGCAAAGCACCATTCCAGCTTAAAGGAAACTTAGGAGGCATGGCAACTAACTGCACAGTGTGACCCTGCATCCCAGGCTTGGGGGCAAAGTGATCAATCATCACTGGGGAAATTGGAAAATGTGGCAGAAGGGCTATAGATTAGGTAATAGCATAACATCAACACTGGACTTCCTGGTTTTTATAGAGACTAGTTCTAGAAGAATGGTTCTTACTCTTGGTTTAAAGGGTAAAAGGGCATGATGGAAATTTACCCTCAAATGGTTCAGAAAGAAAATTTTATACTTTGTGTATTTATTTCAACTAATTGTACACATAAATAAATATGTAACATTATTTAGGCACTTATATGCATCTATATATCTATGTAGATACCTATACACATATCCATATATGCCTAATGCACGCGCGTATCTCATAAACACCTATTCGTGTGTGTGTGTGTACAGGGAGAGAGTGTGTGTGTACAATGAAGGAGATAATGATAAAGCAAATGTGAACAGTTGGTGAAGGTGCGTAGTCTATTGAGTATTTCTTTGTATTCTTCGTGCAACTTTTTTGTACATTTAAAATAATTTCAAAAAGCCAAAAAAGTTTAAAAAATAAATCTCTTCAGTAGAGGATTTCTAAGGGCTTTTGATACTCATGCATTCATTCTGTCCTCCTTAACGGCACCTGCGGGACAACCACACTGTGCTAAGTAGTTGAAGAAGATCTGAAAAAAGAGGGCACATATGTGACTCGGTCGGTTAAGACTCGTGGCTTCAGCTCAGGTCCTGATCTCTCGGGTCATGGGATGGAGCCCCGTGTCTGGCTCCACACTCAGTGGGGAGTCTGCAGGAGATTCTCTCCCTCTGCCCCTCCCCCCACTCTCATGTGTGCACTCTCTCTCTCTCTCTCTCCCCTTCTAAAATAAATAAATCTTTAAAAAAAAAAAAAAAAGAATATCCTGGGGCACCTGGATGGCTCAGTGTGTTAAGCCTCTGCCTTTGGCTCAGGTCATGGTCTCAGGGTTCTGAGATCGAGCCCCGCATTGGGCTCTCTGCTCAGCAGGGAGCCTGCTTACCCCCCCCCCGCTTGCCTCTCTGCCTACTTGTGATCTCTCTCTCTCTCTGCAAAAAAACAAAAAAAACCACAAAAAACATAAAACAAAAAACCTCAGTAAAAAAAAGAATATCCAAAAAGAGCATTTCATGGCGCTTGTTTTCTGTAACATACATTTTGTAACACACTACTTTGCCTAATTATAATCCATGTCTTTAACTGGTCCGTAAGGTCCCAAGGGGCAGATGCCTGGCCCTGTCTCAGAAACCAGATTCACCCCGTGCCGACGTAGCCCACAGGCGCAGGCCTGGGAGGGGCTCGTAATGTGAGGGAGTGAGTCAAAGCCACCGTGAGGCTCTCTCTAGCTGCCACCTGCTTCTGTGGCTTAACTCCCTCCCACCTTTAGCGGCACCCTGCACGCCCAGTCGGCCAGACTCCCCCACGCACCGCGATTTCCACCAAACAGAAAGCCAGTGCTGAGACATTCTAGAATCCCGCCCCCAAAATGACTGTCCCTACAATAACACCAAAATCCTGGGCAGCTCTTTCTTTCCCTCCAACTCTGACTCTAGAACAGAAGACATGGAAACGATCCTCATCAAGGCCCATCACCACCCCAGAAGGCCCCTGAGGTATCTGATCATTGGCCTCAGGACCTCTCCAGGACCCTCTCCAGAACCCTCTCCAGGACCCTCTCCAGGACCCCAGGCAGTAGAGACAGAGTCCTGGACAGCCTGAAACAGGGAGAATAAGAGGCTTACGTTGAAGAGTGAGTCACCCATTCCAACAGCTTCTCTTGTAACTTCTCCACACAACCTCGAGTAACAAAAGATCTAGATCTAGCAAGATCTTGGAAATAAAAATGAGAACGCACTTACTCACAGCCACCTTGATCTGACTGGGAATTCCTGCTTGGTCTTGTTTGCAAAGCACGGCTTTCACCTCACTTCTTAGACTGCTTCTCCACCTTTCTAGCAGTTTCTCAAGAGGCCATGGGCTTATAAATTACAAACATGCGTATGCATCAGAGCAAATGACACTAGTAAAAGCTTCCAGAGATAGTAGGGTTTAATATGACGATACTGTCTAAAAATGTTAAATTGCTTTCCTGAAGTGGATCTGAGATACAGGGGGAAACAACTTCACCAGGCCAGATTTCCCTCAAAATGCGCCTTTTTGTGTCGAGTGCATCACAGCACACTGTCCCTAAGGAAGAGCACAACCTCGTCCTGTCACACACAAACTGATGGCATGATAAATAGAATCTTAGAGTAAGGTGTGGCCTTGGAAGTCATTGAATCCAGCGGCTCACTCAACGTAAAAACTGCTTAGAAAAATTTCACCTTAGACGTTTTGTGTAAGGAACACTTCTAGAAAGTCAATTCAACGGTTCCTTGACTCTCTGCAAGGCAATCACTGAATGCAACCATGTGGTTGGAAAGGCTAGGTGCAAAGGATTCATAACTGTCAACAGGGGAGCTGCGCCCTACCTCTTGTTTGCTGCCAGATGCCAAACCTGAAAGGAAATTGGCACAGAGAGACTCACAGAACCTGGAAGAACATGGCGGACCCCACCCCCGGCGCCTCCCGGTGGCACCCCTCACATGAACCCAGCACTCTTCAGAGCACTGATGTTGCAACAGTTCCCGGAATCCCCTGCTGGTCACCCAGACACACCCTGACCACTTAAGCACTAGATGCTCCAGGAAGCTCATTTGAGCTCTTGAGAATTACCTCAAACGTCGCCCAATTTCTCCACTCAAAAATGCCAGTAAAGCAAAACAAATAAAACTACCCTTCTTTGAGGGTCCCTTGGCACAGTCACTGATCACACTGTCCACAGGGCCATTTACAAGGTACGACTATGGCTGTCCTTTCACCATCCCTTTCCTTCCTGACCAGGGAGCTGGAGAGGCTGGAAGGAGGGGGACAGGGCAATGCAACGGGCTCGCAGGGCCTGGAGGACTGGTCCCCATGTCTGAAGTCCCCTTCTGCTCCACCCCCCACCCCCGTGTCCTGGCGCACCAAAGAAGTTCATCCAAGTGAGTCATTTTCATCAAAGTAAGACTCAAAATATTTATATGCAGTACTGACGGGGGGGAGGGGGAAAAACATGCCCCTTATGAAAAAGAAAAACAAAAAAAAACATCGTGGCTTCATACAGGTTAGCTGTCCCATTAGTCACAAAATACCAAAATCAAACACTGTCTATCTTAGAGCCTGGTATTGGCAAGAAAACAAGTTCCTGTTCCTTCTCTCAGCAGAGAGCAACAAAAGCCAGAGGACATGTTAGATTAAACACAGAGATAGAGGTGCGGTGGGTGGCCTCCAGTCTCTCCGAGGACCCTGTGCCCCTGTCTCGGCTTTGGGTCAGGGTCCCTGCTGCTGCACACCGAGTGGGGACTCGAGCCTCCCTTCTTGCTTGCCCCCCCCCCCCCCCCCCCCCCGGACCCCGCACGCCTTTGCCCGTGGAGCTCCTGCCCATGTTCCAACTCTGAGAAGGTTTTCTTGCCCTGCTGTTACCCAAACTGCAGCAACACTTTGGAGGGAGGGAGAGAGAAAGAGAGGGGATGAGTGAGAGAGGAGACGAAAGAGAAAGAACGGAACCCGCCTCTTCCAAAGAACGAACATCCGCCCCAGGAGGGGGAGCAGAGAAGTCAGACCAGAGGCCAGCTCCTTCTTACCTTCTTGCCATTCACAAAGAAAACCAACTCATCTGCTGTCATTGTTACTGGCTGGGTCCCCGAACTCCAGGTACCTGACTCCCAGAAGGCACTGACAGGCAGCCCAGCTCAGCAGCTTGAAAAACTCCACCTCCCCCCAAAATGAAACTTGGCCGGCCAATAGGAAAAAAGCCGCCTAGAGCTCCAGGGCACAGGGAGGGCTTGGCAAAAGCCACCGGTTTATATAACCGAGGAAAACGCAAACAATCTTAGGCAGGAAACCACACCTCCCACAGCTGTGTCAAAGAGCACGGAGGCAGGCACACGCAGATATCAGCAGGGGAGGGCCCTGTGGCCAGGTGACCCTGGTCTTAAGCACCACCTCCTGAAACCTGTGCCGTCGCCCCCCACCTGCAGGCAGAGAAGGAGGAAGGGCCAGGTCAGCACCGCGGGGAGAGAAATGATTCACACCTTCCCCCTCCACACTTGGCCATTCAGGTTTGCAGCAACCCAGACGTAGCACTTACACAGAGGACTCATTCTCGCACGGCCCGGAGGAGCACAGAGGTCACGAGCCATGGAGCCCAGCGATCCAGAACCAAAAGCTGGTATCTGACCTTGGCCATCTTGTCTCCTGAACTCAGTCGTTTTCATCCTGTAAATGGGCCCATGAAATGGCACTGAGAGCAGAAGGCCGACAGACAAATAATGTGTTTCACGCGTGTGTTGTAAGTTTGCCAAGAACCCAACCCTTATCACTGCTGCGAGTGTATTCTCAGCGACACAACAAAAATGATCCTGTTGACACACCATTTCTGAGGTTCTTCTGCTTGTTTCTCCCAGGAAAGGGCCCTGATAAGTGATCAGAGTAACTCCTTAAGAATATTTGAAAATATCAAATAAATTAAAACACCCACACCTTACAGGCCCAGGGGCCAAGTTGACACGGAGCTGCAAACGTTCCCCCTCCAGTACCCATTACCTGCTGGTGCGCACGCACACACGCACACGGCCCCCCTGGGCAGCGCCAGTGAGCTCCCCGTGGGCAGCCCCCAGTGGGGCCTCCCCCCGCCCCCACATGGGCACCCCCACACCAGCATTCCCTCTGGTCTTCTCCAGTCCTGGAACAGCCAGCCGCTCTGCCACCGGTCACTCCCCCTTTGCCCCTCGCAAGCTACGTGGGGAAAGAAAGCCCCCCAGGACATTATCAGGCCAACGCCCTCTCCTTCCAGACACTCCATCTAAGCAGGACATGAGATCTCACCTGTAGGGAGACCAAGCAACCCCATTCGGCCCCAACAATCCTGGTCGAGCCACTGAAACTGTGACCAATCTCTCAGTTCAGGGCAAACTGGGATGGTTGTTCTCCATAACGCAATGGTTCCTAACTGGGGGGCGGTGGGTAGAGGAGACATCCCCATGTCGATATGCTTCAAGGTCATGACTGAGAGATGCTACTGGCGTCTAGGAGAGAAGAGGCCAGGGACGCTACTGAACACCCCCCATTGCACAGGATGGACCCCCGCAACAAAGAACTATCTGGTCTTAAGATGTCAATAGAGCCAAGATTGAGAAACCCTGCTCTAAAAAGAAGAAGAAAGGACGGGGGGGAGAAGCAGAGTGGCTGATTTGGGGCAACGTCTCATAATAGCTCTGTCCTCCCTGACCACAGTAACTTACTCCTCCGTGGCAGGGAGGGCTTTTCCTCATCCACTAATCTGTCCAGTTTTGCAAGTCCTCTACTTTGTCCTGGCTCAACTCTGGCCAAATTTCCAGGAAACTCTCAAGGTCCAGAGGGAAGACGGAGGAAAGAAGTTTGGGGTTGGGGTTGGGGGTTTAGTAGTTTGGCTTAAATATCAGCTCCAGCACTTCTGTGAGACCTTTGGCAAAAATCACGCTCTTGGCTTCAGTCTCATCTACAAAAATGGGGTGACTGCCTCCTTTGCACGGATCCTGCCGGGTTAGGATGAGAGAGACATAGTTTAGGCAGCCGACCTTCAGCCTCTGTCATCTGGAGGTCAAAAACCTCTGTTATTGTGGAGCATTAAAAAAACAGAAGTGAAATAAATATTTAACAAGGCCTTCTGTTGTTCAGATTTTATTTCTGTGGTAATTGTGGTAACTAGTTTATTTCTGTAACACGGAAATTTGGCGAAACGCTGACTTTGTATGATTATTGATTGTTTGGCAAAATATCGGTGACCATTTCCTTCTCTGTAACTTTTTAAAATGTTACAAATTAGAAGAACAGTCTCAAGTAAGCATTTTCCCCAGAGCTGAAGACCTCCTGCTTATGCTTGCAATATTGAGATGAATTCTCAAATTTGGGCTGAATTCATGGGATTTCATTGCTTGGGGATAGAGCAACCCTAACTTACATTGCATTAACTTTCTCCATTTTTTCCTAAGGAATGCCTGAGTTTATAATAGGCACTGTATTGGCGTGAGGTCTCAAGGCTGCAGAAGAGCTGGATAAGCCCTGAGACCTCCCAGACAGAAGCTTCTTCCTTCCTGGAACAATTGCAGGAAATCAAGAGTTAAGAATGAAAAGGGCAGAATCCTAATTTCTGGAACAGCGAGCTCCCTCGGGGCCAAGCACTCCCAGCAGGAAGTGATGCGGGAGCAGAAAGCTAGCTGAGGACAAAGCACAAGCTGACATCCTGAAATCTCCCCATAAACAAACTCCTGGGTGGTTCTGTGTTTCTGTGGTTCTTCCTGGAAGCTCCCAACCGTCTTAAAGCCTTGCTGGAGGGAAGAACAACCCGAAATTGACAATGGCAAGACCTCTGGTATCCCAATCAGCCACCCCTCACAACGCCAGGGGCAGCAGCTCTTTCTGCCCACGGGTTCTGTCTCCGTGTTTTAATAAAACCACCATTTTGCACCAAAGACGTCTCAAGAATGGTTTCTTGGTCGTCGGCTCCAGAACTCACCCTACCGAACCTCACCCGTAGTCCAAAACTACATCAGAAGAACAATTCAGGAGAACTTCTGGAGTGTTCTCTGGAGGCCTGGTCAGGGCCAGGCAACAGCTGTCCAGCCTTCCCTGCTTTGGAGCAGGTGCCCAAGTCCGGGCAGGTCCGGCTATCTGCAGAAGTCTGCCGGCTCTGGACCAGCCTGGTGCGGCACTCTGCTGGGCTCACTCCCTAGCTTTAGGGCTAAATTTGCATTTTCGCCTGTACCTTATGGCATTTTTTGCTCATTTTCTCCACTTGACTTTTATTCGAAAAGAAAAAGAAAATCACTTTTCTTTCAAACTATTCCATTACTCACTTTTTGTTGGTTGTTTTTTTTTTTCCTACTAAATTTGTTTTTCTTTTTACCAAGCCTGGTTTCCCTGCTACAAAGGACCATGCCAGATAAAAGATTTTGCTAGGTTCTCAGAGCATCCCTGCGCGGCGGCACCTGTCTTCCCTTGTTCTCCCAGACATCTAGATTATTAACCAGCCCTAATCATAGTCCTTGGCACCTGAAGAGCATAATATGATTTCATTTGACCCTTATAACAGCCCTGGGAGATGGGCAGGGAAGTCGTTATTATCTTCCCTTTCTAGACAAAGAAAATGAGGGCCAGAGAGGTGGACTTGCCTACAGTGTCACAGCACACCAGTGTCCTACCCACTCCCCAGCAGAGAAATCGTCTCTTGGATGGTTCTTCACTAACTGTGGAGCATAGACCCGGGATTGTCAGCGTGGCATTCACGGCCCTTCTTAGCCCAGCTCAAATCCAGCCTCTGGATGGCGAAGTGTCTTTCTCCCATGGCTGGAGGGTGAGTCCTGGAATCCAGAGCAGAACTGTTCTTACTGCTCTGTCACCGGTGCCTGGTGTCATGCCAGGTCTGCAAGAAAGATCAATATTGGGGCGCCTGGGTGGCTCAGTGGGTTAAGCCTCTGCCTTTGGCTCAGGTCACAATCTCAGGGGTCTGGGATCAAGCCCCGCATCGGGCTCTCTGCTCAGCGGGGAGCGTGCTTCCCCCTCTCCCTCTGCCTGCTTCTCTGCCTGCTTGTGATCTCTCTCTCTGTCAAATAAATAAATAAAATCTTTAAAAAAAAAAAAAAAGAAGAATCAATAAACACTTACTGGATCAAGCCCACAGTGCAAGGAAAGAGTTGAATTTCCAGAAATGCCTATGCCCCTGATTTTTTTTCTTGATTCATGAGATTTTTTTTTTAGTATAGCTGACACGGCATATTACATTGGTTTCAGGGCTACAACATAGTGATTCAACAGTTCTAAATATTATACTGGGCTCATCACACATGTGGCCACCTCTTGTCGCCATGCAACGCTATTACAATACATTGACTCTATTCCCTGTGCTGTACCTTTCATCCCTGTGACTTACTCATTCCATAACTAGAAGTCTGCATCTCCCTACTGCCCTCCCCTCTGGCAACCATCAGGTCTCCATAGTTTTAGGTCTGATTCTGATTTTTGTTTGTTCGTTCATTTGCTTTGTTTTTTAGATTCTACATATAAGTGAAATCATATGGTATTTGTCTTTCTCAATCTGACTTATTTCACTTAGCATAATGACCCTTGACTCTTATCAAATACAGAACTTTCCTGCATTATTCCATATATTCTTGGCAACAGCTCCTTTCCAACTAACCTTCTATTGTTGATATTAGGTAACCAGCTAGTATTCCTCAGCAACAAGTAATCCTTTATTACTATGGAGGAAATCAACCCTTGATACTCTAGACACATCTGGGAAGTAGATCGTTCTAGAATCAAGAAGCTGGTATTATTGAAAAAGAAACACAGAGTCTAAACTTTTAAAAGCATCTGAACTTCAGCCTGGGTCAGTTCCTACAGGGACACAAGAGTTCGAGGAATAGAAAAAGCCCAGAAGCAATTTAAACTCACTTTATCTGTCTGCAGCTACTATGTTTTTCAAGAATGTCCTTTTGTACTCAGTAAACTCTGTAACCCCAGAGACATCTGTGGTGATGACAATGTGTGCCTGTCTGGACACAGTCAGGTCTCTCTTTCTAAACCCAGGTGCTCCAGCACAATTCAGGAAGGAGAATCTTTACCTCTGGTTCATGCCAAGGATCAACTCACATTTGCTCTGTAGACAGTATGGCCCAACGAGTAGCCACTGAGGAAAACTATTTTCACAATTTATTTATACCCCCTATGCCTCTCATCTAACTTGTTTTCATATTATGATCTAAAATAGTATACAATGTACTCAAGGTGTTTATGGCTACACCCATTCTCTCTCCAGTAGAATGTAAGTATGGCAGACTTATGTCTACCCTTTCACCAAATATCCACGTCCTCCTTCTCTAAAGAAGAGTTTCTGCTGGGAGGTCACTGCCTAGCCAGGAGAACCATTTCCCACCTTCTTATAGGTGAGGAAGCCCTCTGAGTTCCGATGAATATAATGTGGGTGAATGTGTATTCACAATATCCAGACTCCATTCTCTCTTTCCCACTGTCTGATCACTAATGTCAATGCCCAGGGTGACCCGGGAAGCCACACACTGAAGATGGCAGAGCTTCCGGTTAGCCCAAGTGCTTAAAAAAACACAATGATCTGAGTGCTCCCTTCCCCACCTTTGGAGCTCTTGGGGAAGGAAGTTTTTTCTCCCTACCCTTCAGAGTGCTTCTAGACAATCTAAGGATCAAATTGACAAGAGACAGATAAACAGGAGAAAAAGAAAAACAAAATTTAATTACATGTACACGGAGGCTCATTAACAAAATTGAGACCCAAAGAAATGACCAAATCAGGCACTTTATACATATTTTTTAGACAAAGAAACATAAATCTGTGAGGAGTGGGCAGGATAAAGAAAACTTGTGTTCAAGAGCTTCACTTAGTAAGGAATTCTAAACAGAATTTGGACTGGGGGAGTTAATTAGTAAAAGTAGAAAGGTTCATTTATACAACCTTCTTTGCCTAGAATTCTCTATCTCTGGTGACAAAGATGTCTCTTTACCTGTGGGTAGGTACAGGGAAAGCCCCTTTTGCAGGGATGATTTATTTCCTTTCTGAAGTCCAAGGCCAGGGTCAGGGGTGCAATCAGGTTATTCTTCTTATATTGGTTGTTTCTTAAATAAACTTAATTCAAAATAATCAAAACACTGAAGTGGCACATTTGGGGGCAGTCTGCCCTAGGCTCCCACATTGTCTATATGACTTTATAGGACAAGAAATAAATTTGTATTGTGCTTATCCACTGAGATTGCTGGATTTGTCTATTACAGCACCTAGTATTACATTCACTAATACAATAAGTTCTCAAGGGTAGAGATGTTTACCTGTCTTTCTTCAGTGTAAAACACTCCGTGGACATGATAGACACAATATTTACTCCAAAAATACTTGTTGAATGATGAATGAAGAACAAATTAATGACTAACAGTAAGGCCAGAACCTGGTTTTAATTAAAGGCAAGAAAGCATGGCTTGAATGTCTGACTTGGTCCCTTGCAAAGCTACACGTGCAAATGACGTCGCCGTGGATCATGGGCTCCTTGGCCTTAAGTGTCCCCATCCCCACATTCTGTTCTAAGGATGGGCTTCAGAGAAACTTCCACACTGGGCAATGGTCACATATCCATTCATTTACCAGTTTTAATGGGACTTCTCCATATCCCAGACAGCATACTGGGCATTGATTAACTATAGGGTTTCTGAGAGGCTTAAAGGGCATTTCATTGTACCTTATAGATTACCCAGGATCCCTGCACCAGCACTGCAAGCCCACAGCTCACCTTCCCTCCTAAATACCACCACTCCCCATGGCAGAGATGCAGAATTCAGATTTATATATTGATACCTTCAGAGTAGTCATCACATAAAAACTTGAGAGCTTCCTTCAGCCCTCCCGGGACTGCCCCTGCCCTAAATTTGTCTCTGGAAAGTCAACTTAGGGTGCCGGCATCTACGGGGGAGATCACCTGCTATTCCCATTCTAAAATCTGTCTTTGAGCCAGCATGCTCCACAGGAACACAGTGTTGCTAAAGTTGTTTTTTGCTTTCCCTTTTATTTTTTTTCTTTAAAGATTTTACTTATTTATTTGACAGAGAGAGAGAGAGAGAGAGATCACAAGTAGGCAGAGAGGCAGGCAGAGAGAGAGAGGAAGAAGCAGGCTCCCTGCTGAGCAGAGAGCCCGATGCGGGGCTCGATCCCAGACCCCTGAGATTGTGACCTGAGCCAAAGGCAGAGGCTTTAACCCACTGAGCCACCCAGGCGCCCCTGCTTTCCCTTTTAAAAAGGAAGGAACTCCTTCTCTTCTAAAGAAAAAAAAAAAAGAGCCGATTAAACCGCTATTAACGCCCTGAAGCACACAACCCAAAAAGGGAACATAGTCCCCAAAGTAAACAGGGGCAGAAGGCAAGCTAGACACCTCAAACTTGTTCTCTAGAAGTTCAGGTTCCTGATGCTCAGGGAGAGGACGTGGAAACCGGACTGACCTTCTGCACAGAGGCATCCCTCCCTGCGGTCTGGTCCCTGCCTGGACAAGGCTGTCATCTGCTGATGGCACCTTCCTCTCCTGTGTCACACTTCTGGAAGTGGCCTGCCTTTCTCTCCAGAACCACGAAAGCCAGTTGGTCTTTGCAGTGGAGGATTAACATTTGCGATGTTAGCCACCCATGGGTAATCCCCATGTTTTGGGACCTAACATTTGCTGTTTTTCTGAAACCACGGGTTTGAATCTCACGAGCTAGAAGTCTGTATCAGCACACTGACCACTTCTCCCTGAGGGATTTCAGGGGCTGCTTCTACTGGTAGCTTTGTTTTTGTGCATTTGTTCAACTGGGGAAATTAAGACATCATATCTGCTTACTGATTTAATTTAAAGCTCATGTAGGAGAATATAGGGCTCTTACTATAAATCTTGCAATGGGAGGTCCCCAGTCCTGAGACTGGTCTACTGGCCAAGCCTAAACCACTTCCACAGTGAGAGACATCTTGAAGAGGACAAAGATTTACGAGGATGCAAATATGTGCCAGGTCCTAGGCTAGTCATTCTGTGTGGATCTCATTTACTTTCTACAACACCCCTCTGACATAGATAGAATTTCTTGTTTTCTATGTGAGGAAGCTATCTGGGCTCAGAGGGGTTCCGCAACCCACATCTAAGGGGAAACCAGGATTTGAACCAAGTTCCTCAGAGTCTAGAATCTTCTGACAGCAAGACCTACGTGAATACCATACTTTATGAGAAGTTCGCCTACGCCGAGATCGACTGCTCTGCGGAGGAAGCAGCCTAGAACAAACCCCATCCATCTGTACGTAATGTGGCCCCTTCCCCACCTGTCAGACCCTTGATGCCAAGAAAGCCAGCAAGACTCTGCCAAGAGAGGGGACACAGAATATACAAATGTATATATATTGCCATATGTCTGGGATGTGACCACATAAACCCGTGTATGTGAATCTGTAGGACCCTTTGACTCTACTCGGACTGTATATACTGTTTTGAGTAAGAATGTGCTGAACTCAATGTCGGTCTGTGGTTTCATACGCAATAATATATTTTTCTAAAATCTAAAAATTTTCTAAAAATCCGGGAAGAGCAGAGACGGGGCTTTCCTTGTGACACCTCCCAAGAACAGTTCTTTCCAGGGCTCAGAGGCAAGGGAGAAACTGCTTCCTTGACAGAATCCTCCCTTCACACTGAGGAAGAACCAGCAGGGAGAGAGTCAGCGTAGGGGCAGCAGAGGAAGAAGCATCGAGAGTGTGGCCTCCCTGGGGCTGTGGCAGCACCAGCCCTTTAGGCCTGTCTTCTCAACAAACACACAGAGAGGCTTTACAGCTGTTTTCACTCTCGCAACTTTACATACTTTATATGTAAAGTTCTCTGAGGACTGAGACCAGCCAGCACACAGAAACCAGGTATCTGACTACAACCATACTGGGAAATTCTGTGATCCCAACTAAAGTGTAGAATGTAACAAAGTTAGAGAGAGAGAGAAGAACAAGACTGGGAAGTGAATCCAGTCTCGGTGGTCACCCCTCTGACACTTTGACTCCTTGGGGACCTAGAAAAGGGCCCAGGACCCAGCCTCACGCTGCCAGGAGGAGCAGATAAAATGGAATTTGTGCACTTCTGCCACCGGTCCCAGCAGGACCCCAGCCCCGGGGCTCGCAGAGAAGGGGGAAGGCAGGAGCGCTCCTACAGGGCCCACCTGGAAGGCGGACTTGGCCCCTTTTCTCTCTGGAGAGCCAGAGGGATTGATAGACTTAAGAACCTGTGGGCCCAAGGTATCCCATATGGGGGCTAAAACCTTTCCCTCCATGTTCCAGGAAGCTCCCAAGTCCGTAAGTCATAGACTTAGACGTAAGCAGAGGAGATGGAAGACAGAAGGGCCAAGGGGAGGGAGACCAGGAGAGGACTCCAAGGAAGGGGAGCACACGACAGCAAGCACAGCTGCCTTGTGGGCGCTCCCTGGCCTCTCAGCGGGTGTCCCATCCCTGTGATGCTTGGCCACCTCCTCTCTCCAGGTGAGCGGCCAGACAAGAATAGTTCACAGGCCTTAGTGGCCTGGAACATGCGACTGTTTGGTTTTGATCCCTATCAGTGTTTCCCTATACTAAACGTCCCCTATTCTTCACTTCTATCTTATCGGCACCATTATTCTGAGAATCTCACGTAGAAGTAGGAACTGGGGTGACGAGAATCTTGTGAATGGATCCTACAGCCCCAGGAGCCCCACCTTCGGTGCCAGCGAAGTAGCAGCTCCAGGAAATGCATGAGACACCCTGCCTGGAGCTAAATAAGGAGTGTTTCCCCGGTGGGTCTGGGAGCAGAGCTTGGGAACTTGTCCCCTCCCCCGCCACACACACACACACACACACACACACACACACACACACACACACACACATATACATATATACCTGTATATATACATTATATATATAATATATATATGAGCATGCACACAATAATATAAATATATAAAATATGTATATATAAAAGCCTATGTATGTATAAGTATAAATTATATATACACATATGAGCAAAATCTTTTCCTAGACAACATTTTGCGAGCCTCCCCATGACCTTGTTAGGAATAGACAGAGGCCCCGCCCCACTGGTCTAGAGGATTTCGGCAGCCAAGCACTGAGTCAAGATGACGTCACAGGAGGTGTTCCAGTGTGGGAGAGGAGAGGCTCAGGTGAGAGCCTCAGGTTGGGCTCCTCTCCCTGACATTTTTTGCAAGACCCCTTCCCATCTGTAAAATCCAAGCACTCTGACAGTGCTTGGGATAATGCTAGGATTTTTGGGGGGAGGGGGAGAACCTTCTTTCCAAAGACAAAGGCTGCCCAAGTGTGTGATGGCTCTTTTTATTCACATCCTCTGAGCCTTGCCCAGCTCTGAACAAGTTGTCCCTTGCTTACAGGACACTCCCATTTCTTGCCTAGCATCAGGGCAGCTGACAAAAAGAAAATATTATCAGGGGATGGAAGTGCTCTAGTTTATGTTATTTCATTAACTGTTTGGGCCAGTATTTCCTACTGGGGATGATTCTTGCATCATCCTCTCTTTAGCAAGCCTCTGAAATGTTCACAATATTTTCATAGCATTGCGAAATAGGTTGTCAGCCTGAGACTCCCTTAAAAAAGCCATCAGTGCATGGAAGTTTCTGGCTGGCAAGGTCTGGTGCTCCTACAAACTCCTCCTGGTGACTCTGACGGCAGGACTCACCAAGGATAAAGGTGGCTCATCTTGGCCCCAGCTTGAGGCCAGGCGAGAGGAGATCCTGCCCTGGACCCGCCCCTCCGAGGGCCCTGCTCCGGCCTCCTTGTGCGTCTGTCCCTCCACACTGGCTGAGAAGTCCTTTGGGCCTATGGAAAGTAAGCACTAGGGAAAGTAGCCCATGTCACTCCGCTCTGCAGCATGCCCCCACACACCCAGGTTCCTGCCAAATCGGTTCGCAATTCACATCCAAGACTCAGCCTCCCGTTTCTCCTGGCCTGTCCCTCCAAAGGAGAGCCGAGCTCCTGATACGACCACCCCTTCGCCTCCATGTGCCGTCAAGACCCATGTCAAGACCCAGCTTGGCTCACAGCCTCCTTTCCCGCCCACATCACCCATTTTGGGCCACAACAGGCTTCCCTCTGCTCCTTGAACTCACCACCAAACCCCAATGCCTTTGACCAGGTCAACCCTCAGCTAGAACTTCCTTTCCCCATTCTTTCCCAGACTGAGTGCTTTAAAGCTCTGCTGAGTTCCTCCAGGCCGGTAGCCTCAGCCTCAAAGCCACACCCAGGACCATTCATTGTTCCCTCTTCTGTTTCCATTGTATTGGTTGCCTACCTGTGTCACAGCATAGAACAAAGAGATCGGATCTCCAGATCCTTGTCCCCAGTGACACGCGGTAGTGGTCTGTTAATATCTGCTCAGTGACCTCCGCTTGGCTGCCGAGGGTGGGGGGTGGGGGGCAGAAGGAAAGACACCCATTCTTCTCATATGGTTTTCCTGAGTCTCTTCCTTCCCATTCAGGATGGAAAGTCATTCTGATCTCACGTTTATTTGTATCCTTACTCTTCTCCCCTTTTCTTCCTTTTCACCACAACTGTCTGTGCACTGCGGTTTGTACGGTATTTTGATTCTTTTATATACATCCCTTCGTGGTAGCCTCAGGAACACGTGATATCATGAGCCCCATTCTCAACTGAAGAAATTTCACTTTCAAATGGAGCCCCACTTCTCTTTTCACCTGAGATTGAGCGAGCAGCAGTTTGAATGTGAACTTTAGCCTCTAATTCCAGACTCAGTGCTCCTTCTACTCTCCTGGGTCCCTGAGATCACGACTTGAGCACCTGTGTTGTTCTCACGCCCGAGAAGATTGTAGAGACCCTGGGAGCCGACCAGGGCAGGGATCTAGTCCACAACAGATCTGGACAAGCAAGGAAGAGTTAGGACGGACACCCTCCACATCTGTAAAACAAAACGGCAACCACCAACAATGAAAATTACATACTGGGAACGAGTAAACCGCCATCACCAAAAATGCTGGTTTAAGTGAAGCAAGACTTTCCAGAAAACTGCAGGTCATGTGGGAATCACTCACAGGTTGGCGCTCTGCCACAAGCAATGATTGCTGAGTGCTCTCTCATGAGGAACATTCCAAAAGGGATTTGGAAGGGCTGCGTGCAAAAGGGATGGAAGCCGTCCGGAAGTGGACGAATAAAGACTGTGAGGGTAAGAAGGGGACAGATGGGAGAACTGGTCTGGCAGAGGATGAGGTAGGAATCCAGGAAGTTGCTCAAAGAGAGCCGACCCCGGGCCCAGGGAGGGTGAGCTGGCCACCTCCCCGACCCCTGGGGCCCCGTGGTTTCCGGGGGCACAATGCCAGCCTACCCGCACCCAGGTGGGTCAGCTCTGGCACGCAGGGGTCAGACTCTGGGCTTATCTGCCCTCACTCCAGAAAAAGCCCTGGAATGCTGGCCGTCTCCTCTCACCTGTCTCCTGGAAAGGAGTAGCTACTGTGCTGGCTGCTGGAGCACAGCCTCTTCTTCCATCCAGAAGCTTTCCCAGGGTCCCACCATGTCCCCTCAGGAAGCACATGCCCCCACACTCAAGACATGGGTAGGGAAGCTCTTCCTCCCTTTTACGCTGTGTAGGAAGTGACATGATACTGCACCAGCCTTTGTAGAATGAGATGAGGAAGAGGATAATGCCCGGCCCCTGTCGGCAAGGCCAGTTTTCCAGGTTATAAGCAGCAGATATCAACTCCGAGAAGCAGTAATTAGCATGACCTGCATTAAAGAGTCCAACTTCGCACCCGTTTTCACACGCCTTGGACCTACCAGGTCCTCAGCAAGGACCTGGAGATCCAGCCGCGTCCTACCAAGCATCCATGGGGAGGAAAGGAAGCCTCGGGGAGGAAGACTGGAGGCTTTGCTGCTGAACAAAGCATAACAGAACACAGACAGGCCATTCAAATTCCCTCCAGGAGCTTTCTAGAGGCCCTAAAACACCTGGCAGAGCCACCACCTGCTGATTAGTCCCCTCTAAGAGCTGCAGACCAACTTCAGGACAGACATGGTGGCAGCGAGTGGCAGCAGGGGGTGCCTCAGTCTGAGCTGTGGGTGCCTGCGGCTGCCCCAGCATACCCCCCTAATTAGGGTGCAGTCTCCCACTTGAGAAGAGCCCAGTTAGTCCTGGGAAGCCCTCTGGGGAGGGAGGCCCCGCAGCCGGCCTTTCTGGAGCAGCTCTCTGTGCTCACATGGGCACTGGGTGACAGTCGATAGCTCAGGAGTCCGAAGCGTCCCTGAGAGCACCGTCCTGGGAGTGGGGCTCTGTGAATCCCTGCTTTCCCACACCAGCCCATCCCAGCCCGTGCCAGAATGACCAACGGGAGTAAGAAAAGAAGGATTTGCTATTTTGATTCCCAAAGCTTGTCCCCGCGTCTTTTCCATTACACTTCTTTTTTTTTTTTTTTTTTTTTTTTAATGAGAGAGATGATAAGTAGGCAGAGAGGCAGGCAGAGAGAGAGGGGGAAACAGGCTCCCCGCTGAGCAGAGAGCCTGATGCGGGGCTCGATCCCAGGACCCTGAGATCATGACCTGAGCCGAAGGCAGAGGCCTTAACCCACTGAGCCACCCAAGCGCCCCTTTTCCATTACACTTCTAAGAACTAATTTTTATCACATAGGAACTCTTTCCAGGAGATTGAAAAATGTCCTTTAACACCGGGCCAGTAAGGAGACCTTCCAAGGGAAGAGATTTGAGGATGAGATTTGGAGAAGGAACTATTAAGAGGAGAGTACTGGGATGTGCAGCATCACTCACATTCGGTGAGAGAGAGACAACGACAGAGACAGACGGAGAGAGAGAATAGAATTCAAAAATTTGTGTTCAGATCCCAGGCCCTTCATGCACAGTCTCCATTCATGGGCAAGATCCCTACACTCTCTGAACCAAAGCCACCATCTGCCCAATGGAGATAATAGTTTCCTTACCTGGTGGTTATAAAGAAATAATGTCAATTGCCGGGAAGAGAGCAGATATTCAGGGCATATCATATTCAAGTCAGTTTCTTGAAGCAGGAGTTGGAGCTTGGCAGTATTTTGTAAGGTATTTTAGCCACTTTCCCAAGAACCTCCTGGTCATGGGCATCTAGCAATAAACGAGTGACGTGAGTAAGGTACTTCCTAGAAGCAAGGTCCTGGGTCCCACACTGAGACACACCGGTGACCCCCAGCGGACAGGGAGAGAATGGGGACCCCTCCTTGGGAGCTTGGCTTACCGCCTCAGTAAGTACACAAAGTTCCTTCACCTCACTGGTGAAGACCCAAACAGAGATGGTGTGCGTGCTCTCTGACACCGGCACTTCCTGGAGGTCGGGTCCAATCCCAGAAAATGCAAAGGCAGCAAAAAGGATTTGGATGAAAATCAAGGTGCCTTTGAATCAGGTGCAGAAGCTCTTCTTCCACAATCTCAATTTCTCTCTCTTTAGCAAGTCATAAATCTCTAATCTTCTTTCCATTTTGTACCTGACGCGTGGCTGCTCCACTGCCTTTGGACCTGAAGGCAGGACCAGAAACCTGGGGAGATGTGATATGTGTCACTTCTGCTCACACTTTGCTACCTGAAACTGTCACAATTGGCCACATCTAACTTTGAGGAAGTGAGTCTCTCAGGCAGCTTAGGTTGGATTAAACTGTGGCCACTATCAACCCCCAAAATCTCAGCGGTTGATCAGCAATTTATTTCTTGCTCATGTGACATGTTCCCTGCGGGTCATCTAAGGCCCTGGGACCCAAGCTAAGGGAGCAGACCCTATACGAGACATTGTCATTCACCTGAGAGATAGAAAAGAGAATTTGTGGATTGATGCAGGGGCTCTAATGCTTCTGCTCAGAAGTGGCATCCCCCCTTCTGCTCAGGTCAAAGTGAGGCCCGTGTCCCATCCCTGGTATCAGAGAAATAGAATCCTTCAAATAGAGAGGCACCACAGGTCCGATGAGGAAGCCAAAGGGTCAGGAGGTGTAATAATTTTATAACACGGAGGAGCACAGACATTGGAAAATATAATCTCACCTGTAACTCAAAGTGGAGGGGAATGGAATATTCTCGGCCTATTCAAGTGACTAGTCATATCCATCATACTGGTCGTATCCATCATGCTAGTCATATTCATCATATCCCTCATTCGTAGCAGGGTTGGGTTAGAGGTATGAACAGGGTTGTGGAGATGTCGGTAATGATTTCAAGACATGTTTTAGAGATAAAAGCCACAGGAATTTTGAAGAATTAGAATATGTTTTCGGGGGAGGAGGCAAAAGAAGAAGGTAGCAGGAAAGAAGGAGCTGCTTCTACCTCAGTACAATTTATCCAAATACGGAAGAGTGATGGAGAGTTGGAAATGGGGAAATATAATTGTTGATTTTGGGACATATTCACGCTGAGACTTTTGTGAGCCATCCAAGTTAGAAACACCAAATAAGTCATTGAATATAAGAGTCTGGGGACCAGAAGAAACAATATAGATGATCATTTAAGGGTCATTCTATGTGAAATATGAAGGCATGGGGTGAGGATTTAAGGGGAGAAGAAGAGGGCCATGGACTGTTCCCTGAGGAACTCAAGTATTAGAATTCAGGCAGGTGAGGAAGTATGGGGGTGTTGGCAAAGGTGTCAGAGAAGATCAAAGAGTTGGAGAAAATCAAAACGATATGGTGTCATGGAAGCCATGAGAAGAAGCAAAGTATTTCAAGAAAGAAGGTGGGTAATATTCTAGGGTGTCTCAGAAAGTTCCAGTCGAAGGAGGAAGGAGAAATCACTGTTGTCTTTGACAGCATGAAGTGACCTAGCAAGATTGATTCCTAAGGAATGGAGGGAGCAAAGGCAAAATTGAATACACCGAAGAAAAAAATAAGAGGCGAGGATGTGACACAGACAGCTCTTAGTGCAGCTAAATAGAGAAGTGCGAGTCATGCTAATAGCTGGCAATTTGAACAAGGATGGTGTACAGAGGTTAGAGCATTTATTGAATGGATCCAGTAGAGAGCAAAGGGTTAAAGAGAGTGAAGGCAGAAGCCCTAACAAAAGAGCAAATAGTCTGATAAAGCAAAAATAGGGCAAGGTCCAGAGGACCAGTGGGGGCCCCGGTGCTATGGAGAAGTGGACACTCCTTCCAGACACAGGAGAGAAGGAAAGTGGGGTGGTAATGCCACCAGCTGTTTGGTTTTGGTAGTGGGGAGACATGGATTATATGCTCTTTGAGGCTTAAAAAAAATACGTATAGGAGATGGTGTTTAGCTGAGAGGAACACAGTATAGAGTCAGTGCAGCTAGAAACTCAAGAATATTCCTTGAGGAGAGCAAAATAAGCTTATCTCAGCAGCGAAGTTGGAAATCACGAACTTAGAATAAGTTTGGTCAACACAGGGCGCCTGGATTGCTCAGTCATTAAGCATCTGCCTTCGGCTCAGGTCATGCATGATCCCAGGGTCCTGGGATCGAGCCCCACATCGGGCTCCCTGCTTGGCAGGAAGTCTGCTTCTCCATCTCCCTCTGCTCCTCCTGCTACGTTCCCTTTCTCAATGTATCTCTCTCTGTCAAATAAATAAATAAAATCTTTAAAAAAAAATAAAAAAGATTGGTCATCACATCTTAATAATGGGAAGTAAACTGAGGGCTGCTGGAGGAAGGTTGGGAGGGTGTGGGGGTTGGGAGGTGGGGGGGTGGAGAGATGGGGTAACTGGGTGATGGACATTAAGGAGGGCACGTGATGTAATGAGCACTGGGTGTTACATAAGACTAATGAATCACAGGCCCATACCTCTGAAACCAATAATACATTATATGCTAATTAATTTAATTTTAAATTTAAAAATTAAAAATAATAATAATAATAAAATCATTTTAAAAACGGAGTCACTTATGTTAAGGGCTCCATGGGGATTAAAAACAAAGAAAAAGATTGGTTATCACAGAACTAGAGGCACAGCAGGCTACTCCATGGTGGGATTTCTGCCCAGAAACACCCAGCTGCCAGCGGACAGGCATGGAACACACAGCAGCTTGTTTTATGCAGGGTTGAGCTACAACAGGTAAATGGGATAGAAGGGAAAGAGGGAAAGGAGTCGAGGTTATCTACAAGGGAGCAATAATATTAATGGGTTGTGGACCTTATCCTGGATACACGGAAGCAAAGAAATAAGAACTGAGGGATACAGAAAAAGGGACGGGCCATCAAGGTGGAGAGCTTGATGAGGTCAGGGAGAATGTAGTCCCAGTACAGGATGTTCAAATTTGTGATTTAGGAATAGGTGCAATTTCTGGTGGTTATCATGCAATAGAGTCCTTTCTTTCTTTCTTTTTTTTTTTTTAAAGAGAGAGAGCACATGCATCAGCTTCGGGGGGGTGGGGTGCAGAAGGAGGGAGAGAATCTTAATCAGGCTCCATGCCCAGCCACAGGGCTCGATCTCATAACCCTGAGATCACGACCTGAGCTGAAATCAAGAGTTGTATGCTTAACTAGCTGAGCCACCCCGGCATCCCCTTTCTTTCTTTTTAATTCACACACCATGGGATGCACAGATCTTAGTTTGTAGGTCAATGAGTTTCAACAAATGAATCCACTCGCCTTTCCCCCATCACTTCTATCATCCTAGGAAATTCTTTAATGCCCCTTTCCAGTCAAGTCCCACCCTCTACTCTCCAAAGGGGCAACCACAGTTCTGATTTCTATCACAACAGAGGACTTTTGTCTGTTTCAGCAGCGGAGTCATACAATATGTATCCTTTTGTATACATTTGTACGGGATTTCTCGCCCTCAGCATACTGTTTCTGAGACAGATCTGTGTTCTAGTTGTCTATTCATCTTCATGGTTGAATGGTATTGCACTGTAAGACTACACTACAATTTACTTATTGATTCTATTGATAATATTACTTTTTTATAGTTTGGCGCTATCAAGAATAAAACACTTCTGAACATTCACGTGCAAATCTTTATTGTGGACTATGTTTTTTCATTTCTCTTGGGTAAATAACCAGTGGCAGAAATTCTGGAGAGAATTCTAAAGTAAGTATATGTTTAACTTCATAAGAAACCGCTAGATAGTTTTTCAAGGTGGATGTAATATTTCACATTCCCAGGCAATGCACAGGAATTACAGCTACTCTATACCTTATCCAATATGTGATGTGTCAGTCTCTTTAATTTTACCCATTTAAGTAGGTGTAAAGTTACTTTATCGTGGTTTTAATTTTCACTCCCTTGATAACTAATGATATCGAGCATCTTTTCATAAGCTTACTGGACACTTGTAGTTCTTCTTTTGTGGAGTGCCTTTAATTGGGATTTTTTGTCTTTGTGTTACTGAGCTGTGGAAATTCTGTATCTTTTCTGAGGGTAAGTATCTACTTGAGGTATACATACATCTCAAATACATCTTCCCAGTCTGCAGCTTGCCTATTCATTTCCTTAATGGTATCTTCTGATGAGAAGTTTGTTTGTTTCATTTTGTTTGTTAAGAGAGAGTATGTGCGTGTGTGCGCAAGTTGGGAGAGGGGTGGTGGGCAGAGGGAAAGGAAGACAGAATCAGAAGTGAGAGAGAATCTGACACGGGGCTCGAACTCATGACCCTGAAAGCATGACCTGAGCTGAAATCAAGAACTGGATGCTTAACCAACTGAGTCACCAAGACGCCCCTGAGAAGTTTTTAAGTTACATTTCAGTATAATTTATTATTTTATGGTTAATGGATTTTGTTCCATTTAAGAAAACTTTGTCCACTTCAAAGTAACAAAACTATTCTGTTTTCTTGTAGAAGCTTTCTAGTTTTAGCTTTTGTGTTTCCGTAAACGATCTGTTTCAAATTAATTTTTTTTTTTTGCATGCTATGAGGTAGGACTGGGATTCATTTTTTTTCAGGCAGTAATCTGATTGTTTCAGCACCCTTTGTAAAAATTTTCACATCCCATTGAATTCCTTTGGCAACTTGTTAAAAATCCATTGACCATACGTGTGTGGGCCTATTTCTGGACTTTCTATTCTCTTCCATTTGTCTATTTGTCTGTTCTTCTGCCCACGTCACTTTATCTTCATTATTGTAGTTTTATAAGTTCTTAAAGTTAGGAAGTAAAAACTGTTCTTTTTCAAGATTGTTTTGGCTACTCTAAATGCCTTTTCTATTTTTATATAAGTGTTAAAATCAGCTCAGCAATTTCTACAGAAAAACCCTACTGGGATTTTATTGGGGGTTATATTTCTATTGAACAATTTGGAGAGAATTCACATCTTACCACTGTTGAGGCTTCTCATCATGAACATGGCTTATGTCCCCCATTTACTTAGATCTTTAATTTCTCCCCACAATATTGTATAATTGTCAGGGTAGAGGACTTGAATGTCTTTAATAAGATTTATTCCTAAATATTTTATATTTTTGATGCTATTATAAGTGGTAATGTTCTTAAAATTTGATTTTCCATGTTTCATTGCCGATATATAGAGATAGAGTTGATTTTTGTACAATGACCTTGTATCCTCTGACTTTGGTAAATTTACTGGTTCTAGTATTTTTTTTTACTTATCTGAGGATAAAGCATTTTAATTATTCATCTCCAATATTTATGCCTTTCATTTCTCTTTTTAATTTTTACCTTATTACATGGATTCTTTTCTCCAGAACAATGTTAAGTAGAAGTGGCAAGAGCAGGAATCCCTGCCTTGTTCTTAGGAAAGTAAGTTAGTTTTCATAAGTGTCTTATTCCTCCTGCTATACAGTAAGATCCTCCAACGTAGGAATCATGACTTATTCATAGTTGCATTCTCCACCATGCCTCACATAGAAGAGTTTGTGGCACCTAAGAAGAACTTAGTAAACATTTATTGATGTATCACATGAATGACAGAGGGTGGAAATGCCTCGGGACCTCTGTTTTGAATCCTGGCCACATTTGGGGCTGATCTCCTAAAATGAAGGGTGAGCTCATAAACAGACAGCCACTGATAAAATATTTAAAAAAAAAAAAGAGTTAATAGTTTCATAGTGTGAGTTTTATGCAAATATCTTGTTGGAATATCTAGACATGTCCTGGGTAACATGATCATTTTGACCAGGAGGCAAAGTAAGACACATTGCATTGATGTAGGATTGTGGAACCCAATGGTCCAGAAAGAATTCTTGAGATGTTTTATGGCATGAAAAAGGTGTTTTTATTACAGCATGAGGACAGGACCTATGGGCAGAAAGAGCTGCATTTGTGACTGATTATACGGAGTTTTCTATTCTATGAAGGTGAAGGTGACATTAGGACTCCAGGAAATTCAGTCTACAGGCTCCTGAAGGTCTATTATTAAGACTGTGTTTTTCTTGTAAATCATTAAAACAGTTACAAACTATAGCAGAGTTTCATACCCTACATGACTGTGATCTTTGTCAGCTGACCATTTGTTTTTTCCCTGCCTTTGCTCTTAGGCAGTTGCTAGTGCCTGAGGAATGTTCGCTCTATCCCACTTCAAGTGGGGGTGGGAGGTTTGCAGGGTGTCAGGTGTGTTTTGTCCTCAGCTTGTAGTGGGTATTGTACCCATTTTATAGATGAGTAGATGGAGGTTAAATTACTGTCCCCAAATACACAGCTCCTAAGTGCAAAAGGCAAGACTCAAACTGGATCTAAGTCCATAATATGTGAACCCTACCTCCAAACTCTACCAATGCCATGGTGAGGGGGCATCCTGGCCACCCTTCTCCAGACTCCCCTGGGAGCCAGGCTCTGAGTCAGGAGATAGGGGACCTACCTGCGCGTCGCCAGTCACCCAAAATTTACACTAGTGCCTAACACTACATTTTATAAGCGAAATGACATGCTTTCCAGTGAATTCCAACCATGACCCTGATATTTGTCTATTTTACTTGGCAATAACTGAGTTTTTTTTAAATCAAAATAGTCTACTCTGATACTGAATTCACCCATTTTTCCTGAGAATTCCAGGGGACCTATCAATTTTTGCTTTATGTTTTTTGAAACTGTGTTGAAGCATCTTTCTAGTAATTTAAGCTTTTTAAATACTATGTAGAGATCACTTTACTCCTGAAGATGCCTTTTGTTTTACAGTCTGTTTTATCTGAAATTAATATCTTGTCTTCAGCCTCCTTTTGTGTAAGATTTTTGTGGGCTTTATCTTTTTCTATCCTTTTTACTTTTAACCTTCACATGACTTTAAGTTTGGGGCCTATCTTTTGTAAAAGCACATGGCTGAATTTTGAGTGACTGTTTCAAAACCATCCTAAATGTGGTTGCCTGGATGGTTCAGTTAAGTGCTGTTGGCTCAGGTCTCGATCCCAGGGTCCTGGGATTGAGCACCAGCAGGGAGCCTGCTTCTCCCCCTCCCTCTGCTGCTCCCCCTTGCTTGGGTGTGCAAGATGCTCTCTCCCTCAAATAAATAAATACAATCTTAAAAAAAAAAAAAAAGAAAGAAAATCATTCTATTTTAGCTAGTATATTTAAGTCATTAACATTTTATTAATTATGCAAATATTTGAGCTTATTCCTATCATTTTACTTTGTGCTTTCTTTTGTATGATTTTTATCTCCTTTTTTTTAAAATATTCAGTTTCTGGCCTATTTGTTTTCTTATTCCATTTCTTTCTCTTTTCTCTTTTCTGATTTGGAAGTTTTATACTCCATTTCAATTCTTTTGATGGTTGTCTTTAAATGCTATTATTGATAGGTGTTTTTAAAACTCTACTTTGTTTCACTTTTAAATGTTCTATTCTCTTTCAAAATACCTGACGTTTTAAAACTTCCACCTTTTCTAAGAACAATCTGTCAAAAACCTGGCAATAAAAAGTAACAGAAAAATAACAGAACTGTTAAGAAAAGTGTTCTGTGTGAAATACACTGTATGTAAATTGCAGATGCTTATAAAACAGGAACTATTCAGACTTCAAAACCTTCATAAAGTAAAGACAGAAATGTTGATTCGCTGAGAAAAAAACCCCAGAAAATTACTCCTTTTATCTGAAAGAAAAACAGTGCTTTTGCAACCTAATCCAAGCTCTTTAATTTAGAGATGGGAAATACAAATTCCAGAAGGTGGACATAATTTGCCCAAAATGTCAATTTGTGGACCTAAGATAATTTCTTTTTCTGTAACTTTCCTGGATGGAGAAGCAGGAGAAAGTCCAAGCATGAACTAAAAAGGAAGAAAGCAAGACCCGTTCTTACATTAGCTCTCCACCCAAGTAGGACTAATAGACCACTTACATCAGTCAGGGTAAAGAGAAGCCTCTGGCAAATGAAAGAGCCATTCTGGGGACAGTTACTGCCACATGACTGGTTTTTATTTGCACATCATAGGCCTGCAAACTAGTGCTGCGAGGTGGCAGTGGGGGCCTCTAGGATCAGCAAAATCCAAATAACTAGTTCAGGAGAAGGAAGGTCAGAAGACCTATCTACACACTGAGAGCTTTTAACTTATGGCCTCTTTACTGAACTAACAAATCATAACCTATTAATCTCTAATTGTTAATCATACAGGTCATTAGCTATATCCATAAAAATTTGAGCTTCCAAAGTCCATGAAGAAAACCAGTCATCACTTTCTAGATACAACTCCCATACAGCTCAGAGGAAGACTTAAATATCGCTTTCCAAACTGATATTTTGCAGAATACCAGTTCTAACAGGTGTTTAAGGGGTCTCTGGGAGAAGGTGTTTTAAGACCAAGTATACATGTAAAATGCTGGATTAAACAAAGCTTAATAATTTTCAATGCAGGCCTTATCAGAGGCGCTTCTGTGCTTAACATGCTTAATGTACAGAGGGTTTTTCTAGCTGATTGGAACAACAGAATCATTCTCTCATATTTAGTGCATTCATGGAGCACAAGTTGAAAACCACGCTCTAAAGAACTACAAACTTTTGCAAACAGCACAATATCTTTCTCACTAAATTTTCTTGTTATTGTGGAAAAATACACATAACATAAAACTTACCATCTTCACTATTTTTAGGTGCACAGTTGAGTGGCATTAAGTATGTTCATGTTGTTGTGCAAACATTTCCACCATCTGCCACAGAACTCTCTTCATCTGGCAAAACTGAAACTCTGTCCCCATCGAAAAGCTCCGCATTCCCCCCACCCCCACCCCCGGCCGCTGGCAAGCGCCATTTCTGTCTGTGAATTTGACTACTCTAGGTACCGCATATAAGTAGGATCGTGTAGTACGTTTGTGACTGGCTCCCTTCTTAGCATAATGTCTTCAAGGTTCGTCTGGGTTGGGGTGAAGCAGGAAAGCGAGGTTCTTATCTCACAGAGTCAAAGAACGAATCTCATGGACAAAGGGGAGTGAGAAAAGCAATATAAGCTTATTAAGCAAGGATACAGAAAAAGCTTTCAGGAGTGAGACGGTCCTGGCAGGGTTACTACTGAGGGCTTTTTAGGGTTGGTCTTTTATAGAAAGCTAACCAGGGAATTTAAATCCTTTTGATGTCTCTACTGGGGGCACCATTGATTAAGGACTAGTGATAAATATTTAATGGCTTACTTCTTTTCAGGGTCTGATTATTTTCTGTTGACCTCAGGAACTGGTCATAAATAAGACACGCCCCTTGGACACCTAGGGCAGGGTGGTCTGCAGTGTTTCCGTGAGCCTGAGGGAGGAGCCCCCCATCTCTCCCTGCCCAGCCCTGCCTGTCCCTAACTCAGTGGCGTGTGTCAGACTTTCCTTCCTCTGCAAGCCCCAACAGCGTTCCACTGTATGCACGTACCACATTCTCTGTCGATGGACAGTGGGCTGCAACAGATAATGCTGCCATGACCCACCAAACTTTATTTACTATACATTTTACTCTAATTCTAGTCATTAAGTTGAAAAAACTTAGTCCAAAACTTTCCTTTTACCCACAAAATTCTTCCTGGTCCTTCCTGAAAGGACTTGGGACTCTGACTAAGGCTCTTAAAGGCTTTAGACAGCCTGCTAAAATTTCTCACAGGAACTCTGTCCCACTCTTCAGGGGAAGCCTTTGGTAGCCACATAGAACCTTCCAGAGAGCACACAAATCTGTCTCACTATCCCTACCCCCCTGCTCCACTTTGTCCTTTTCCACAACAGGAAATAGCTCCTGCTCTATGGTTTCAACCCCAGATAGAAAGGTCTCAGAAGCCTCTTGTCGGCGCCAGGCAGCAAGCTGTGAGACTTCACCTTGAGGATTTGGGGTTTGGTTTTGTTTTGTTTTGTTTTCTAGTTGGAAGAAGATATTCTCCTCTTCAGGGAAAGGGCCTTTCACCAAGTATTTTAAACCCTGCAATTATCTTCTTTAGTGGGATAGAATTTTATTGCTCTCCATGAAAGTTCTTTTAAGACCGTAAAGAACAAAGAGGAGGTGCATGTGCTTTTTAAAGTTGGAGAAGCATGAACTGGCATGACCTCCTGTCGTGGGGAAAACAAGTACAGGGCTGCTTTTAGGAAATAGCAGGAACCCATGCTGGCCAGTCAGACATCACAGCGAGGAAGTGAAGGAGTCTAAGAAATATGGGGGGTGGGGGCTTCCATCTCCAGCTTCTGGAAAGTTAAATTAGCACTTTCCAAGAGCACAGAAGGAATTTCAGAATTTGAAGCTTCTGTTCTAAGCGCAGGACGCAAGGGTCTAATCAGCTGTCTTGTCCTTGTCACCTTCCTTTTCTTTAAGCTCAAATTTGCAGCTCCGGACTGCCCTGATCCCTGATGCCCCATACTCTCCAGCCCACCCAGTGTGCGCTGCTTTGAGATTTAAGTAAAAGTGGGTTGAGCTTGATCCTGCATAGAAGAGCACTCACGACTCTCCTTCCATTGCTATTGCTGGGAATGTTCAGAGGCTTGATTTCTTCTGGTCTTCACTTGACTCAGCTCCTCCTCTTATAGAAATCTTGCCCTTTGTGACATCTTCCTTCCTACAGCATTTCTCTTTTCCACCTTGCAGCCACCCAAACCCGGAGTTCAGTCCCAATCCCTTGTTTTTCCCAAGCACTACCACACAAGCAATCGTGAAGAGGAGAGTTTTGCTGAAGATCTTGGGACATTGGCAAGGAGCTAAGAGCCCCCACAAATTGCCCACGATTGGATGCAAAACTTTTCAACCATCTCTACCTCTCAGCTATGTGGGTCTTGCTAGGTCCTTTCCCCAACACATCTTCTCTCTTTTCCTGAGATTTTTGGTAGAAGGCAGAGGATGGAGGGGATGTCCCTTCTGAGGCTGCTTTGGATACTCAAAATTCTGCTTTTGTCATTTGTGCAGAATGGTTTAACCTTCTTTGATTGATGCCAGCCAATCCAAGAAATACTCTGAGAGCTACTCTTTCATGTCAAAAATTGCACATTGAGATGTTTTGCTAAATGTAGTCCATTCCATAAGAGCCAGAGTTTTACTCTTCATTATCAATATTTAACGTACTTTTCTTAATAAGAGCTGACCTTTGCTCAAATGTTGCATACTCTTCTGAAGACAGCCAGGGTTGGACAGAAATTAGCACAAAGTCCTGGGTGAGCCTCTCGTTGGTAGATTGCCTAGCAGATGTAATCTATGTTCACATTGTAATTTCCTCCTTGCCTGCCTGCACCTCTGTGTCTTATCTCCATGCCAACAGTTCCCAAACTGCTTTTAGAAGCCCAGTTACAGTTGCCCGACAAGCATGGACTCTAAGGACCGCTGATTAAGGACCCTCCCCTCTGTCTCTAAGGCAAGGTTAAGATGCCAGAGACAGTTCTAATATTTACAACTTGATAACACACAGGATTGGCTTCAAAAAGATGTGCAGTGCCAACAACCAAGTACGGGAATTACAAAGAGAAAGTCTACTCTTTTGGTGTAGCCTGTAGAATTAAAATTGCATGGGGTAATTTCTGAGAGTTTTCTTATTGATTCATTTGCGCTCCCCTCCCTGTTCCCTGCAGTCCTTCACATTTTCATGGTAAACATTCCACCTGATTGGCAAGCATCATGTATAGAGCCAGAGAGAGAAGAGCTTCTGCTCCAGGAGGATCTCAGCTCTATTTGTCAGCACTGAACTCTTGGTTTTAGGGTGTAGCCAGACCACAAAAACTCTTAGAGCCTCAAGTGCTGAAAAGATGGCAGAGCTGTATTTCATTGGTGTTGGTCCTGATCTATCCTCTTTCAGTCATGATTTTATTAATTCAAATCCTTTCTCTTATCTTTTTGATGAGTCTGGGTAGGGGTTTATCAATCTTATTAATTCTTTCAAAGAACCAGCTTCTAGTTTTGTTGATCTGTTCTACTCTTCTCCTGGTTTCTGTTTCATTCATTTCTGCTCTAATCTTTATTATTTCTCTTCTCCTGCTTGGTTTAAGCTTTAGTTGCTATTCTTTCTCCAGCTCCTTTAGTGTAAGGTTAGCTTATGTATTTGAGATTTTCTAATTTTTTTGAGAAAGGCTTGTGTTGCAATGCACTTCCCCCTTACGACTGCCTTTGCTGTAT
>CM053610.1:96175983-96214989 GCA_028646535.1 Procyon lotor | reverse complement strand
AAAAAAAAAAAAAAAAGAACCCAGGTTTTGCGTTCAGACATTTTAGCCCAAAGATCTAGTTCATCTGTTGTATTTGCCACCTAATATTCATTCTTCCTTCTTAGAGTAACTACCTTGGATCACCCTCCCATCTTAGCCTGTGATAAGGTTTATCCTCTCCAGGCCCCTCAGCCAATCAAAATCTTGTTTCAGAGATGGGCACATGACCCAACAAACTCCAATAAGGTTTTGCTTACATTTTTTTGAGAACTGTTCTTCTCCACGTGTCCTAGATCAGAGAGGATACAAGCTCTTAGATGCTATAGTCTTGCTACCACTGAAGGACAGCCTTTTTGAGAACAGAACCAGTAAAGGCAGAGCCAAGAGCTGGAGAGAGAAACCAAGTCCTGATGGTATCTTTGGAACCACTACATCAATCTGGACCTGAAGCTGGAATTTTTCAGTCATGAGCATTAATAAATTCAAGTTTTACTTCAGCCTATTTGAATTGACTTTTCTGTCACTTGGAACTGAAAGACCTGATTAAAGCACAATCACACCCTCCTCTTTTGAAATAAGCATCAGACTTTTCCAACTATAAAGCCAGAATTGATGAGGGTTTTGGGTTGCACTTAATCATAAAATAGAGTTTCCCCCAATTATTCCCTTTGGAGCAGAACCCACCAAGAGGTTCTTTCCTTGTTGGAGCCTCTCTGCATGCCAAAGGTATTGGGCCAACTAGTCCTCTGAGCCCTTGGCTCACTTCCCAGAGCCCTTCCCAAGAAATAACAAACACTGACGATGAATAGTCACTTGTCTGTATATACAAAGACGATAGCTATTATTGTAAATAATGGCTTGGGATATATTAGAGAGTGGGATGTGTAGGCTAAATTCAAAGGTGACTAAACACGGAATGAGTTAGTGATGCATCCCATCCAAGCTTACATTCTTTTATGGATCTTGTGTCATGGGTTGAATGGTAGCCCCCTAGAAAAGATGTGTCCATCCTTTAATCCCCAGAACTTGTGAATATAACTTTATAACAAAAGAGTGAAGATTGTGCTGTATGGCAAAAGATGTGGTTAAATTAAGGATCTTGAGGTGATTATCCTGGATAGTCTTGGTGTGTCCTAAATGCAATCACATGTATCCTCATACAAGAAAAGGACAGAAAAAAGAGAAGAAAGACACACAGAAAAAAGACAATGTGAAGACAGAGAGCAGAGGTGTGACCTCAAGCCAAGGAATGCTGGTAATCAGCAGAAGACAGAAGAGACAAGAATGGATTTTCCTTTAGAGCTTCCTAAGGGAGCATAACCCTGCTGACACCATGATTTCAGACTTCTGGCCTCTAAAATGGTGAGAGAAAAAATTTTTCATTTGAAGCCACTCACTTTGTGGTAATTTGTTACAGCAGCTACGGGGAACTAATACACCTTGTTAGAGTAATATTAGGCCACTGAAATTAATTTCAGTTCAGACATTTGGTAGGGGAATACCAATAAAGGAACCACAGACATTTAATATTTGTAGAGTGTTTACTATGTTCTTTGCACACATTAACTCATTAAATCTTTATAGTTACCCTAGGAGATAGATATTATTATTAGCTCATTTTGCAGATCAGGAAACTGAGGCACAGTAAGATTAAGCAGCTCAGGGTCAAACAGCTATGAAATATCAGAGCTAGGATTTAAGTCCAAGTGGAGCTGGTTCCAGAGTTTATGCTCTTGAGCACTTTGCCCTACAGCAGTTACTATGTGGAAAAAAAACCGGTCAGTTGCATAGGCATTTGTCTACATCAGAGGTTGACATTTCTGGTCGCACTTTCAAATCCTCAAAGGGCTTTAGGAACACTAAAAAGGAAGAAGCACCCTGAAGATGAATTATTTGTTATCTTCAGCATAGAATCCTGAACATCAGCAGTTCCTAAGAGTTCCCCCAGATGATTCTAATGTGTAGCCAGGGCTAAAAAACACTGACATAATAACCTCCAATTGTAGATTTAACTAATTTTTTCAATTTAGCATTGACCCAATGTTTGGCTTCTCCCAAAGCTATATCTACAGAGAGAAATTAGATTGCCAAACCTAGTGAAAGGCCCAATTCAATAATACCACATTGTTTTTTCCTGCAGGGGAGTAGCTGACCATTTCATACTAAGGGCTGTATGTAGCATGGGAAAAATTCAATGTGAGGTTCCCCTCTGGATACTGTGACTTCTTTTCTTCTTGCTCCAACATCCTATAAGTGAGGAGAGTCGGGTCCCATTGTCAATGTCCAGCAGAATGCCATCTGGCTTGAATTATCTAGTGGTCATGATCCAGCAGATCTATTTAAATTATGAAAACCATTGAGATGATTAGCTCATGAAGACCTAAAATACAGCAAACTATTTTTAAGTTTTCTATTTATGTGTTTTTATATCTTTCTATTTATGGCCTGGTAGTACTGGGAGACCCTGGAACTCCCTTCTCTTTCTTCCTGCCCCTACATAGAAGTTCAATCTGAACATATGATGAATTACCAAAGTTCTAAGGAACTTTGAGCATTCTTCTGAGTGATAGATAATCATTATTGAGGTACTACCACTTATAAGAGACATACTACTACTGACCACTATTTATACACTCAAAGGTGAAAATCTGAGAATACCAAGAGAATCAAATCAACCTCTTGGCCTGAGTGACTAATGGGTTAATTGGAATAACTAGTTTAACTTCTCTTTTTTCTTTAAGTTAATCAATTTGAGGTGGATTTTGGCATTGTATAGGCACACCCTCACCCATTCATGCTAACTACTCATGACCAAATAAATAAATTGTAAATGGTGACATAGGGTGGTTTTCAGCTTGAAGCACAAAGTTCAGTAAGCCTATTGCTTGTAGGCTCAGGGCAAGGCATGTTCACTGTTGGACACAAATACATCATTTCTCTAAGCTGCAATTTTGTTTCCTTTATTTCTCATTGTTTGCAAAAAGAAATTTCTGGTTTTCTAATTCCAGCTCTTTGGATTCATACTGCAGCCCAGATTCTCATGTTGTTTGGAAACTGTTCTATACAGCCATGTAGCAATAAGGCCTATATATACCATCATTCTGAGAAGTTTCTACTTTCATATATACATTCTACAAATACGGTCCTGGGACTAAGTAGCCCTGATCAAAGAGCACAACTTTCAAAGCTGGATCTGACTCAGTACATCTCCCTTCTACATCTCCATTCCATTATTCACACTGATGAAAAAAGAAAAATCTGCTTCTGAGGTCTCTGTGGCAGAATTTACCATGTGAAAGTTTCAGACCTGTCATTCATAAGCACCTGATGATATCTCCCACACTCTATCCCCCACCTTAAAGTCTTAGGGCTACCTTGCCAGCAACAGCCACATGGAGCTATGTAACTCCTGTAAAGGAAGCCACCTTTCTCCTATCATGCTTAGCTCACCACAAGTGTAGAAACTTGTAACATGGGACCTAAAGGTCATTGCACATTAAGCCAGAGAACAGGAAAAGCAATAGGGTTATAATGGGAAAAAAGGGGGCTCCTGGGCCCTCAGTGGGTTAAAGCCTCTACCTTCGGCTCAGGTCATGATCTCAGGGTCCTGGATAGAGCCCTGCATCAGGCTCTCTGCTCAGCAGGGAGCCTACTTCCCACTCCCTCTCTGCCCGCCTCTACCTACTCGTGACCTCTCTCTCTCTCTCTCTGTCAAATAAATACATAAAATATTTTTTAAAAAGGAAAAAAAAAAGGAAAAGGTCAGGGACTAAATGTTTGTGTCCCCCCAAAATTCATATGTTGAAATCTATTCCACAATGTGGTGATATTTGGAGATGGGGCCTTTGGAGGTAATTAGGTCATGAAGATTGAACCTTCACGAACAGGATTAATGCCCTTATAAAATGAGGCCAGAGAGCTAACTCATCCTTTTCCACCACATGAAGATACAATAAGAAGTTAGTCATCTGAAACCCAGAAAAGGGTCATCACCCAAACTTGTCCTTGCTAGCACCATGATCTTAGACTTCTGGCCTCCAGAACCATGAGAAATAACTTTCTGTTGTTGATAAGCATCCAGATTATGGTGTGGTTGTTTCGTGTGTTTTTTTTTTAATATTATTTATTTATTTGTCAGAGAGAGAGAGACAGAGAGAGAGCACAAGCAGGGGGAGCAGCAAGCAGATAGAGAAGCAGCCTCTCTGCTGAGTAAGGAGCCTGGTATAGCGCTCAGTCCAAGGATCCTGGGATCATGATCTGAGCTGAAGGCAGACATTTAACCAACCAAGCCACCCAGGCATCCTGATTATGATGTTTTGTTATAGCAACCTTAGCTAAGACAGAAACACTCTGAACAAATTGGTAGAAAGTCTAGAAACACAAACCAATGAGTTTCAATATAATAACATTGAAAACAAACAGAGGTTACTAAAACCAACATGTCAACAAGCACTACAAATGATCAAATTAGCAAAGATAAATGCCAAAACCCATTGGAGGGACTTTGTTTCCAGTCAGGATGGAGTAACAAGGACTACATTTACCCTCCAGGCTGAACAACAAAAATATAAAACAAGAAGACAAATTATATGAAATAATGATTTACACAACATTGAACATCAGGCAATGAAAGACAAGGATCCCTGAGAGACATACAAAAATGATGTGAGCCTTACAACAACTGATCCAGGTTACTTCATTGAGAGAATTTTCCTTTTCATGGAAGGGGATCTCAGACAGAACTTTGAAGACTTGCTGCACTGAGGAAACACAACTGAGATTCTAGATCAAGACATCTAGAAGTCTCAGGACGGAGTACTGAAGATGAGAGAGATACAAAGAGACCCGCAGAGGATCCTTCTCAAGTGATCAGCAGAGCCTTAATTAATGCATTTATGTAAGGAAAGGATGACTCAAAAGGATTAAAGGGAACAGTGCCCAGTGCTCACATATGATTAGGAATAGAGCCCTTTCTTAAGAGCCAGACGTAGAAAGTCATAATACATGGGACATTGTTTAGAATATTCATAAAGGCCTTACCTCAGAGGAAAGAATTAATTAGCCCTGTCACTACTACTCTTCTAAAACCACTTAGAAAAATCAGATGAAGACCTGAAAGGATCAAATTATTTCCAAGCTATTTAACTGCATCCCAGAGTAAAGCTCAAGGATATTTATAAGAATACAAAAATATTTAACACCCAAGAAGCTACATCTGACCACCCAATCAAAGATTACCAGGCATGCAAAGACATAGGAAAACATTCCCCATAGGTGGAAAAATAATCAATCAAAACTGACACACAAATGATACAGATGTTAGCATTAGCAGACAATGACATTAAAACAGCAATTATGACTATTCCAGTTTTAGAATGAGTAAATCATGGGGATAAAAGGTATGGCATAGGGAATATAGTCAAAGATATTATAAAAACATTGTATGGTGATGGATGGTAGCTACACTGTGGTGAGCACAGCATAATGTATAAACTGGTTGAGTCACTATGTTGTACACCTGAAAGTACTTCAATTAAAAAAAAATCTATTATAACTGCATTCCACATGTTCACAAAATTAAGAGGAGACATGGAAGACAGTAGAAAGACCAAAATCACACTTCTACTGATTAAAACTACAACATCTGAATTGAAAAAATCCCAGATGGAATCAACAGGATAAGACAATGCAGAAGAAAAGACTATGAAGACATAGCAATAGAAACTACTCAAAATGAAATACACTGAAAAACAGAATTAAAAAAATGACAGGAGCATCAGCGAACTCTGGGATGGTTTTATACTATACTATACAATACTATACTAATAGTATATTATATTATACTATACTAGAGATAAAAAGGCATGTGTACAGAGGAACAAAGATACGAAGGACAGCAGATTTCTTTTTATAAACAATGCAAGCAAAATGACAATGGAGTTACATCTTTAAAGTACTGAAAGAGGACCCCAGTCATTCTAGAATTCTATATCCTAGAAATATATATCTTCAAAAACAAAGGAAATGTAAAGACAAAAACGTAAAGACAGATATTCAAAATCTAACAGAACTATTCTAAAAGAAATAAAGCTTCTTTAGGCAAAATAAAAAATAATACTAGATATAAATATACATTAATCCCCAAAAGTGAAGAACATCAGAAGTGGCAACTACACGGTAAATATATATGCTTTTGTTATTTAAATCTCTTTAAAAGATCATTGACTGGGACTCCTGTGTGGCTCAGTCAGTTGAGTGTCTGCCTTCAGCTCAGGTCATGATCTCAGGGTCCTGGGATTGAGCCCCACATTGGGTTCCCCACTCAGCAGGGAGTCAGCTTCTACCTCTGCCTCTTCCCCCTACTCATGCCCTCTCTCTCTCTCTCTCTCATTCCATCTCTCTCTTAAATAAATAAATAAAATCTTTTTTTAATTGTTTAAAAAATGATAGCAGTATGGTGGAGCTTTTTATAGCATGCATATAAGTAAAAGAAATAATGTCACATAAATTTCAAGAGAAGAAATAGAAGTATTTATTTTATATTCTTAAACTGTACATGAACTGGTATAATAATTGAAGGTAGACTGTGATAAATTTAAGATGCATGCAATAAAACTATAAGCAAACTAACAAAAGAGTTACAGGTAATAAGCCAAAAAGATATAAAATGAAAAAATAACAATCCAAATAATAGAGGATAAAGAGGAAACAGGAACAAATAATAGAGGCACAAATAGAAACAAATAGTAATAGTCCACAGTGGAATTAAATTAGTAACATATTATATATCTGGAATACTATAGTATACTATACTAATATATTAGTAACATATTAGTAACAATACCATACTATAAATTAGTAATATACTATATCTGGAAAATCCCTAAACATTTGGAAACTCAATAGCACCTTTCCAAATAACCCGTGGATCAGAGAAGGGAAGAAAAAAGATATTTTGAAGTGAATTAAGATGAAAACAACATATAAAATTTGTGAGGTGCAATAAGCAGTTTTTTGTGTGACTCTCATAGCAATAAGTGCCTACATTAGAAAAGGAGAAGGTCTCAATCTATAAATTCAACTTCTGCCTTAAGATACTAGGAAAAGGAGAACAAATCAAACCCAAAGGAGAAGGAAGATAAAAATGAATATCAAAACAGAAAACAAATAAATAGGAAACAGAAAAATCAATAGAGAAACTCAATGAAACCAAAATCTGGTTCCTTGAGAAGATTAATAAAATTGATAAATCTCTAACTAGACAGATAGGGAGGTAGTGAGAAGACATAAATTAGCATTATTAAGAATGAGAGAGAGGTGATATCCACACAGATTCTACAGATGTTAAAAGGATATTTGTGTGTTGACAATTTACCAAGTAACGTGATTACATTTTAAGGGATCCTCAACATCCAAACTCAAAGTATCAATATGGAAGGTGACAATTTCAGGAGGTAGTGATAGTGGCTTAGTAAAAGAGAACTTACACATAAATGGTGACTTTTCCCTCAAAGCAAATCCTTCACAGCAGCACCTATTTGTAGGAGTATCTTGATCTCTATGGACATTTAATTACATGGTCAGTTTGCAAAGTACTTCTTGAAATCTTGTAAATACTAGTGTTATTTCTCCTATTAGGTTTAATAGGAGTTAAACCAGTAAACACTGAAAATATTACAAGAAAAAATGCAAACCCAGGGCACCTGAATGACTCAGTTGAGCATCAGACTCTTGATTTCAGCTCAGGGTCATGAGATCAAGCAGGGAGTCTGCTTGAGATATTCTTTCTCCCTCTCCCTCTACCCCTCCCCCATCTAAAATAAATAAATCTTAAAAAAAAAAAAAAAGACTGGAGAAATCTGGAGCAACTCTGCAATACTTCTGCCTTTATCACTTTCCTGAAAAAAATCCCACCATGTCAGCACTATTTTCCTGGTTACCATTTCTAGTAGACACAATTCACTCCCTATTTCATTTTCCTATTGTTGGAGAAAAAAAAAAAAGAAAAGAAAAATGCAAACCTAAAGTACCAGCTATTTCCATAATTTTGTATTCCAACCATTACCGATATTAATTCATACATGTTAATGTGGATTTTTCAGAGTGTACTCTTTATGTGCTATTTTTTTAACAAATATTCTAACACATACAGTTTGGGTTTTTTTAAGATTTTATTTATTTATTTGACAGAGAGTGAGACAGCAAGAGAGGGAACACAAGCAGGAGGAGTGGGAGGGGGAGAAGCAGGCTCCCTACTGAGTAGGGAGCCCTATGTGGGGCTCGATCCCAGGACCTGGGATCATGACCTGGGTTAAAGGCAGGTGTCTTATGACTGAGCCACCCAGGCACCCCTATGTGCTATTTTTCCACTGACGGATTTTATATACTTATTTTCATCATATAGTCCAAAAAACTAATATTTTTTTCAAAAAACTAATATTTTTAAGTATACATGATATTCAATCATATTGATTGTAATCAGCACTGATTTATAGAGCATTTAAGTAACTTCCAGTGCTTCAATTGTGAATAGTAACACTGTAACTTTATATAAATTGATTTCTTTCTTTTAGATTATTTCCCTTGAGAATTTCCCCTAAATGCAATTCCTGAGCCAAAAAAAAAAAAAAAAAACGACAAAAAAGTGAACAATTTTTCAGCTATTGTTAAACATTGCCAGATTAGCCTCACAAAAACTTAGAGCAATTCTCAGTGACACAGGGCCACACATAAATATAATTTTCTCACTAGCCCACCTACAGCATTTTTTAATCTTTACTGAAGCATAGTCAACAACCAACTGCACTTATTTAAAGTATGTACTCTGATAAATTTTGAAACTATCATGATATCAAATCATGAACACATCCATCACCACCAAAAGTTTGCTCATACCCTTTATAATCCCACTTTCTATCCCTCTTTTTCCCTAGGAAACCACTGATACTTTATGTAACTCTAGGTTAGTTTCAAGATCATAGAATTCTATATACATGGAATCATAAAACATGCACTTTTTAGCTTGGATTCTTTTACCCGGAATATTTTGAATTTTATCCCATGTTGTAGCACACATCAACAGTTCATTCATTTTTATTGATGAGTAATATTCTATTATATAGATATAACACAATTTGTTTTCTAGTTCACCTACTGATGGACATTTGGGTTGTTTCCAGGTTTAGGCTACCACAACTAAAGCTACTACAAACATTTGCATACAAATCTTTGTATAAATATGTGCTTTTATTTTTATTGGGAAAATAGCTAACAATGGAATGGCTAGGGGGCGCCTGGGTGGCTCAGTGGATTAAGGCCTCTGCCTTCGGCTCAGTTGATGATCTTGGCGTCCTGGGATCGAGCCCCACCTCCGGCTCTCTGCTCAGTGGGGAGCCTGCTTCCTCCTCTCCCTCTGCCTGCCTCTCTGCCTGCTTGTGATCTCTCTGTCAAATAAATAAAAAAATATTTAAAAAAAAAAGATTTTATTGATTTATTTGACGGAAACACAGCAAGAGAGGGAACACAAGCAGAGGGAAGGGAGTGGCAGCGGGAGAAGCTGGCCTCCCGCCGAGCAGGGAGCCCGATACAGGGCTCGATTCCAGGACCCCGGGACCACAACCCGAGCCGAAGGCAAACGCTCAACTACTGAGCCACCCAGGCGCCCCTAAATAAATAAAATCTTTAAAAAGAAAAAACAAAACAATGGAATGGCTAGGTCATATGGTAGATTTATGTTTAATTTTTTAAGAGACTATCAAAATGGGGGCACCTGAGTGGCTCAGTGGGTTAAAGCCTTTGCCTTCGGCTCAGGTCATGATCTCAGAGTCCTGGGATCGAGCCCCACATTGGGCTCTCTGCTCAGCAGGGAGCTTGCTTCCCCCCTCTCTCTGCCTGCTTGTGATCTCTCTCTGTCTCTCTCAAATAAATACATAAAATCTTAAAAAAAATTTTTTTAAAAAGAGACTATCAAAATGTTCTCAAAGTGATTGCCATTGTACATTCCTATCAACAATGTAGGTGAATTAGTACCGTCAGTCTTTTTAATTTCAGCCATTCTAGTGGTTGCATACTGGTATCCCATTTTGCTTTCATTTATATTTCCCTAATGCGTAATGATGTTGAGCATCTTTTCATGCTTTTATTTGCCTTTATGTTTTCTCTAGCAAAGTATATGTTCATATCATGAGATGAAAGAGAAATTCATTAAAGAAAGAACAGTATTTTCAATGAATGATACTGAAACAATTGAATATCCATACACAAAAAAGAATAACTTCAATTCATACTTCTAACACAATGTAAAAATTAACTCAGGGGCCACCTGGGTGGCTCGGTTGGTTGGGCAGCTGCCTTTGGCTTGGGTCATGATCCTGGAGTTCTGGGATCAAGTTCCGCATTGGGCTCCCAGCTTCCCAGGGAGTCCCCTTCTCCTTCTTCCTCTGACCTTTCATGCTTTCTCTCACTTTCTCTCTCTCTCTCTCACTCTCTTTCTCTCAAATAAATAAATAAAATCTTTTAAAAAATTAACTCAGGGGGCACCTGGGTGGCTCAGTCGTTGGGTGTCTGCCTTCGGCCCAGGTCATGATCCCAGGGTCCTGGGATCGAGGCCCGCATCAGGTTCCTTGCTCTGCAGGAAGCCTGCTTCTCCTGCTACCATTCCCCCTGCTTGTGTTCCCTCTCTCTCTGTGTTTCTCTCTGTCAAATAAATAAAATCTTAAAAAAAAAAAAAATTAACTCAGGATGCCTGGATGGCTCAGTCAGTTAGGTGTCTGATTTTTGATTTCAACTCAGGTCATTATCTCAAGATTGTGAGACTGGGCCCCATGTCAGGCTGTGTGCCGGGCATGGAGCCTGCTTAAGATTCTTTCTCTCCATCTCCCTCTGCCATTCTCCCATGTAAAAAAGATTAACTCAAGATGACTCATATACATAAATGTAAAACCCAAAACTATAAATCTTTTACAAACAAACTAAGAGAAAACCCTCATGACTAAGATTAGGCAAAGATTTCTTTGATATGACACCAAAAGCACAAAAACAAATAGAAAAATTGGACAGCATTAAAATTTTAAACTTCTGCCTTTCAAAATACATGGTCAGGAGAATGAAAAATAAAGGCCACACAGACTAAGAGAAAATGCTTGCAAAGCATATACCTAGTAAAGGATTTGTATCCACAGTATATAAAGAACTTTCAAAACTCAATAAAATGAAAACAAAGGATCCAATACTCTAATATTTAGATTTGTTTACCAGATATGCAACTTTGGGCCAAGTAAAGAACATTCACTGAGAGATTGAAGTGAGGCGTGGTACTGTTGTTAAAGACAGCAGAGAGGGACAGGAGAGAGAAATATACACCACACTCAGAAAAGGATCATGGGGTGTTTCACCGTCAGATAGAAAAATGTCAAAAGCATATTGCCTATTTTCTTCATGCTAACTTCTAGGACCAGCCTTGAAAACATAAACCAAGTATAATAGAAGAGTTTTGGAAAGGGCATGGAGCCTGATTAAGGTTTGGATAGTAGGATTGGATATTACGGCATATATTCAAAAGATATTTGGTATTAAAAGGAGGAGAGGCATTCCAAGTCAGAGTATCTGAAGCATTGGGTAATTTTTGGTCATAGGTCATCAAGCCCCTTTTCCTGACTGACCATCACATTCCCATCCCCAAGTCTGGGAATAGAACATCCTTTGAGGACCAGCTCGGGTGCCTGCCCATCATTCCCACTCACCCCCACCAACCACTGCCGTCAGATGAAGTGCAGTCATTTGTGAAATAGCATTAATAATAGTGGTTGTCTCAAAAATAAAATGAGATAACCAATGTAAATCATGTAACATAATTCCTGGAACACCCAGGGCTCAATAAATATTGGTTTCCCTTTCCTTTTCCCCCTTCCCTAACCAAATGGAAGGCAAATTGCACTGTTGGCCCCAGTTCAGAGGGTTTTTTTAAATTTAGAGCTCCTATGCTGAACTCTTATTAAAAGATCTTGGGTTGAGCACGGCGACTTTTTAAACAACTTGATTCCAGATTTTGATGGCCCCATTGCCATATGTGGGAGGGAGTCAAAAAGCTGAATGGGAGGAGCCCCAGGCTCCAGAAACAAGTTGCCAGGCTCTGGCAAAAATCAATAGGGAGACAACTTTTCTGTTCTATCTAGAAACAGAAAGCCTTTATGCTCCCCCTCCTGCTGGCTGAGGGTCCATCATTAGAGTATCCCTCCTGGCCTTTCCACTATCCCCCACTCATTGCTCCTCAGGGAAGGAGGAGTGAATTGCCTGATTGGTAAATTTAAAAGCAGCACCTCTCAAGAGCTGTGTGCAGCTCAGCTCATCTCTCACTCAGCTGCCTTTCCAGAACAGGCTCCACGGGAGAGGCTTGAGGTTGTTCAGCTGCGAGTGTTGCTGGGTATTTTTGAGGTGCAGTGTGAGGAGGCCCACATGTAAGCCACATTGTCCCAAATCAGCCTTAGTGAACTCGAATAAGGGTGGTCATTGTTGCTTAACTGCTAGGTTCATCTCTCAGTTTTTTTCTGAACTTGGCTGGGAGAGAGGAGTGCCCTCCAGTCCGTGCACACTCAAGCACAGACAAGCAGCAGAGACAGCACGTTCAGTGGCATGACTGTGGCTCCCTGTAGGTCCACCTCCATTTGCATTCTCCCACCTGCTCTAGGCCTCTCAGACTGACATTGCCACCACCCACTTTCACAGGAGAAAGAACAATAAACACATAATGATTCTTTCTTGTCTTCATCCTGGAGGTCAAGGTGTTGTCTTTCGGTGTCTCCCACAGGACCTAGCATGGTTCTGAGCTTGTGGAACCCTGAGAAAGAATCAGGACACTGGGCTCAAGTCCCATCTGTCCCTTCCTAGCCATGTGACTTCACACACATCACTTCACCAATTTGGATCGTTTCCTCATCTTATTTGTTCTTTTTAAGTGACGTTATGGTAGAATGAGCAAGAACTTCAGCTTTTCTTCAATGTGGCAAAAATGAAATGGTCAAGATCTCTGACACTTGTTTATATTTTTGCCAAACAGAGCTCTACGTTTTTCAGATGTGCTTATGATGTCATCCCATTTAGAATGTAAACTCCAGGGGCGCCTGGGTGGCTCAGTCATTAAGCGTCTACCTTCGACTCGGGTCATGATCCCAGGGTCCTGGGATTGAGCCCCACATCGGGCTCCCTGCTCGGCAGGGAGCCTGCTTCTCCCGCTACCATTCCCTCTGCTTGTGTTCCCTCTCTCGCTGTGTTTCTGTCAAATAAATAAAATCTTTAAAAAAAAATTTAGAATGTAAACCCCAAGACTCCTTCTATTTCCCACAAGTGTTCAGAGAAAGGACTGAGAACCTAAGAATTCTCAGAAAATGAGGTTACTACCAAATTCCTGTTTAAATGGACCAGAAATATTCTAGAATTGGCCCACTGCTTTGTTACAGGATTTAACAAAATTTTATTATGGTATTACCAGGAATGTATCAATTTACTAATTGTAAAGCTGTGCCTTTCATGGTTTTCTTAAGGAGGGCCTGGCAAGAACTGGGGCCCACAAGCCAAATAGTGCCCACTCTCTGTTTGTGTAAATAAAGTTTTAGTGTAACACAACCCCACTCATTTGTGCGCATATTATCTGTGGCTGCTTTCATGCTACAATAGCAGAGAAAAGTAGTTCTCCATATGCCTGCAAAGCCTAAGAGTTACTATCTGGGTTTTCTACAGAAAAAGTTTGCTAACCCTCATTCTAAAGAATCTTTCAGTTAATCTTACTTGATCAAATTATGCCTTATGAATGTCCTTAACACACGATTAAGCAACCACAAGAATATGGCTCATCCTGCATGGCCTTTCTTCTCAATCTGCAAGAGAGGAAATTTGTCTAGGTGGTTTTCAATGTAAGCATCTGTCAATGCTCTGACTCTTAGCTGATGAGTAATTTTCTTCATGAGGTTTTTGGAGGGTTGTGTTTTTTTTTTTTTTTTTTTTTTTAGTTTTTATGATTTTGTTTTACATTTAAAGACATATTTCTTTTTTTTTAAGATTTTTTAATTTATGTGACAGAAAGAAACACAGTGAGAGAGTGAACACAACCAGAGGGAATGGGAGAAGGAGAAGTAGGCTTCCTGCCAAGCACGAGCCGGATGCGGGGCTCGATCCCAGGACCCTGGGATCATGACCTGAGCCAAAAGCAGACGCTTAATGACTGAGCCTCCCGGGCACCCCATACTTCTCTTTTTTCAATTGAAGTATCATTGATACACAATGTTACACTAGTTTTAGATGTACAAGATAGTGTTTTGACAAATTCATATATTATGCTAGGCTTACCAAAAGTAGAGCTTCCATCTGTAACCAAACGATACTATTATACCATCGACTGTATTCTCTGTGCTGTACCTTTCCACCCAGCGATGTATTCATTCCATTAGGGAAAGCCTATATTTCCCCTCTTCACTCCTCACTCATTTTGCCCATTCGCTACACACCCCCTCCGTGGGCAACCATCAGTTTGTTTCCTTCAGGAGGTTTGGTTATTTCTGAATAGAGGAGACATCGGTATCTCTTATGAGATTAGAGAGGCACTGGCAAGGCCCATCAGGGGACTCAAATTCCAGCCCCCTCTTTGCCCCTAAATGACTAAACCTCTCACTGCTTTACTTCTGTAAAATGAGGAGGCTGGACAAATGAAGATGGAGTTTTCTTAAAGCAGATAATTTTGGTCCCAAGTGTGAAGTACATCCTAAAAGGCCACACTGGTTGCTGTGAAAGCCCAAGGAATGGTAACACACCTGGATTTACAGCAGAGAAGGGACTCAGAGAAGGCTTCTTGGAGGAAGTGATTCTGATCTGGGTTTTGAAGAATAAGGAAGAATTCATGCTGCTGGAGAATGAACTGACAAATAAAGCAAAAATGCATCTTACAGAAGGCATCATTTTACTTGGCCAATTAGGAAATGTCATCTGTTTCAACATCTAAACCCCAGGAAAGATCAAATTCAAACCGACTCTAATGTGTGCATTACACTGTGCCTCGGGATACACATCATGAAAAGTCACTCCACAAGCAACTTTTCACAATGTGATCTCCTTTTTTTTTGTGAAAACAGGTTTCTTTTCCTTCTTCAGCTAAATACCAAGGTCACATCCAAGTCTTGAAAAAGACATCAACTGCCACAGGCATAGGTGGTGTGATGGTCATTGCACAGGGCACAAAGGCTTCTTGGGCAAATGAGGATCAATCAGAGAGTGTGAGCAAAGGATCATTCCAGGGCTGTAGGCAAGGCCAATAAGAGATAACTCTGACTTCAAACAACTTTGGCAGTGGGATTAGACAACATGCTTACACAGCAATCATTTTCATGTGGCTAGGCCATTCGAACATTCACAACAATAGATTCTGAAGGGAGGAGAATTATCTCAGTTGACCTAGTCATGCAATCTCAGCTGTGATTTCTAAGTAATCACTAGCTCTCCCACAATCCAACCGCCTGCACCAATGTCAGAGGTAGAATTCATTCATGCATTCAACAAATTTAGTGAGTATTAACCAGGCATCAGCACTTTTCTATACACTAGGAACACAACCATGAAGAAAAGACACAAAAATCCTTGCCCTTGTGGAACTTAAATCCCAGTGAGGCACCTTTGTACAGAGAAAAGTGCAATAGGACATATTGGACATATTGCTCTTCTGAATAGTCCTGAAAGGACATTTTGCAAGAGTCTAAACCACACCTGAGCCAGCCTTCCTCCTGATCCCTAATCCCTTCATCTTAGTCTTTGTGTTACAGCAATTTACAGAAGAGAGCCTGATGCTTTTTTCTTAATGTACCCTCATTTATCAGGCCACATGACTCCTAAAGCCTCAAAACAAAAATGTCCAGAGGTTTTGAACCATTTTTGGGAATCTCAACTGAGAAAACACACCTAACTTCTGAAGAGGATTTAGGTTACAAAAATGTGCATCACCACTTTAACCTAGCTTCCCCCCTGCAAAGTAAGGGGGCAAATTAAATGTCTAACTATAAATTAATGGATAGGTAAATTATTGTTTTTACATGAGATGAAATCACAGGCAGCAATTAAAATTATACTTACAAAGATTCTATGATAATGTAGGAAAACACTTATTATAAAATATTAGGTAACCAAGCAGAACAAAACTATATATACTCAATACAACAAGCCTGTGTAAAAATCTACTAAGAAAAAGAAAAGCCTTGAGGGAAATGTTCTAAAACATTAACCACTGATATACTTAGGTGTTGAAATTATGGGTGTTTTTCTACTTTTTCTATATTCCTCTTTTTCTTTAGTCAACATTTATCTTCAGAATTTAAAAAAATAGTAATTTTAACCCTAAATATAGGGTTTTTTTAAAGGCAAGGACAAGGAGGCAAGAAAAAGTAAAGAACAGTTCATCAGGGTAGCTAAGAGCCAGAGATCTGAATTCAAATCCCCTGCGTCTGAACCATGGCTCCCCAAGTTACTGTGTGACTTGGGCAGATTATTTAACCTTTCTCCCCTGTAGTTTCTCACCTGCAAAATGGGAGTGAAAATAGTGCCTATCCACATAGGTTGGTATGAGAGTTAGTAGATAATTCACAAAGAGTGTTCAGCAGAGTGGAACACCCCATAAGCACTCAAAATACCAGATCCAGTACTCTAGGGGCCTCAAAGAAAGACTTCACACAAGGGAGGAAAGTGGGCAAATATCACATCTTCATGTCTCAGGAACAACTAACTTGGAGCTGTGTTTTCAGTGGGCAATTTCCCTTCGGTCAGAATCAATCCCCAAATCCTTAACTTATATTTTAAATTTTCCCCTGAAGAAGATGGACAGTATGTTGATACTCATTTTATGGATAATTACTTTCTTGGGTGTTGTTGTTTTTTTAATGCACTGGTAACCATTTACTGTACACAGTGACTTTTAATTTTAAAAACAAGTCTGAAAATTATATTACTAGGACCATCAGAAAACACTAATCATTACTTTAAGATGGAATGACCTCATAAAAATACTGTTTATGGTGCTTCGAATGGTGTTATTTGAAGATATAAGTGATTGTCTGATAAAATCATATTTTTTGTCAAAAGTTGGTTCCAAAAACAGTGAAATGAAAAGCTAGCCTCTTAATTCTTGCACCCAACAACTTTTTTTTTTTTTTCAGTACAAATTAAGCTACTTAAATCTGGGTAAGATAATGTGGTTGTTAATTAAGCCTGCACCTGCACCCTGTCTACAACAGACTTTTGTTGTAGAATATTTGCAGAAAGGACACCCATTTCTGAAATTTTAGTTCTTACTGCTTGCCAATACTCATCTTTTTAAGAGAATGAAAATTCAGTTCACGTTGCATAAATATGAAATCTTGGCTAATAAAGAAGATCCAGAAGGTAAAAGGTTAAAATTTGTTTCTCTACAACTTCTCCTAAAATGAGGCATCCTTATGAAAAATAATTGTGCTTTCCAGCTCCGAGCATTCTTTACCTTAATTTCTAATCTAGATTTCCTTGATCTTTTGACCCTAGAAATTCTCTCCTCAAAGTAAGGCTGTGCTTCTGTTCCTTCTTGACTTGGTTTGGCAACTTTTCTGTCACAGGCTCTTCTTGCATGGAGTTTCTGCCTGCTAACCGCGGTGAAAATGTCTGGAAAGGTGGCGTTTCATGGGCTTAGATTTGAACTTGGCTAGGCACTAGCTGCATCACCTTCAGTTAGTCACTAACCCTCACTCAGCCTCGGTTTCTTTGTCTATAAAGCGGGCATCATAAACACAGATCTCACACGGTTACGGTGGGGCTGCTAGAACAACCAACTGGGCACCATCCTCCACTTAACTCAGGTGTTCTTCCCTTCCCCTGGGAGTCTTTTTTGAGGGTCTGCAGTCATCCTCCGAAAGCCTTTGATTTCTTTCCAGTCTTTCCTTAGACCAGAAAGCAAAACTGTCCTGAATTTGGGATTCTTAATATAGGAGCATTTGAGTTCTACATTAACTTCGACTCCTTCCCGCTTACTTGGCAGGGAACCCGACAGGTAGAGGAGTTGGTGGCGAGCGCGGCGCCTTTGCGGGGAGGGGTGCGGAGAAGTAGGGTTCTCACTCGGGCCAGTGGGTTCCCCAGTTCTCTCTCCCACGGTGGGAACCGCGGTCAGGCTCTGCCCACCTCCCTCCGACCCGCAAAGATTAAGTTATCGACCGTCTGAGCCGGGCGTCCTCCGGGAGATGCCCAGACGTGTACTCTCTCTCGGGCTCCCGGAACCAGCCTGCCCCCGCCCTGCAAAGGAAAGGTGAAGGGAGATGGAAGGGGAGAGGGGGCGTGAGCCGCCACAGGTGTCTCGGTGTGCGCGGAGTTGCGGAGGGAAGAGTCTGCCCAGCCTGAGCCGACCCGCTTGCCTCCCTCCGGCCGCACCTCCTTCCCCGAAGCAGCCCGAGCGTCTGGAGCCGGCGGGAGAGGCGCGCGGGGCCGTGAAAGTGGGGGTGGCGCCTGCCCCGCGACGGCTTCTCGCCTGTCCGAGGAGCGCCCCTCGAGCACGGCTCCGCGCTCCGCTCTGCGATCCGGGGTGCTCCGTGCTCCTGGACGCGAGAAGCCTGGCCGGGCGCCGCGCCCGCGGAGGACAAACGCTACCTGTGAAAGTAGTGTGCGCAGAAGAGGCCCAGGAGCACCGTCGCAGGCTGGCCGAAGAGCGAGCGCGGCTGCCGGGCGAGGATCCCCGCGGGCACCGCGAAGGAGGGCAGCTCCTGCAGGAACCAGGCGGCGCGGGCGGGCAGGCGGGTAGCGAACGGCAGCAGACTCTCCGAGTACTTCCCGTAGCCGGAGGGCTTCGCCAGGTACAGGACCAGTGCTCCCAGGGCGGCCAGAGTGGCGCTGCCTGCCAGCACCGGGCTCTGCTGGCAGGGACCGGGCATCGTGCCGTGTTCCCCGCCGGTGGCCACCGCTCGCGCAGAGGAGAGCGCCGTCTCCGCAGCCCCTTTATGGGGCGCGAGACGCCACCCTGCGTCCGCCCCTTCGGCCTTGGCTCCCGCCCTTCCATCCCGCTTTCGCTCGGCGCGGCCAGCCCTGGCTCGGATCTGCATCAGTGCCCCTTTCACCCGGCTGGCGCTTAGGGAGGCGGCCGGGGAGGGGCCGGGGGGGGGGTGGGGGAACTCAAGAGCCAAAAACGTGTCCGGCGATCCCCCCTGCCTGGGACTAGGCCACCTCCGCCCAGCCGCCTGCACGCCTACCCTCTCCGCTGGTCTCCCATTTGCCCTTCGAAGACCTGTTCTCAACGCCCTCTGATGCTGCAGCTTCTAGGACTAGGAAATGAGATGAGAAAAACCACAGGGACCATTTAGCTGGGGTCAATCTCTCGCCCCCAACACATCCCTGGGCGGCCGCCACGCAGCCTCCATCCTCAGACCAAACCAATCCTGGATCTCCCCAATCCCTCCGCTTCCCTACGCTCCTTCACTTCTTATTTGCTCCTACTCGGTCCAGCATCCTTATGACCCTGGGCCGGGCATCCGGGCACTTCCCGCGCCCGCTAGCCCTTATGCTTGGGGGCTCGGTGTGCCATCTCCTTCTAAGCCAGTGCCCTCTACACCCCACCGAGCCCCCAGGGCCCTCATTCCCCCTCCGTTTCTCTCTGCTTTGCTGAGTGCGCCCCTGGGCCTCCGGCCTGGGACAAAGAAGCTCGTTCCCAAAGCGCCGGCTCACAAGCAAGGATTGCGGCCAGGAGGAGTGATCCTGTTGGTCGGCCCCCGCCTCTCCTCCAACACGGGACCCCGGGAGCCTTTCTGCCGCGGGACGACGTCCCGCTTCTCCCCACTTCTCGAGCGGATGAGTCAGATTACGCGTGGTGGTGCCACTGGTCCAGACGTGGTTCTTTCTTCCCTCTATTTTCCAATCTACTCTCATCGTTCACCCGCTCCTATATTATCTATTTCTTCTTCCCTTCTCTGATTCAGTATCCAGACCTTCTTAGCTGCCCTCCTCCGAAGGTGTGTGCCCCTTTTAATCTCTTCGGTCTTTCTTTGACCTGGCTTCCTCCTCCGGGTTGACCTTCCCTTCCCGAGTGCTGCCTGCATCACTCTTCCATCTTCATGTCCCACCTCTAATAGGGATTTCTTTATCCCTATTAATTTTCTCCTCTGGTCCCTACTTCAGGCTCCACCCCAGCCTTCCACCCCGCAACGTTCCTTGGCTCTTTCCTCATCCTCTCTCTCAGCGCCAGCTCGCTGCCTCGGGAGCCCCACTACCTTCCCCCCATCCACTCCTGTCCTGTCCTACTGGCTGTTCCAGTCAAAGGCACACTCTCTCATCTGTTCAGTTTGAAGTCGTTTCCTTATATCTGGGATGCTGTCCAAATTTGATGAGAACCCCATCTTACAGATCTAAGAACCCTGGTAAACCCTAAGCAAAATGAACCCACCCCCCAACACACTAAGCAATCAACTTGCTGAGAACCAGTGATAAGGAAAATCTTTAAAGCAGCCAGGAAAAAGAGAAAAGAAAAAAAGACCTAGAAGGACAAAGGTAATAAGTACAACAGATTTCTCAGACACTATGCAAGCCAGAAGAAAATGTGATGATACATTTGAAGTGCTGAAAGAAAAAAAATTTTTTCAACCAGGAATTTCACATCTAGGGTGCCTGGGGGCGGTGGGGAGGGGGTGAGTCTGTTAAGTGGCTGCCTTCAGCTCAGGTCTTGATCCCAGAGTCCTAGGATGGAGTCCCACCTCAGGCTCCCTGCTCAGTGGGGAGTCTGCTTCTCTGCCTCTCCTGGCTCCTCTTCTCCTCTTCTCTCTCTCTCTCTCTCTCTCTGTCAAATAAATAAAATCTTAAAAAAAAAAAAGAATTTCACATCTAATGAAAATATCCTTCAAAAATGAAGGTGAGGAGATTGGCTTCCAGACATGATGGACGAAGATTCTGACAGACACACACACACACACACTCACACACACACACACAAAGTGATGACAAAACCTGGGAGGAAAAAAAAAATCTACCTCAAGTTACTAGGTAATGAACAGAAGCAAACAGATACTAATGAGGAAATCACCTTCACATGGCAGGAGAACGTGTAAAGCCTTAGGCATAAGTTCTTTTTCAAGTCTTTCAGCCTGGGCTAAGTGCAGTCTGAATAATGCACAAAGTAGCAGCAGCAGCAGAGACAAATGCCAAAAAAAAAAAAAAATTAGTCTTGAAAAGGAAAGTCAGGGAGGGAATCCCAAACTCTGTTTACCCATATCTCTGGATGACTCCTGAACAGCACATTAAAGCATTAAAGGAGACTCAAAGCAACTCAGCTCAGACAAAAGTTCTGAACAGGCACAGGAAACAAAGTTTGAAGTTCAATCCCAGCTAAGGAAATTAGCAGCTGAAACAAATCAAATAATATTCATAAGAGAAAAAGAATATAACCCATGATCTCTACTACTTAGCATGCATAATGTCCAAGTGACCTGACATAGGAAAAAATCAATCCAATAAAACACATTCTCAAGAGAAACAAAAATCAATTGAGTCTAATACTAAGATGAATCAAACCTTAGAATTAACAAGGATTTTAAAGTAACTATTATTATTTTTTTTTAAAGTAACTATTATAATTGCAGTCATTGCTAGGGCTGCTCTAAAAAGTATCACAAACTTGATGGCCTAAACAACAGAAGTTTATTGCGGCACAGTTCTGGATGCTACAAGTCCAAGATCAAGGTGTCAACAAGGTTAGTTCTTCTGAGGGCAGTGGGGGATAATTTGTTCCATGACTCTCCTCTAGCTTCCGGTATCTGGTAATTTGCTGGAAATCTTTGCCATTCCTTGGCTTGTAGAAGCTTCATTCCAATTTCTGCCTATATCTTCATGTAGCCTTCACCCTTTGTGTATTTATCTGTGTCCAAATTTCTCCTTTTTGTAAGGACACCAGTCATATTGGATTAAGGGCCAACCCTACTCCAGTATAATCTCATTTTAACTAATTACCTATTCCATGATCCCATTTCCAAATAGGATCACATTCTTATGTACTTGTAGTTAGAACTTAACTATAGAGGTTTTGAGGGAGAGGGTCACCTGGGTGGCTCAGTCAGTTAAGCACCGTACTCTTGGTTTCAACTCAGGTCATAATCTCTGTGTTGTGGGATTAAGCCCCACATCAGGCTTTATGCTGAGTGTGGGGCCTGTTTAGGATTCTCTCTCCTTCTCTTTCTCTGCACCCCTCCTCTCTCTCTCTCTCTCTCTCTCTCTCAAAAAAAAAAAAAAAGAAAGAAAGAAAGAAAAGAAATTCTGAGGGAGGCAAAATTTAACCTACAGCAATAACTAACCTCATTAAAGCATAAAACAAAACATGCTTTCAATGCATGAAATCACAGTATAGGGGCACCTGGGTGTCTCAGTGGGTTAAAGCCTCTGCCTTCAGCTCAGGTCATGATCTCAAGGTCCTGGGATCGAGCCCCGCATTGGGCTCTCTGCTCAGCAGGGAGCCTGCTTCCCCCTCTCTCTGCCTGCTTGTGGTCTCTCTCTGTCAAATAAATAAATAAAGTCTTAAAAAAAAAAAAAAAAACCACAGTATAGAAATGGGAAATGATGAGCTATTAAAATTATTTTTTAAAAGATGGAAATTCTAACAATAGTACACTATATGTTAATTAGTTGATTTTAAATATAATAACATAAAGATGGAAATTCTAGAACCAAAAAATACAATTTATGAAATAAAAAAATTATGGGATAGACATAAACTGAACAGTGAAGATAGAAGGAAGAATAAGTGAACTTGAAGATAGATTATTTGATAAAAGGCAGAAATTTACAAATTCAAATTATTCAATGAGAAATAAGCAGAAAAACAAAAAACCCAATGCTGAGGCAAAGCAAATAATATTTAAGTTATTAAAGGTGAAAGATAAAGAATGAATCTTGAAAGTAGCAATAAAAAATAACACATTATATACAGGAGGACAACAATCTGATTAACAGCTAACTTCTTATCAGAAACATGTAAATCAGAGGACAGTGGAATGCCTTTAAAATGCTGAAAGGAAAAAATCTCTGCCCAGAATTCTACCTATATCCAGAAAAAGTATTTTCAATAATGAAGGTAAAATATGATGTTTTACATAAACATTATGTGGATGTTATTATTTAAAATAAATAATAAATAATAAATGTTATTGTTTAAAATAAAAACATATTATTTTACATAAACATTACATAAACATTTACATATACATTATGTGGATGTTTTCACATAAACAAAAACTATGAGCATTCATAACTTCAGTATAATAAGTGGTAAACTTCTCGTGGCTGAAGGGAAAAATATAACTGATAAAAACAAAGGATGTGAGATATAAGTTTATAAGGTTGTAAAACATCTTTTTCTTAGGTGAAATAGTACATTGCAACTATAACTATAGTTGTGACAGTTATGAATGAATGTTGAAATCCATAGAGCAACCTTATAAAAAATTTAATAAAGAATAACTACTATGTATAAGGTTGAATGTTAACTAGATTTATTGTATTTCACAATACACACAAAGACTGAATCATTATGTTGTATACCCAAAACTAATATAAAGTTATATGTAAATTATATCTCCATTTAAAAAAAGAATAACTACAAATTCAACAGTAAAATTAAAATAAACATCTAAAAAGATAATCAAATAACCAGAAGGAGAGAACAGGAAGATATTAACAAGAACAAAACCCAGAAGAGTGAAATGGTTGTAACAGCTTGGAAAGGAAGAAGTGAAACTATATCTTCACAAAGGACATGATCTTATATATAAAATACTAAGTAATCTACCAAAAAGCTTTTAGCACAAACAAGCAAGTTCACCAAGGTTACAAGATACAGGATCAATATACAAATATCAATTGAAACTAGCAATAAGAATCTGAAATGAAATTACAAAAACAATCCATTTACAATGGCACCAAAACCCCCAAAATACCTAGGGAAAATAAAGGAATGAGACAAAAAAAAACAAAAAACAAAACAAAACAAAACAAAGGAATGAGACTTAAACACTGAAAACTATAAAACACTGTTGAAAGAAATTAAAGAACACTCAAATAAATGGAAAGATATCCTATGTTCATGGATTGGAAGCCTTAATATTGTTAATATGCCATACTCCTTGCTATGGACTGAATTATGTTCCCCTAAAATTTGTATATTGAAGCCTTAACCCCTAATGTGACTGTATCTGTACCTGAAAATAGGGTCTTTAGGAGGGAATTAAGGTCAAATGAGGTCATAAGTATTGGGCTCTAATCAGATGAAAGACTGTGGCTTTATAAGAAAAAGATCTCTCTCTCTCTCTCTCTCTCTCTCTCTCTCTCTCTCTCTCTCTCTTTCTGTCTGTCTTTCTCTCTCCCATGTGAAGAAACAGTGAGAAGGCAGGCCATCTGTGGCCCAAGGAGAGAACTCTCACCAGACACTAACCTTGCTAGTATTCTGATCTTGGACTTCTAGTCTCCAGAATTACGACAATAAATTTAAGTTTATTGGCACCCAGTCTATGGTATTTTGTTATGGCAGTCTGAGCAGACTAAGACACTCCAAACTGGTCTACGGATTCAATTCAATTCCTATCAAAACTCCAGCTGACTTTCCAGAAATGGAAAAGCTGATCCTAAAATTTATATGCAAATGCAAGGGGCCAAGAATGGACAAAACAATATTTTTAAAAAAGAAAAAACTGAAAGACTTCTACATCCTGATTTCCGAACTTACTACAAAGAAACAGTAATCAAGACAATGTGGTACCAGCATAAGAATAGATATATAGATCAATGGAATAGAACTTAGAGTCCAGATTTAAATTCATACATTTATGGTAAACAACTTTTCAACAAGAGTGACAAGATCATTCAATGGGGAAAGAATAACGTTTTCAAAAAATAATGCTGGTATAAATAAATAGCTCCATGTAAAAGAATGAAATTGGACCCCTAATTCACACCATATATAAAAACTAACCTAAAATAGATCAAACACATAAATGTGGGTTAAAACTATAAAACTCTTAGAAGAAAACAAGAGGTATAAACATGACCTTAAATTAGGTAATAGTTTCTTGGATATAACACAAAGCACAAGTAACAAAAGGGGAAAAAAAGATCAGTTTGGCTTCATTAAGACTAAAAACTTTTCTGCCAGTAATACCATCAAGAAAGTGAAAAGGTGGGGCGCCTGGGTGGCTCAGTGGGTTAAAGCCTCTGCCTTCAGCTCAGGTCATGATCTCAGGGTCCTGGGATCGAGCCCCGCATTGGGCTTTCTGCTCAGCAGGGAGCCTGCTTCCCCCTCTCTCTCTGTCTGCCTCTCTGCCTACTTGTGCTCTCTCTCCTCTCTGTCAAATAAATAAATAAAATCTTTAAAAAAAAAAAAAAAGTGAAAAGGTAAGTCACTAGGCTGTGCATTAGATCTCCAGAACTTACTTATCTATTAGTTGCAACTTTGTACCTTTTAACACCATCTCCCCAATTCTACCACCTTTCAGTCCCTGGTAACCACAATTCTACTCTTTGTTCTTGAGTTTGGTCTTTTTACATCCTACATATAAATAATGTCATATGATATTTGTCTTTCTCTGTCTGGCTTATCTCACTTAACATATCTTTAAGGTCCAAATATGCTGGCACAAATGTCAGGATTTCTTTCTTTCTCATAGCAGAATAATATTCCATCATCACATCTTTGTAATCCATTCATCCATTGATGAACACTTAGGTTGTTTCCATATCTTGGTTATTGTAAATAATACTGCAATAAACATGGGAGTGCAGATAATCTTCTTGATATCTTGTTTTCATTTACTTTAACCATACACCCAGAAGTAGGATTGCTGGATCATATGATAGTTCTATTTTTAACTTTTTGAGGAACTTACTTCCATACTGTTCTCCAGAATGGCTGCACCAGTTTTCATTCCCACCAACAGTGTAGGAGGGTTCCCCTTTCTCTGCATCCTCACCAACACCTGTTGTTTTCTGTGTTGTTAAGTTTAGTCATTCTGACAGGTGTGAGGTGAGATCTTATTATAGTTTTGATTTGTATTTCCCCAATGATAAATGATATTGAACATCGTTTCATGTGTCTGTTAGCCATCTGGATGTCTTCTTTGGAAAAATGTCTATTTGTGTTGTCTACCCATTTTTTTTAAAAGATTTTATTTATTTGAGAGAGAGAGAGAGAGAGAGCGAGCATGAGAGGTAAGGAGGTCAGAGGGAGAAGCAGACTCCCCATGGAGTTGGGAGCCCGATGCGGGACTCAATTTCAGGACTCTGGGATCATGACCTTAGCCAGAGGCAGTCGCTCGACCAACTGAGCCACCCAGGCTCCTCTGTCTACCCATTTTTCAACTGGATTATTTGTTTTTTGGGTGATGAGTTTGATAAGTTCTTTATAGATTTTGGATACTAACCCTTTACCAGATATGGTATTTGCATATATATTCTCTCATTCCAAAGGTTGCCCTTTAGTTTTGGTGATTATTTCCTTCACTGTGCAGAAGCTTTTTTATTTTGATGAAGTCCCAATAGTTTATTTTTGCTTTTGTTTCTCTTGCCTCAAGAGACATGTCTAGTAAGAAGTTGCTACAGCTGATGTCAAGGAGGTTGCTGCCTGTGTTTTTCTCTAGGATTTTGATGGTGTCTTATCTCACATTTAGGTCTTTCATCCATTTTTTTAAATGTTATGTTAGTCACCATACAGTACATCATTAGTTTTTGATGTAGGGTTCCATGATTCATTGTTTGCATATAACATCCAGTGCTCCATGCAATCTGTGCCCTTCTTAATACCCATCACTGGGCTAACCTATCTCCCCACCCCCTCCCTTCTACAACCCTTGGTTTGTTTCTCAGAGTCCATGTTCTCTCATGGTTCATCTCCCCCTCTGATTTCCGTGCCCTTCCTTTTTCCCTTCCTTCTCCTAATGTCCTCCATGCTATTCCTTATGTTACACAAGTAAGTGAAACTATATGATAATTGACTTTCTCTGCTTGACTTTCTTCACTCAGCATAATCTCCTCTAGACCCATCCATGTTGATGCAAAAGTTGGGTATTCATCCTTTCTGATGGCTGAGTAATATTCCATTGTATACATGGACCACATCTTCTTTATCCATTCATCTGTTGAAGAGCATCTCAGCTCTTCCCACAGTTTGGCCATTGTGGACATTGCTGCTATGAACATTGGGGTGCATATGGCCCTTCTTTTCACTACATCCATATCTTTGGGTATGTAGTGCAATTGGTGGGTCACAGGGTAGCTCTATTTTTAATTTTTTGAGGAAAGGCCACACTGTTTTCCAAAGTGGCTATACCAACTTGGCATTCTCACCAAAGGGTAAGAGGGTTCCCCTTTCTCCACATCCTCTCCAACACTTGTTGTCTTGCCTTGTCAATTTCTGCCATTCTAACTGGTGTAAGGTGGTATCTCAATGTCATTTTGACTTGATTTTCCCCAATGGCTAATGATGATGAACATTTTTTCATCTGTCTGTTAGCCATTTGTATGTCTTCTCTTGAGAAATGTCTGTTCATGTCTTCTGCCCATTTTTTGACTTGATTATTTGTTTTTTGGGTGTTGAGTTTGAGAAGTTCTTTATAGATCTGGGATATCAGCCCTTTGTCTATCGTGTCATTTGCAAACATCTTCTGGGTTGCCTCTGTGTTTTGTTGACTATTTCCTTTGCTGTGCAGAAGGTTTTTATCTTGATGAAGTCCCAAAAATTCGTTTTTGCTTTTGTTTCCCTTGCCTTTAGACATGTGTCTTGAAGGAAGTTGCTGTGGCCAAGGTCAAAGAGGTTGCTGCCAATGTTCTCCTCTAGGATTTTGATGGATTCCTGTCTCTCACTGAGGTCTTTCATCCATTTTGAGTTTATCTTTGTGTATGGTGTAGGAGAATGGGTGAGTTTCATTCTTCTGTATATAGCTGTCCAATTTTCCCAGTACCGTATATTGAAGAGACTGTCTTTTTTCCATTGCATATTTTTCCTGCTTTGTTGCAGATTATTTGACTGTAGAGTTGAGGTTCCATATCTGGGCTCTATTCTTTTTTTTTTTTAAGTTAAAAATTCCTTAATTTTTTATTCCTGGTACCACTACCACAATTTACAGGGCAATATACCTGATGTAATGAAAAGAAAAGAAAAAGACAAAGCTACAACAGATTAAAAACCTCAGGAATGTACATCTAATTGACACTACATTGCATTAATCAATAGCTGCACTTTTTGCAAACTGTGGCTATGACAGTCCTGAACAAGAAGGGTTTCCTGTTTAAGCTGCAGTAACTTTTCTGACTATGGATCATCGTTCCTTCTGTGGCAGATTTTTACAGTTCCTCTAATGCATTTGGGATGACTGTCTCAAAGTAACCTGCAGCTTTCCTGACAACTCCTCGCTCTCTCTCCTGCTAAGAACTGTAGCCTTTTTCTTCTGAAAATTTTTTGGAATCTTCTGCTACCATATCCACCACTTCCACCACCAGATCCATAACCACCACCATAGGGACTGCCTGAGCTTCTTCCACCAAAACTGCCCCCCTCATGGGTCCATAATTTGATTGCTATTGTCCACTATAATTTCCAAAATCATTATAGTTCCCACCACCACCACAGTTACCACCTCCAAAATTTCCACCTTCATTGTAACCATCATATCCTCCACCACCACCTCCATATCCACCTCCTTGGTTTCCATATTCTGGTCCACCACCACCATAGCCTCCTCTACTGCTATAACCAGGACCACCACCATAGTTGCCACCATCACCTCCAAATCCATTATATCCACCATCACCTCCTCCATAACTACCTCTGCTGCCACCACCTCCACCACCATAGCCTCCTCTTCCACCAAAGTTTCCACCACGGCCAAAGTTACCACCACCTCCAAAGTTTCCTCCACGACCCATGAAGTTACCAGATCCACCTCCACGACCTCTTTGTGATCCAGCAGGCTGCATTTCTTGTTTAGAAAGGGCCTTTTTCACTTCACAATTATGCCCATTAATGGTGTGGTAATTCTGAACAGCAATTTTATCAACTGCATCATGATCATCAAAACTTACAAAAGCAAATCCTCTCTTTTTTCCACTCTGCCTGTCTTCCATAACTTCTATGGTTTCAATCTTGCTTTTCAAAGTAGTCTCTCAAATTATATTCTTCTGTATCTTCTTTAATACCACCAACAAAAATTTTCTTCACTGTTAGATGGGCACCAGGCTTTACAGAATCCTCTCTAGAAGCAGCTCTCTTTGGTTCTACTACATGCCCATCAACCTTGTGTGGTCTGGCACACATTGCTGCATCCACTTCTTCAACACAAGAGTAAGTCACAAAACCAAAACCCCTGGAACGTTTTGTTTGGGGGTCTCTCATCACCACACAATCTGTAAGTGTACCCCATTTTTCAAAATGTTCTCTTAAACTATCATCTGTAGTTTCAAAGCTCAAACCACCAATAAACAGTTTTCTCAACTGCTCTGGTTCCTTTGGATCATGACCCTCCATTTTGAGACCTGACTTGCCTCTTCCAACTCGAGTTCAATATGGGACCCTCTGGGCTCTATTCTGTTCCACTGGTCTATGTGTCTGTTTTTGTGCTGGTATCATGCTGTCTTGGTGATGACAGCTTTTATGAAACATACCTTGAAATCAGGCTATGTGATGTCCCCAGTATTGTTTTTCTTTTTCAAAATTTCCTTGGTGATTTGGGGTCTTTTCTGGTTCCATACAAATTTTAGGATTCTTTGTTCCAGCACTTTAAAGATCAGGAACATGACAAGGATGCCCACTCTCACCACTACTGTTCAACATAGTACCAGAAGTCCTAGCAACAGCAATCAGACAACAAAAATAAATAAAAGGTATTCATGTTGGCAGAGAAGTCAAACTCTCTCTCTCTGCAGATGACATTATACTTTATGTGGAAAACCCAAAAGACTCTACTCCCAAATTACTAGAACCCATGCAGCAATTCAATAATGTGGCAGAATATAAAATCAATGCACAGAAATCAGTTGCTTTCTTAGACACTAGCAATGTAACCATAGAAAGAGAAATTAGGGAATTGATTCCATTTACAATAGTACCAAAAACCATAAGATACCTTGGAATAAACCTAACCAAAGAGGTGAAGGATCTATACTCTCTAGGAACTACAGAACACTCATGAAAGAAATTGAAGACACAAAAAGATGGAAAAACATTCCATGCTCGTGGATCAGGAGAATGAGCATTGTTAAAATGTCTATACTACCCAGAACAATCTATACTTTCAATGCCATCCTGATCAAAATACCATCAGCATGTCTATGCTGCCTAGAGCAATCTATAACTTCATCCAATTTGAATGTATTTTTGTGTATGGTGTAAGAAAGTAGTCCAGTTTCATTCTTTTGCAAAGCAATCTACACATTTAATCAATCCCTATGAAAATACCACTGGCATTCTTCATAGAGCTAGAACAAACAATCCTAAAACTTGTTTGGGACCACAAAAGACCCTGAAGAGCCAAAGCAATTTTGAAAAAGAAAAGCAAAGCTGGAGACATCACAATTCCGGACCTTAAGTTACATTACAAAGCTGTAGTGATCGAGACAGTAAGGTACTGGCACAAAAACACACATAAAGATCAACTGAACAGAATAGAAAACCCAGAAATAAATCCACAACCATATGGTCAACTAATCTTTGACAAACTAGGAAAGAATATTGAATGGAAAAAAGACAGTCTCAGGGTGCCTGGGTGGCTCAGTCAGTTGAAAGTCTGACTCTTGGTTTGGGCTCAGGTAGTAATCTCATGGCCACTGGATGGAGCTCCACATTAGGTTCTGGGTTCAGAGCAGAGCCTGCTTGAGATTTTCTCTCCCTCTACTCCTCCCCCTAATTTCTCTCTCACTCTCTCAAATAAATAAATAAATAAATAAATATTTATATTTATATTTATTAAATATTTAATATTTAATTCAAATATTCAATTAATTTATTTATTTAATTTATAAAATTATAAAATTTATAAAAATAAAATTTATAAAAATAATTTATTAATTTATTTAAATGTTTAAATAAATATTTATATAAATATAAATTTATTCATTCATTCATTCATTCATTCATTCATTCATTTAAAAGTCTCTTTGGGTGCCTGGGTGGCTCAGTGTGTTAAAGCCTCTGCCTTCAGCTTGGGTCATGATCTCAGGGTCTTGGGATCAAGCCCCACATCAGGCTCTCTACTCAGCAGGGAACCTACATCCCCTTCTATCTCTGCCTGCCTCTCTGCTTACTTGTGATCTCTCTCTCTCTCTGTCAAATAAATAAATAAATAAATAAAATCTTTAAAAGCCTCTTCAACAGAGATTATGCAGAGTGAAATAAGTCAAGCGGGGAGAGCCAATTATCTTATGGTCTCACTTACATGTGGAACATTAGGAAAAACATAGAAGGCATTGTGAGAAGGAAGGGAAAGGGGAATGGGGGGAAATCGGAGGGGAAGATGAACCATGAGAGACTGTGGACTCTGAGCAACAAACTGAGGGTTTGGGATGGGTGGCGGTGGGGGTTGGGGGAGCCTGGTGGTGAGTATTGAGGAGGACATGTATTGCATGGAGCACTGGGCGTAGTGCATGAACAATTAATCTTGTAACACTGAAAAAAATAAACATATTTGGGAGAAAAAACATAAAAGTCTCTTCAACAAATTGTGTTGGGGAAATTGTACAGCGACATGCAGAAGAGTTTTTCCAAGTTTCTGTTTACATGGTTTTTTCCCCTGAAGAATGTGAGCCCCTTGAGGGCAGTATTGCATAACTGTTAAGATAATTGGTGGGGAGTCAAATGTTGATTCTTTTCTCTATTATAAAGGGCTGTATAACCCTGATCATCAGACTTAAACTCTCTGACAATTTTCCACGTCAGTAAAATGGGTATAATAATACTACAGTGAACATTAGTTTTTAAGGTAAAAAGTGACAGAAACCTAACTCAAAATATCTTAACCAAAAAACAAAACAGGGGAGCCTGGGTGGCTCAGTCGTTAAGCGTCTGCCTTCAGCTCAGGTCATGATCCCAGGGTCCTGGGATCAAGCCCCTCATCAGGCTCCCTGCTCCGCAGGAAGCCTGCTTCTCCCGCTACCATTCCCTCTGCTTGTGTTCCCTCTCTCGCTGTGTTTCTCTCTGTCAAATAAATAAAATCTTTAAAAAAACAAACAAAAAAACAATACTCTGTGTGTGTGTATGAGTGTGTGTGCATGCATGTGTGTATTTATAAGTAGGAAATTCAAGAAGTGGTTACACGGCAAGAATGGATCTGGGGTCCAAACATTGTCACTAGACTCTCCTATCTATCATCTATTAACTCTAATTTATTCTTCATTTTCAGGAAGGATTTCTAGCCGCTCCATATTCAGCCAGGCCTTAGTTCTTGCAATCTAAGTAGATTCCTCTATGAAGAAATCATTCCCCTAAGAGAATTCTACCCCTGCTTAGGTCATATTCCTGGAAAAGATAAAGGCTATTCTTTTTCTTTTCTTTTTTCTTTTCTTTTCTTTTACTTTAACAAATTTTATTTTTTTAATTAACATACAATGTATTACTGGTTTCAGAGGTACAGATCAGTGATTCATCAGTCTTATATAATACCCAGTGCTCATTATATCTCATGTCCTCCTTAATGTCCATCACCCAGTTACCCCATCCCTCGACACCCCTCCAGCAATTCTGTTTGTTTACTATGATTAAGATCCTAGTGGGGTGGCTGGGTAGCTCTGTCAGTGTCAGTTAAGTAGTTAAGCATCTGCCTTTGTGGCTCGGGTCATGATCCCAGAGTCCTGGGATTGAGCCCCACATTGGGCTCCCTGCTCAGTAGGGAGAGTCTCCTCCCTCCGCACCTTCCCCCTGCCTCCCTCCCCTCTCACCCGGCTCAAGCTCTCTTTCTCTCTTGCTCTCAAATAAATTAATTAAAAAATTTTTAAAGAAGGGGCACCTGGGTGGCTCAGTGGGTTAAAGCCTCTGACTTCAGCTCAGATCATGATCTCAGGGTCCTGGGATCGAGCCCTGCATTAGGCTCTCTGTTCAGCGGGGAGCCTGCTTCCTCCTCTCTATCTGCCTGCCTCTCTGCTTACTTGTGATCTCTCTCTCTCTGTCAAATAAATAAATAAAATCTTTAAAAAAAATTTTTTTAAAGAAAAGAGTCTCTTATAATTTGTCTTCCTTCCTGGTTTCATCTTGTTTTATTTTTTCCCCTCTTCCCCTATGATTCTCTGTTTTGTTTCTTAAATTCCACATATCAGTGAGATCACATGAAATTGTATTCCTCTGACTGACTTATTTCATTTAGCATAATACCCTCTAGTTCCATACATGTCATTGCAAATGGCAAGATTTGATTTGATTTGATTTTTTTTTTGGTGCTTGAGTAATAGTCGTGTGTGTGTGTGTGTGTGTGTGTGTGTATCACATCTTCTTTATCCATTCATCTGTTGATGGACATCTGGGCTCTTTCCACAGTTTGGCTAATGTAGACATTGCTGCTATAAACATTCAGGTGCACATGCCCCTTCAGATCACTACATTAGTATCTTTGGGGTAAATACCTTGTAGTGCAATTGCTGGGTCATAGGGTAGCTCTATTTTTACTTTTTGAGGAACCTCCATACTGTTTTCCAGAGTGGCTGCACCAGCTTGCATTCCCACCAATAGTGTAGGAGGGTTCCCTTTTCTCCCATGCAGATTTCCAACATCTGCTATTTCCTGACTTGTTAATTAGCCATTCTAACTGATGTGAGGTGATATCTCACCGTAGTTTTAGTTGGTGTTTCCCTGATGCTGAGTGATGTTGAGTACTTTTTCATGTGTCTGTTGGCCATTTCGATGTCTTTCAGAAATGTCTGTTCATGTCTTCTGCCCATTTCTTGATTGGATTATTTGTTCTTTGGGTGTTGAGTTTGATAAGTTCTTTATAGATTTTGGAAACTAGCCCTTCATCTGATATGTCATTTGAGAATCTTTTCTCCCATTCTGTCAGTTGTCTTTTGGTTTTGTTGGCTGTTTCCTTTGCTGTGCAAAAGCTTTTTATCTTGATGAAGTCCAATAGTTCATTTTTGTCTTCATTTCCCTTGCTTTTGGAGACATGTCTTGCAAGAAGTTCCTGTGGCCAAGGTCAAAGAGGTTGCTGCCTGTGCTCTCTAGGATTTTGATGCAGTTCTGTCTCACACTGAGGTCTTACATCCATTTTGAGTATATTTTTGTGTATGGTGTAAGGTAATGGTCCAGTTTCATTCTTCTGCATGTGGTTGTCCAATTTTCCCAGCACCATTTATTGAAGAGACTATCTTTTTCCCTTAGATATTCTTTCCTGCTTTGTTGACAAGTAGTTAACCACAGAGCTGAAGGTCCATTTCTGAGTTCCCTATTCTATTCCATTGCTCTATGTCTCTGTTTTTGTGCCAGTACCATTGTCTTGATGATGACAGCTTTGTCATAGAGCTTGAAGTCCAGAATTTGATGCCATCAGATTTGTTTTTCTTTTCAACATTTCCTTGGTGATTTGGTGTCTTTTCTGGTTCCAAACAAACTTTAGGATTATTTGTTCCACCTCTGTGGAGAAAGTGGATGGTATTTTGATAGGGATTGCATTGAATGTGTAGATTGCTCTGGGTTGCATAGACATTTTCATAATATTTGTTCTTCCAATCCATGAGCATGGAATGTTTTTTTTCCATTTCTTTGTGTCTTCCTCAATTTCTTTTATAAGAGTTCTATAGTTTTCTGAGTACATATCCTTTGCCTCTTTGGTTAGGTTTATTTCAAGGTATCTTATCATTTGGGGTTCAATTGTAAACGGAATCAACTCTTTACTTCCTCTCTCTTCTGTCTTATTGTTAGTGTATAGAAATGCAACTGATCTCTTTTTTTTCTTTTTTTTTTTTTTTGCAACTGATTTCTGTACCTTGATTTTGTATCCTGCCACATTGCTGAATTGCCGTATGAGTTCTAGCAATTTTGGGGTGAAGTCTTTTGGGTTTTCCACATAAAGTATCATGTCATCTGTAAAGAGTGAGAGTTTGACTTCTTCTTTACCAATTTTAATGCCTTATATTTCTTTTTGTTGTCTATTGCTGAGGCTAGGACTTCTAGTACTATGTTGAACAACAGTGGTGAGAATGGGCATCCCTATCATGTTCCTGACCTTAGGGGAAAAGCTCTCAGTTTTTTTCCCATCAAAAATGATATTTGCTGTGGGCTTTTCATAGATGGCTCTTATGATATTGAGGTATGTTCCCTCTATCCCTACACTGTGAAGAGTGTTAATCAAGCAAGTATACTGTACTTTGTCAAATGCTTTTTCTGTATCTATTGAGAGGATCGTATGGTTCTTGTCCTTTCTTTTATTTATGTAGTGTATCACATCAATTGATTTGCAGATGTTCAACTACCCTTGCAACCCAGAAATAAATCCCACTTGGTCAGGGTGTATAATTCTTTTAATGTACTGTTGGATCTTATTGGCTAGTATTTTGGTGAAAACTTTTGCATCCATGTTCAAGGATATTGGTCTATAATTCTCCCTTTTTGGTGGGATCTTTGTCTGGTTTGGGGATCAAGGTAATGCTGGTGTCATAGAAAGAGTTTGGAAGTTTTCCTTCCATTTCTGATTTTTGAACCAGCTTCAGAAGAATAGGTATTGATTCTTCCTTAAATGTTTGTTAGAATTCCTCTGGGTACAGGCTACTCTTAATGGGATACATCTTACGCCCACCCTATGGCCAGGAGGCCTCTTTTGATAATCATATGGCTCTGTGTGTGTGTGTGTGTGTGTGCGTGCACACATGTGCACACACACACAGGGGTGGGAGTTAGTCACAATTTAGAGCAAGAACTAATAGTATTCAAACTACTTCAAACAGAAAGCCCTGTCTTGCAAGGAATTACAAAGTTGTTGGAATGGGCTCCACTAGCTAAAGTCAAAATATTGCTGCTGGGCTCATGTCACCATTGACTTCAAAGTCACACCATTACAATTGACATGCAGAGATCAGCATCTTAGTGTGGCCCATGAAGTCAGTGAACATACACTAGAAAGTGGGTTCTTTTTTTTTTTTTAAGATTTTATTTATTTATTTGATAGATAGATAGAGAGCACAAGTAGGCAGAGCAACAGGCAGAGGGAGAGGGAAAAGCAGGTTCTCCACTTAGCAGAGAGCCTGATGCAGGGCTTGATCCCAGGACCCTGGGATCATGACCTGAGCTGAAGGCAGACACTTTACCCACTGAGCCGCCCAGGTACCCCAAGGAAAGTGGGTTCTGGCAGCTGCAGAGACTCACTTCTGCAGAACACTCCAAAAGCCACCACCAGAACAAATAGGCTGACCTTCACCTCCTTTTCACATTCTAAGCCTTATAGGAGTACATCTCACTAGTAGGAACTAAATCACATCTAGAACCCTAATTGCAAGGAAGTGTTAGACTACTTCTTGTAATACAAGGAGATCACAGGAGGGACAGACATGGAAACTGACTACCAATAAATAACACTTAATACCAGCAACAAAAAAACGATACCAAGTTTTCAGTATCTATTTTAATGCACACTTCACAGTTTAACACTTGAGCAACTGAAACATACGAACTATAATTGCTAATATTTTTTCCATAATTCTAAATTCTAAATTTTCAGTTTAGGGGAAGAGTTCACATCTTTGTTCCCATGATTATTGTTATATGGTAGCTAAAAATTATTATAAATGAAGATTTAGAATATCCAAAAGCAACTTTAATTCATTCCTGGAAAATGTACTAAATAAAGAGATGCTAAATGGGTAAAAATTCTGTTGATTTTAACAAGAAAAATCAAGACGAATTCCAAACCATGACTGGACAAAAAAGGTTCAGCAAAAAAGTCAACTGAACCCTGAAGTAACTTCATATACATAGTACATAGCAATTTTTAAATGAATATGTGAAGTTTGGACATAAAATGAAATTTAAAGAAGTCTTATTCTACTTACTAAAGAAAGTGAAGAAAGCCTGGTAAGAGGTGGTAATTGATGTAGGAAGGGGATTAAAACAGAGTCAGTCTTGGGAGGGCACATTTTTCTCTCTGTACTATTTTGTTCATAAATGTTTCAACCTTTGAGTGGCTTGTGGTTATGTTATATTCAAAATGCACTTACTGTAAAGAAAAACAAATAGAATGAAATAAACATAAGAGCATTTTTAAATGCTTGAAGCCATGTCCACATACATAAGACTTAAAAAACCATGCTACTTCTTCACTCTTCTTGCTTAGCATATACACAAAAAGCAAAATGTCTGGGACTCATCCAAACATGTTGTACAATTCAAGTCTATTCTGAATGCTATTTCTTGACTAGAAACTGTTGTCAAGTACATTGACAAATCTTTGCCTAAAATCATAATTTTGAAATATTACTTTAGCATTTATTTAGTGTGCATCATGGTGAAAACACATACAAAAAATTATCCAAAAAGCAGTCTATGTTTTCAACAGTATGTACCAAGGTCCTTAACTGAACAGTTGTGTAAGCTAAGTCTATTCTTGAAAAATCCAAAGCACACAATTTCAATAAATTTACTTGCAGTTAGAAAATGACCTCAGGCTTATAGAATCACTTTAAGAATTGTGGTGCATGAACAATTAATTTTGTAATACTGAAAAAATAAACATATTTGGGAGAAAAATAAAATAAAATAAAATAAAATAATAAAAATAAATATCAAATAAAAGTATAAAATCAAATAAAATAATAATAAAATAAAAAATAAAATAAAATGACCAAAAAAAAAAAAAAGAATTAAATGAATTAATGTACTTGGAACTGGGTTTCACACATTGCAAGGGATTTATTAGTATTAGATAATATTAGTCTCAAATTATACTTTATTCATATTTTAAACTCATACAGTTCTTAATTGTGTGATGTTTCTCACTCAATTTCAAATCAAATTAAAAGCCTTACTGGTAAGGGTGCATGGGTGACCCAGTCAGTTAAGTTCAGCTCAAATCATGAACCCAGGGTCCTGGAATCCAGCCCTGTGTTGGCTTCCTGATCAGCGGAGAGTCTGCTTGTCCTTCTCTCTCTGTGTATCCCAGCCCCATCCCTGTTTGTACTGTCTGTCTCTCTCACTCATGTTCTTTCTTTCTCAAATAAGTAAACGAAATTGTTATAAAAATAAATAAAAATAAAAAAAAAAGCCTTGCTGGTGAAACTTATTTATACTAGCCTGGTTTGGGGGCAGGACAACAGAAAACACTGCCCCAACACCAATCTAGCAAGCACTGAATTATAAGCAATGACAGTCCACCAATGGGGAAAGAGTAACTCTGTGGTGTATAAAGAGATAAGCTCTGTGGTGTAGACATACAGGAAAAGTTATAAGCTGAGACTGAACCAGAAACATCAGCATAAACTTACTCATATCCTAGCCCTCACCAAAAACACAGAATAACACAGAGGGATTTGAAAAGAGTGATGCACTAAAAGAAGCCATAACAGCAATAATAGCCAAACCTCATTTTCTTTTTTTTTTTTTTTTTTGACAGAATAATTTATTATTTATTGTTTTGTCTATGGTTCCACGAAGACCTTCTAAGTTTATCAGAGCCAACAAAACTGATAGAGCTAGAGTTTTTTCTTGATCCATAAACATTATATGATGTGCCAACCTTTAAAAATTCAGTTTTCTTTAAACATTACAAGTATCTTGAAACCATATTATGAGGGAAAAACAACAACAATAACATTGGGTGTGAATATATTTCATGAGAAATATGGTCAGCAGTTTTTAAGTTGAAAATTATACTGTGTATCTGTACTTAGTAGAAGCATGAATAGTCTCTTTCATTTAGAAGTGGACAAGAAATAATTATTTAAAAACTACTCAAGGGTACCTGCAGATGGTTTAAATTATTTTCTATGTGTTTAATTCTATTGCACTCAAGATAATTACTTACAACCCAAATCACATAGCATATCCATAAAATTAGA
>CM053610.1:96163205-96175883 GCA_028646535.1 Procyon lotor | reverse complement strand
CCCCCCAAACTCCCTCCTTGCCTCTCAAATTCTTCATATCAGAGAGATCATGTGATAATTGTCTTTCTCTGACTGACTTATTTCGCTTAGCATAATACCCTCCAGTTCCATCCACGTCGTTGCAAATGGCCAGATTTTGTTTCTCGTGATGGCTGCATAGTATTCCATTGCATATATATCATGTGTCTGTTGGCCATTTACCAAACCTCATTTTCTGAACAGATTGACTCAACTCACAAAAATGAACAGCCAAGCAGAATAAGATAGGTTCTCATTTCCAGGCATAAATATTATTTACCTTAGATTCTAGTGTACTACATAAAATGTCAAACACTCAACCAAGAAATCTGAGACACAAAAAATGCAAGAAATAAACACACAAGAACAACCAACAGAGACAACACAGTGCAACCAACAGAGACAGACACAGAGATAACTCAGATGCTGAATGTATCACGCAGACAAGTTAACCTAACTACAATTAATATACTAGTCTATCATGGAAAAGGTGAACAGTATGAAAAGAAAATTTTCAGAAGAGTGATGGAAACTACAAGAAATTAAATAGAATGCTACCATTAAAACATATGAAAATAGAAATGAAGAATTGTTTTGATAGGCTTATTGGTAGACTGGATTCCAAGAAAAAAATTATTGAGCTTGAAGACAAGGTTACATAAACATAGTTTTAACAGTCTATTTGAAGCTGATAATTTTTCTTCCATCACATACAAAAACTCTAAATTGTTACTTCTCCTCCTTCCATACTTTATACTACTGATGTCACACTTTATGTTTTTTTATATTGTGTTATTGTGGTTATAGTTACTTTTTATACTATAAAGTATATATACTAGAGATAAATAATACTAGAAAAATAAATATGTAGATATAAAATTGATTTATGCACCACCATTACAGTATTAAGACATTCTGAATTTGATTATATATTTACCTTTCCCAGGGAGCTTTACACTTTTATGTTTTCATGTTGTCATTTAGTGTCCTTTTGCTCCAACTTGAAGAACTCCTTTTAGCATTCCTTGTGAGGCAGGTCTAGTGGCAATGGACTCCCTTAGCTTTTGTTTGGGAATGTCTTTATTCCTCCATCATTTGTGAAGGACAATTTTACCAGGTACAGTATTTTTGGCTGGCAGGTTTTTCACTTTCAGCACTTTGGATATATCATCCCATTCCCTCAAGGCCTGCAAGGTTTCTGCAGAGAAATTCACAGATAACCTTATAGGGATTCCCTTGTATGTGATGAGTCATTTTTCTCCTGCTTTTTTCAAAATTCTCTGTCTGCGACTTTTTAAAAAATATTTTATTTTAGAGAGAGAGAAAGAATGTGTATGAGTGGGGAGGCAGAGGGAGAGAGAGAATCTCAAGCATACCCCACACTAAACTCAGAGCCCAATGCAGGGTTCAGTCCTACAACAGTGAGATCAAGACCTGAGCCAAAATCAAAAGTCAGGCACTCAACCCACTGAGTTGGCTGGACAGGCACCCCTATGTCCTTAACTTTTAACATTTTTAATTAATGTGCCTCAAAGTAATCACCTTTGAGTTGATCTTGCTCAGGGTCCTTTCAGCTTCCTCTACCTGGATAGCTCTTCTACGATTTATGATTTCTCTTCTCCTACTGGGATTCTCATGATGCAAATATTCATTTGCTTGATGATGTCCCATAATTAATGTAGGCCTTCTTCACTCTTTTCATTCCTTTTTATTTTTGCTCCTCTAAGTGGCTACTTTCTTTCTTTTCTTTTTTTTTTTTTTAAGATTTTATTTATTTATTTGTTAGACAGAGAGATAGAGAGCACAAACAGGGGGAGCATCAGGCAGAGAGAGAAGAAGGCTCCCCACTGAGCAAGGAGCCCGATGTGGGACTGCAGCCCAGGACCTTGGGATCATGACCTGAGCCGAAGGCAGACGCTTAACCCACTGAGCCACCCAGGTGTTCCTGAGTGGCTACTTTCAAATGATCTGCCTTTGAGCTTGCTGAGTCTTTCTTCTGTATGATCAGGTCTGTCACTAAAGAAGTCTATTAAATTCTTCAATTCTATCACTGTATTCTTCAGCTCCAGGATTTCCATTTGGTTCTTTTTATGGTTTGTACTTCATTAAATCTCTAATTTTGTTTATGCATTGTTTTCCTGATTTCACTTAGTTGTCTATCTGTTCTCTTGCATTTCACTGAGTTTATTTAAGATTTTTATTTTTAACTATTTGTCAGGTAAATCATAGATCTCCATTTCTTTGTAGTCAGTTATTGGAGTTTTATTAATTTTCTTTTGGTGGTATCATATTTGTCTGATTCTTCATGATCCACATAGATTTGCATTGATGTCTGCATTTGGAGGAGCTAACACCAGTCTTTACAGACTGATTTTGACAAGTATTGACTGCCTCCTTTCTATTCCCTAGGCCAGTGGGATTATCTCCAGAATCACAGGTATGCTAGGGTAGAGCCATGTTTGAGGATGTCACTAAGTCTACAATGAGGTCCATGGGTGATGGGATCATTACCAGAGCTTTGGGGAGGCATGGATCCTGTCTATCCCTGGGTGGATGAGACTGCCTCCAGTACTTTGTTCAGTTGGGTGGTACTGGGACAAAGGTCCACAGTTGGATCCTCAGACAAGTGTGGTTACAAGCAGGTTCCTAGAAGAGCTACTGCCAAGTCAATGGATGGGTCCCTGGGTGGGAATGAGGCCCTGAACCATGGCTGAGAGGGGCTGGAATCAAGCCTTAGGAATGTTTCAGATTCCATAGCCAAGACTGAGGTCTGCAGACCTGGTTCTGTGGCATGGATGGTGTATCTCCCACCAGTCCCTGGGAAGACTGGACTGTTTCCTGATCATGGTTGAAGTGGTTGGAGCCATATAGAGACATGTTTCAGGATCTCATGAGGTACAGATACAAGTGTCTCCCACCAAGTCCCTGTGCCATCAGGACTTCTCATGGACTGCGGCTGGGAGGGGCTAGAGCCAAGCAAAGGGCCCTTCTGCAATGTACAGTATGACCAAGGGCGTCTGGGTGGCTCAGTTGGTTAAGCGACTGCCTTCAGCTCAGGTCATGGTCCTGGAGTCCCAGGATCGAGTCCCTGCTGAGCAGGGAGACTGCTTCTCCATCTGACCCTTCCCCTTCTCATGCTCGCTCTCTTTCTCTCTCATTCTCTTTCTGAAATTTAAAAAATATATATGTATATAGTCTGACAAAGTTTGGAAGGCTTACCTCCAAGATTTCCCAGACTATGGCTAAGTGGGACTAAAGCAGGTTCATAGGCCATTTCGGGTCCACCTGGGACCAAGGCCTATATGTGTATTACTGATGCACAGATGGGCATGACTCCACCCAGGTCCCTAGGTACATGGTGCTGGTGACAGAACCAGAGCCAAATATGGTTATAGTTGAGTTTTCAGGGGGTATGCAGCTGTTCTGAATCTGTAGCCAGGACCATGGTTGCCAAGTCAGCCACCTGGGTGTGGGCCTGGCTTCTCAAAATGGCTCTCCTTAGCCTTAGACTGCCCCAGAGTTGTGCAATCTCCTACCTGGAACCAAAGCTCCCACAAAAGCACTCTTGTCCATGGATGGATGCTAAATTATTGTTGTTGAGGTAGAGTATGAGTAAGGGATGTCTTACCTGACCATCCTGCTGTCACTCCAGAATTATTTCATTCTTTCTAACAAATGCTCAAGAGTTTATTCTATGGATGTGTCTAATTTTTTTTATGTACATGAAGACCATTTCTGCCATTTTACTATTACAAATAACCTTGTATACTCATTTGTACATATTACCTTGCACAAGTATGAGTGTGTTTGTAGGATGAATTCCTAGAAGTAGAATTGGGCTAAAGAGTGCATGCCTGTTTTGTTTGTTGTTGTTGTTTTGTTTTGGTTTTTGCTAACAGTACAAAATTTCCCTCCTTACAGGAGGCAATTTATATCCTATCCTCAGCAACATATGAAGATTATTAACTATGAAACTGCTATGTGAGGAGGGCTGAATTGCCCAATATGTAAATTCAGCATGTGCCAAATGCACCAGCATAGTAAAGGCATTTAAAAATGAGGAAAAAAATTTTTAGAAATCTGTTATTTGAATTTTCAAAAGACAAATTTAAATAGTCATCATGGAAAAAAATTAAAATTTTACAGATTTTGTGGTTTAGTACTGTTTTCTATTTGAATTACAGGTATGAGGAGACATAATATATTTCAACAGTTAAACCAGTAAAGGTCTAGACCAACCATGTGTATGTGGGTGATTCCCTTAGTAAACAAGTGACTCTAGTAAGTCATCCAAAAAACCACATTTCAACATAGCAATAACATCCACAGTTTGAAGCTTGAACTAGCTAGAGTTGGTTTCCCTTGCTTATTATGGACCCAATTTCATGCCAGGCCACATCAAAGACAGTCAGACTCCGTTACTTTCAGCCCATATGTGAGTTCTCTTTGACACATACAATAGTCATTGGACCAACAATTAGGCCAGAGTCACATCTTCTTAAAAAGAAAAAGACTGCTCCAGTTCACTTTCCTCAAAAGAGAGCAGCTAACTACTGGTTCATAGCCATTTCTGGTTTGAACATCTATGAACTTGAACGTAAATATCATTAGGAACACTGCACTCCTTTCCTTCAGACATATAAACTTTTCTGAGCTTTAATTCTATTTGAAACTTCCAACTCACAACATGAAAATACCCTTCACACTCTGGGTAGTATTACTGAACATTTAGTTATAATTTTTTCTATACAGTTTTACATATGTCAGCTGCCATGGCCTCTACATTCTTCAGAAAGACTAGCAGAAAATAAAATACCCTTGGAGGTCCTCTTAGATATGCTTTTCTTTCTTGGGTTTCCCACTTTGGTCAGTGACTGGAATTCACAGCCCTCTAAATAAACAGGTGCCTCAATTCCACAGATGGGCTGTGTACTTATTTCTAGAACCCAACCATGTCTCCAACATAGTTTCTAGTACACAACATAACTAATTTGGAGTGGATTGTTGGTCAATGTTTCTATCTCTCCCACAGTTTAAGCAGGTCTTGGCTATTCTATTTCCCTTGATCTTAATCTTAACACTTTAAGACAAGTATGACGTTTTTACTCAGCCATACTTCATGGAAGAGAAAGAATGACAATTAGTTGTTTATCATTATTGATTACCTACATTGTGGAGATACGTCACCCACTGACTCCTGACATATTAGACAGGACGATTCCTGTTGGAAGTAATTGACATCCAATTCCCACTTCCTTGTATATTCAGCTGTAGCCTTCTGTTTTCCCAGTGAGAAAATTTAAATATTAAAAAATAAATTTTAGCCTACATGAATCTATTTGCTTTTAGAAATTAAGATAAAATAGTCAGATATCTATGTATAATATTTGACTTATTTTTATTATATATATTTTAAATTATATAAAATAATAGAAATTACTATGTTAAATATTTTTAAAGACATTCTATGCATTTCTTTAAATCACTTTATTTAAATTCCTCTGATACTTATTATTATTATCACTAAGTCACTCAACACCATTTTTAAGTTCTGTCAGATGAGCTCTCATTTTTGCCCTTAGAGTAGCTTTGTTGTCATTAATAGTTTTCTCCAGCCTAGCTATTGTCTTTGTAACTGTTACCCTGAAGTCTATTTCTGACATCCTACTTATATCCATATCCATTAGGTCTGTGAGAGAGGTCATTGTCTGTGGGTCTTTTCTTTGTTGGGAGTTTCTCCTCCTAGTCATTCCATTGAGTTGTGGTTGAGGGGATGTACAACAGAATATATCAACCACAATCCAGGCAAGATGCACCCTGGGAAATTTTGGAACAATCAGAAGCCACCACCAAAAACCCCAAAAACAGTCTATTTCTGACATCCTACTTATATCCATATCCATTAGGTCTGTGAGAGAGGTCATTGTCTCTCTCAAAGAGACAATGTTTCTCTCAAAGAAAAGACCCAGAGTATATCATCATTTCTAGGTTTTTCCAATTTAGAATACTCCTGGATCTGTATATGATAGTATCTCTGGAAGTTTTATCCCAGTGTATAAGAATTATCATATAATGTAGAACAGGAGAGTTTTTCCCACAGTAATCCTAGAAGTATATATTTCTAAAGCCCAAAATAACATTTTACTATATTATTATAATGACTGGAACTGTGTTAAATTTCTCTTTTTAAAATCATTTCTAGGGGCACCTGGGTGGCTCAGTGGGTTAAAGCCTCTGCCTTTGGCTCAGGTCATGATCTCAGGGTCCTGGGATCAAGCCCCGCACTGGGCTCTCTGCTCAGTAGGGAGCCTGCTTCCCCCTCTCCCTCTGACTGCCTCTCTGTCTACTTGTGATCTCTTTTTCTCTCTCTCTCTCTCTCTGTCAAATAAATAAATAAAATCTTAAAAAAACAAAAACAAAAAAAAAAACAGTTTTCACAGAGCCCAGCCCAGCCCCTTGATAGGGGGCAGGGCAACTCTGCAGAAGCAGGATTGACTGAAAACAATGCAGAAGGCCCCTCCCCCAGAAGACAAGCTGGAAGAACAAGAGGACAAAAACCACAGGGTCCCCACAAAACTGTAAAACCCCAACACCAGAGGAAAATAGTATATTAAGCTCTTGGTGTTGCCTCACAGACTGTGTATTTCTTAGATACACCTTTCCTCTCTCTCTTTTAATTCTTCCTCATATTTCTTCTGTTTTTTCTTAACCTACTTACCATTTCAACTAGATGTTTAATTCAAGATATTCCATAGTAACTTTTTAACTTGAACTTTCACACATACACTTTTTTTCTTTTTCTTTTTATATAGATATAGATATAAACTTGAATGTAGTCCTTTTTTCCCTATTCAATACTACACATATATATGTAGTATATACATATATGATACATATATATAAATGAAGATACATATATGTAGTATATACATATATGTACTATTGAATAGGGAAAAAAGACTACATTGAAGTTTATATCTATATATATTTATATCTACATATATAAATATGTATATATTTATATCTATATATCTATATATGTGTATACTACCTATATATGTGTAGTATTGAATAGGGAAAAAAGGACTACATTCAAGTTTATATCTATATCTTCACAAAGAATATGTGACCACTATATATATATATATATATAGTTTATATATATATATATATAACAGTTTTAATTCCCTGTATCTCTGGGAAGTAGTGTTCTCTAACAGAGAGAACAAAATACACCCAGGAAGAACTGAAATACCCTACCTTGCCTACCTTGAGGGATTATAGCCACCTTCCCTTCACTACCACCACTTTTATTTTGTTTTTGTGTGTAGGGGGATGTCTTTTTGTTTGTCTGTTAGTTCTTGTTTTTGTACCTTATATATCTTATTCTTGGGTTTCATTTTGGCTGGGGTTTGTGGTTTGTTTTTGGGGTTTTTGGTGGTGGCTTCTGATTGTTCCAAAATTTCCCAGGGTGCATCTTGCCTGGATTGTGGTTGATATATTCTGTTGTACATCCCCTCAACCACAACTCAATGGAATGACTAGGAGGAGAAACTCCCAACAAAGAAAAAACCCACAGACAATGACCTCTCTCACAGACCTAATGGATATGGATATAAGTAGGATGTCAGAAATAGACTTCAGGGTAACAGTTACAAAGACAATAGCTAGGCTGGAGAAAACTATTAATGACAACAAAGCTACTCTAAGGGCAAAAATGAGAGCTCATCTGACAGAACTTAAAAATGCTATCAATTATATCCAATCTAATCTAGATACTCTAACAGCTATGGTAAATGAGGCAGAAAAACAAATTAGTGATCTAGAAGACAAACTGATAGAAAAGAAGGAACAGAAAGATGCCTGAAACAAACAGCTTAAAATCCATGAAAACAGAATTAGAGAAATAAATGATGCCATGAAACATTTCAATGTCAGAATTATGTGGATCCCTGAGTGGGGAGAGAGAGAGAGGACTATAAGATTTATTTGAGCAAATCATAGCTGAAAACTTCCCTCAGCTGGGGAGTGAAACAAGCATTGTGTCCTAGAGGCAGAGAGGACCCCTCCCAAGATCAAAGAGACCAAACCAACACCAGGCATGTAATAGTAAAACTCGCAAATCTTAGAACAAAGGAAACCATCTTAAGGGCAGTGAGGAGGAAGAGATTCCTTACATTCAGAGGGTGGAACATCAGAATAATGTCAATCCTGTCTACAAAGATCTGGCAAGCCAGAAAGGACGGGTAAGACATAGTCAGGGTATGAAAATGAGAAAAACAAGCAGCCAAGAATTCTTTATCTTGCAAGGCTGTCATTCAGAATGGATAGAGTGGTGAGGAGCTTCCAGGACTGGCAGGAACTGAAAGAGTATGTGACCACTAAGCTGACCCTGCAAGAAATATTAAGGGGTATTCTATAAAAAGAGAAAGACCCCAACAGTGATATAGAACAGAAACATACAGAGACAATCTATAGAAACAAGGAGTTCACAGGCAACATGATGAAATTAAAATCATATCTTTCAATAATCACTCTCAACATGAACAGCCTAAATGCTCCCATAAAATGGTACAGGGTGGCAGACTGGATAAAAAGACAGGACGTATCCAAATGCTGTCTACAAGGGACTCATTTGAACCTAAATATACATCCAGACTGAAAGTGAAAGGATGGAGAACCATGTTTCATGCCAATGGACCTCAAGAGAAAGCTGGGATAGCAATTCTCATATCAGACAAATTAGATTTTAGGTTAAAGACTGTAGTTAGAGATACAGAAGGACACTATATCATTCTTAAAGGGTCTATCCACCAAGAAGATCTAACAATTATAAACATTTATGCCCCCAACATGGGAGCGGCCAACTACATAAGCCAACTGTTAATCAAAATAAAGAGACATATTGATAATAAACATTAATAGTAGGAGACTTCAAGACTCCACTCTCAGCAATGATACAGATCATCTAAGCAGAAAACCAACAAAGAAACAAGAGTTTTGAATGATACACTGGACCAGATGGACCTCATAGATATATATACAGAACAATCCACTCTAAAACAACAGAATACTCATTCTTCTCAAACATCCAGGGAACTTTCTCCAGAATAGACCACATATTGGGTCACAAATCAGGACTCAACTGATACCAAAAGACTGAGATGATTCCCTGCATTTGCTCAGACCACAATGCCTTGAAACTGGAACTCAGTCACAAGGAAAAGTTTGGAAGACATTCAAACACTTGGAAGCTAAATATCATCCTGTTCAAGAATGTTTGAGTCAACCAGGAAATCAAAGATGAACTTAAACAATTCATGGAAACCAATAAGAATGAAAACATATTGGTCCAAAACCTATGGGACATGGCAAAGACAGTGCTAAGGGGGAAATACATAGCCATCCAAGGCTCTCTCAAAAAAATTTAAAAATCCCAAATATACAAACTATCTTTACACCTTAAAGATCTGGAGAATCAACAACAAATTAAGCCTAACCCACACACAAAAAGGGAATAATTAAGATTAGAGCAGAGGTCAAAGAATTAGAAACAAGAAATACAGTAGAACACATCAACAAAACTAGAAGCTGGTTCTTTGAAAGATTAATAAGATCAATAAACCACAGGCCAGACTTATCCAAAAGAAAAGAGAAAGGACCCAAACTAATAAAATGGTGAATGAAAGGAGAGAGACCACAACTAACACCAAGGAAATACAAACAATTATCAGAAATTATTAACAACAACTATATGATAATGAATTAAGAACCTGGAAGAAATGGATGTATTCCTGGAAACCTATAAATTACCAAGACTGAAACAGGAAGAAATTGACAACCTGAGTAAACAAATAACCAGTAATGAGATTGAAGCAGTGATCAAAAACCTCCCAAAAAACAGGAGTCATGGATTTGATAGATTTCCTGGGGAATTCTACCAAACATTCAAAGAAGAAATAATACCTATTCTACTGAAACCTTCCAGACTCATTCTATGAGGCCAGGCTTACCTTGATCCTAAAACCAGGCAAAGACCCCATCAAAAAGGAGAATTTCATACCAGTATCCCTGATAAATATGGGTGCCAAAATTCTCAACAAATCCTAGCTAAAAGGATCCTACAGTACGTTAAAAGGACCCACGACCAGGTGGGATTTGTCCCTGGGATGCAAGGGTCGTTCAACATTCTCAAATCAATCAGTGTGATAGAACAAATAAACAAGAGAAGGGACAAGAACCACATGGTCCTCTCAATTTACACAGAAAAAAAAAATTTGACAAAATAAAGCATCCTTTCCTGATTAAAACTCTTCAGATTATAGGGATAGAGGGAACATTCCTCGATTTCATAAAATCCATCTATGAAAAACCCACAGTAAATATCATTCACAATGCAGAAAAGCTGAGAGCATTTCCCTTGAGATAAGGAACATAACAAGGATGCCCACTCTCACCACTATTATTCAATAGCATACTAGAAGTCCTAGCAACAGTAATCAGACAACAAAAATAAATAAAATGTATTCAAATTGGCAAAGAAGAAGTCAAACTCTCTTTCTTCAGTGATGACATAATACTTCATGTGGAAAACCCAAAAGACTCTACCCCCAAACTACTAGAACTCATATAGCAACTCAGTAATGTGGCAGGATACCAAATCAATGCACTGAAATCAGTTGCTTTCTTATACACTAACAATGAAACTGTAAAGAGAAATTAGAGAAGTGATTCCATTTACAATAGCATCAAAACCCATAAGACACCTTGTAATAAACCTAACCAAAGAGGTAAAGGATCTATACTCTGGGAACTACAAAACACTCATGAAAGAAACTGAGGACACAAAAAGATGGAAAACCATTCCATGCTCGTGGATCAGGAGAATAAACATTGTTAAAATGTCTATACTGCCCAGAGCAATCTATATTTTCAATGTCATCCTGATCAAAATACCATCAGCATTCTTCAAAGTGTTGAAACAAACTATCCTAAAACTTTTATGGAACCAGAAAAGACCCCAAATCGCCAAGGAAATGTTGAAAAGAAAAATAAAGCTGGGGGGAATCACGTTGCCCAATTTCAAACTATGTTACAAAGCTGTGATCACCAAGACACATGGTACTAGCACAAAAACAGACACATAGACCAGTAGAACAGAGCAGAGAGCCCAGATATGGACCCTCAACTCTACGGTCAAATGATCTGCAACAAAGCAAGAAAAAATGTGCAATGGAAAAAGACAGTCTCTTCAACAAATGGTGCTGGGAAAATGGACAGATATATACAGAAGAATGAAACTCTCCCATTCTCTTACACCATACACAAAGATAAACTCAAAATGCATGAAAGACCTCAGTGAGAAACAGGAATCCATCAAAATCCTAGAGGAGAACATTGGCAGCAACCTCTTTGACCTTGGCCACAGCAACTTCCTTCAAGACACGTGTCCAAAGGCAAGGGAAACAAAAGCAAAAACGAACTTTTGGGACTTCATCAAGATAAAAACCTTCTGCACAGCAAAGGAAATAGTCAACAAAACACAGAGGCAACCCAGAAGATGTTTGCAAATGACACGATAGACAAAGGGCTGATATCCCAGATCTATAAAGAACTTCTCAGACTTGGAGCACCTGGGTGGCTCAGTGGGTTAAAGCCTCTGCCTTCAGCTCAGGTCATGATCTCAGGGTCCTGGGATCTAGCTCCACATCAGGCTCTCTGCTCAGTGGGGAGCCTGCTTCCCCATCTCTCTCTGCCCACCTCTCTGCCTACTTGTGATCTCTCTCCTCTCTGTCAATAAATAAATAAATAAAATCTAAAAAAAAAAAAAAAAAAGGAACTTCTCAGACTCAACACCCAAAAAACAAATAATCAAGTCAAAAAGTAGGCAGAAGACATGAACAGATACTTCTAAAAAGAAGACATACAGTGATGCCTGGGTGGCTCAGTGGGTTAAAGCCTCTGCCTTCGGCTCAGGTAATGATCTCACCGTCCTGGGATCAAGCTCCACATTGGGCTCTCTGCTCAGCGAGGAGCCTGCTTCCCCCTCTCTCTCTGCCTGCCTCTGCCTACTTGTGATCTCTCTCTCTGTAAAATAAATAAGTAAAATATTTTGAAAAAATTTAAAAAAGACATACAAATGGCTAACAGACACATGAAAAAATACTCATCTTCATTAGACATCAGGGAAATTCAAGTCAAAACCACATTGAGATACCACCTTACACCAGTTAGAATGGCAAAAATTGACAAGGCAAGAACAAGTGTTGGAGAGGATGTGGAGAAAGGGGAACCCTTTTACACTGTTGGTGGGAATGCAAGTTGGTACAGCCACTTTGGAAAACAGTGTGGAGATTCCTCAAGAAATTAAAAATAGAGCTACCCAATGACCCTGCAATTGCACTACTGGGTATTTACCCCCAAAGAAGGAGATGCAGTACAAACAAGGGCCACATGTACCCCAATGTTCATAGCAGCAATGGCCACGATCGCCAAACTGTGGAAAGAACCAAAATGCCCTTCAATAGATGAATGAATAAAGAAGATATGATCCATTTATACAATGCAATATTATGCCTCCATCAGAAAGGATGAATATCCAACTTTTGTATCAACATGAGCGGGACTGGAAGAGATTATGCGGAGTGAAATAAGTCATGC
>CM053610.1:96133201-96162705 GCA_028646535.1 Procyon lotor | reverse complement strand
ATCACATGATCTCTCTGATATGAAGAATCTGAGAGGCAGGGCAGGGGGTTGGGGGGGTGGGGGAGAGAAATAAAACATGATGGAATGGGGAAGGAGACAAACCATAAGAGACTCTTAAACTCACGAAACAAACTAAGGGTGGCTGGGAGGTGGGGGGAGGTGGCTGGGATAGGGTGGCTGGGTTATGGACATTGGGGAAGGTATGTGCTATGGTAAGTGCTGTGAAGTGTGTAAGCCTGACGGTTCACAGACATGTACCCTGGGGCAAATAATACATTATATGTTAATTTAAAAATTAAAAAATTAAAAATTAAAAATAAATAAAAATTTTTAAAAGATTAAAAAATAAAAAAATAAAAATAAAAATAAATTATTTCTCTGTTCACCAGAACTAGAACAGTTTTAATAATACATAGCAAGTAAAACTTTAGTAGGTCATTGTCTTTGTTTCCAATTGCTGCTGTAACAAATAATCGCATACTTAGTGGCTTAACACAAATTTGTTATATCACACTTCTGGAGGTCAAAAATCTGAAAATATGTTTTGTAAGGTTATAATGAAGTGGCAGCAAAGATGCATTCTTTCTGCAGTCTGATACAAATCGGTAAAATCTTATAATTCCCTCCCAATGTCAGACATTTTTACCTGTTCCCTGAAATGCTTGATGATGTAACTCTGGTTATGGGTCTGGAGTAATAAAAGGCATTAGGATGAATCTTGTGATGAATAAGAATCCCTGTGAAATAACTAAAATGAGGTCATGACAGAGACTTCAAGCAATGGAGACTATTACAAGAACTCAGATCACTAAAATCCACCTAGATTTCTCTATTTCATTTATTAGGATCCCATTCTTTTTTATTTTTTTATTTAATTTTATTTTTTCAATGTCCCAAGATTCATTGTTCATGCACCACACCCAGTGTTCCATTCAATACGTGCTCTCCTCAGAGCCTGGTGGTGGGTATCGAGGAGGATCCCATTCTTTCTAATCAATGCCCCAACTTTTACCAAAAAAATCTAGTGAGCCCTGAAGCCAAATTTCCTTTAATTCTGCAATCTACATCATCAAATTCTGATTTTTTTAATACATTAATGATGACTATGAATACAATAAATAAAATATTATAATTTTTTTTACGATTTTATTTATTTATTTGACAGAGAGAGAGAGAGATCACAAGCAGGCAGAGAGGCAGGCAGAGAGAGGGGGGAAGTAGGCTCCCCGCTTGAGCAGAGAGCCCGATGCAGGGCTCAATCCCTGGACTCTGAGATCATGACCTGAACCGAAGGCAGAGGCTTTAACCCACTGAGCCACCCAGGTGCCCCAAATAAAAGATTCTTTTAAGGCAATTATAAAAGCTCTCTGTTTTTCTGACTATGCTTTCAGCCAAGAAATTTAAGTCCTCAGGTTTAAATTTTTCTTTTTAAATGTTCTCCAAGGCAGTCAGAAGAAGTTATCCCACTCCATAGTCCTTGTGCTCCTCATATCCATGATAATACTCTATTGAAGCAGCACTTGGTCCCCCAAAGCCTTGCCTTCAACAGGTACTTTATTATAGACAAATACAGTTAGTAACTTAAGCAGTTGTTTTGCCACTATATGCAAGTATTTGTGTTTCTCCAATGAATGCAGTCATTACTGCTTCAAACCTAACCAGGTTTTATCTCCATATTTGAGGGTGTTTTTTTAGCACACACACACACACACCATCCTGTCCTCTAACAATTCACCATCATTTCCTTAAAGAATAACCCCTTAACGTTATGTACAAAATCGCCTGTTGAAAATTCAGCACCATTTTTTAAGAAACAAAATGGATGAGCTCTTGGGAGGGAGGAAAAAAAGAGAGAGGTGGGGAAATAAATCGTGAGAGACTTTTAACTACAGAGAACAAACTGGGATGGTGGAGGAAGGTAGGTGGGGGATGGGATAGGTGGGTGATTGGTATTAAGGAGGGAATGTGTTACAATGAGCACTAGGTATTATAGGTAAATGATGAACCACTGAACTCTACTCTTAAAATCCATATTGAACTGTATGTCAACTAACAACTAGAATTAAAAAAAAGCTGGGGGGGGGAGAAGAAGCAAATGTTGACACGGAGGTGAAATTCTGAGCCATCACATGGAAAACAGTTACTTTGGAGGGCTTCCCAACCCACAGTAGACTTTGTTAGAGCAAGAAATGAATCTTTATCAATTTAAGTCAGAAAGATTGGGGATTGTTTATTGCAGTAACATAATCTAACCTATTGTGACTGATACATATATCGATAACAGAAGGATAACAGATATTGCTAAGCAATTATCTAAAATCTGTGGTCTTGGCTATAAAATCATGCCATGGGACCAGAGGAAATAGATACTGGAGGCTGGAGAGATAGCAATTCAAGTTATCCAGTGGCAAATCATTTGGTAAAACTGTAGCTAACTGTAAGCTGGGAGGAGGCAATTTATGTACTCAGTGAACTTATATACAGAATTTGAAAACAGAACAAAGGTTGTGTGTTTATTGCTCCATTTGGCAAAGAATTACAAAAAGGAAATGAGCTCTTTGGGCGTTTGTTTGTTTGTTTGTTTGCAAACCATAACAAAAAAAATATGGGGTCTAGCAGGACTGGAAGAGACAACTGCTACCCAATCCCAACAGGAAAGACATATTTGAGAAACAAAAGTTAATTAAAATCATGCTTAAAGAAAGAATCAAATCAAGAGCCATTATACCAAGAGTTAACACCTGTGAGTGAATTAAGTCATCTCAAAAAAAATATCCTATTAAAGTGTTCCACCAATGAAATTCTTTCAGTTAGACAAAACAACTTGGGGGAAAAGGTATTAAAAATATGGTTGTCCCACTGCATTCCAATAAACTCAAGGTATCTGCAATTGCAGTTAAGTCAAGAGAGAGATCAGGATAAGAAAGCACATACAGAAAATCTGAGAACTATGTCTTAAAAAAAATTGTGGATGTGACTATTTGACACATGGAACTGATTTTAGAGACTCCTAAGATTTTAAGATAACTGAATGACCCAAGATAGCATGGGCTAGGACTAACAGATCTTTGTTCAAAACTTTGTTGAAAACAACCCTTGGATCCCAAATATCTACAGACATCGAGTGGTCCAAGAAGACTGTTCACACCCTGTCCCAAAGCTCATTTCATGAGTGGCCAATGGACTAATGTCAAGGGAAGAACTTCTTCTGAGGGAGAAGCAAAGGTTATAGGCACTGGACTCTACAGTCTTCTCAGAGAGCCTACCTAATCTGGAAATGTTCCACTTAAAATATTCTCACAGGACAAATCTCTAAGACTTTCCCAAGTTTCTCCTTGAGAATTAATCATCCTCCTTGATGTTGTGAAACCACTACTTTTTTTTTTTAATTTTATTTATTTTTTTTTTCAGTGTTACAAGATTTACTGTTTTGCACCACACCCAGTGCTCCATGCAATACGTGCCCTCCTCAATACCCACCACCAGGCTCGCCCAACCCCCAACCCCCTCCCTCCAAAACCCTCAGTTTGTTGCTCAGAGTCCACAGTCTCTCATGGTTCATCTCTCCCTCTGGTTTCCCCCCATTCACCCCTCCCTTCCTTCTCATAATGCCCTCCATGTTTTTTTCGCGCTCAGCATGTAAGTGAGACCATAAGGTAATTGGTTCTCTCTGCTTGACTTATTCCACTCCGCATAATCTCTTCCAGTCCCATCCATGTTGATACAAAAATTGGATATTCGTCCTTTCTAATGGAGGCATAATATTCAATGGAATATGAATATTCCATTGAATATTATATATGGACCATATCTATGGACCATATATAATATATATGGACCATATCTTCCTTATCCATTCATCTGTTGAAGGGCATCTTGATCCTTTCCACAGTTTGGCAATTGTGGCCATTGCTGCTATGAACATTGGGGTACATGTGGCCCTTCTTTGTAATGCATCCGCTTCTTTGGGGTAAATACCCAGTAGTGCAATGGCAGGGTCATTGGGTAGCTCTATTTTTAATTTCTTGAGGAATCTCCATACTGTTTTCCAAAGTGGCTGCACCAGCTTGCAATTCCACCAACAGTGTAAGAGGGTTCCCCTTTCTCCACACCCTCTCCAACATTTGTTGTTTACTGTCCACTACTTTTATACCTCTCCTGTATTACAATCATGTATATACATGTATGTCCTCCATCTAAACTGAGTTCCTTGAGGGTGAGTGCAAATTCTCATTTACCTATGTGTCTTTAGGTAAAGGGCTCTCAAAAATACCTACCTAGTGTTGGGAAAATTGGACAGCCACATGCAGAAGAATGGAACTGGACCATTTCTTTACACTGCACACAAAAATGGACTCAAAATGGATCAAAGACCTCAATGTGAGACAGGACTCCATCAAATTCCTGGAGGAGAACACAGGCAGCAACCTCTTTGACCTCTGCCACAGCAACTTCTTCCTAGAATCATCACCAAAGGCAAGGAAAGCAAGGACAAAAATCAACTACTGGGACTTCATCAAGATCAAAAGCTTTTGCACAGCAAAGGAAACAGTCAACAAAATCGAAAGACAACTGACAGAAGGGGAGAAGAGATTTGCAAATGACATATCAGATAATGGGCTAGTATCCAAAACCCATAAATAGCTTATCAAATTCAACAGCCAAAGAACAAATAATCCAATCAAGAAATGGGCAGAAGACTTGAGTAGACATTTGTGCAAAGGAGACATCCAAATGGCCAACAGACACATGAAAAAGTGCTCAACATCATTCACCATCAGGGAAATACCAATCAAAACCACAGTGAGATACCACCTCACACCAGTCAGAATGGCTTAAATTAACAACATCTGTTGTTTACAGATGTTGGAGAGGATGTGGAGAAAGGGGAATGCAAGCTGGGAATGCAAGCTGGTGCAGCCACTCTGGAAAACACTATGGAGGTTCCTCAGAAAGTTGTAAATAGAGCTACCCTACGACCCAACAAACACACTACTGGGTATTTACCCTAAAGAGACAAATGTAGTGATCCAAAGGGGCACACACATCCAAATGTTTATAGCAGTGATGTCCATCAACAGATGAGTGGATAAAGAAGATGTGGTATATATATACAATGGAATACTACGCAGTCATCAAAAAAATTATATCTTGCCATTTGCAATGACATGGATGGAACTGGAAGGTATTATGCTAAGTGAAATAAGTCAGTCAGAAAAAGACTATTATATGATCTCTCTGATATGAGGAATTTGAGAGGCAGGGTGGGGAGTTGTGGGGGGAAGTGAGGGAAAAATGAAACAAGATGAAACTGGGGAGGGAGACAAACCATAAGAGACTCTTAATCTCAGGAAACAAATTGAGGGTTGCTGGGGGGGGTAGGGTAGGGATAGGGTGGTTGGGTTATGGACACAGGGGAGGGTATGTGCTATGGTGAGTGCAGACTGATGATTCACAGAACTGTACCTCTGAAGCGAATAATACATTATATGTTAATAATAATAAATATTAATATGTTAATAATAATAAAAAATTTAAAATTTTTTTTAAAAATCTACCTAGATGGATTTCAGAATTGCTACAGATCAATATCTACTGTTTCTATTTTTCACTTTCAGAATGGAAATGTTTATTCTGATGATCCTATCACTGTTCCATGGACAGAAGCTTAGCCTGGACACAGGCTAAGTTGCAATGGACAGAGGGAAGATAACTTGTCTTTTTAGCTCATAAATCTCACAATCAAGAGCCACTACATGTAGAGACTCTAGTCTTCACACAGGCATCCTTGGTTTGGGGGTCATCCCCCTTGCGGAGGGGATGGAGGCATGCTGGCTATGGGAAGGAGTGTGAACCAAGTATTTGGTATCCAAAAACTGAGCTGTAGTGGTTATTAGTTTATTCACCTATATTTCTAGCTCTCCTCTTTCAATATATATGACAGGATTGACCATATAAATGGTTCTGGACAATAATTTGGGGGCATATATAATAATAGGGTATTGATTTGGGAGCTGGAATATTTAACTGTTTGCCAGTCTGAGACACTATAGAACCCCTTTGCCTATTTCAGCTGGCAACATTCCAAATGATGGAGCTCCTGCAGCCTGGGTTCCTGACTAGGGGCAATATAAGACCCTTGTCAACCTGAATTGGGTATGTAGCATGAGCAAAAAATAAACCTGTTTTGTGGTGTTTTTGTTACCATCACCTTACATAGCATATCATGACTGATTTAGTATTCTTACTCGAGTTCTCCAAGTTATTTTCTAATCTCAGTTTGCATAATTCAGAAATCTTCCTTGGAGGATATCTACCCCCCAGTCTTCCATAAAAAAACAAAAATGTTCTGTGCCCCAATTCCAGCTGACAACCTGTCCTGTCTATCCACCCTCAGTGATGAGCATGCACTATATTGAGAGAGAATATTACGAAGTGCTTTCTACTGTGCAACCAATCTGCTTCTCTATTATTTCTACCCCTTACTCTTTTTAAAAGAACTTTAATTCCAGTGTAGTTAACACACAATGTTAGATTAGTTTCAGACATACGATATAGTGATTCAACAATTCTATATATTACTCAGTACTCATCACAGTAAGTATGCTCTTAATCCCCTTTACTTATTTCACCCATCCCCCACCCACACCCCCTCTGGTAACCATCAGTCTGTTCTCCACCATTAAGAGTCTGTTTTTTGGTTTGTCTTTTTTTTTTTCCCTGTTTGTTTTCTTTCTTAAATTCCACATATGAGTGAAATCATAGGGTATTTGTCCTTCTCTAACTGACTTATTTTGCTTATTAGCATTATAACTTCTAGCTCCATCCATGTCATTGCAAAGGGCTAGAGTTCATTCTTTTTATGGCTTTGTAATATTTTATCCACTCATCTACCGATGGACACTTGGGTTGCTTCTATAATTTGGCGCTTATAAATAATGCTGTAAAAAACATAGGGGTGCATATATCTTTTTAAATTAGTGTTTTCATATTCTTAGGGTAAATACCCAGTTGTCTGATTACTGGGTCATGGGGTAGTTCTACTTAATTTTTTCCCCAATGGCTGTACCAGTTTGCATTCCTACCAACAGTATACAGGGGTTCCTTTTTCTCCACATCCTTGCCAACACTTGCTTCTAGAGGTTTTGTTGTTGTTGTTGTTGTTGTTGTTGTTGTTGTTGTTGTTGTTTTATTTTAGCCATTCTGACAGATGTGAGGTGATACCTCATTGTAGTTTTGATTTGCATTTCCCTGATGATGAGAGATATAGAGCATCTTTTCATGTGTCTGTTGGCCATCTCTATATCTTCTTTGGAGAAATTTCTGTTCAAGTCTTCTGGCCATTGTTAATAGGATTATTTGGTTTGTTTGTTTTGTTTGGGATTTTTTGTGGAATTGAGTTGTATAAGTTCTTTAAAAATCTTGATATTGGGGCACCTGGGTGGCTCAGCTGTTAAGCGGCTGCCTTTGGCTCAGGTCATGATCCCAGGGTCCTGGAATTGAGCCCCGCATCGGACTCCTTGCTCAACGGGAAGTCTGCTTCTCCCTCTCTCACTCTCCCTACTTGTGTTCCATCTCTCACTGTTTGCTGTGTCTCTCTGACAAGTAAATGAATAAAATCTTAAAAAAAATTTTTATACTGACCCTTTCTCAGCTATGTCATTTGCAAATATCTACTCCCATTCAATAGGTTGTCTTTTAGGTTTTTTGCTTGCTTCCTTTGCTTGCAGAAGCTTATTTTGATGTAGTCTCAATAGTTTACTTTTGCTTTTGTTTCCCTTGCCTCAGGAGACATATCTACAAAGATGTTATTAGCTATGGCCAATGTCAAAGAAATTACTGCCTGTGTTGTCTTCTAGGAATTTTACCATTTCAGCTCTCACATTTAGGCTCTTGATCCATTTTGAATTTATTTTTGTGTATAGTGTAAGAAAGTGGTCCAGTTTCATTCTTTTGCATGTTTTCCGGTTTTCCCAGTACCATTTGTTGAAGAGACTGTCTTTTTTCCCACTGCATATTCCTTCTTGTTTTGTAGAAGATTAATTGATCATACAATTGTGGGTTTATTTCTGGGCTTTCTATTCTGTTCTATTGATCTATGTGTCTATTTTTCTGCCAGTACCATACTGGGTTTTTTTTTTAAAGATTTTATTTATTTGTTTGTTTGTTTGTTTGTTTGTTTGTTTGTTTGACAGAGAGAGAGAGATCACAAGTAGGCAGAGAGAGAGGGGGAAGCAGGCTCCCCGCTAAGCAGCGAGCCCGATGCGGGGCTGGATCCCAGGACCCTGAGATCATGACCTGAGCCAAAGGCAGAGGCTTTAACCCACTGAGCAATCCAGGCGCCCCAGTACCATACTGTTTTAATTACTATAGCTTTATAATAAACTTTAAGTCTAGAATTGTGTTGTCTCCAGTTTTGTTCTTTGTTTTCAAGATTGCTTTGGCTGTTCAGAGTCTTTTGTGGTCCCATACAAATTTTAAGATTGTTTGTAGTTTTTAAAATTTTTTTAAACATTTAACATTTTTTAAACATTTTTAAAATTTAAAAATGTTTGTGGTATTTTGATAGGGATTACATTAAATGTGTAGATTGCTTTGGGTAGTATAGACATTTGACAGTTTTGCTTCATCCTTTCCAATTTAGATGACTTTGTTTCTTTTCCTTGCCTAATTGCTCTGGCTAGGACTCTAGTACTGTGTTGAATAAAAGTATTAAGAGAGACTTTGCAAATATGAGTAAGAATCTTGAGATGAGAGGCACCTGTATGGCTCGTTGGTTAAGGAGCTGATTCTTGATTTTGGTTCAGGTTATGATCTCAGGATCCTGTGATCAAGCCCCGCACCAGGCTCTGTGCTCAGTGCAGTCTGCGAAAGTTTATCTCTCCCTCTCCTTCTTTCTCCCTCCGGATTAGGACCTGGGTCCTAATCTCACAAGCTTGCTCTCTCTCTCTCAAATAAATCTTAAAAAAAAAAAAAGAATCTTGAAATGAGATTGTCCTGGATTACCCAAGTGAGCCCTACATGTAATCACATGTATCCAATAAAAGAGAGAAGGCAATGTGTTTCCAGTCAGGAGAGTAGAAAGGAGACAGAGAGAGACAGAAAGACAGACTGAGAGATTTGAGGGTGCTACATTGTGGGCTTTGAAGTTAGAGGAAAGGACCATGAGCCAAGGAATACAAGCAATGCCACTGTAGAAGCTGGAAAGCCTGTGGAAACTGATTCCATGACCCTCTGCAGAGGGTGTAGTCCTGCCAACACCTTGGTTTGGGGCCATTGAAACCGTTTTCAGAGTTCTGGAAGCCAGAAATGTAAGATAATAAATGTGTATTGTTTTAAACCACTAAGTGTGTAGGAATTTATTAAGTGGCAATACAAAAATTATACAATGATCAAAGGATTCCCTGTGTCTGATCTTCTGACACAGTCTGAATGACACTCCAAGCATCTTGAACAAACCAGTGCCACACCTGACACTCACCAGACATTCTACACTACCTACAACTGGGGGGAGCCACCACAACTTCCAAGGACAGGAAGGGCATTTTTTCCCCTTTATTTCAGACACACAAGCAGTAATTTCCATTCTTACAGGAATAAGTCATAAATTAAAATTTGGTTATCTTAAATTCACATCAGGTCTCTGGCTTTTTCATAGTACTGGCATGATTTCAAGTACTGACCATCTATCAACATTCATTTTATTCAAACTATACACAATTTATTAATTTAAAAATTATCGCACTTTTAATATCATTGTCTGGATATAGTTTTATGAAATCAAAGGAGCTATAGCATTCTGGAGAATGGGCACCATATTAGAAAAGGTATACTATCCTTGATGGAGATTTAATGGGAAAATGAAAAAACTTTCCTTAGAATGTATTACCACTAAACGAGATCTTTAAAAGATGGCATCACCATTGTATCACCCACTTCTGGTTCCTTGCTGTGTCCTGCTATGAAATGGAATCAGCCAAAAAGAAAGAGGCACTTTGCTACTGCCCTACTCCTGACTCACTCCTCTGAGCATGCCTTGGCTTCAGTATCTTTTTCTGGAATGTGGACACGGCTGAAGTCATTCTTTTTTAGAAAGCCCCTCCAACTACGCCATATTCCAGTACTGATATTTATTAGCTATATGATCTGGGGCACATTATTTAAGCTCTTTGAGTATATAGAGAAAATAGCACTTACCTTTCAGGTCAACTGAGAGGTTTAGGTGGATACATCTTGTTTAGCTCAATGCATGGCGCCCAGTGAGTCATCTGGTAAATAGGGCCTGGAAAGAGATGGAAGGCAAAGGGAATATATCTTCTATGTCCCTGGGTGTCTTTGGTATCTGCTACCTGTATCACATCTGTCCCAATGCTGACTTGCTCCTGCCTCCCATTTGGAGGCTCCCTGAGACCCTTTGGAACCATCCAGCACAGTCCACCCCTCTCCTCCCTGCCGCTCCCTCCACTCTTTCATGGGTGTGAATATTTGAATACATGATTCATCTTCCCAATTTGACTGAAAACTTCCCAAAAGGTATAGAGAACACACTTGACATCTTTGTGCTGTCTACACACTTAGCACAATGCAGAATGGACACTATATTCGATTTTTATTTATTGGCTAAATGAATAAAAAAATATTATTCAATGGGGAAAGTGGGAGACAGGGCAGCAACAGCTTGTCTTTGAAATGGTATGAGTTTTGAATTTTTTTTTTCTCCAGGATAGGGTATGCATCACCACCCCAATGCCAGGCTAAAATCACTAGACCAAAACCAGTTCTTGACATTATGGACCATCGGTAAACACAATCTCCGCCAGCCAGTAGGACCTCTAAGTTTCTTATTTGGAAATATATTTGGGTTAAATTCACAATTATCTGAGTCTGTGTGCTTATTTTGAGATGAGAGAACAGGTGGCTCTCTGACCCACTCTGCAGAGTTACTTACTCAAACAATAGAGACTAGAGGCCCCAGATGCCCCCTCAGACTTGAAAACCTCTGTTCCCTGGTGAGAATCAGGCCTTGGAGGAGTAAAACGTAACATTCAACCTGACTCCAACTTCAGTTGACAATGCAAAATTGGACCGTAGGAGTAGTTCTGTATTCTGAAATGAGCACGAGCCTTCAGTGCATGTGAAGATAGTATAAAGTTCCGTCCAAAGGGGGGCCTGGAGTATAGACCTGTATTGTGTTGTACAACAGAAGCTTATAGAAAATAAACAAGCTCCCCTGCTAATCTACATGCCATCCTTGGTTGCACATTCGTTCATCTTTTAGGCAAACAATTTTTTAAAATAGAAATCAAAATAATTATCGCACTTGCATTTTACGAAAGTTCATTTGACATGGAAATTTTCACCTGAGCCCCTTCATCTTCCCATGAAAAGCAACAGCAACAGCTGCTGATTTCTCCCTTAACAAAGCAGCAAGACCTAGCAGGACTGTTGTCTCCATGTCATTTCTTCTGTTTCTCCTTTTTCTTTAATTTTAGTGTCGTAGGCAGGGAAGGAACAAAAATGTATGAGAGGCACTTCTGATGTCAGGATGAGGCATCGATAAAATTTAGACTCCTGAGCAATAAACTGTAGAAGCTACAGGGAAGTCATATATGAGGGCTCACTCTCCCAAAGTTAATGACAATCATTTTTTTTTAAACTGAATTTCAGAGATAAAGTCATTAGGCTTAGATCTTTGGCATTTTTGATGACTAGCTCTTCAGAACACTTTGTCCACATCGGTAATATTAAGACCATAAAATAAATCTTCACTTAAAATGATAATCACTGTGTACTTCAGTGAGGCCAGCAAGATCCCATTTTTAATGACATTCCACCCTCTCTTAAAACTTAGCCATGACCTAGGTCCTTTGCCTTTTAGGAAACCTTTGTGTTCTTTTCTTATTCTAGGGTTTCTCACTTACTGATTCTGAGACCTATTTCTCCATGTCTGTTTAGATGCACTTAAGGAAAGTATGTCAATAAACAGAAAGTTTGGCTACTTAATAAGATAGTTCTGAATACCTACATCAAGTATATGAAGATGAAAATGTGGCCTTTAAATGCAACAAGCTCACAGCTGCTGAAAGGACTAGATCACCTAGGTAAGACTCAGGATCCATTTCCTGCAGTGCATCTACAAAGCACAGTAGGCAATAATGAGGTGATATCTGAAGGTTTCTAAAGTCCAGTGCATGAAACCATGCAACAAGACAAACATGACTGGACGCACAGTAACAAAGATCATATGTCAATTTGAAAAGTTTGGAAATGATGTTTAATTTTTGTTGAATTATTTTTATAAGGAAAAAATTTTCTAAGTTTTATATTGACTTCTTTTTTAATTTTTTAATTTAAATTCAATTTCGTTAACGTATCATGTATTATTAGTTTCATGGGTAGAATTTACTGATTCATCGGTTGCATGTAACACCCAGTACCCACTACATCAAGTACCCTCCTTAATCCCCATCCCCCAATTAATCTTTCCCCCACCCATCTCCCTTCCAGCACCCTCAGTTTGTTCAGCACTCTGATGGTTTGCCTCCCTCTTGATTTCTGTCTCATTTTATTTTTCCTTTCCTTCCCCTATGTTCATCTGTTTTGTTTCTTAAATTCCACATGAGTGATATCATATGGTATTTTTCTTTCTCCGATGAACTCATTTCACTTAGCATAATACACTCTAGTTCCATCCATGTTGTTGCAAATGGCAAGATTTCATTCTTTTTGATGGTTGAGTAATATTAATCAATTCATTCATTCACAATTCATCAATTATATATACATACCACATCTTTTTTTTCCTAAATACTTTTATTTGGACTGCTCCGGCTGGCACGTGACTTGCTCCATAGGTGCCGGGGTTGAGGAAGCCGTGAGGCCGGAGCTTAGGTCCGGGAGGGATGGAGCGCTGAGCCGTTAACGTCTGCAAGGCTGACCGCCTCCGTACCTGTTAGTGCAGCCACTTCGTCGTTTGACACCTTCCTGGAGTCACTCTTGATTTTGGAAAAAATACTCGCTAAATACTTTTATTTAACTTTTTAGTGTTACAAGATTCATTGTTCATGTACCACACCCAGTGCTCCATGCAGTATGTGCCCTCCTCAATACCCACCACCAGGCTCACCCAACCTCACACCCCCTCCCCTCCAAAACCCTCTTCTTTTTTATCCATTTATCTCTCAATGGATATCCAGACTCTTTCCATATTTTGGCTATTGGGGACATTGCTGCTATAAACATTGGGGTGCATGTGCTCCTTTGAATCGCTATTTTCAAGGAAAGGCTTATTGAGTCACTTAACCAAGCTAATGGGAAAGCCTGCACTTTACTCATGGGTAGGGGATGGATTCTCCAGTCATTTCACCAGTAGCTAAGTTTTACCCATAGTAACTTCTTCCAGAACATAAAAGAGACTAATGGAAACCAACCTGATCCTTAGCACCCTCAGCCACAACACACCTTCCTTTATCAGTCCCAAGGTTACAATGAAAAAAAAAAACTGACTTTTCTCTCTTCCCTTATTCCAATTATTCCCAACAAAAACCACAAATGTGGCCTATTACAATTCCAAGTCTAGATTAGCAGAGGCACTATATACAAGTAATTCCTCTTTCCTGACTTTTCATTTTCTCCTCTCATTTTTTTATAAGCAGAGAAGCACTGTGAATTTATAAACATTATCATTTGGAAGAATCTGTTAACTTCAGTGAATGGTTCATAGACAGGCTTTTGAGCAATATCAAACAACCTGCTGTTTTCTTTACTTTCCCTAGTAACCACTCACCAGTGTAATTGCAGCCATGAACAACAGCTGGAAAACGAAACCACTTTCTCAAAAAAGACTTTCAGTACTTGTGAATAATCAACAACTATAGTTTGTGAGAAAAGGAGCCTTGCTTTCCTTTAGTTCCTATTTCAATCATTGTGCACTGATTTTTAATAATAAGTTCTGTTCTTTGTGATTTATTCCAAAATTATTTTTATTCATTATGTCCTGGTTATTTCTCTTATATGCTCAGCAAGCAAGATAAACTCCAACCACAAGGAGGGGAAAGGTGGCCAGAACCCAGACCTGCCCTCACACTCATGGGCTAGTTTATTTGCTGCCAGGTGTTGGCATCCCCACACGGCCTTCTCCTTTCCTTTCCTTTCACTGTCTCCCTAGATAAGGGAGGAGTAGCCCTCCAAACGGCCATCTTCCAAGGATTCTTTTTCACTTAAAAACCCAACTTTATCTTGTTGCCCCACACCTTGACTTTGTCCAGGACCTCATCTTCTCATCACATCCTTGTCTCCCCTTCTGCATCCGCGTCCTAACATTCTTCCTTTCTCATATTGGAGCCCTATAATCCATTCTTCACACCGCAGTCAGTTTAGGCCTTCCACAGCCACAAACTCAGCCCCCTCCTTAAAGCCATCCAATGGATGCATTCCTGCTGCCTCCAGAATCAAGTCCAAATTCCTTACCGTGACTTATGTGACCCTTGAGATCTAGCCCCTGCCTACCTTCCTTTACCACTCAGCCTCTCCTTGTTTCCATTTGTGTTCTTTGTCCCACTGAAGGATTTGCCTTCCAAACTCCCCTTGTTTTCCATCACATTGTCAGTGTTGAAGAAGACAAAGAGCTAAAGATGTGTCTGAAGTTTCTAGCTTGACTCATAGAGTGGACAGTGCCATTCATGGAAACATGGAGGAGAAAGTCCAGATTTAAAATGAGAAGTTATTTTTGAGAGATCTTAGTTTCAAGATGCCTAAGGGATAAGTCACAGGTGGAGACAGTGAGCATACAGTTGGAAAGGAGGATGTGAAGCTTAGGAGAAAGGTCAGTCTTTCTCCTAAGATCAAGGATTCATCTACCTATAACTGGAAATAGAAGTCATGGAAGCCACCAGTAAAACTTGAAACAGGAAGAAATAATGCTAATGAAAGAATACTTAGGATGTGGGTGAAAAAGCAAGAACCAGAGAACTGAGAATAATCATTCAAGAGGTGGAACATATAAAAGGCAGAGGCCATAATGATTATAAGCCTGTCAAATGCAGAAATGTCCTATATGATGAGAAATATGGAAAAGCTATTAAATGTGAGACTTAGGAAGTAACTCATGGTTGTCTATCTGTTTAAGATCTTGCGCTTCAAGGATTTTCCATGTATTACCATAGTTACCACAACAACCCCAGAAGTCATCCAGAATGCTGCCCAGAGACAATGCTGCCCAACTGGTACTTGAGATTAGGACTCAAAGTTTCTGAATCCTAGATCAGTACTTTCTTTGCTACAACATGCTGTGCCTTCAACACATATTGGCAATGTGGGCATTTTTAAAAAATAAGAAGTACTCACAGACTAGTGGAGAAAATGGACATGAGGAGATCGCATTAAAGTGGTGAGTGCTACAAGAGGGATGCTAAGGGACCCCAGACATAAGCTGCCAAACCCAGATGGGCCTCTTGGAGGAGCTGAAGTCTGAGTACAATTGGGAATGATGGGATGAGTCAGCCAGGGTGAAAGAAAGAGCCAGCAAGGGACCTGGGAGGGCACTGGGGCAAAACTGTCGATAGAAACAAAGCAGGAACTTGGTCGGTGACTGTGGAGAGTTGCAAGCAATGTGAAGCCAGGGAAGAGAGGGGGCTGTGGGAGGAGAGGAATCAGCCTCTCTCATTGATGCAGGGTCTCTCCAACCTTATCTCAGAGAGGAATACTCCATGTCCCCCAGGTGTTGGCCACATAGAAGTCCATACAATTTCTAGTATTCTCCTTGTGTCTCCCACCCTTGTGCTCATGCCCTTATTATTATGGTTTCTTCACCCTCCCTCCTCAAAACTCCATGTGTGCTCTTAAGTCACTCATCAGCCAAAGTCTAGCAGCATAGCCTCTTTGCTCTGAGGCCCCTCCACATGATCCCTGTCAAAATTATTCCCTCCTCCCTTCTCCAACCCCACTTTATAATTCTTCAGTAGCACCTTTCTTACTTGGCCTTAGATCATGTTTCTCATGAGTAGATCTGTCTCTGTTCCCCTCTGCCCATCCCCCATCACTCCCACATACATACCCACACAGGATTATGGGTCCCTAGGAATCCAGGGCTCTCTGTTATTCACCTCTGCTTGCATCACAGGACCTAACACAGATCTGGACACATGGCAGTCTCAAGAATATCTGGTAAACTGAAAGGCATCACAATCCAGACCAAGAAAAAGACACAGACACAAAGAAATCAGCAATCTACAGGCTATTATTGTGGGAAGGAAACTTAAAAGTCATCTCCCCTTACTTCATAGAGATAAGTCTTTGCCTTATTTCATAGAAAAGGGCCTCAGGGTAGATAGGTGGAAGGAAATGCAAGAGGATAAACTATGTGGAAGTCCATATATATAATTGGTGTTATGTCCACATGGAGGAGGCCAAGCATTATCTGAGAAGGTAGAGCCAGATTTTGGTGGAAGATCATGAATAGGGCATTCCATGAAGGAAGGAGGGAATCAGCAAAAGTGTGGCAATCAGAAAAAAAGATGGTGTGTTGAGGAAAGCAATAAGTCAGTATAGAGGGCCAGAAGTTTCTTTAAGGGAAATAGTGGGAAATGAGCCTGGAAGGGTACATTGGGCTCAAAATCTAGGGCGCCATAAAGATCAGAGAATTCAGACTCTAACCTGAGACACTGAGATTCTCTTTTTTTTTTTTTGACACTGAGATTCTCTTAAAAGTGCTTTAATATTGAGTTAACTTGAACAAGATGGTAATTTTGAAAGATGGGCCAGGAAAGTAAGGGGACTGTACTGGAATCGGATTGACTAGTTAGGAAGTGGGAAATAATGAAGTCTAGACCAGAGAGGCTACAAAGGAAACCAAAAAGAGGAAAGAGACTGAATCACCATTAAAACTTGGGAAGGATGAGGTGAAAAAGGGAAACATCAAAAATGGTTTAAAAGTTTCCAGCTTACATGACTGGAAGGGTAAAGATCTGAGGGGGGAAAAAAAGAAGGCAGAGAAAAATAAACTATTAGGTCTGAAGAATTCCTTACAGATTATCTTGTCCAAGTAGTGAGTTTCACAGATGATGACTCCAGGCTAAAGGTGGTGCTGGAGAAAACAGGAGGTCTTTGCTTTTAGTCTTGAGTTCTTAGAACATGGTTTTCCCATCACATTAAAGACCAAGAATGGAAACACCCAGGGATGGAGAACAGCACCAGCCCTAAGCAGAATCACATCTGGCCCCTTGGTGGGGCTCACCCTGCTTCTCCTTCTCCCTCTGTGCTGCCCTGAGCATGGGATCATCTTCTTCCCTCGGATCTCCATGGCTTCCTGTGTTCCCTGCCTGGAGCCACCTCTTACCTAAATCTAAGCCTTTTACTCTGTCCCAGATTTCATCACACCAGCTTAGACCACCCTGAGCAGATACATGCTAGCTCCACAACCCCCCTTTCACCTTTCCCCTTCATCCACTCCTTCCCATTCATTCCTTCAATATTTTTATAAATCCTGAAAATACAATGGTAAGCAAGACATGGTTACTGACCTCATAGGGCTTATATTCTATAATTGAAGGCAGGTTGTCTCTTCAAAAAAGGGCTGAGATGAAAAATAATGGAACCTTATAATCCATGTGGAGAATCAGAGTAGCTAGAGAAGGTACTCTCAGTAGGTGTTACCTGAGCGGAGACTTGCAGGATGAGGAGACCGTAGCCCAGCCATATGCAAAGGCCCTAAGACTTGGCACACTCAAGCAATTGAAAGGAGCCCAGAGAGACTGAACACAGTGAGTAAGGGGGAGACTGACACAAGCAGGAATCCAGGTGATAAGGAGAACTCTTTAAGAAAAGAGATACGTTTTTAATACAGAATTAGGTACAAAAGTAAGTTTGTTTAGAATGAGAAAATAAATCCCACAAATTATAAATTTGTAAACATTTACAAGAACTAAAAGCTTAAAATTATTAAATCTTTCTAGTGATTCGAACCTTTTATCATTACAAAGTAATGATTTTGTATTACATTGTAAATAGACCCACTCTAATAATCTAGTAATGATTTTGTATTACATTATAAATAGACCCACTCTAATAATACTATCTTTTTTTTTAATACTATCTTTTTTTAAAGGATTTATTTTTATTCAATTGACAGAGAGAGAGCAATGGGAGGGGCAGAGGGAGAGGGAGAAGCAGACTCCCCACTGAGCAAGGAGCCTGAGGCAGGGCTCCAACCCAGGACCCGGGGGTTATGACCATAGCAGAAGGCAGATGCTTAACTGACTGAACCTCCCAGGTGTCCCTAATGTATTCTATCTTAAAGTCTACTTGCCTAATAATAGCATCACCTGTGTTTTTGTAGTTTTTCCCCTGGTATCTTTGTTCATTTATTTTCAACCTTTTTAAAACTTTATATATTTACTTTTTCTCTTATAAACAGCCTATAGTGGGTATTTCTTAAATTCTATCTAAAAAACCTTCATCTTTTTTAAAGTTAATTTTATTTTATTTTTTCAGTGTTCCAAGATTCATTGTTCATGTACCACACCCAGTGCTCCATGCAGTACATGCCCTCCTCAATACCTACCACCAGGCTCGGTCAACTCCCCACCCCCTTCCCTCCAAACCCTCAGTTTGTTGCTCAGAGTACATAGTCTCTCTTGGTTCATCTCCCCCTCCGATTTCCCCCAATTCACCCTTCCTTTCCTTCTCCCAATGTCCTCCATGTTTTTCCTACCTTCATCTTTTAACTGGAACAACTTGGTCCCTTTAAGTCCTAGCCCTAGCTTAGTTGGATTTAGACCTATCCTCTTCTTATATCCTTCTATTTAAGCTACCTGTTCTTCGTTCCTTATCTCTCCTTTCATGCCTTCCTTTAAATTGATTTTTTTAATCATTCTGTTTTCTATCAGTGTGCAAGTTACACACACTTTTTCCACTCTCTTAATGTTTATCCTAGTGCATGCTTGACATATCAAAGTCTGAAGCTAATCTTTCCTTTAACTTCCCCTTGAAAAATGCAAGGACCCTGAAGTACCATGGACCTTAGCTTAGACCTTTAACTACCTCCTCTTCCCCAAGTTATATGTAACATAATCATGTATTTTGACTGCATATAGCTTCAAAACCCCATAAGATATTATTATTATTGCAGTATATAGTTAATGGTCATTTAATTCACCTACATATTTACCTTCTTCTTTATTTTCCTTTCCTGCTACATCACAGAGCTTCCATATGGTATCATTTTCCTTTTTACTGAACAATATTTTTAAAATGTTTCTTCAGCTGTGTGTCTGTTGAAAATACTTATACATTTCCATCTGCAGTTTATGAGGGTACCAATTTCTCTACATCCTTGCCAACACTTAATATCCATCTTTTTTATTATAACCATCCTAGTGGGTGTAAAGTAGAATCTCATTATGCTTTTGATTTGCTTATTCTAATGACTAATGATGATGAGCATGTTTTCATGTGTTTAATGGTAATTTGTATATCTTCTTTAGAGAGAAATGCCTACTCTTAAGTTGGATTATTTATCTTTTTATTATTGAGTTGTAAGAGTTCTTTATATATTCTGGATAGCAATCCCTTCTCAGATTGCTATCCAGAATATATAAAGTGTGAATCTGATAAGGGATTGGTATCCAGAATATATAAAAAACAAATATGTACTCCTATTCTGTGGCTTGTCTTTTCATTTTTGTGATGGGATTGTTTTTAGCACAAGAGTTTTAAATTTTGGTGAGGTCCAGGGGATCCTTGGTGACTTGGTCAGTTAAGTGTCTGCCTTTGGCTCAGATCATGATACCAGGGTCCTGGGATTGAGCCCTGCACTAGGCTTCCTGTTCCGCCAGGAGCTTGCTTCTCCCTCTCCTGCTCCCCTGCTTGTGTACTCTCTCTCTCTCTCTCTCTGTCAAATAAATAAATAAAATCTTTTAAAATTTTTTGGTGAGTTCCAATTTATGTTTCTTTGTTATGCATTTTGTGTCATATTTTATTATTGCCTAATTCAAGACCATGAAGATTTACTCTTATTATTTCTAAGAATTTTGTAGTCTTAGTTCTAACAGTTTTTATGATCCGTTTTAGAGAGTTAACTTTTATGTATGGTGTGAGGTGAGAGTATAAATTCTTTCCTCTGCATGTGTATTTCCAGTTGTCCCAGTAACATGTTTTGAAAAGACATCCTTTTACCATTGAATTATTTTAACACTTCAGTCAAAAATCAACTTACCATAATGTAGGGTATTATTTCCGTATTTACAATTCTATTCCATTGATCTATATGTCCATCCTCATTATTCAGCTTTGTAGTAATTCTTTAAATCAAAGTATGAGTCCTGCAATTTTGTTCTTTTTCAAGATTGTTTTGGCTATTATGAGTCCCTTGCATTGTCATAAAGTTGTTTTTTCATGTTTTTTTTAATTCCAGTGTAGTTAACATGCAGTGTTATATTTGTTTCAAGTGTACAATACAGTAGCTCAACAAGTCCATATATTATTCACTGCTCATCAAGATATATGTACTCTTAATCATTCCCATTTGAATTTTAACATCAACTTGTCCATTTCTGGAAAAAAAATCAGCTAGGATTTGGGTGGAATTGTGCTGAATTTGTAGATTAATTTAAGGAATGCTGATATCTTAACATTAAGTATTCCAACCCATGAACATGGAATATTTTTCCATTCATTTAAATTTTCTTTCATTTCTTTAGCCAATGTTTTGTAGTTTTCAGTGTATGAATTTTGCACCTCTTTTGTTAAATTTGTATCTATTTTACTCTTTTTGATGTCACTGTAAATTGTTATCTCAATTTTATTTTCATAATGCTCATTGTTAGTGTATGAAATGCAAATGTTTTTTATGTATTGATCTTATATCTTGCACCTTGCTGAATTTGTTTAGTCCTAATAGTTTTTTAGTGGGTTCCTTAGGACTTTCTATACAGAAGATCACTACATCTATGAATACAGATAGTTTTACTTCTTCCTTTCCAATCCAGATGCTATTTATCTACCTACTTACTTACTTATCCTAACTGACCCTGCTAGAACCTCCAGTACAATGATAATTAGAAGTGACAAGAGCAAATATCCTTTTCTTGTTCCTGATGTTGGGAGGGAAACATTGAGTTTCACTCTTCATAGTATCTAGCTCCCTGCTAGAATATTTACACTTCAAATTTATCTCCATGAATGTAGTAAGCATAGTAGTTCTGTGGTCCATATCTGATCATTACAAAACTGGTGTCTCTGAGTCTGTGATTTTGGTGGTTCTGGCTTACATTGTTTTATCCACTGGTGTATCTCATTGTTTCCGACAGTTTTTGGATCTTTATTCCCCCAATTACCTACAGAAATAGTTTGAGACTTTAGATGACCTTAGATGGTCTTATGTCCTTCAGAGAGGTATTTTTGTTTTTTCTCCTTCTATCAGGTACCTGAGGGCCCTAGCTATTGTGAACCAAAGTTTTCTGAGTCACCAAGATGACCTCCCAAAGTAAAGTCATATCCCCATTCCCAACGCACACCCTGTTGAGTTCTCAGGCCTAAGTAGGGAATGTTTCAAGTTTTTTCCCCCTTGGAGGGTGCTGGACTCCAATCTTTTTCACTGTCTTTCATCTTTTTCCCTGGAATGGTCAAATATCACCAAGGCAAAAACGTTTTTGAACAGTGCAACTCTTCAAGGTCTCAACCTCCTGATTCTAACTCTTGCCTCATTCCCACACTAAACTGCCAAAAATGTGGCTCTGTCCCAAGCATTGAACACCTCCAGGGCAGAAAGAGCTGAAGTTCATCTCTCTGAACTGTCTTTCTCAAATTAACCACAACCTCATAATTATCATTATGGTTTTTCCTTATTGTTACTTTTAAGACTATTTTTTTTCTGTCCAGATTTTTTAGTTGTCCTCAGAGGGAGGGTTATTACCAAAGCCAAAAGATTCCTTTTCATTCTGGTAACATTGCTCTCCAAAAAGTAGAGTAGAGAATATTTCTCTTTATAGATGTAACCCATTTAATTAATGAAAAAGAAATAACAAATTTGAATATTATTGTCTTATAACTCCCAATGAAGTAATGGATCTGAGTATTGAATTAATATCTGCTAATATGACAAAGAGGGACAACAAAACATCACAAGTCCCCTAGTGGAAGAACACAATGCCACTATGAAGTAGTCAGCTCTAAAAACTCAAACCTCAATCTAGTCGAGCCTCTAGATCTATCTACCAGTCCATAAGAAATACCAAAGACAAAGGGACAGGTTTAAATATATCATAAAGATGCAATAAGAAAAATCCAGACTGTGAGACAGTCATGAGAAACAACTTGATTTCTTTACCAAATAAATTACAGGGGTAAAAAGAGGATTGGTGAACCTAGAGATTAAAATAGATTTATAGATTTATGAGACATATCAAAGAATCACAATGCATAGATCTTATTGGGATTCTGATATTTGAAAAACTGTTAAAACTATGAAATTTATGACATAATTGAAAATTTGAATAGTGGCTTAAAAGTAATTGGTGATATTTTTAAGTATTATTACATTTTTAAGTAAATAATGCTATTATGGTTAAGTTTACCCAAAAGGAATCTGTGTGCATATATATATTATACTATACACACATCCACACATATGTACATACATCTATAATGGTAATGGATGAAAATTAAGGTATCTGATATTTGCTTAAAACTAACAAAAGAAGATGAGAAGTAGATAGGGGTGTGAAGACAAAAAAGAAAAAAAAGAATATTGTGTACAGAATGGGAGGATGGGTTGGTGGGAATAAGAATACAGACAAGAAGACCATTCAGGAGCTTCTTGTATCTAGAGGAGAAGACCATTCAGGAGCTTCTTGTATCTGTCCCAGATAGGGACTCAGACTAAAAGAATGAGCAAAGTAGAAGAATTTGAGACACATCTGGGACATAGCCTTGATGGCGAATTGAATGTCTGAGTCAGGGAAAGGAAAGAACCACAGATGACTTCTCCATTTATAGTTGGAATAAGTGAGTAGATGTGTCACTCAGTGAAATGAGAGAAAACTTGAGGGAGGGTGTCACAGAGGGCAGGTTGGTGGGGAATGAACTTCTGTTGGCGTTTTTCACATTTTTACTTCAAAATTTCTATGAGAAATTCAAGAGTGTATCAAGTAGATAATTGCCAAAGAGATTTAAGATGAAATTGTATTAATGAGAAGATAGTTTTTAAATCTAGAGGAATTAATCAACCTAGTCAGACGGAGAGTATAAAGGCAAATGTTTACTGAACTGTAACATATCAAGCACTCAATAGATTTATAGTCTGGACAGAAAGACAAGTCAATGGTAAATGCTGTGATAAAATATGGGCAAAGCGGTGTTTAGTGGGGGTGAGAGATAGCATCCCTTTCTATCCTAGCTCCCATCCAGCCACATGGGATGGACCGCGAATACGAGTCAGCAAATGTAAACCGAATGACATGCGATATATTATCATAGTCTGTACTTTCCGGCTTCCTCCAAAGAAAATCTCCGCTTTTATTGAAAACATCATTCTTTCAGCTTCTCACGGACTGAAGTTAAAGGGCTCTAGGCACTGGGTAAGATGTCATGCCCGGCATCTTGGATGTCCTCAGTATCAGGAACAGACGAAGCCTGAAGCTGCTGGTCAGAGCAGCCATGAGCAAGCCTGATTATGCAACCGCCCATGCCGTTCAAGTTTTCTCCCACCCTGAATGCACAGGCTGTGAATGAGTGCTAGTTTACAGGCACGGCGGATTCCCATCTCTTACTTGTCATGTCCTAATATTTTATGATGTGTTGAGAAGACCCCTGGCAAAAAGCCTCTGTTAAAATGCCTTTTACTATTTTCTTGTTTGTGATGGATCAGGCCAGAAGATGTGTGTAACCTGATCAACCTAGTAAAAAATTTTAATTCCTTCCATTTTTATGGCCTCCCAGGAAAAATTCCATTTGGGGGAAAGTAATGACTTTTAGAACTAATTCTCAAACATCCTATCAGCGTGTTACCAAAACTGGGGCCCAGCCCTGTCAGGGGTTTCAACTTCTCTAAAATTTTCCTAGTAGTTTTTGTTTGGATTGTGGTGTGTTTGAGCATTTGGGAAACAGAGGCTTGGGCAGAAGGGTCCCTGAGAGTGTCTGTGTCCGTGCGTGGAAAGGATGGAGGAAAAGACTTGTGAGTTAAGGGCCTTCCAACATGTTGTCAGGATGTCATTTTTTAGGAACATTAGCCCACTGGGGGCGCCTGGGTGGCTCAATGGGTTAAAGCCTCTGCCTTCGGCTCAGGTCATGATCTCAGGGTCCTGGGATCGAGCCCCACATCGGGCTCTCTGCTCAGCAGGGAGCCTGCTTCCCCCTCTCTCTGCCTGCCTCTTTGCCTACTTGTGATCTCTTTCTCTCTGTCAAATAAATAATAAAATATTTTTAAATAAATTATTTAATTAATTTTTAAAAAGGAACATTAGCCCACTGAAACTAAAGGTCTTGCTTGCTACCAGCTTTTCAAAGAGCAATCGCAGCTAGAGTCACAATCTCCTTTGGTTCTTACAACAAGCCTGTGAAGCAAGTATACCACCCATTACTCCCACTAAGATAAGGGAACTAAAGCTGAGGAAAGCTAAGTGACTTGTTCAGAGCCATACAGCTCAAAGGGTAGCAGCTTCAATCTGGTTGCTTCTGATCTCTGTGTGTACTTTGGTTCCTGCCCTGTGCATGAGCCAAACTACTTTCTGCACAGTTTTGCTCCCAGATATAAACATCTTCCACCTCTATTAAAAGAGTCTGGAACCCATTGGAAAGGAGATTTAAGAGGATATGCACAAGAGTTGCAACATCCTTCTGCACATAGCATCTTCACTCTGGTGGCTCTCACCTGGTTTCCACTTCAACTCCATGACAGTCAATGTATCACTGGGATCACTTCATCTGGAACTCCAGTCCTTCAAAGGAACACCCATCTGTAACTCCAGTCCTTTCTTTCTAACTTAAAGGGAATATAGCAGAATCCAAGTAAGAGTAATATTAAGAGTAATGCTAAAATCTGCTCTAATTTAGCTTCATGTTAGTTATTCACAAACGTTGCATTATTACTGATAAGAAATTATTAGGAGCACAAATTACTTGTGATGTTGTTTCAAACTATCACGAGAAGTTGATACCAGGTTTATTCCCCATCATATTCTCTTTCATACCTACTACTGTGCCCTATCTATACCCACCCAAGTTCATCTTCGTCTACCAAGCTCTCAGCATCATGGGGATAACGGGCATGGGATCTGGAGCCAGACATACTTGGGTCTGCATCCTGGCTCAGACACTTTCTTACTGTGTGACCTTGGCAGGTCACTAAGTTTCTCTAAGACACGGTTATTTCATATGTAAAAGGGAAATAGTAAGAGGGTCTCTCTCATATGATACTGTGAAAACTAAGTGGAGATGAAGACAGAGAGATAAATATAGATAGATATAGATGGATAGACAAGCATAGATAGATATTGGGTATGCAAGCTATCACAATGTCTGACATGCATTAACCATTGAACAAATCTTAACTATATTTTTATTACTTCATCCCACATCTATCTAAACCATTTTCTCCACTCTCCTTTTCTGTCAATATTTCATGGTCCTGTGTTTACCATGGAGAGAAGCTTATGTTCTGAACTCTCTGGTAAAGAAAACAATGAGATATTATAAACAGAAGCAGAATGGGAGCCCAATCAAATGAAGCAACATTTGTAGACTCTCACCTGCAACCTTATCAAGAGCTATATTAGTAATCCAGATGGACTAGGAGTTCAGTCATCAGTCTCCATTTAGTACATTGTTGAAGCAATAGGCCCCCTCTGCATTTCAAAGACTTACCCACTGAGCCACTCACTGCGTTGGTTTCCTAGACTTTGGGAAGGACTACCTAGAGGCAAAATGGTGTTTCCTCTCTAACACCAGCATCAGCACTTCAGGGCTGGTCCCAAACATTTGCTGAGATACTGCCCCAGTAGAAAGCAGCTGCTCTAGCTATCAAGAATGCTTCGAGAACAGTAACTGAGATCAGATAATGTGTCTGCCTCCAGAACAACCCAAGAGAGAAAAGAGACCTATCTCCATAGAGGAGGCTACGCACAGATGTGCATCAGTGGAACAACAGCAAATGACTCAAACTGTGAATTGTAAGTGCAGGTGTGTCAACAAGAAATAAAGCACTAATGGACAAGGCAAAAGCCCAGTGAAAAGTGAGATCATCTCAGGATGACACATTAATGAGTCATCAAAGGATGCATGAAATTCTGCCAGAGGAGCTAGATATCTGTCAGCTGTCAGATCCATTTTTAAAATCTTAATCTGACATTGACATACCCACTCAAAATCTATAATGGCACCATGCTGTTTTACAGGGGATTACCATCTGGTGTTCTTCATATCACAAAGATACTCTATCCAGCCACAGCTAGACCTCTAGTTGTGACCTCTAGGGCAGCTCTCCTGCCATTTCACTTTCTTCCTCAGTCAACTCTCCAGCCTAGCTATACAGACTTTTTCCACTCTCTGTAAGCCCTCAAATAGAAACTCACAAGGTATTCTCCCACACCCCCACATCCAAATGCACACATGACCTAAAGCTTACACAACCTGAGGAGAGGAATTCTTTAAGGAAAACAACACAAAACTGTGTATAAAATGTTTTGTGTTCATAAGAAATACACAGAGCACAAATGTTATAAAAGTGAAAAATACCACAGTGTCATAATATACAGAAACATCACACAATGTTTTAATAATTAATTGCCGTCAGGCATCTCTATAATACTTTTTCTTACACTTTTTTGCCTGCATACTCTTTGATCATCTTTTCATATGATGTCTTTATAATATTTTCTACAGAGAAAACAGAAAGATAATTCAGTCTTTCCCTTAGCACGGTTGATCAAAATTTCTGGGGGATTTTAACTGACATTTTTAAAAGTTTCTTTCAATTTCCTAATTAGTTATTGGTTATGTCAGATAAATTTTTAGGATCATTGTCAAGTTTAGTAAAACCTCTGTTAATTTTCTTCCATATATAACCTATAAGATATAGAAGGAATTCCTACAGATTAGCTTCTGACTCCATATTTTTCAAAGTTTATTTCTCTTCCATCCATCCACATACTTCTGGTAGCAAGCACCATAGAAAATGTTCATGTTGGTCTATGACCTTTGGTCCTGTACCTATATGTTATGATGCCAGATTAAGTCCGTTCAATGGTTGATAGAGTATTCTGGAAGCCATTCCTATATCAAGATTTGTGGAAATTGTTTAATTATACACAGAAGTAACTGAGAACAAAACAAATATATCCGACTAAACCCAAGTTAAACATATCCCCAACTCAACATCCATTAACCAGATCCCAAAAATGCCTTTGTCATTCCATTGCCAAAACAGATGAGGGCAAAGTATAACAAAGAAGAAGCTAAAGTGGAAAGAAACAGCAATCTAAACCGATTGCAGTTTAAATATCTTAGTTTTGGGGCGCCTGGGTGGCTCAGTGGGTTAAAGCCTCTGCCTTCGGCTCAGGTCATGATCTCAGGGTCCTGGGATCCAGCCCCACATAGGGCTCTCCGCTCAGCGGGGAGCCTGCTTCCCCCCTCTCTCTGCCTGCCTCTCTGCCTGCTTGTGATCTCTCTCTCTGTCAAATAAATAAAATCTTTTAAAAATAAATAAATATATAAGTATCTTAGTTTTGCAAATTTTATAAAAACATATAAACATATTGCTGGAAATGGGAGAGGCCCATAAAAATAAGGGTTCCAGTGTTTTACATTACATTCGTGGTAAATCTACCTCTGTCTCTTCCTCCTCCTCTAAGGGATTTGAAGTCATCCTACATAAACTTCTTCTTCAATTTCTCTGCCTCCTATTTCAAAATGTTTCTAGATCTTCAGCTATCCTCTGACCTTAACCTTTTCTTCTAAAGGAATATGATATCAACCCATTTGCAAGACCAACTCTTCCATTTAACTCCATCTCTGCTGACCTTTTGTTCCAACAATTTTTTAATGTTCTTTTTATTTATTTATTTACAGTATATATATCTATTATTTATATAAATAATACAGCTTTTATTTATTTACTTTTTTTTTTTTTTTTTTTTTGAGAGAGAGAGAGGGAGAGAGAGTACTGGCTGGGAAAGAAGCAGAGAAAGAGGGAGAGAGAATCCTAAACAGACTTCGCATTGTGTACAGAGCTGATGTGGGGCTCCATCTCATGACATAAGTCAAAATTAAGACCGGCTTTTTTCAAAGGGCTGGAACAAAATTTTGTTCAGCAAAATTTGTATGGAACCAGAAAAGACCCCGAATTGCTAAGGACATATTGAAAAAGAAAAACAAAGCTGGAGGCATCACATTGCCTGATTTCAAGCTTTACTACAAAGCTGTTATCACCAAGACAGCATGGTACTGACACAGAAACACACACACAGACCAGTGGAACAGAATAGAGAGCCCAGATATGGACTCAAAACTCTATGGTCAAATAATCTTTGACAAAACAGGAAAAAATATCCAATAGAAAAAAGACAATCTCTTCAATAAATGGTGCTGGGGAAATTGGACAGCCATATGTAGAAGAATGAAACTTGACCATTCTCTTACACCATACATGAAGATAAACTCGAAATGGATAAAAGACTTCAACATGAGGCAGGACTCTATCAAAACCCTAGAGAAAAACATAGGCAGTAACCTCTTCGACATCAGCCACAGCAACTTCTTTCAGGACATGTCTCCAAAGACAAAGGAAATAAAAGCAAAATTGAACTTTTGGGACTTCACCAAGATAAAAAGCTTCTGCACAGTGAAGGAAACAGTCAACAAAACAAACAGGCAAACCACGGAATGGGAGAAGATATTCGCAAGTGACACTACAGACAAAGGGCTGATATCAAAGATCTATAAAGCACTCTTCAAACTCAACACTCACAAAACCAATAATCACATCAAAAAAATGGGCAGAAGACATGAACACACACTACTCCAAAGAAGACATACAAATGGCTAACAGACACATGAAAAGATGTTCATCGTTGTTAGCCATCAGGGAAATTCAAATCAAAACCACACTGAGATACCACCTTATACCACTTAGAATGGCCAAAATCAACAGGACAGTAAACAACAAGTGTTGGAGAGGGTGTGGAGAAAGGGGCACCCTCTTACACTGTTGGTGGGATTGCAAGTTGGTGCAGCCACTTTGGAAAACAGTGTGGAGATTCCTCAAGAAATTAAAAATAGAGCTACCTTATGACCCTGCCATTGCACTACTGGGTATTTACCCCAAAGAAGCAGATGCAGTATAAACAAGGGCCACATGTGCCCCAATGTTCATAGCAGCAATGGCCACAATTGCCAAACTGTGGAAAGGATCAAGATGCCCTTCAACAGATGAATGGATCAAGAAGATATGGTCCATATATACAATGGAATATTATGCCTCCATCAGAAAGGACGAATATCCAACTTTTGTATCA
>CM053610.1:96103903-96132701 GCA_028646535.1 Procyon lotor | reverse complement strand
TTAAAAAAAAAAAAAAATGGAGGCTCTTACTGCAGGATAAATGAGGCAGAAGAGAGAATTAGTGATATAGAAGACCAAATGAGGATAAATAAAGATAATAAATAAGCTGAGAAAAAGAGAGATAAACAACTACTGGACAAAGAGGGGAGAATTTGAGAGATAAGTGATACCATAAGATGAAACAATATTAGAATAATTGGGTTTATTACAAGGTATCTTATGGTTCTTGGTGCTATAGTAAATAGAATGATTCTCTAATTTCCTTTTCCATATTTTCATTGTTAGTGTATACAAAAGCAACTGATTACTGTGCACTGATTTTGTATCTGGCCCATTACTGAATTGCTGTATGTTTTTGGGTATGGAATCTTTTGGGTTTTCCATATAAAGTATCATGTCATCTGCAAAGAAAGAGAGTTTGACTTCTTTGTGAATTTGAATACTTTTATATCTTTTTGTTGTCAGATTGCTATTGCTAGGACTTCTAGTACTATGTTGAACAACAGTGGCAAGAGTGGGCATCCTTGACATGTTCCTGATCTCAATGGGAAGGCTGTCAGTTTTTCCCCATTGAGAATGATATTCATTGTGGATTTTTCATAAATAGATTTTATGAAGTTGAGGAATGTAAAATCTATCCCTATACTTTGAAGAGTTTTAATCAGGAATGGATGCTGTATTTTGTCAAATGCTTTTTCTGTATTTGAGAGACCATGTGATTCTTCTCTCCTTTATTGATTTGTTTTGTCACATTGATTGATTTGTGAATGTTGAACCACCCTTGCATCCCACGGATAAATCCCATCTGGTCATGATGAATAATCTTTTTAATGTGCTGTTGGATCATATTAGCTAGGATCTTTTTGAGAAGCTTGGCACCCATATTCATCAGGGATATTGGTCTGCAGTTCTCCTTTTTGATGGGGTCTTTGCCTTGTTCAGGGATCAGAGTAATGCCACCTTCATAGAAAGAATCTGGAAGTTTTCCTTCTGTTTCTATTTTTTGAAACAGCTTCAGTAGAATAGGTATTATTTCTTCTTTGAATGTTTGGTAGAATTCCCCAGGGAATCCATCAGGACCTGATTCGTTTTTTGTGGGGTTTTTTTTGTTGTTGTTGTTTTTTGTTTTTTTGTGGTTTTTTTTGGAGGTTTTTGATCACTGCTTCAATCTTCTTGCTAAGGAAATTTTGAAAAAGAAAAACAAAGCTGGGGCATCATGTTGCTTGATTTCAAGCTTTACTACAAAGTTTTACTGTGATCTCCAAGACAGCATGTTACTGACACAATAGTCCAATGGAACAGAGTAGAGAGTCCAGATATGGATCTTCAATTCTATGGCCAAATAATCTTCAACAAAGCAGAAAAAAATATCCAGTGGAATAAAGACAGTCTCTTCAATAAATGGTGCTGGGAAAATTGGAGAGCTATGTATAGAAGAATGAAATGTGACCATTCTCTCACACCACACACAAAGATAAACTCAAAATGGATGAAAGACCTCAATGTGAGTCAGGAATCTATCAAAATCCTAGAGAGGAACACAAGCAGTAACTTCTTCTACATTAGCCACAGCAACTTCTTTCAAGACACATCTCCAAAGGCTAAGGAAACAAAGGGGAAAATGAACTTTTGGGACTTCATCAAGATAAAAAGTTTCTGCACAGCAAAGAAAACACTCAACAAAACAAACAGGCAACCCACGAAATGGGAAAAGATATTCACAAATGACACTACAGACAAAGGGCTGATATCCAAGATCCATAAAGAGCTCCTCAAACTCAACACTCACAAAACAGATAATCACGTCAAAAGATGGGCAAAAGAAAGGAACGCTTACTTCTCCAAAGAAGACACACAAGTGACTAACAGACACATGAAAAAATGCTTATCATCATTAGCCATCAGGGAGATTCAAATCAAAACCACACTGAGATACCACCTTACACCAGTTAGAATGGCTAAAATCAACAATACAGTAAACAACAAATGTTGGAGAGGGTGTGGAGAAAGGGGAACCCTCTTCCACTGTTGGTGGGAATGCAAGTTGGTGGAGCCACTTTGGAAAACAGTGTGGAGATTCCTCAAGAAACTAAAAATAGAGCTACCTTATGACCCTGCAATTGCACTACTGGGTGTTTACCCCAAAGATACAGATGCAGTGAAAAGAAGGGCCATAAGTACCCCAATGTTAATAGCAGCAATGTCCACAATCACCAAACTGTGGAAAAAGTCAAGATGCCCTTTAACAAATGAATGGATAAAGAAGATATGGTCCATATATACAATGGAATATTATGCCTCCATCAGAAAGGAATACACAACTTTTGTATCAGCATGGACAGGACTGAAAGAGATTATGTTGAGTGAAATAAGCCAAGCAGAGAGAGTCAATTATCATATGGTTTCACTTATGTGTGAAGCATAAGGAAAAACATGTAGGACATTAGAAGAAAAGGAAAAGGGAATTGGGATAAACTCTCCTCAAAATCAATAAAAATAGTTCAACATTCCATCATCTAATAGTAAAACTTAAAAGTTTCAATGATAAAGAGAAAATCCTGAAAGCAGCTCAGGATAAGAGGTCTGTAACATACAATGGTAGAAATATTAGATTGGCAGCAGACCTAGTGACAGAGACCTGGCAGGACAAAAAGGACTAGCATGATATATTCAGAGCACTAAATGAGAAAAATATGCAGCCAAGAATACTATGCCACTGGGCTGTCATTGAAAATAGAAGGAGAGATAAAAAGCTTCCAGAAGGAACAAAAACCGAAAGAATTTGCAAACACCAAACCAGCCCTTCAGGAAATACTTAAATGGGTCCTCTAAGCAGAGAGCTTAAAAGTAACAGACCAGAAAGGAACAGAGACAATATACAGTCAACAGTGACCTTTGAGGCAATACAATGACACTAAATTCTTACCTTTCAATAGTTACCTTGAATGTAAATGGGCTAAATGCCCCAAACAAAAGACACAGGGTATCAGAATGGATAAAAAAACAAGACTCATCGATATGCTTTCTACAAGAAACTCATTTTAGAGCCAGAGACACCTCCAGATTGAAAATGAGGAGGTGGAAAACAATTTATCATGCTAATGGACATCAAAAGAAAGCTGGTGTGGCAATCCTTATATCAGATAAATTAGATTATAAGCCAAAGACTATAATAAGAGATGAGGAAGGACATTATATCATACTTAAAGTATCTGTCCAGCAAGATCTAACAACTTTAAATATCTATGCCCCTAGCATGGGAGCAGCCAATTACATAAACCAATTAATAACAAAGTCAAAGGAACACATCAACAATAATACAATAATAGTAAGGGACTTTAACCCCACCCTCACTAAAATGGACAGATAATCTAAGCAAAAGATCAAGGAAATAAAGGTTCTAAATGACACACTGGACCAGATGGACATCACAGATATATTCAGAAAATTCCATCCCAAAGCAACAGAATACATATTCTTCTCTAGTGCACGTGGAACATTCTCCAGAGTAGATCACATCCTGGGACACAAATCAGGTCTCATTGAGTACCAAAAGATCAGGATCATTCTCTGCATATTTTTAGACCACAATGCAATGAAACTAGAACTCCATCACAAGAGGAAAGTTGAAAAGAACTCAAATACATGGAGAATAAATAGTATCCTACTAAAGAATAAATGGGTCAACCAGGAAATTAAAGAATTTAAAAAATTCATGGAAACAAATGAAAATGAAAACACAGCTTTTCAAAATCTTTGGGACACAGCAAAGGCAGTCCTGAGAGGAAAGTATATAGCAATACAAACCTTTCTCAAGAAACAAGAAAGACCTCAAAAATACAACCTAACTCTATACCTAAAGGAGCTGAAGAACAGCAAAGAAAGGGGCGCCTGGGGGACTCAGTTGTTAAGCGTCTACCTTCAGCTCAGGTCATGATCCTGGCATCCTGGGATTGAGCCCCGCATCGGGCTCCCTGCTCGGCAGGAAGCCTGCTTCTCCCACTACCATTCCCTCTGCTTCTGTTCCCTCCCTCACTGTGTTTCTCTTTGTCAAATAAATAAAATCTTTAAAAAAAAAAAAAAAAGCAAAGAAAGCTTAAACCCAGCAGAAGAAGAGAAATAATAAAGATCAGAGCAGAAATCAATGAAATAGAAACCAAAAGAATAGTAGTACCAATTAACAAAACTAGAAGCTGGTTCTTTGAAAGAATTAATAAGATTGATAAACCCCTGACCAGACTTTTCAAAAAGAAAAGAGAAAGGACCCAAATCAATAAAATCATGAATGAAAGAGGAGAGATCACAACCAACACCAAAGAAACACAAACAATTATAAGAACATATTAAAACAACTATATACACCAGCAAATTTGACAATCTGGAAGAAATGAATGCATTCCTAGAGACATATAAATTACCAAAACTGAACCAGGAAGAAAGGAGAGATTGAAGCAGTCATCAAAAATCTCCCAACAAACAAGAGCCAAGGACCAGACAGCTTCCCAGGGGAATTCTACCAAACGTTTAAAGAATTAATATCTAGGCAAGATGGCGGAGGTATAGGAGGTTGAGATAGTGTTGGATCCCAGAATTTCAGCTAGATAGGTATCAAACCATTCTAAAAGCCAGCAAACCCAACAAGAGAAAGAGAGGAAGAACAGCAATTCTAGGAGCAGAAAATCGACCACTTTCCGAAAGGTAGGGTGTGTGGGAAAAGTGAATCCAAAGTGACTGAAAGAGAGACCCTGGGGGGAGGGGCCGGCTCCCGGCAGCCGCAGAGCCGCAGAGCACAAAATCGGAACTTTTAGCCTGCTCTGAGGGACATCACTCCAGAGGCTAAGTGGGGGGTGTAGCCCTTGTGGGAACAGTGTGGTTTCAGGACGTGTGGGGTCACAGAGGGACCAGGGAGCCCGAGTGTGGCAGAGCTCCCAGGTATAGGGGCAGAGAAGCCGGCGGCAGAGAAGGAGCCGTGCAGCATGCTATCAGCTCAGGCTTACCTTAGACAGTGATGTGAGGTACAGGTGGGCCATGGCTCTTCAAGCAGGAACCCCACGGGAGGCAGCTCCAGAGACACCCCCTCCTTCCTCCTCCAGGAGGAGTGGTGCGGGAGTGAGCAGCAGGAATCTGCTGGGTTTGAGGATGGGGCTGCACGTGCCATAGATAGAGGCACTCTGCCACGGGCTAGCTGAGCACAGAGTGCGGGCCGCAGACAAGGAAGATGGGAGTGATTAATGGCTTTCCTCCGAGGGCGTGCAGAGGAGCGAGGTACCCAGCACTCAGCTCCTCTGGGCCAGAGACTGGGAGGCCGCCATTTTCATTCCCAGCCTCCAGGGTGGTACGGAAAGTGCTCAGGGAACAAAGACTCCTGAGAGTGAACCTGAGCAAAGTGCTTGGACAATCCCCTGGCAAGGGCGGTGCAATTCCACCTTGGGCAAAGACATTTGAGAACCATGGCAATGGACCCCTCCCCCAGAAGATCAGCAAGAATATCCAGCTAAGACCTAGTTAATCAATCAGTGAAAACTGCATAACTCCAGAGTATTTTTCTCTCTCACTCTTCTGTTCTTATCTTGATAAAATGACAAGGCGGAAAAACTCACAGGTGATATGATACTTTATGTAGAAAACCTTTATATGGAAAATGCAAAAGACTCCACTCCAAGACTGCTAGAACTCATACAGGAATTCAGTGAAGTGTCAGGATATAAAATTAATGCACAGAAATCAGTTCCATTTCTATACACCAACAGCAAAACAGAAGAAAGAGAAATGAAGGAGTCAATCCCATTTACAATTGCACCCAGAACCATAAGATACCTAGGAATAAACCTAACCAAAGAGGCAAAGAATCTGTACTCAGAAAACTACAAAGTGCTCATGAAAGAAATTGAGGAAGACACAAAGAAATGGAAAAACATTCCATGCTCATGGATTGGAAGAAAAAATATTGTGAAAATGTCTATTCTACCTAAAGCAATCTACACATTTAATGCAATCCCTATTAAAATACCATCAACTTATTTCAAGGAAATGGAACAAATAATCCTAAAATTTATATGGAACCAGAAAAGACCATGGATAGCCAGAGGAATGTTGAAAAAGAAAAATAAAGTCGGCAGCATCACAATTCCTGACTTCAAGCTCTATTACAAAGCTGTCATCATCAAGACAGTATGGTACTGGCACAAAAACAGAGACGTAGAGCAAAGGAACAGAATAGAGAGCCCAGATATGGACCCACAACTCTATGGTCAACTAATCTCCGACAAGGCAGGAAAGAATATCCAATGGAAAAAAGATAGTATAGTCAACAAATGGTGTTGGGAAAACTGGACAGCCACATGCAGAAGAATGAAACTGGACCATTTCCTTATACTGCACACAAAAATAGATTCAAAATGGATCAAAGACCTCAATGTGAGACAGGACTCCATCAAAATCCTGGAGGAGAACACAGGCAGCAAACTCTTCGACCTCAGCCACAGCAACTTCTTCCTAGAAACATCTCCAAAGGCAAGGGAAGCAAGGGCAAAAATGAACTATGGGGACTTCATCAAGATCAAAAGCTTTTGGGGCGCCTGGGTGCTCAGTCATTAAGTGTCTGCCTTCGGCTCAGGTCATGATCCCGGGGTCCTGGGATCGAGCCCCACATCAGGCTCCTTGCTCAGCAGGAAGCCTGCTTCTCCCGCTACCACTCCCTCTGCTTTTGTTCCCTCTCTCGCTGTGTTTCTCACTGTCAAATAAATAGAAATCTTTAAAAATAAAAAATAGAAAAATAAGATCAAAAGCTTTTGGACAGCAAAGGAAACATTCAACAAAACCAAAAGACAACTGACAGAATGGGAGCAGATATTCACCAATGACACATCAGATAAAGGGCCAGTATCCAAAATCTATAAAGAACTTCTCAAACTCAACACCCAAAGAACAAATAATCCAATCAAGAAATGGGCAGAAGATATGAACAGACATTTCTGCAAAGAGGACATCCAAATGGCCAACAGACACATGAAAAAGTGCTCAACATCACTCAGCATCAGGGAAATACCAATCAAAACCACAGTGAGATACCACCTCACACCAGTCAGAATGGCTAAATTTAACAAGTCAGGAAACAACAGATGTTGGTGAGGATGCGGAGAAAGGGGAACCCTCCTACACTGTGGTGGGAATGCAAGCTGGTCCATCCACTCTGGAAAACAGTATGGAGGTTCGTCAAAAAGTTGAAAATAGAGCTACCCTACGACCCAGCAATTGCACTACTGGGTATTTACCCTAAAGATACAAATGTTGTGATCCAAAGGGGCACATGCACTCAAATGTTTATAGCAGCAATGTCCATAGTAGCTAGACTATGGAAAGAACCTAGATGTCCATCAACATATGAATGGATAAAGAAGATGTGGTGTGTGTGTGTATGTATGTATATGTATATATGTATATGTATATATATATATATATATATATATATACACACACACACACACGTATATATAATATGTATATGTATAATATATTATTATATATAATTATTTATTATATATATTATATATAATGGAATATATATATAATGGAATATATAGTGGAATATATAAATATATATATAATGGAATACTATGCAGCCATCAAAAATGAAATCTTGCCATTTGCAATGACATGGATGGAACTAGAGAGTATTATGCTAAGCAAATAAGTCAATCAGAGAAAGACAATTGTCACATGATCTCTCTGATATGAAGAATTTGAGAGGCAGGGTAGGAGGTCATGGGGAAAAGGGAGGGGAAAAAATGAAACAAGATGGGACCGGAGAGAGAGAGTCAAACCATAAGAGACTCTTAATCTCAGGAAACAAATTGAGGGTTGCTGGGGGGGGGTGGAGGGGTAGGTATAGAGTGGCTGGGTTATGGATACTGGGGAGGGTATGTGCTTATTGTGTAAGACTGAGGATTCACAGACCTGTACCCCTGAAGCAAATAATATATTATATGTTAATAAAAACAAACTACAATAATTAAGAAAGTGTGGTACTGGAAGCAAAGTGTGATGGGGTCCTCAAGGAAACAGCAGAGTAGGAAGAACCAGGAAACTCTGTCTCCCACTACACAAGAGCTGCACTGAAAGAATCTACCTGATGCAACTATTTTGGAATTCTGGAGTCTATTGAAAGCTTGCAACTTCAAAAGGAAGGCTTGGATGGTGAACTGTAGTTCATTTAGTTCAGTTTTAGCCTATTATACAGTACTAGCTACCTATCATCCACCCCCAGCCATATGGCAGACAACTGTGCATGTTTCTGGAGTAGTCCACACACAGCCTGTGTAAAGCCTATGGAAAACCAGCATGGACAGAAAGAACCCTATCCTCCAGGGCACCTGGATGTCTCAGTTTGTTAAGTGTCTGCTTTTGGCTGAGGTCATGATCACAGAGTCCCAAGATAAAGCCCTGTATTGAGCTCAGCAGGTAGTCTGCTTCTCCCTCTCCCTCTGCTCCTCCTCCCCCCACTTGTGCTCTCTCTATTTCAAATGAGTAAATAGAATATTTTTTTTAAAAAGAACTCTGTCCTCCAAATATCAGATCTATGCTCTGATGCTACTGACACGAGTGATCACAGAGGTACAGACATAAAGATAGATAGCCATTTTTGTTGCACCTCCCCCTATTGTTGCAAGGCCTTCACCTTCTGGCTAAACTGATTTCCAGGGGATATAAAGGGCTGTGCTCTTTTTTCCCTACTCCTTTCACTTTTCTCTCTTTCCCCTTTTCAGAGCAAGACATTAAAGACTGGGACATTCATAAATAACTGCCTAGACAAGGACAATTAGAAAGTTATTATGTATGCCCAAAGAAGGGCACAAACTCATTAAATAACTGAAAAGACTTTAAGTTTACACCTCAGGCTGATCTCTCATACAAGGACAACCTACAACAATTAAAAAACATTTTAAAAAAGCACCCCAAAACAACAGTAAAACTTTGGGGAAAGGGAAGAATCTGATTTCCAGAGTTACCACATCATTAGAGTCAAATGTCTACTTTTCAGCAATGACAACAAAATCATAAGCAAATGCAAAGAAACAGAAAAGTGTGGCCCATTGAAAGAAAATCAATCAGTCAATAAGTATAAACCATCCCTGAAGAAGGCCTGATGGCAAATCTATTAGACAAAGACTTAAAAACAAATGTCTTAAAGATGCTCAAAAGCCATTACATATCCTTTTGAAAGTCTAAAGAAAGTTATAAAATATCATCTCATAAAAATACACAAATGCACAATTTTGAATCAATTTGCAAGTGTTTTGCAGGGACAGTTGGCTGTGAACTATATGTTTAAAACTTCTAGGAGAAACTGTTACATAATTAAACATGGCAAAACCTATGGTAGGCATTTTTTTAAATTCTAGGGTAGTATAAAGTGAAGGTTTGGTAACTGCTTGGAGACGTCAATAAAATGAATTAGTGCGTTGAACAATCAGAAAGAGACCTACCTGTATGGCCCCATCTCACCTAGCACCTATGAGTGCTACATTTTCATTGTTTCATCTAAAGATAACCTTCAAGTTTTCTCGTTTGACAGTTTCTGACATGACAACAAGATCTAACAGACATATACAGAACACTCTACTCCACAAGAACAGCATAAAAATTCTCTGACATCATCATGAGATGATGCAGTATTTCCATCGCTTATATTTATTTCTGTATTCCAAAGAACATTTTGTGTTGCTCTTAGCATTCAATGTTTTATTCTAGTTCTTATTTTAACTGACTGTGTGTCTTGGTCTTTCAGTGTGTGTGTCTGTGTGTAAGAGAGAGACAGACAGTAGACAGAAAAAGACAGAGACAGAGAAAGAGGGAAAAACTTGATGAACACATAAAGTTACTCATAGTTAAAATTCCTGGTAAAGAAGCTCTTAAATCATCTGGACCTTTTCAATCAGTCACTTACGGTTTCTGAGCTTGTTTTCCAATCTAAACAAGAATACTTATTTCACAGGGGTATTGTAAAGGTTAACATAATACAAAAAAGTCAGTAATTTACTAGCCACATCTTAAATTATCTATGAATATTAATTACTTCCCTTTTTTGTCTTCTTCCTCTCATCTTGGGCTTACATTACTAAAAAGTTCAATACAGCAGAAAGAATGATAAACATACACATAACTAATAGCAGACCACCAAAATATATGAAGCAAAACCTGGAAGAATTGAAAGAAGAAGTAAATAGTTCTATAGCACTCAGAGACTTTGATACCTCACCCATAACAATGGATAGAACAACCAATAAGGAAACAGAAACAATAAAATAAACCAACAAGATCTAACAGACATATACAGAACACTCTACTCCACAAGAACAACATAAAAATTCTTCATAAAATAGTGCACATGATACATTTTCCAGGATAGAGCATATGTTAGGCCATAAATTGTCTCAATGGATTTTTTAAATATAAATTTTACTTAGTTAAAATACTAATTATGCAATATTGCAATATTGGTTTCTGGAATAGAATTCAGTGATCCAGCACTTACATACAACACCCAGTGCTCATCACAAAAAGTGCCCTCTTCAATACCCTTTACACATCCATCAGCCCACACACCTCCCTTCATCAACCCTCAGTTTGTTCTCTATCATTAAGAGTCCCTTATGGTTTATTTCCTCTCTCCCTACACGCCCCCACTTCCCATATGTTCACCTGTTTTCTCTCTCAAATTCCACATATATGTGAGATAGTATGGTATTTTTCTTTCTCTAACTTATTTCACTTAGCATAATACACTCTAGCTTCATCCACATCTTGCAAATGGCAAGATTTCATTCTTTTTGGTGGCTGAGTAATATTTAATGGATTATTTGCAAGTTATAATTACCTAAAAGAATCATATATCTGAATATTCTGGGGTTTTTTTGAGAGAGAGAGAGTGTGTGTGCAAGTTGGGGGGAGGGGCAAAGGCAGAAGGAGAGAGAATACTCTTAAGCAGGCTCCACACCCAGCATAGAGCCTGACAAGGGGTTTAATCCATGACCCTGAGATCACAACATGAGCCAAAATCAAGAGTCAGACATTTAACCAACTGAGCCACTGAGGTGCTCCTGAATATTCTGATAATATGCAAAATATATAAGATCCTATAATTCAACAACAAAAATACAAACAACTCAGTTAAAAAGTGAGCAAAGGACTTGAATAGACATTTCTCCAAAGAAGACATACAAATAGTCAATAAATACATGAAAAGATGGTCAACACTATTTATTAGGGACATGCAAATCAAACTACAGTGAGATACTACTTCACTCCCAGTAGGATGGCTACTATAAAAAAAACAAAACAAACAGAAAAGAACAAGTTGTTGGCAAGGATGTTGAGAAATCGATAACCTTGTAAACTAGGCAGGAATATAAAATTGTACTGCCACTATGGAAACAGTATGGAAGTTCCTCAAACAATTAAAAATATAATTACATGACCAGCAATTCCATTTCTGGGGATATACCCAAAAGAATTGAAAACAGGGCCTCAGTTATCTGTATACTCATGTTCATAGTAGCATTATTCACAACAGCTAAAATGTGGAAGAAACCCAAGTGTCTGAAAAAGATATGGATAAGCAAAATATGATATATACATAAAATGGAATGTTATTCAACCTTTAAAAAGAAAGAAATCCGGGTATGTGCTACAACATGGTTGAAACTTGAGGACATTATTCTAAGTGAAATAAGCCAGTCACAAAAAAGACAAATACTGCATAATTCTACCTACATGAGGTACTGCATGAATAGTCAAAATCATAGAGACAAAAAGTAGAATGGTGTTTGCAAGGGACTGGGAAGAGAAAGGATAGGGAGTTACTGTTTAAAGGATATAAAGTTTTAGTGTTACAAGAAGAAAAGAATTTTACATGGAGATGGATGGTAGTGATGACTGTACACCATTATGCATGTATTTAGTACCATGGAACTACACACTTAATATCTGGAACTCTCTGGACTTCCTGCATCTAAATGTCTTTTTATTTCTCCAGGTTAAGGAAGTGTTCAGTCACTATTTTATTTCAGCCATTTCTTTCTCTTTCTTTCTTTCTCTCTCTCTCTCTCTCTTTCTTTCTTTCTTTCTTTCTTTCTTTCTTCCTTCCTTTCTTCCTTTCTTTCTTTCTTTCTTTCTTTCAAAATATTTTATTTATTTGAGAGAGAGAGAGCACACATGCACAAGCAGGGGGGAGGGACAGAGGGAGAGGAAGCAGCAGATTCTTTGCTGAACAGGGAGCCTGATGCGGGGCTTGATCTCAGGATCCCAAGATCATGACCTAAGCTAAAGGCAGATGCTTAGCCAACTGAGCCACCCAGGTCCCCCCGAGTCATTTATTTCTTTGAATAAGCTTTCTGATCCTTTTTCTGTCCCTTCTCCTGCAATGCATAACACTGGTAATTTGATAGTGTTCAATTACCACCTAAGCTATCTCACTCTTTTTCATCTTTTTTTTTTCTTTTTATTCCTCTGATTGGATGAATTCCACTGTCTTGTCTTTAAGCTCACTGGTTCATTCTTCCTCTTGATCTACTTTGTTGTTGTACATTGCTAATGAATTTTTCAGGCTATTTGTATTCTCTTGCTCCATGATTTTCATTTGTACTTTTTAATATTTTCTCTTTTCTTTTTCTTTTCATTTATTTATTTTTTTCATGTTACAAGATTTATTGTCTGTCTCTTTTCTTAAGTTCTCACTTTGTTGACACATTGTTTTCCTGCCTCCCGGTGAGTATCTTTAAGACTATTATTTTGAACTCTCCATCAGGAGAACCACTTATCTCCATCCCATTATGATATGTTTCTGGACATTTATCTTGTTCTTTTGTTTGAAACACATTCATTTATTTCTTCATTTTCCTTGACTTTCTGTGCTGGTTTCTGCATATTATATAAAACAGCCACCTCTCCCAGTCCTGATGAAGTGGTCTCATGCAAGAAATGAACCTTATCCTTGAACCTTGCTCCAGCTCTTGGTGGTCTCATAAGTCTTGGTGATAATCCAAACAGCATTCTTATTTTCAGTGGCTTCTAGTAGTTGATGGTGTGCCAAAAACTGTGTTCCAAAAGGTAAGATCATAGTCAGTGCCTGGTTGCAGCCTGATTAGAAGTCGGACCCTCAGGCAGCAGCTAAGAAAGTATGTAGTTAGGACTCTCCAGGGAGAAACTGGAAAATGAGCATTTTTGCCGGTTCCCCTTGTGCTCTAACTTGGTGTATAGCTGCAGGGAGGGTGCTCTTGTACCTGTTAAGAACTCTTTGTTTGCTACAAACCTGTAATACTCCTGAATGCAAGCCTCACTGAGTATTAAGAGTCAAGCAATCTGGGGACCTGACCCTTGGGTGACTGCCGCAAAAGCCGAAGCACCAGATGTGTTTATTATCTCCTTCCAAGAAGATACTGGCAACTAGTTTTATTATTGGAGTGAAATTAAGGGAGAAGGCATGAGAGGGAGTCTACCAGCTTCCCAGGTTTTAGGAAGATTACAAACATCCCTTGATGCCTGCTAAATTAGAAACCTAAGCCTCAGGCAGCATCTTTTAAAGTATGCAGATCAACTTCTAGAGGGAGAAGGTGAGAGAGATGAGCTCTGGCTTCCTCAGTCTCTAGGGAGGATTATAGCCAGTCCCTAGTGCCTACTAAATTAGAAACCTAGTCCTCCAGTGTCAGTTTTTATTTATGCAGATAATCCTCTTTCATGGGAAGAGATGGGCAATTGTGCCTTCTCTCTCTGCTCTGAGCCCTAAGGGAATAGTCACAGTAAGTGCTTGTGTGCTCATGAAGAATTGCTTCTTGGGGTGCCTGAGTGAAGCAGTCTGTTGGACATCTGACTCGGTTTCAGTTTAGGTCATGATCTCAGGGTCATGAGATTGAGCTTGTGTCAGCTCTGTGCTCAGCAGAGTCTGCTTGGGTTTCTCTCTCTCTCTCTCCCACTGCCCCTCCCCACCATGCACTCTCTCTCTCTCTCTCATAAATAAATAAATAAATCTTAAAAAAAAAAAAGAATTGCTTCTTTATTTGCTGTAGTCTTGGAGTCTCATGGACATAAGCCTTGTTGGGTTGCAGATAAAGGTGTTTTAGGAGTCTGTTCTCCAGCAGGAGGAATGTCTAGTTGGGGAGAAAAATGTGGGGTTCAGGCCCCTTGCTACACAGGGAGAAGATATGAGTTGGAGTTTCAGACCAACTGTATGGCACTGTGTTGAGGAAAGGTTTATAGCAAGAGTATGTCTCGGCCTTTCCTACTCATTTAGAAGTGGATATTTTTTCATTCGTTGAATGTGTAGGAGTTGGCCATCTTGGGTTCGGATTTCTTTCACAGGGAATTGCTCCATGTATATCTGTACCTCTGGTGTGCATGTGGAAGAAGGGAGCTTAGGAGCCTCCTATGTTGCCATCTTGGCCAACTCTACAGAACCTGCAGACACACTGTTCTTGTAATCTGTTCTCACTTCCTTAGTCTCATCTACTTCCACCCCTTCTCACTAAATCTCCAGCCATACTGGCTTTGCCCACATGTGCCATTGCCCACACTTGCCCACTGGCAAGCATTTAGAATAAAAAGAACTACTAGGCCTTGAAGGAAACTCTGAGAAAGATTAACATGTAAGGATTGTGCCCTGGGGAGTAGGCTTGCCAACCTTGGGTCTGCCTGAAGATCATGAAGTAGTCTTATGACCCAACTCTAGTCCTACTCACCTACAGTCCAGAGGCAGTCCTGCCAACCTAGGCACCCAGCAAGAGGTGTGCCCACCTGTTCCCACAGAGACAAATCCACAGACCTCACAGATGTGGCCCCCCTGTAATTCAGTCCCAGAACCCTGAGCTGTAGCCCAGGCTAATCCTGTTCCCCCACACAGGGTCATGCCCAGAGACATGTCAAGAACCCTCCAAAGGACCCAGAGAGAGCCACACACTAGATATCTAGTCAATTAGAGGGGCATTCTCTACCCCAAATTTGTAATTTCTTCATTTTATTTGCATTTATTTGGCTTCCATCTTAACAGCTAAATCTTTTTTTCCCCCAAATATGTTTATTTTTTCAGTGTTACAAGATTTATTGTTCATGCACCACACCCAGTGCTCCATGCAATACGTAACAGCTAAATCTTTGATTCACTTGGGATTTATTCTCCTATAGTATATAGATCCAACTTTTTGTTTTTCTAGATGGTTTTAGTTTTCCCAATTCTATTTGTATAGTTGAGATTCCCAGCCCTCTCCCCTCACTGATTTGAGATGATCACTGTATCACTTACTAAATTCCTGTATATATATAAGTTAATTTCTGGGCATGCTATTTTGCTCTATTGGTTCATTTGCTTCTTTCAAACACTATTATCATACTTTTAAAATTGTTGTTACTTTATGGTTTTTTTTTAAGATTTTTATTTATTTATTTGAGAGAGGGAGAGCGAGAAAGAGCATGAGAGAGGAGAAGGTCAGAGGGAGAAGCAGACTCCCCATGGAGCTGGGAGCCTGATGTGGGACTAGATCCCAAGACTCCCGGATCATGACCTGAGCCGAAGGCAGTCGCTCAACCAACTGAGCCACCCAGGCGTCCTACTTTATGCTTTAATATCTGATAGAGATAGCTCTTCCCCAGCACTCTTCCCTATCAGAATATTTTCCTGGCTGGTCTCTTTTGTTTCATTTGTCATATAAACTTTAGAATAAACTTTGTCACTTCAGGGTGGCGAGAAGGGGGAGGAAGTACTGGCATTTTTATTGGGATTATGTAAAATGTATAATTTACCCTGGAGAAAACTGTCAACTTTAGTTGACAGGTATTTTCTAAGACCACATAAAATGTTGGCATTTGTTCAAATCTGTATTTTTCAGAAGAATTTTAAAGTTTTCTTCATGTGTGTCTTGCTGAATTTGTAGGTATTTTATCTTTTTGATTGCTATTCCAAGTGAGGTCTTATCATCTAACTCGTTGATATATTTTGATGTTGATATAGATAGATTGCTGCTGATTTCCCTGTATTGATTTTGTATGTAAGTATCTTTGAATTCTCTTATTGCTTGACAAGACTTTTCAACTGATTTTCTTATAATTTCAAAGTATACAATCATACCTACAAATGATAGTTTTATCTCTTCCTTTATAATTTGTACATCTCTATGATTTCTTTGCTTTTCCAATTGTATTGGCTAATACTTTCAGCACATTATATAATACAGTGGCAGTAATAGACACTTGTTCCCAATTTTAGCAGAAATGTTAAAATGCACAATGCTGATATTTAAGCTGAGATTAATTTATTATATCAATAAAATTTCCACTACTACCATAATATTCCAAATCCATACTTTGGCATATGGATATCTAATTTCCCTAATACCATTTGTTGAAAGACTATTATTTCCCCCCCATCAAATTGTCTTGGCTCTTTTATCAAAAGTCAACTGACCATAAGTTTAATGTTTACTTCTGGACTCTAAATTCTATTCCATTGATCTTCATGCCATACTGTCTTGATTTTTACAGCTTTGAAACTTCAAGTGAGTCCTACAATTGAGTTGTTCTCAAAAGTGTTTTTGGCTATCCTAAATTCCTTGCATTTCCACATGAATTTTAGGATCGGCTTGCCAATTTCTGGAATTTTGCTATAGATTGCATTGAATTGGTAGATGAAAGTTAGGGAGTACTGCCATTTTAACATGTTGTATTAAGTTTTCCAATCTATGAGCATAGGCTATCTCTCTATTTATTTAGATATTCTTTAATTTCTTTCAACCATACTTTGCAGTTTTCAGTATACAAGTCTTACCCATCTTCAGTTTAAATTGTTCTTATTTTATTCTTTTTCATGTTATTATAAAAGAAATTGTTTTTTAATTTCATTTTTATTTTTTCCCCAAATATGTTTATTTTTTCATTGTTACAAGATTAATTGTTCATGCACCACACCCAATGCTTCACGCAATACGTGCCCTCCTCAATACCCACCACCAGGCTTGCCCAACTCCCCACCCCCACCCCTCCAAAACCCTCAGTTTGTTGCTAAGAGTCCATAGTCTCTCATGGTTCATTACCCCCTCTGATTTCCCCCCATTCACCCTTCCCTTTCTTCTCACAATGCCCTCCATGTTTTTCCTCATGCTCCACACATAAGTGAGACCATAAGATAATTGGCTCTTAATTTCATTTTTATATTGGTTTTTGATAATGTATGGAAATGGAATTGATTTTTTTATATTGTTCTTATATCCTACAACCTTGCAGAAGTTGTTTATTATCTCTAATTGGTCTTTAGTGGGTCCTTGAGATTTTCTATACACAAGATCATGACATTTGCAAATATAGTTTTACTTCTTCCTTTCTAGTCTGGATGTCTTTTATTTCTTTTTCTTGCCTAATTGCCTTCTATAGATTGAATATTCAAATCACTATAAAATTCATATGTTGAAATCCTAACATCCAGAAACGCACATATGAATAATGAAGAGCTCACCCCTGTCCCCTTGCCCCAAATTATGTAACATTCAACATTTCATGGAAAATCTTATGCTCAATGTGAATGTTGAATCGAATTCAAAAGCAACTTGTTCAAAATGATGGAATGTTTGAGTTGGAATCTTTGAGAAGTGATTAGGTCATGAAGATGGACTCCTCATGATTTAGATTAGTGCCTTTATAAAAGAAGCCTGGGAGGGGTCCCTTGCTCTTTCTGCCATGTGAGAACACAGAAATAAATAACTGTCCACCAGGAAGTGACACCTTAACAGACACCAGACTGCTGACACCTTGATCTTGGCCTCAGTCTCCTTAACAATGAGAAATAAATTTGTTGTTTCTAAACCACCTAGTTTATGATATTCTATAATTATAGCCTGAATGGACAATGACATTGCCCCTTGCAAGGGTCTGTAGACTATTGAATAGAGGTGGTAAGAATGACATCTTTGTCTTATCTCTGATCTTATGAGGGAAAACACTCACACCTTCACCATTAAGTTTATTAGCTATAAGTTCCTATAGATGCTTTTTATCAGGTTGAGGAATTTCCCTTCTATTTATTTAATTCCTTTCTAGTTTAAGTATTTTTATTCTGAGAGAAACTTGACTTTGTCAGATGATTTTCTGTGTCTATTGAAATGATTGTGTAATTTTAAAATATGATATATTACATTAATTGATATTTAAATGTTAAACCACTCTTACATTCATGGGATAAATGCCATTTGTCATGTATAACTATGATATATTGATAGAATTTGCTAATATTTGTTGAGAATGATTTTTGCAACTATATTCATATAGAGATTGCCCTATAGTTTTCTATTCTTTTGGTGTCTTTGTTTTTGGTATTAGAGTAAAACTGACCTCAGAAGATGGGTTGAAGTATTCCCTCCCCTTCAACTTTATGGAATAGTTCACAAATTGAATTCTAGCTTGTATGATATTAAGATGAGAACCCCTATTTTGCTTATATTTGAGTTGCTTGGTATACTTTTGTCCATTCTTTTATTCCTATTTAGAAACATTTTATCTTAGAAGTATGTCTTCTAAGAATATAATTGGGTATTGTTTTGTAATCTCAAATAATCTTTTTTTTTAAAGATTTTATTTATTTGACAGAGAGAAACACAGCGAGAGAGGGAACACAAGCAGAGGGAATGGTAGCGGGAGAAGCAGGCTTCCTGCCGAGCAAGGAGACCGATGCGGGGCTCAATCCCAGGACTCTGGGATCATGACCTGAGCCGAAGGCAGATGCTTTACAACTGAGCCACCCAGGCACCCCTCAAATAATCATTTTTTTGGTAATGGTTACGCAAAAGTTCAGAACCATTTTGAACAAGTTGCTTTTCAATTCCATTTGAGCATTCACATTGGGCATAAGATTTTCCATATAACATTGAACGTCACATAACTTGGGAAAGAGAACAGGGATAGGCTTTTCATTATTCATACGTGTGTTTCTGCCATGAACCTTATTATATCCTAAATATGAAGGTAAATCCAGTAAAGACTGGGGCTGAGGAAATTTGGAGTTGAATAAGCTGCTGAGCTAAGTTGGAACAAAATAGAGGACATTTATATTTGTATTTGACAATATATTTATATTTATATTTGTGGGAATCTTCCTATCTGTCAGATCCTTCACCTCACTGGCTCATTTAATGTTCTGAACAATTTTCCCAAGTAGTTATTTTCATCCCCTTTTTTCCCCAAATGAGAAAGCTAAGGTTGGAATAGTTTTCTGACACTCAAAGTGTGATTGTCAACATCAGCATCATGTGGGAGCTTGTTAGAAATGCAGAACCTGGGGCTTCACACTAGACCTACTGAATGGAATCTGCATTTTCGCAAAAACCTCAGGTGATTTGTTAGGCATGTTAAATTTTAAGATTCACTAGTGATTTTCCCAAATCCAAAATACATAAGTAAGAGAAACTGACTCCAAAGCCTGTGCTCCTCACTTGGCAGCTGCAACAGAATCAAGTCACTTGCCAGTCACAGATTAAACTCAGCTATAGCGGCATGGAGGAGTTCATGTCGAAGTATCAGACATTCATTCTGTCATCTGTTGAAGAGTTCATTACCACCATAAGAACTGACACTGTACTCAGAATAAGTAAGGTGCTTTGAACACCCAGAACAACAAATACATTGTAAGGTAATAAAAGTAAGTCATGGGCACCTGGATGGCTCAGTTGGTTAAGCAACTGCCTTCGGCTCAGGTCATGATCCCAGAGTTCCTGGATCAAGTCACACATCAGGCTCCCAGCTCTAGAAGGAGTCTGCTTCTCCTTCTGACCTTCTCCCCTCTCAGGCTCTCTCTCTCACTCTCTCTCTCTCAAATAATAAATAAAATCTTTTAAAAAAAATAAGTCATATTGAATATCGTTTGAAGTTTAAAAACCACCTTAAGCTCCCAAATCCTTTGTTACACAAGATTTATATTGGCTGCTATGAGATCTAAGCTTATTTCTGAGTGATGCTAACAGCTCTGTACCCACTGCATGTTCATACATGCTTCTACATCCATTCAGACCGGAAAAATAACCCTAGTGTACCGATCATGGAACGTAAATGTGGATAACAAAGGAAAGTCTTTTGTGGGATGCTACAGTAACTCTTTAGACTCAGGCCTAGGCCTTTGAATATAAACGAAAGTTAAATTTAATTCACACCAAGTTCAAATTCTGATTCAAAGTTCAATTCTTACAAAATTCAGAACTGTCCTTCTTTTTACCCTGTTTCTCCTTGTTGATTTTGTTTTTCAATTTTAGAGGAAATGTTGTTCATATTTGTTTTAGTTTTGCTAGGAAAAAAAATGTTGATGTGCTTTTTGATCTAGCTCTGGTGCCCTGAGATAGGCCAGCTTGTTCTGCTCTGAGGTCTTAAAAGAGCCTTTTAAAGAATAAAAGCATAATATAGTTCAGGATCATAACTGTTCCCAATGAGACCCTCTAAAACTTGAGAAGACTGGATCATCCACCTCAGAACAGTGCATACTGTACTCTACTTGCTTCCCCTGGAATTTTAGAGCTGAGAACCACTTCGGAATAAGGTTTATAGATAATGAATGCAACTCCACTCATTTAGTTGTAAAAACTGGTCTCAATTTTTGGTTAATTCTCTCAGTAAAATGTAGTTGTTTTTGGAGCAGCACTTTTATGAGGACACACTGTACTCACCGATGCTATGGTCCTTTGCATCTTTTCCCAGCTGGCAAACTCTCTCTAATGACATCCCAGGGATGAGACAGAGCAAGAGATCACATCTTGGGATCAACAAAGTAAATGAATCCTTTAAACTAGTATTTGCCCCAGGCCAGGATGCTTTTTCCAGGGTGACAGTATAGTGAACCAGGTGGAAAAGCAGGTAAATAATAGGAGAGACGAACTACTTTGCAGCTCCGAAATAGAATGTATCTGGGTTCCAATATTACTGTCACCAACTACGCTGCTTCACACAAGTGCTAATATCTGTTTAAGCCTCAAATACCTTATCGATAAAATGGGACCAATCACATGTATTTTGTAGGACTGCTGTGAGAAATAAAGGAGTTAATGAATTTAAAGCATAGGGCATGTAACAAATGGGAATTATTACCGTAAGCCCATTTAAATCCCTCCTGGGAGAGAGAGCCTGAGGTTTAAGGACAAAATAAAAACTGAGAGCCAGAGCAGAGTACCTCCTCTTTGGGATAAGATTTCTTTCCATCAGCTCTGAAGCCATGGACCACCCCTTGCCCTGAGAGAGTGTAGGACATCTGGAAGGAAGGAGAAGACTGACAGCTGCAGAGAGGAATCCTGCCTCCACCAAGCTGAGTTGTCTCTGGGGCAGTTCAGGAGAATTGGGGAATGCCAGCTTTGAGCTCCCACATGGTGTGCTACCTCACCTCCTACTCTCTCAGCTTCAATGGCTCTGGTTTGACCAGAGCACTGAGGCCACAGCCTGGTGGAAACATGGCCAAAGACATAAGGCAACAGGGGAAAAAAGCCACATAGGTCACTCTCCTAGCTAACTCAACCCAAACTTGTACCTCAAAAGGAGAGAACCTTCCTCAGTCACGCCCCACCAGGGTACAGAAGCAGAAATAGCAAAGAAGGGGAAGCAAAAAAGCCAACTTTCTGCTTGTACCCTAAGTTGTTGGCCTCAGTTAGTCCCTGAGAAAAAGGGAAAGGAACTAAATGATCATTTCTGGATACCCAGGCCAGGCACTCTGTCATTGATCCCCTCTCTCCTCACCACATCTCTTTAGGTGTGATGGTCCCTCTGATGGAGAAGCAGAGGCTCAGAGATGGGCAATCTGTCCAAAGTCACACAGCTCATTAGTCAGAACAGAGGTCCCTCTATCTAACAAACCAGTCAGCATTGAATGCTGTTATTTGGCATATAGGGTGTTTTTATTTTTGTGAATCTGGGTTTCTGTTTGTTTTGATTAAAATTTGATTAATTTTTCTCTGGTTCTTGTTTCCCCCTGAATGTAGTCATAGGTATGAAATTCAACCCACTTCTTTCTAAAGACTTTGAGTAAGAAACTTCATTTGGACTTAATATTAAATCTTCCCTGGAAAATCTGGAGATTTCATAATCATTTATTATTGTAGGAAATCTAAAGAATATAAGAAAGCAGAAATTCTAACCCTGTAAGGTTCTTAGGTTCTTTTCCACACTGCCTGTTATTTCTCTGAAATTACTGACTAATTTCTCCTTGGTGCACTCATATAATATGAATCCTAGAACACAGCAGTTTTTGGAAATTATTATCAGACCTTCTCAGGCAGGAGCAGCACAAAAGGCTGAAAGTCATCTCAAAAGGTATGCAGCCAAGACACCCATTTAAAGACCTCATATATGCTTTTATATAATTTATGGGGTTTTTTCCATCCTTGTTCTATGACATTAAAAATGGTTCACCCACTTTATGCCAGGCAGCAGGGGATAAATTACTATACCTCTCTAAAGGCACTCAACATTTCATGTGGCCTGACTTATGAAAACAGAAGATGCTGGTGCCAAGCAAATATTGTTTGCTTTGTTGAGCTGGCTAAACGATTACATGTGAAATGACTCCCAACTGCTACAAATATTGGTTTCCTCGAGGTTTAGTTTTGTGCTTTAAACACACACACACAAATACACACACACACACACACACACACACACACACACACACACACACTACCCATCCATTCCTTTTCACTAATTATTTTCCTGTGTGCCCACCATTCTTCTGATCATACTGGTTTCTCTCATTCCTCAATATCCCCTTCAAACATTCCTCAAGTGTTTCTCAAGGTTATTTCCTCAATAACCTTTCCTTGCAACCATTCCTTCATGCAACCAGCCTTTCCCATTTCTTCAACTATCAACTCCATATATTCAACCATCTCAGATCTTTATGAAAGACAGATGGAGGAGGAAGGAGAGAAGATGAAAGGAGGGGGAGGAGAGAGGGACAATTTATTCCTATGATCTTTTCCCCCAGCCTCTCCCCAGAGCTCTAGATCCCCTTTTCCAACCCTCAGCTGGACATGCCTACTTGAATGACCCACCCACACTTCACTCAAACAAATGCATGTTGGAATCACCTTTTAAAACAAAGTTTTATTGAGATATAATTGAGATAAAATATGGTGCACGTATTTTAAGTATACAATTTGGTAAGTTTAATGTATGCATATACCCGTGAAACCCTCACTGTGATCATGATAGTAAACACTTGGATTATGGCCCAAAGTTTCCTCCAGTCTCTTTGTAATCCCTTCCTTCCAAATGGATTTGCTTTCTGTGGCTATTAGGCTTGTCTGCATTTTCTAGAGTTTTAAAGGAATAGGACAATGTAGTATATTATCTTTTTAGATGAGCTTAGCATAATTAGGGAGTATCCTTGTTGACTATATCCACAGTTCATTCATTTTTACTGCTGTGTACTATGGCATATTATAAATATGCTATCATTTGTTTATCCATTTACCTGTTGATGGAAATTTGGGTTGTTTATCATTTGGGGGCTATAAATAAAGCTATTATAAACATTTCTGTACAAATCGTTATATGGACATATATTTCCTTTTCTCTTGGGTAAATAAATATCTTGAAGTAGAATGGGTAGGTCATGTAATAGATATATATTTAACATTTTATGTAACTGCCAAACTGTTTTCCAAAATGATGGTACCATTTTACACTCCCACCAGTAATATTTGAGAGTTCTAGTTCCTCCACATCTTCAACATTGGTCAATCTTTTTCATTTTAGTCATTCTGATAGGTATGTAGTGGTATTTCATTATAGTTTTTAATTTGCATTTCTCCAATAAGTAATATTAGCCATCTTTTCATGTAATTATTTACCATCTATATATCTTCTTTGCTGAAGTATCTTCAAATCTTTTGTTCATTTTTCTTGGGTTTTCTTATTATTGAGTTTTGAGTGTTCTTTATATATTCTGGAATCAAGTCCTTTATCAAATATATGCTTCCCAAAGATTTTCTACCAGGCTATTGTCTTTTCATTCTCTCCTAACAATGTCTTCTGGAGAATGGTTTCAGATTTTGAAGAAGTCTAATTCATCAATTTGACCTTTTATAGATTGTGGTTTTGGTGTCTCTTCTAAGAAATATTGCCTAATTCAAGATCACAAATATTTTCTACCATTTTTTTCTAGAATTTTTATAATGTTAGGTCTCACATTTAGGTATATAATCCATTTTGATTTAGTTTTTGTAAATGGTGCATAGTATGGACCTAAGTTATTTTTTAATTATAGATATTCAGGGGTGCCTGGTTGGCTCAGTCAGTGGAGCATGTGACCCTTGATCTCAGGGTTTGTGTTCAAACCCCATGTTGTGTGTAGAGATAACTTAAAAATATAATCTTAAAAAAATAAAATACAGCAATACAATTATTTCCACACTATTTGTTGAAAAAGCTATACCTTTTCCAGTGTATTGCCTTGCTTGATGTAAAAAAAAAAAATTGATTGTTCGTAATATGTGGGTATATTTCAGAGCTCTCTATTCTGTTCCTTTGATGTAACTATTTCCATGCCAATACCATATTGTTTTGGTTACTATAGCTTAACAACAATGTTTAAAATTAGCTAGTGCATCCCTCCAATTTTCTTCTTGTTAAAGTTATTTTAGTTATTTTAAGTCTGTGGCACTCCCATATGAATATTAGAATCAACTTGGCAATTTCTACCCAAAACAAGTTCACTGAGATTTTGATTGGTATTATATTGACTCTGTAGAGTGCTCGCTTTGGCAGCACATATATATTGATTCTGTGGATCAGTTTGGGGAGAACTGACATCTTAACAATAGTCTTCCAGGTCACATATAAGGTATATCTCTCCATTTATTGATATTTTCTTTACTTTGGTCAGCAATATTTAGTAGTTTCCAGTGTACATGTCTTTCACATCTTTGGTCAGATTTATCCCTAAGTGTCCATTTTTGATGCTATTTGTTTCAATCTCAATCTCCAATTGTTTGTTGCTTGGTACATGGAAATACAATTTCTTATTACAAGGATTCAATGTATTGTAAATACCCAATGTATAGTAAAATTATAAAAAATCTGGCATGTAGCAAAGGATATATAAGTGTTTTACAAGCATCAACAAGACCTGATAATGAACTAATTCTATTATATGTGTGTGGCAGGTGTGAAGGAGAACTAAGGGTCAAAAATAAAAGATAACTGAGATTTCTAACTGAGATGACAGGTGGCAGTCATTATTATCCAAGATAGTGAAAACAAGAGGATAAATGCACTTCATTGGGAAGTTTCTGGACATGTTGGTTTGCCAATGCCTCTTTTAAAATGAAGATAGAAAAATTTAGCAACAAGTAACTGGAAACTAGACTGTGTTCCTTTGGCTCTTTTGGGCTTCAAGGAAGTCAACTGTGTAATCTTAACCTTCACTGCCCATCTTCCCAGAGTTACAACATGCTAATGTAAACCACAGGTCTTCAAGGAGAGTTGAGTGGCACAGAGCCCATCACTTCCCAAATTTATTTCATCATGAAACCCTTATTGGTTAGGAGAAACTTATAAAACTAGTGCTCAGAGATACCATTTGAGAAACAACACTCTATATGACAGAGTTATGGTAACATATCATGTATCAGCTCCTTGAAAGCCTCTAGCTCTTGCACTTGCTCAACTCATCTTGTCTTCCAAAATTTAAGTAAATTGGCTCAAACCTTTATTTTACATATGTTGGAAAATCTGGTATCCTTTCTAGTATGTCTGGGTGCCTGGTAGGGGCTACATTTCAACTGAGTTCCTGCTTCCAGCAAAAAAACTGGGAATTAGAGATCCTTGTTATTTAAAAAGTTCATAACTACCCCAGCATCCAGGAAAGTTTCACTGGTTGTCTCTTGTATTTAAATTCTACCTTCTCATGTTCCTGGGCGCCCTTTGTCTCATCTCCTTTCCTGGCTAAGGAACTCTCTCTCTATTCACTTCCAACCCACCCAGGGCACATACTGAGGGTCAGTCTTTCCACAACCATATAAGTTAGTCAAAGGCAGCTTGAATGGTTTTCTCCCCTCAGCAGAAATTCATTGCCAGTACTGATTCTATAGGCCATTGTTCCTCCTGTCACAATCTGAAGGACAGTACAGAAACACTGCTCTGATCCTCTTCCATTCTGATGTCTCTCTCTAAGCATCCCTAATGTTGCCTGTCTTCCCACAGTCAACTTGCCCTCAAAGGAAAGATCTGATGAGGACAGTTGGTTACTATCCTGTATGGATAGTCCCTATAGGTATGTCTTTGTCCTTAGGCACCTAATTCTCATTCAATCATCCTGGCCAAGGTCAAAATTCATAATGCCGCAATCCATGAAGAAATTCCCATTTTACTCAGAAGAAGGAAGAAAGGGAAGAGACAGAAAGAATAATAAAAGCATAGAATCATACTGTTTGTTGGCACATTTAAGATAATTTGGTGCCCAATCACCTTTAAGAGAAAGACAACCACAGAGAGCTCAAGTGACACATTCCAGGTAACCTGGGGATTGACAGAGAATTGACTTGGACCAGAGTCTCCTCACTCCAAATCCACTCACAATACCAACTTCCACCTGATAAATCAGTAACTTTAAAACTTTTTTGGCCACAACTCACAGTAAGAAACTTATTTTAAATTAGGACACAGCAAGTAAACACACACACACACATGTTATTAATGATAACTTTTACATAGCTCTTACTATATATGTGCATATGTGTATAGATAGAAATATATAGATATCTGTGTATATATCTGTATGTGTGCATGAATAGATGGATGGATAAATAGTGAGAAAGGGATTTATAAATCCTAAGCTCTCTACATACATTAATTTACTTAATTCTCACAACAATTATAGGAGATAGGTACTTTTATTACCTTAATTTTACAGATAAGTAAACTGAGTCACATAGAAACTTGTCCAAAGATAAATAATCAACCCAGGATTTGAATATAGGCAGCATGGATCCAGAGTCCATGCCCTTAATCAATACACCTACTATCTTTCATACAAGTGTTACACATGTAATAATATATTTATGTATACACGTATGTATGTGTAATGCTTCATGAAATAATAACTTGACTTCCTGTGATGCACTCTCATTTAAAAATTTTTTCTTCAGGGGCGCCTGGGTGGCTCAGTCGTTGGGCGTCTGCCTTCGGCCTAGGTCATGATCCCAGCGTCCTGGGATGGAGCCCACATTGGGCTCTCTGCTCGGCGGGAAGCCTGCTTCTCCGGCTACCCTTCCCTCTGCTTGTGTTCCCTCTCTCACTGTGTTTTTCTCTGTCAAATAAATAAAATGTTTAAAAAAAATTTTTTTTTCTTCAGCTAGAGACTGTAGTCAGATATATGGAAGGACACTACATCATTATTAAAGGGTCTATCCTCCAAGAAGATCTAACAATTGTAAACATTTACGCCCCTGATATAGGAGCAGCCAATTATATAAGCCAACTGTTAATCAAAATAAAGAGTCATATTGATATTAATACATTAATAGTAGGAGATCTTAACACATCACTCTCGGTAAAAGACAGATCATCTAAACAGAAAATGAATAAAGAAACAAGAGCTTTGAATGACACGTAGGACCAGATGGTCCTCATAGATATATACAGAACATTCCACCCTAAAACAACAGAATACTCATTCTTCTCAAGTGCACATGGAACTTTCTCCAGAATAGACCACATACTGGGTCACAAATCAGGACTCAACTGATACCAAAAGACTGAGATGATTCCCTGCATTTGCTCAGACCACAATGCTTTGAAACTGGAACTCAACCACAAGAAAAAGTTTGGAAAGAATTCAAACACTTGGAGGCTAAAGATCACCCCGCTCAAGAATGCTGGGATCAACCAGGAAATCAAAGATGAACTTAAACAATTCATGGAGACCAATGAGAATGAAGACACATCGATCCAAAAACTATGGGAAATACATAGCCATCCAAGGCTCACTCAAAAATATTGAAAAATCTAGAATACATCAGCTTTCTTTACACCTTAAAGGACTGGAAAATCACCAACAAATTAAGCCAACCCCACGCACAAGAAGGGAAATAATCAAGATTAGAGCAGAGATCAACGAGTTAGAAACTAAAGAAACAATAGAACGAATCAATGAATCCAGAAGTTGTTTTTTTCAAAGAATCAGTAAGATTGATAAGCCATTGGCCAAACTCATCCAAAAGAAAAGAGAAACGACCCCAATTAACAAAATTATGAATGAAAGGGGAGAGATCACAACTAACCCAAAGGACAGAAACAATCATCAAAAATTATTATCGAAAGCTATATGCCAATAAGTTAAACAACCTAGAAGAAATGGATGCATTCCTGGAAACTCATAATCTTCCAAAACTGAAACAGGAAGAAACTGACAACCTGAATAGACCAATATCTAGTAATGAGATTGAAGCAGTGATCAAAAACCTCCCAAAAAACAAGAGTCCAGGACCTGATGGATTCCCTGAGGAATTCTATCAAACATTCAAGGAAGAAATAATACCTATTCTCCTGAAACTGTTTCAAAAAATAGAAACAGAAGGAAAACTCCCAGACTCTTTCTATGAAGCCAGCAATATCCTATTCCCCAAACCAGGCAAAGACCCCATCAAAAAGGAGAATTTCAGACCAATATCCCTAATGAATATGGATGCCAAGATTCTCAACAAGATCCTAGCTAATAGGATCCAACAGCACTTTAAAAAGATTATTCATCATGACCAGGTGGGATTTATCCCTGGGATGCAAGGGTGGTTCAACA